>CM055961.1:83325000-84055000 GCA_029531755.1 Holothuria leucospilota
TAGAGTACGGTTCGCCTAAGGTCTATCTTTCCCCATCCCCCCGTTGTTGCCTTTTCGCGTCCTTCCAATTTAAGGGACATTTTGGTTCGGGCAAAATTTCAGGACAAAGCCTCAGTCGAGGAAAACAACGAGAATTTTGGTTGTTCACCTTGCCCTTCCAACTGCAAGACGTGCGCTCTGGTTGACTCTACAAAGAGTTTCCAGAGCAATCAAAATGCACGCACCTTCAAAATTAGACAATCAATTAATTGTCTTTCCAAAAATGTCATTTATCTCATATACTGCAATTTATGTGGAGTGCAGTATGTTGGGGAATCAAAAAATTCCCTGAGAATGAGAATGACACAGCACAGGTCAGCAATTAAAACCAAAAAGGTTGAACAGCCTGTGGCAAACCATTTCAATTTACCTCATCATTCGATCACTAATTTACGTGTCATTGCTATCGACCAAAACGATGCATGGACCGACAAAACTAGGAAAGCCAAAGAAAATTTTTGGGAACTTAATCTCAAAACCACAGTGCCCTTCGGCCTGAATGTCAGAAGCAACTTACCAGCTTACTGATGTGTCACACCCTAGTAATCCGATTGGACCTCTTCGGTCTCTCAATTTGCCTTATTGAATTGTAAGGGATTATCTTGTTCTTGGGGACTACACCCAAGTAATCCGATTAGACCCTCCCGGTCAACACAATTGATTGATTGCTTTGAAAAGCAATGGGTGGGACCATTGTCGCCACCTTTTAAAAGCTTCCAAAATTTCAAACTCCTTGTCAGTCTCTGACCTTGCACTGAAGAAGAGCTAGTATTGCTCGAAAGCTCTGCAAAAAGCTATTTCTGGCTGTTTTATTTACCGAATTTCGAGCCTTCCGCTAATTTGTATCTCTTCCGAGATCCAGTCATTCAATTTTGTAGCACTGTTGTTTTACAGTTTCTTCTTTACCGATTGTATATATATATATATATATATATATATATATATATATATATATATATATATATATATATATATATATATATATATACCGATATATATATTTACCGATTGTATATATATATATATATATATATATATATATATATATATATACAATCGGTAAAGAAGAAACTGTAAAACAACAGTGCTACAAAATTGAATGGCTGGATCTCGGAAGAGATACAAATTAGCGGAAGGCTTAAAATTCGGTAAATAAAACAGCCAGAAATTGTTTTTTTGCAGAGCTTTCGAGCAATACTAGCTCTTCTTCAGTGCAAGGTCAGAGACTGACAAGGAGTTTGAAATTTTGGAAGCTTTTAAAAGGTGGCGACAATGGTCCCACCCATTGCTTTTCAAAGCAATCAATCAATTGTGTTGACCGGGAGGGTCTAATCGGATTACTTGGGTGTAGTCCCCAAGAACAAGATAATCCCTTACAATTCAATTGAGAGACCGAAGAGGTCCAATCGGATTACTAGGGTGTGACACATCAGTAAGCTGGTAAGTTGCTTCTGACATTCAGGCCGAAGGGCACTGTGGTTTTGAGATTAAGTTCCCAAAAATTTTCTTTGGCTTTCCTAGTTTTGTCGGTCCATGCATCGTTTTGGTCGATAGCAATGACACGTAAATTAGTGATCGAATGATGAGGTAAATTGAAATGGTTTGCCACAGGCTGTTCAACCTTTTTGGTTTTAATTGCTGACCTGTGCTGTGTCATTCTCATTCTCAGGGAATTTTTTGATTCCCCAACATACTGCACTCCACATAAATTGCAGTATATGAGATAAATGACATTTTTGGAAAGACAATTAATTGATTGTCTAATTTTGAAGGTGCGTGCATTTTGATTGCTCTGGAAACTCTTTGTAGAGTCAACCAGAGCGCACGTCTTGCAGTTGGAAGGGCAAGGTGAACAACCAAAATTCTCGTTGTTTTCCACGACTGAGGCTTTGTCCTGAAATCTTGCCCGAACCAAAATGTCCCTTAAATTGGAAGGACGCGAAAAGGCAACAACGGGGGATGGGGAAAGATAGACCTTAGGCGAACCGTACTCTGAAGGGTGGGCAGATGTTTTTGATGAATTTGGCAAGTGGTGGTAGACCGGGATGGTACTCAGTAACCAGTGGCACTCTGTCGGAATTGCGCTGACGAGTTTTGTACGTCAGAGTCTGGGAACGAGGGGTATCTTTTGCCTTTTTGATCATGCCATGACGAGCCCCCTTACAGAAACACACACTTCTAAAAACCCAATATGTGGGCCTCTGGTCGGGTTTTCAGCACAATGTTTATTCTGGAGTTAGCGCCTCCAGCACATAATGCAGAGATGCTTATCAGGCTTGTGTAAACAAGCTGTGTGGTCATGCCCTGTTTTTCTGTGTACATAGAACTTTTCTCGAGAAAGATAATCAGCTAAGGAGGGATAAGAACTGCTGGCAGGAAGTGGAAGTAACTGGACAGAAGCCTCAGGAAATAAGCATTACATGCATGGCTGCACAATTTCTGTCAAAATCTGTAAGGGGCAGTGCTTGACATGTGGCATTTTCAACAGAACCCCGGAAATACTGTCGGTTGCGGAGGGAGCCAGACAGTTCGTTTGTGCGAATTGAGAAATCTGTTTCAGAGGAACAGATGCGTTTGATCCGAAGTGCTTGACTGTACGGAATGTTTCTGGTGCAGTGCGGGGGATGGCAACTGCTCGGTATAAGGTAGTTGTGCTTGTCCGTGGGCTTGTTGAACAAGTCTGTTTTTAGTGAACCATTTTCTATGGTTACCGTGGTGTCTAGGAAGTGGACACTGACTTTAGAATAGTCGGCCGTGAATTTGATGGTGGGATGGAACGAATTGTTGTTCTCAATGAAAATTTTTAGACAATCTTCACCGTGGGGCCAGTTCATGAAGATGTCGTCGATGAAACGTAACCAAATTTGTGGTTTCAAATTTTGTCGAGACAGAAATTTTTGCTCGAAGTTGCCCATGAACAAATTTGCAAAGGAGGGAGCCATCTTGGTTCCCATGGCGGTACCATGAATTTGGAGATAGTGGTGATCGCCAAAGATGAGATTGTTGTTGGTCAGAATGAGGTACATCAGTTCACCCAGGTCTTTCTTGGTGGGAGTTTTGCCCCGAATGGGATTGAAGGCGGCTGTACAAGCGGAGATGCCTTCTTCATTTGGGATATTGGTGTACAACGAGGACACGTCAAGAGTGGCCAGAATAGTGTCCTGTGGGAGATTTTTTATCTCACCAATTTTGCGGATGAAGTCCGTGGTGTCCTGAACATAGGAAGGAAGGGACGGAACCAGGGGTTGAATGAGCAGGTCAACAAATTTGGAAATTTTCTCCGTGGCAGTCCCGTTGCCGGAGATAATAGGTCTGCCTGGATTGCCCGTTTTGTGAATTTTGGGCAGGAAATAGAAACGGCCCGGTTTGGGATCTACCTGGAGGAGATTCGGACCAGTTTCAGGGTCGATAGAGCCGTTGCGAACCATCTTTTGGATGGACGCCTCCACTTTCTTTGCAATTGTCAAAGTGGGATCTGAGTCAAGAAGTTTGTAATGTTCGGGATTGCCAAGTAGTCTGTAGGCTTCCTCCCTGTAGAATTGAGTCCCCATGGCAACAATCGCAGAGCCTTTGTCTGCCGGCTTGATAACGATATCATTACGACGCCGTAGACTTCGTATGGCTTGACGTTCACTTTTTGTGAAATTGTCACGGAAATCAGGGGCAGAGGTGTGGTTTTTCACTTCCTCTTCGATGGCCGAAATGAATGATTCGAGTTGTGGACAACGACCCTTTGGTGGGTTCCAGGTGCTTTTTGCTTTCAATTGAGACGATATATCGTTGTCCGGTGGTGTATTCAAACCGTCTTCGTCGGCAAATATATATATATATATATATATATATATATATATATATATATATAATATATATATATATATATATATATATATATATATATATATATATATAGATATATATATATATATATATATAACGCTAATTCTCACCTTAAGGGGAAATTGTTATATCTGCTTGTACATAGGGCGAAAAAAGGATAATAAAATACATAAGAAATAAATTCGCCCTAACGTCTAAACATATAATTAACGTTATTTCAATGGGCAGCCATCCGTTCGTGTTAACAGCTAGGTGTCCGTAAATTTGACAACTTTGAAGTAATTGCATCTAGTTTGTAAATCTAAGAGGGCGCCCTTGTAAGTTTACGTATTCCTATAGGAAAAGTGTGTGGAAACGTTAGGGCGAAACTTATATTTCACCCGAAAATTTTTTTCCCCTTAAGGTCGACTTTTCAACAACAACTTTCCCCTAAGTGCCGAATTAGAGAAATATATATATATATATATATATATATATATATATATATATATATATGTGTGTGTGTGTGGGTGTGTGCGTGTGTGTGGGTGTTAACGGAAATACTGTATAACAACAGTGCTACAGAAATGAATGGCTGGATCTCGAGAGAGATACGTAACAGCAGTATAGGCATGGAAATTGGTAAATAAACAGCCATGAAAATTTTTTTGCGAAGCTTTCGAGCAATACTAGCTCTTCTTTAGTGTTTGATTACAAGAGTGACAAGGAGCGTACGAAACTTACAGCTTTTAAATTGTGAGGACAAAGAGCCCCACTGATAAGTCAATTAGGACTATCATTTTTGAGAGCATTGAGATAAGTATTTTGTATAAGCCTATTGAAAAAAGGGGTGGGTCCAAACGGATTACTTAGGCCTGGAGTGTAATCCCTTCACAATGCTTCGGATATTCAGGCAAGAAGGCGTCATTGTCTGCAGCATACCTATCCAGAAATGTTCCTTTTGTTTTCGGCTTCTGTTGTTCCATGAACTGTTTTG
The DNA here is from genome assembly GCA_029531755.1 of Holothuria leucospilota. Lineage (NCBI taxonomy): Eukaryota > Metazoa > Echinodermata > Holothuroidea > Aspidochirotida > Holothuriidae > Holothuria > Holothuria leucospilota. Next base: position 83,329,853 of record CM055961.1, read on the forward strand.
TTCAATGGCAATGACTCATAAATTGTCTGTCGAATGACGTGGTAAATTTTTTGTCGAACTTTGTCAAATTTCTGAATACCAGTGCAGGCAATTCCTGGTCTCTTAGGGATGTGTTTGTTATGCAGACTTTAAAATTTCCAGGAAACGCAGAACGTCCAGAAAACCTTTTAATTTGTTTCTCTGTTCAGCTGTTTGGCCCCTAAAACGTTTTAATACGTATGTAAAATACCTTTGTGTTACTGGTTCGAAAGACCATTAGCTAAGAATGTTCTTAAAACGTAGAAAAAAAATACTTTAAATAAACGTTATAAGAAACGTTTGAAAACATCATTTGAAACGTTTACAAGTGTTTTTAAACGCTCCTCAAACATGCGCGTATCCAAGATTTCTAGTATCGTAAGCCAGATCACGGGACAATGCAAATACAAATCACAATTGTCCGAAGAAAGGCGGTGAATATCGGGGACGGGGAAGGAGACGGGAGGATATGTTTATATTAAACTTTTCGGCTTGCTTTGCACCGGGACATAAATTTCATTTTCAGACATGTTTCCTGACCAATTTAAACGGACCGCTATACTCCCCTTCGGCATGAAAAAGACCCTTGACTAGGGCTTCCAGGCTGAATGAATGTACCCTATATCTCTTGCCTGGAGTGTGATTCCATCAATGATTTGCACGTAGTGCTATAAAAAAAAATCCGTAAAAATGCAAAATTTATTTTATCCCAAGGTGCAGACTTTCTGGTTTTCCCGCAGTACGGTAGTTAACACCAACAACTACAAGAATTTGAAAGTTGTGAACAAGATTCCATATTAATGTCAGGGTATTACGTTTATTTCTAACCTTGACAAACAGAACTCCCCTAATGCCTTAAGCAAGTGTGAGATATCATTTAGACTAATGGAGTTTGATTCTGTCATACATTTGAGATTTCATCATCAATTTACTAGAAGCATTAGCAATCTTTAGTGCAAATAGTTTTACTTTCTGAAATATCAATACAATAGCTAAATCTTGTACATTTATGGATGATAACAGATGCGTCAGGGTATCCAAAAATTCCTGAAACTCTGAAAAGACCAAGATGTGTAAATCATGGAACTACTCCATGTTTGATCTATTCGAAGATCAACACTACAAGGAGAACCATATGTGCCACTTGGTGAAAAGGGACGTGAGATGCGGGCAGCAAATAGTGTCACAGCAAGCACAATATCAGGATGTTCAGAATATTAAGAATTACCAAGTAAATAAAATAGGCAATTATTAAATCGCACGTTTGTCCAACGTCTTTAACATCCAGCCCATGTTTATAAGATACGTTGGCTATTTCACTCAGAATGAAATAAATCTACGTAGAAACACTTATGAATACTTTATCTTGATAATCAATACATAAATTTAACAGCAATAAAAGCAAGAAACAAGCTTATAAGCTAGTATAGTTCTTCCAAATTAATATTTGATTTTATTCACGCATAAATGTATTGAGTTACGTAACTGTGGAAAAATGCCATGGGTACGAAAACGAATACACACTTGTTTAACATGCTGCAGATGTACGGATGACACAGTATCTTAAAATACAATTCGAAAATTTATCTCAGCGACATTTTGTCTGCTACCTGGAATCGCCACTATGTCATTACCTTTATCGCCTCTCCGCCCTCTGATAGAACGCTTCCGAATCCCGGTGTTGTCCATGTTTCCCTTATCAAAGCTATAAACAAAACATTTCGAAAATAGTATTAAGATTAAGCATTTTGTTTAATTCGAATTTACCGTTGACAATGTGGAAGACTATTACTGCTTTCAAGTGGGAGAACAATACAACGGCTCTTTGTTGGCCACTTTTTCAGCCTTATTCGTGGATGATTCAGATAAGAAGAAAAAAAGATGACACTTCTTAATTCCTTGTAGAAGGCAAGCAAGAATCCATGGTGTGTGTACGTGTGTATGTTTGTGGGTTGCGATGTGCGTGTGCGTTCGTGATGTTTAGTTTGTAAATACGATATCTCAAGATGTTTATTATAGATTTTTTGATACTGCATAATACCTATATAAATTTATATGGTTTTGAGAGGAAAAATCCTATTGTTGTGGTTGGGGTCAGATGTCATGCGAGGTCACTGGGGGTGACAAAGTAAATCTTGTTAACACATTTTTTTAAGGAAGGAAGCATGAACCCTTTTATACATGGCACTTGAATTCGTTATAGTCAGAAATTTAACCCAATTGCTTTTTGAGATGAAAGGTTATCTGGAGACGCCAGAGGTGAAGGTTCAAAAACATTGGCAATTTCTTGTAAACAAGGTAACTCTCATGTTTCCTTGTTTCTGACATTAAAAGGGGGTAACGTCTAAAAGGCAGGGGCACCCTTTCAATTGGGTGAAATTTTGTCTTAGATCGCTTGTTCTTGGAAGCAAATGAAATTGACTTACTTTGTATTTCGAAATTTTCATTATTACATTTATTTTTGTTTCGGTGAGGCTAAGGAACACACATCTTGAAAATAGTTTTAATGTCAAAGGATTTTACTGATATACATTACAGTAGTAAGATGGCATGATATTTTGAAGAATATTACACGTAAATATCATGCAAAAGTAAGTCATGATTTAAACATCCGAATTCTCTTTGTTTATTTTATTTGTTTCCATTCGCATTTTCTTTCAGGAACTTGACGATTTTTTTTTGTTTAAATGGTATTTTTGGTTTTGCTGTTAGATATTACTTGTTGTGTGGTCATTAATCGGTCTCCTCTTACATAGATTTGATTCTTTCTTGGGTATACAATTTTTGCCCAGGTCTCCAGTGTTTCCAATGAAATATTCACAAAGCATACATTTTAATTGGTTTCGGTTTGTACTTGCTTGCAAATACACGGATGTCCTCTTGTAAATGTAAGTAGAACTTTCTTACTCCATACGAAAAAAATTTAAGTACTCGCACAAACGGCAGTAAAAGTAACAAAATCAAATTATACAATAACAATAAAAATATTTTATGTACAAATAAACCAGTAAACTGTAAAACAAACTAAATCAACAGAGGAAATTATCATTAAAAAGCATCATTGCACGTAGAATGAATGACGCTGGGGGCCTTTAAGATTTGGAACACGATAGTCTCAGTCTACCAAATGCCTTGCTCTATTCGTTTACCACGAAACTCACCATACGGAGTATGGCTGGAATCATCCTCTGCAGAGCCTAGTTCGGACTGTAAAAGGCACTGGTAGGTAAAGATTTGGCAGATGACAGATACTCCCAAACTACTTTATCTGCTTTTTTATATATTGCTTTCTCTACGACTCAATTCTGTTTCACTGAGATTACCACCTCGACAGATCAAGCAGTGCCTCCAAACTCTGCTAATAAAACATCTAAAGTCTCAGAACTGACACTGAAATTCGAGAATTTACGGAGGTTATATAATCTGGAGGTTTTTTTTTAACCATGATCTATCCATGTCAATTTGTTGTTAATAAAACATCAAGATATCTATACGTATCGACACGTTTAACTGCCGTCCCCTTGATAGTAACAGGTGGGAGACTTTTGTTACCACGGTGGTCAATTACCATTTTTCGTCTTAGAAAAAGTCAGTTTTAGAAAATTGAATGACAATAATTAACAAAAGATTGTATCTGGCCTACATATGCATTTTCATTACCATCAATATTTAATCCCACCATGGCCGTGTCATGTTTGAATTTAAGGAAAGAGAAGTGCCACCATTTTCAGAGAATTGTGCGTCAGAGGGATATAAAGTAAAAAGGTACTAAACCTGTATCTTGTCAGGCTCCCGTTTTTAAACTAATTACATCAAAATTGCATGAAGGGCTTAATTTGACAATTTAAGATCTTTGTGAGGTAGGTCATTGTCCAATGAGTGGACCGGGCTGTTCTGAACCTTCATGCTGACAAGTTGTTTTACCAATTTGAAATATGAGGTTGTATGGTATTTAAAGCAGGAGAAAAATCGAAAACCATGACACGAGCATAATTTCCTCTAAATACTAAATTCTGTGTGTAAGAATACGACTGTTCCAGAGTGACAGAAACGTCGTCTACATAAGTGCGACTCGATTGATAAGCAAACTGTCGACAGTCTAAAAAGGTGTGACAAATGGTGGGGAATATTCTTAAAATATCCGTTTGCATACTTCCATAGGTACTGCAACCAGAACAACAGGACATGGGTCGTTTGAAGGTAATATTGCACTTATTTGTGATATAGGTATAATGCAAGACGCCTACTTCAAACTGGGAATAAATCGAGATGTGAAAGGCTTATTAAAAAGAACATGAAAATACATGTTAATTGTATTGCACAGTGTTTTAAATCCCGTTGTGACTGCAAGCAGCTTTCAAAGAATGGTGCTTAGTAAAATGACGATTGATCTTACTTTCCGTAGTCCTGATACCATTAGCGGAGTCTGGTAGCAAATCGGCTATATTACTACGTTTATCTGGAAAGTTATGATGGTCAAAACGGTTGTAAAATCTATTAAGCTTGTTGGCATGACCTAACTTCTATTTGGCACTTTGCAAGATTTAGACATTTTACTGTAGCCACTCATCAAACGCATGCCTTCCCAGATTCGCTCCATGTTATTGCCAGTAAAAAAAAAAAATCCTTCAACTTTGTCCCTGGGAACTGCCTTTTCCTCCAGGATAATACTATTAAGTTCAGACTGAACTTTGCTTTAAACACTTGGAATCCTCGTTGTCAAAATACCTTTCTTCTTGTTGATAATGCTATTTACCCGTTTTCTAAGCCATGACATGTTGTTTGGGAATACTTATGTTTTCTTTGTTGGGATTTTACGATCGAGGCCTAAGTTAATACACTGTTTCTGTAAGTTTATCTAAGCCTCTAGCAATATTTACAAACACATTCCTATGGGTAGCGTTCAATTCTGCTCTGAGATGTTCTAAGCTCTCATCATTTCATTGCTGAACGGCTTTTGTCGCTTAAAGTTGGTCCCATGCTTAGGTATTAGGTAAACTAGATTATGATTAGTTTTTTTCAATAGCTATGCATGGTTAACGAACCTAGAAAACAGCACATTGAACATGATTTGTGCAGAAGAGAACCCGTCACACCAACCGAAGTACACCTTTGCACTTTCGACCCAATTTCCTCCAAATTTCTCCAAATGTAGGTTTTACATGGTCTAGCATATAGGTAAGCTTTTGTTACTAGTCTGGCAAAGATCGATAATACTCATGTTTTGGTCTTGCCCTCTCGAAAGATTTTTATTAATCCTATTTTTGGTATGACTATAGCGAAGCACCAATCAATTTAGAATGGAAAATTTGCATTTTTGGTTCGGATAAGGGTATCGAACATACACATACACAAAATATCTGATTACGCAGTTTAAATACACAGACACAAACAGATCATAGGGTTACTAATAAATACCTTCCTGTATCCTCCGTGTACATGGATGGACAAGGTGATGCATTTCACATCCACAAGATGAAGAAGGTTCGTAAGGTCACGTTAAATTCTCAGGAATAATAGCCACAAGGAAAAAGATCGTATGATCCGGAAGACTCCTGAGAGGATTTGATGATTTACTACTTTCAGAATAGCCTTTTCCTGATAAGAAGTGCAAAACTACCACTTTGATTAAAAGTTCATCTTAACAAGTTAGGGAGTTTAATCTTCCGATAAATGATTTTACCAATGGTCGTTGCGACAGTTAGATCCTAACAGTTTTTATTTTTATAGATTCATAGATATATCCTTTTTGAACGTTGTTAAGAAGTGGATAATTTCGTCTTGGTAAATTTCTTTTATTCCGCTAGCAACCGTATTCTTGCTGAATATTTTTTTTAACGGGGCAATGTGTCATTAAGAATTATTGCTACGAGGATCTCCTTTTAGGGTGGTTAAACAAAGGCCAGTAAATTCTGAGTCCCATGAAGTTTCTGTTCCAACCCCTTTAGTACTAACTGACTAATGTATCAGTTAGAATCTTATATTACGCACAATGAAGATGCTGGCAAATGGACTTGTACATTCATTGTCAACAATAGTCATAGGAACTAAAGTCAGCAGGAAATTTCCAGCTGTGAATGCTTTCTGCAGCTAAAAATCCACTTAAAGTTGCCTACGCGATCTCAATCAAATATCGTCGCTTCCCTTGACATATCCAGTGTCACATATGTGACAAAATAGAAAAAGATAACATATCCTGTATCCAACTAACTTTCAGCCAGAAGATAAGGATACTTTAATTTTTTAAGACCCTTTAATCACAAGCGTATAGCTATGATGAATCCTACTTGTTCAAGCTACACATACACTAACCCATAGAAGAGCATTAATCATCATAGACACTTCACTGTAACCTGTCAATACTGTGTTACCGGTACGTATCACAGAGACTTTGAATTTTCGAAAAATATGCGAATGTACACAATTTAAGGATGGATATTAATAGCGAGAATAACTTTCGTACTCAATATTTAACGTCGTGGCGCTTAATCCCCCCCCCACCTCAGGGGAAATGTGGTGAAAAAAACCATCATAGGGGGGAATAGTGAATAGGGCGAAAAACATTTCGCAAACCTTTTAGGAGGGAATATGTAACTTTATGATAAATCCCTTAAAAGAAACAATGTATGTGCAATTACTTCACTATACGCTTACAATACGTACAAGTATCTGTTAACACGCACGGCTGAGGGGTCATTAAAATAATGTTAACGTATATCACAAAGTTTAAAACTGAAACATACTCTTGTGTAATTTATATAATACATACTTCATAATTATATATATATATACATACAGAAATATGGTAAACGTGTATTCCGATAAATAACAGGTAAACAAGCAGAACACTATGCTTTGTGTTCTGCTTGTTTGCCTGTTATTTATCGGAATACACGTTTACCATATTTCTGTATATATATATATATATATATATATATATATATATATATATATATATATATATATATATATATATATATATATAAAATTATGAAGTATGTATTATATAATGTATATATATATATATATATATATATATATATATATATATATATATATATATATATATATGTATATGTATCATGAGGTTTGTTACTTCTGACTATAAGAGTGCTCAATACCAAAGTAGAGCTAAGTACAAATATAATACACACGATGTGATTACAGCTTTTTTTTTTGCAAATGACTGTAGCAGAGTTCAGCACTACAAAAGCTATCGTTTTCATAATGCACGGCTCGGTGGTTTACCTTTGTGTATGCTACCGTGTCGACACGTGGAGACGAGACTTGTTCTTCTGTTAAGGTTGTTTTCGCTGGAGCGGATTTTCTCTAGTTTCTCTTCAATGCACAGGTTGCAGAGCACAGAATGGCGCTTCACCGTGTTTGACTTTCTTAGTATTTACCATCTGATTGAATAGTCTCTGTTTCTTGCCTTTAGCTCCCATATTTGTTTGGAGAGCCCCGTGTTGTTTTTGTAGCGTCTGTGTCTGAATGATTTGGTATGGTTGTTACAGATAGTTTTGACGTGGCCATTTTCAAGGCCTATATACGATACATTAGTATCGCCTGATGTTACTGTGGACTTGTAAATTACGTCACTGGTAAGGCAATTCCCTCGTAAGGGTCAACTGGTGGGTTGTCTGCAATTGCATGTTTTTGCTGAGGTTCCTGATTGGCTCTTTTTAAGACGGCTGAGTTGTGTGATCTGATTTGTTGCATATTTCTCATGCAGCTATATACTGACTTAAACTGTGTTTTTGTTGAAAATTTTGTGTAGCTTGCTGCCCTTTGGGAAATGTTTGTTTATTAACTTTAAGAAGTTTGCCCCAATATTCGTCTACACATTTTTGCTGAATGGAGTGTTGTACCATATGGTTTTTCTTGACCTGTTTCACTTCCTTTGTCTGTTGACCTGTTTCACTTCCTCTGTCTGGTAGCTGATGTATCCTGGTATTCAGTTTCTTGGTTATACCCGGCGGATTGTAGGGCCTCGTATTACCAAAAGCGGTCTTCTTAAAGGCCTCTTTGCTAGAAGATACTTCCGAGATCCTTTTCCCTATAGCTTGTCGTATGTTCTTTATAATAGTGGGTGGATGGTTGGACAGACGGTTAATGTAGATCGGTTCGTCATTTGGCTTTCTGTATGGTTGGTACGAAGCAGTGTTCAAGTCAAGAGTTACGTCAAAGAAGTTGACGGCCCTCAGGTTCGTCTGGAAGGTCATCTTTAGTCCACATTTTTGAAAGACCTTAATTAGGTTTTTCCTTACGCAATCAACGTTGCTGCCCGAGCACGATCTCATAACGGCCAGTCCGTCATCTCTGTATTGTCTAACGTTGTCGACTCCAAGATGGTTTTCATGTTGGTACAGGATGTATAGGCCCACTAATTTGCAGACTTCTGCTCTCCGTCATAAGCGCCCATGGAGACGTCAAATTGGTTGTGTGTCTCCTTCTCCCACGTGTTGCCTTTGTGGTCGTATAGGAGTCAACGCCTTGCGTTCAGAATGGCGTTGTCTTCAGTATTACGTAAATGTAATATATATATATATATATATATATATATACATATATATATATATATCTCTAATTCGGCACTTAGGGGGAAACTTGTTGTTGAAAAGTCGACCTTAAGGGGAAAAAAATTTTCGGGTGAAATATAAGTTTCGCCTTAACGTTTCCACACACTTTTTCTATAGGAATACGTAAACTTACAAGAGCGCCCTCTTAGATTTACAAACTAGATGCCATTACTTCAAAGTTGTCAAATTTACGGACACCTAGCTGTTAACACGAACGGATGGCTGGCCATTGAAATAACGTTAATTATATTTTTAGACGTTAGGGCGAATTTATTTTTTATGTATTTTATTATCTTTTTTTCGCCCTATGTACAAGCAGATATAACAATTTCCCCTTAAGGTGGGAATTAGCGTTATATATATATATATATATATATATATATTTATATATATATATATATATATATATATATATATATATATATATATATATATATATATATATATATATATATATATATATATATATATATATATATATATATATGTTAAACATCTGTGTGGACTGGTGATTGCCAAATAGCCTTCGAAACTCTGCAAAACACGGTATGAGTTCACGTGATAAGAGCAGTTTTGTTGCAGTCTGGTGATGATCCCAGTAAACACGAAACATTTTTGAAATATTTTTTTAAGGCGTAAGAATGTTACAGAGAAATATGGAGGAAAAATGTTTTTGAAATATTTCAAAAAATATGTTTAATTAACATTTCAAAAGTATTTTCACTAAAATATTTTCTTTTAATGTTATCAAAATATAACCAAAATATTTCTTTGTCAACAAAAGAAAATGATTTTTTCATGAATATGATTCTTAAGGCCTGTGGGAAAGACGCCAAAAATAAAAAAAGACCTCAAAATGCTCGTTGTGTATGTGTTTGTGTTGGAATCTCTTAGAAATATTTTGAAGATATTTTCACTTACATGTTACACTGAAACATTTTAATAATATGAATAAAATGTTTCATAAAAAGACCCAAATTTGAATTGAAAATAGCCCCAAAGTATTATACAGTACTTAGACTACTATGCTATGGCAGACCGGAGAGAAAAATGTGGTTTTCGAATTGCATCCTGGCTATTGTAATAATGTTGCTAGAAATATTCCTATAATGTTTTAATAATGTTTTTAAAACATTCTGGTAACATTTCAATAACTCATTTTTTAGATATTTCGGAAATGTTTCTATAGTATCATTCTATAACCTTAAAAGTAGTAAAAATGAACAATTTGAATTTGTAAAAAGGTGTGTAGATTGGTAAAAGCATACGGATGTAAGCGAGAAAAAAATTAGCGAGCAAAACATTTTTGAAATGTTAGAAAGATATTTCAGCAATATATTTTTGTGATTGTTCCAAAATATAACCAAAACATTTTCTTGACAACGAAAGAAAATAATTTGTTGAATTAATATGATTCTTGGTGCTTGTAGAAGGCTCGCCAAAACTGTACAAACACTTCAAAATGCTCATTGCGTGTTTTTTATGTTGAAAGCGTTTAAAATATTTTGAAGATATTTTTATTTACATATTTTACTGAAACATTTTAATAATATGAATAAAATGTTTAATAATAACACTCAAACTTGAATTAAAAATAGCCCAGAAGTGATATACAGTAGTAAGGCTATCATACTATGGCAGATTATAGAGAAAAAAAAGATCGATTTTCCTATTAGATCTTGGATCGTTGTGCATGTGTTTGTGTTCATATGTTTTAAAAATATTTTGGAGACATTTTATTTACATGTTACACTGAAACACTTTAATAATATGAATAAATTATTTCAGAATAACATCCAGATTTGAATTGAAATTAGCCCCGAAGTGTTAAACAGTACATAGATTATCATACTATGGCAAATCGGAGAGGAATAATGTGGTTTTCTTATTGAATTGTAAAATTGTTGCTAAAAATATCCCTATGATATTTTCATAATGTTTATAAAGTATTCTGGTAACATTTCAGTAAATCATTTTGAAATATTTCGGAAATGTTTTCATAGTGTCATTCTGTAAATTTAAAAGTAGTAAAAGTGAACAATTTCAATTTGTAAAAAGGTGTATAGATTGGTACAAACATACGGATATAAGTGAGAAAAAAATAGAGAGCAAAACATGTTTGAAATGTTAGAAAGATATTTCAGCAATATATTTTTGTGATGTTTCCAAAATATAACCGAAACATTTTCTTGACAACAAAAGATAATGATTTGCTTAATTAATATGATTCTTGGTGCTCGCAGAAAGCTCGCCAAAACTGTAAAAGTACTTCAAATTGCTCCTTATGTATGTTTTGTGTTGAAATTCTTTTAAAATATTTTGAAGATATTTTTATTTACAATTTACACTGAAACTTTTTCATTGTATGAATAAAATGCTTAATAATAGCACCCAACTTCGAACTAAAAATAGCCCAAAAGTGTTATACAGAAATAAAACTATCATACTATGGCAAATTAAAGACAAAAACTTCGATTTTCCTTTTGGATCTAAAATATTGTAATAATGTTACTTGAAATTCATATGATGTTTTCATAATATTATAAAACATTCTGGTAACATTTCAATAAATCATTTTTCAATATTTTTGATTATTGAAGAAGTACCTAAAAATCTTAACGGGATAAAGGCTATATCCCCTACTTCCCTTCGTGCCCTGCTCATGAAACTCGTCCTTGAAAGGAACTGTTTTGAGTTTAATGGCCAATTTTTCCTACCAAAAATTTGATGCGCTATGGGAAGCCAATCTTCACCAAAATCTGCGATATTATCATACATAGACTTGAAAATCATACCGACGGATCCAAACATACTAAAATGGCTTCGTTACAGGGATGAAATTTTACTGCTGTATAAGGAAACAACATTTGAGCTTTCTAGTTTGGTGGCTAAAATGAATGAAATTCACTCTTCTTTGAAATTCAGCATAGAAGTCTCTGACAACGAGGTTACGTACTTAGATCTAAAAATTTTCAAAGGTACTAAATTTCAATCTAGTGGCATTCTTGACACAAAAGTCTATACTAAAGCCCACACCTTTCAATACCTCGATCGAAATTCTGCACACCCACTAGCCACTTTTAAAGGCTTTGTAAAGGGTGAAGTGCTGAGATACGGTAGAATTTGCAGTAATGAGAACGATTTTCTAGAGAAAAGAAATTCCTTTACAGAGAAACTTCTCACAAGAAACTATTCGCCAGAAGAGATAGCCTCATCTACTAACGGCATTGATTATAAAAGCCATGTATTAGGTCGTTATATATGGCTCTGAAAGTAAACAAAAACCAGCGCCAATTCTCGTTCTCAAAACAGCCTACACTCCACACATTAAACGAGTCACCTAAGACTAAGAGAAGCTTTATTAAAGCACTGGAATATAATTGCAGGTGACCAGCAACTGTCCTGTCTGTTTCCCGACCGTCCTGTTATAGCCTATAAAAGGACACCAAATCTCAAAGATTTATTTTGTAAAATCAAGGTTTTCCCCAGACCAGGAGTCAAACGAAACAGTAGCAAGTTATGATGATATCTTACTTGATACGCTCATAGCTGCATTATAAAACATGACAAACCCTGCCTTAGTATTAAACAGTACACAAATGCTGCTACTGATGACGTTCTTCCAACAGAGCGAAGATCAGAAACCGGTCTAGTTGGTTTTCATGAAACCTCTTAATGTCAATCTCAGAACGACTCACATTCCTCCAAAAGAATGGAATAATTCAAAGCTTTTGCTTGGATCATATTTAACATGATCGGGCACTTTTTCCTAAAATATAACAGTTCACCGACTTGGTGACGTCAGATAGTGAACCGCCTACCCCCCCCCCCCCTTCATTTGTTTTTGCTTCTCTTTTCTTCGGAAAATGAGACATAGATTAGATGCACTGAGAATTCCGGGCCGAACCCTTGACCTATACCGAAAGGAAATACTCGTACATCCTTTGATCCCACAAAAGCGGGATCTTAAATACCGAAAAACAGTCGAAAAGAACTGCAAACTAGCACAAATGTGTGTGAGATCTAAAAGGCTATACTCTTAGCCTTAAACTTTCATCCAATCAGCGCCCAGTATTTGGGATATTCTCTTTAACGTCCAAATACACAAATTTAAACAAAAGCTACACGAGGCTATGCGCAGAGCATGGAACCTAGGCCTATGGATATAATGGATTCAATACCGGATATACCTGCCTCGCTTAAAGACACCACAGACTCTGAAGAAGATAACTTGTGGTCAGAGAACACCCCATCCTAATAAGGACAGAATTCTTCTAAATGAAGAAAACTACGGGAAAGTCAGACAGCACGCTGATACTCTTAACACGGCATCGAGAAGAAGACAGTACTAGGCCCTACCTCAACACCTGAAGGTACACAGAAACCCACCCAGACTCCCAAAGTCCCGAAACTGCTCTGAGGAATTCCCTGAATCTTGGTTCGAGCCGGAAGGGGGCTTTGCAACGTTTGTGGGCAGAAACTATCCAGCCAGGCGAAAAGGCAACATCAACGCTTCCTTGAAAAGGAAGGCAGGGCAAAGTTGGACTTTGAGTCAACTTCAGAAGGTGAAGAGGCCAAGAAGCTGCTGCACAAACTTCTAAGGTCATCGGCCAACAAGGAGGAAGACAGGTTGCGGCACTGAAAAGCCCGAAGAAAGCACCCCTTGGCTACAGGCGTTGAGGGAATCCGGGTAAGCCTTAAGCCAAATGCTTCCGAAAGAGTGACTTCTATCCTCTGCGAACATGTTTAGCCTAAAGTGTCTTTTAGGTTTTATTCTAAGCCAGATCCTAGGCCTAGCCCCCTAAGTCTTATTCTGTATCCCATCCTACGCTAACTAAAAACCTTAAATTTAATTAATCGATCGATTGAAGCTATAAAAGGCTAACAATGATAGGGCCCTAGGCCTATTTCACTGACGTTTCAAAAACAGACCAAAATATTTTAGTGATAGCCTGACAATGTGGTGAAAAGGTTTCTGTAACATTTTTTAAAATGGGCTGGAAATACAATAACAATATTTTAGAAATGTTGTGATAAGGTTTCAAAATATAACAGAAGTATTTTTAAAAATGTTCTAAAAATATTTCTACAACTGAACAAAAAATATTTTTGTAACGTTTCCTAAAAATATAACAAAAATATTGGACCAATTTTTTTAAAATATGACAAGAATATTTCACTGACGTTTCAAAGACATCCTCAAAATATTTTAGTAATAGCGTAAAAATGTATGTGTAACATTTTTAGAAATGAGCTGAAAATGTTGTTGCGACAATTTTGAAACGCAATAACAATATTTTAGAAATGTTGCGAAAACGTTTTAAAAAGAAATATTTTTAAAAATGTTCTGGAAATATTTCTGCAACTCAACAAAAACTATTTCTGAAATGTTTCCTAGAAATATAACAAAAACATTCAGACGAATATTTTAAAAATATGACAAGAATATTTTCTTGTTTACTGGGATAGTGTTGATGAAAGAATTTCAACAAGCATCAGAGAAATCATTGTCCAATTAATAACGAGTCATTATCTTCAATACTTGGACTCCACCATTTTGATGTTTATATGGCAACCACCAGTTTCCCCACCATTGTAGATGCCGATCACAATCTTTTGACATTTCTGTCCAGAATTAAAAATTAGATTGAGAGATCGGTGATATGGAGCTTCTCTTTTTACCGTGCTACTAAACAAATTACACTGGCTCTTTGCCAAGCATTTAAATTCCAAAGTCGCCTTTTATCTTGTGTTTAAAGTTTGAAAGATATGTTACCTATCAGTATGCAGGTAGGTCTGAGAAAGGTTTTTTTCGACCATAAATTATAAACATTGTCCATTCCATTTACTTGATATTTTAAAACTTATTGCTGTATTATAATTGAAATTGTACGTAACTTGTATTGTGGGTTCAAGGTTTCACAAGAGGAGTGAATGACTAGATAAGAGTACAACTAAGCACATGACTTAACATAACCAGACCAAAATACCTACCCCTTCACCACACCCTTAACCATTACGATGGTTGGCCATTCGTTCTTTTAAATTTGGAGTCATTCCAACTTACTGCATATTACCACAAAATGCCCCAAAATACAATTTACTACCCAAATGGCCATACAATTAAACTTCTGCGCCCTAGCTTTAAATAAATAAGAGCATTACACATTATGGAGCTGACAGCATTTCATCCTCATGAAAGGGATTCTCATGCATCATTCCATACAGATTAATTCTATCTAGCTAATGACTAAAATCTGTCTCTGGAATGATTAAATCTAACTTTACTGATACTTGTTTTCGGAAAGAATTGTCATCCCTTTATATATTAGGTTTTGGTGCAGTGTTGCACTATTTATCTCAAGGTTCTAATGTATCAGTGGTTGCTAGGTATAGCTGGTTTATTTGAAAGCAGATGTTTAATGAATCTAATAAATGTTTCCCTTTTACCTGCAGATTCTCAAACGCTTAGTTTACATCAAAACCTCTCTTCTTGCACAAAATTTACCTCACATGTGGAAGAAAAAGGAAGATAAACTTCGTTCAAATTTTCAGACACGGCTGACGCAGGTGCGTACACTATTAATATTCACTAGACCTTTTGCAATCTTTTCATTTGATTGACTATTCTCGCCATGACTGTTTTAGAGCTATCGTTGCATGTAGTTAATATTAAAGCATCTGCTTTTTGTATAAGACTGAACTAGCCACATAGACGTACAGCACAGACCGAAATTGTTATGCAGTTATCATAAACAAATTCACTAAAATTATAGGTTTAAGAGAAAATTAGTCCGTCGGGGAGTCCACACAATATTACTGGAAGCATTTTCGGTAGTACTATTTACCTTACTCATTATGCATCATAACTTGGTTGAGGTTCTGGAAATTAAGTAGCAGCTTAATAAGTAATATTATTAGAGTCTGAAACATTTTTGTTTCTTACCTCTGAGCTTAATATTTCTTGTTTATCACAATGTACTTATATGTAAAGAGAGTGGTATAAAACTGTTTTCAAATACATTCCGAACCTTTGCCACCGTTACGGATGGCTTTTGAAGATTTTAAATCCATGTCAAATCTATAATACATTAAGTATTTTCTCATCTTTGTCGTTTACATGATGAGGTGATCTGTCCCATCAATTAAACATGAGGGTACGCCTTGTGGTCTAAGCATCTAAATTCAAACTACCGGTTAATCATAGCATAAACAAGCTATCGTTTTCATTTCTTCACTGAGGTTTTGTAAAATTTATGATACTGAAAAGTGTCTGATAAACATCGACTGAATTGCCTCTGTGTGCTCATCATATACAAGAAAAATACCTACAGCCGATTTAACATCAGCAACAAATACCACAGGACTTTTTCAAGTACACGGCATTGCACTTTTGCAACGTTTTGCTTAAATTTATGCGTCATAGAATACCGTAGAGGGTTTCCTTCGTTATAGTACTTCTAAAGCTTTTAATTCATGCCCAAAGGGTTTATTACACATGTCTGCAGAACTGTACGGCCCCAAACAACGAGACGACCTATTTTAGTTTGCCATTATTTGGCTGGCATTTGTGACGTACAAAGTACGTGAGTAGTACAAAAGTTGATTTTCACAGTCACCACGGCGGACCGTTCCTAACATTTCAATAGACAATACAATCAGGCCCTAGTTCCTCTTTCGTAAGTAGTTACCTTCAACGATGATCACAAAATGAAACAAACTTGTGTTTGTTGCCTGGAACCATTGACTCTCTGACACCAGAGGCTTGTGATGCAAAATAGATGTTTTCACTCCTTGTCGCTGCTCTGCAGGAACTCATTGGAACCTAAGAGTCTTTAAGTTAGTGCTGAATAATTTATGTCTATTGATGTAAGCAAGGGAAGTTACAAAAAGCGAGAATAACTACACAAGTGCACTCTCTGCCTTATGATTTCAATGACTTTGGACGAACAATGTCAGCAGACAATTGAAGTTTGTTCCTATAAAGTATGTTTTATATGCATATTTGCATACGTTTTTGGCGCCATTGTATCTGATACAAGATAGATTCGGGGACTGGTTGTTGACTAAAGACTAGAGGAGAGCATGATGCTTGTAATAATTTTATTCTACAATTTTAATTACACCATTTACAATTATCTTATGTATAATCCCTGCAAAACGTAACGAATGGCTAAAATTTGTGCTTGCGTCAGGTATATTGCCTAAATATTGACAGATTTTTCCTCAGGTCAGAGATGAACACTTAGTGTAGGTTAAAAGTTAGGTTAGAATAAACTGAGCTTCATGAGTAAAATAGCAAAGCGTCCAACCAATTGTAAATTTTATTTGAAGTCTCGCAAAACTGGCAGGTTGCTAGTTGTTTACTTTTCTTTGCCTTCCAATGTCTCAAGGCCTTAAAATCTTGATTCTAGCACGGTTTTATGTTAATTTTAAATTCAAAACTAGAAAATAAATTCCAGGTTGCCCTGTCTCAAATGTGATTTAAGCCCGACCATGACGTTATCACAGAAGCTGAGCGGACCGAGGCGGATAGCCAATGTTGATAATGTCACCACGGAGGATTGGAGGACCGAGGAGAAAGCCAGGGTCCGCTGCCTCTGTGATGACGTCATAGTAGGTCTCAAATCATATTTCAGTCTTTGTATCCTGCATTTTTTCCCATTCATCAACAATTTTAGAAATTTATGTAAGGAGATTCACAGATTAAGTTCTAATTCACCTTAGTACTTTTTGGCCCAAGTATAACTTAACGGCTAACATTAATTAGTCATCAAAAAATACGAATATTTTGAACCACCGGTCGATACTCGGACTACAGCGATTTGCTAGTCAGATTCTCTTAAATTCCTGAGAACGATATCATAACAGTCGCGTTGTTGAAACAAAGAATAATTAAAAAATATCATCAATCGTTTTATAGAGAAGAGTCTGAGGGTTACAGTTAAGGGAACAAAGCTCTAACTAGCTTTTGTTTACAGATGTACCCTACGGAAGTCCTTGCATCATCATCACAGTAAGTACGGTAATTATATACAGTGTGTACTGTACAGGTGCAGTGTACTGTGTTGCTGTTTGTGTGTGGTCCATCTTCTGAATATGGAGCATTAACACGCCAAGTATGATAAAGTGTCTATGCCTTCGACCTAGAGAAATCGTTTTTACAATGTTTTCGGCTTATGACATCTGGTGACTTCATATGACCTTTGCCCTCCGTCAAAAACAATAAGATTTTCTGTTTTAATATAATTTTATGTACCAAGTTTGAGAAGTATTCATCATTGTTAATCGTGTTTACAAGCCAAACGCCAAAGACACAATCCGGCTGGTTTTGGCACAGGTCCAGATTATTTGAGGGCACCAGCGGAAAAATACTCAATTCTTAAAAACTGCTTGTAAACTCTATATCTCAAGACAGCAATGATGCACGCTTCCCATACTTGGTAAATGACGTTATCATATTCAGAGGAAAATCCAATTGCTTCCGTTAAGGTCAGAGGTCATTTAAAGGCTTCAGAATAATAGGCCAAAACATTGAAATACACAATATTTCAAGAAAGAGGTGATTGGTGCTATTAACACTTAGACTATAAATTGGTCGCTTTATGAGAGACCATGGGGAATTTGTTTGCGGTAGAAGGTCATCTGAGGTTATCAGAGACAAAATTTTGAAAACCATGTAAGCTAAGAAGACAGTTTGCGATACCTCCAATCTGTGCCCGGCGTTTCTTTGCGCTGAATTGTGGTACCATTACAAAGTTAAAGTTGTAGAGAACAATATTTATGTTTCCAGGAGCATAACTATCACACATTATTTTAATTGTTATTGCCTAATTATATGAACACTAGCAGAGGATGCTGTGACTGTAGCATTATTGAAAATACCATTCATATAACGAGATTGTCAATGGCTTAGTGGAAGGTGCTCGGTTTCTCACTTGGACCACATTGGTTCGAATCCCTTTCAAGACACTTCCTTTTTTCATGTTTGTTAATTTGAATTGAGTTTAAAGGTAATGTGAGGTCAGCAAAGGTCAAATTGTTCAAGCATCGTAAAATGATATGGTCAAGCAAGATAAATTTGAGGGATGAACTGCAGTGCAACAAAGTGTTCCCTTTTGGCAAAGAATCACTAAGCCTTTGGGCCTTGAGTTTTTCCGTGGGGGTAAATTTGGAGTTTTTGCAAATTATCCTATTTTCCGTACTCGGAATTTGTCTAATTTTGGATATAATGTTCAGTGGGGCAAATCTAATAATTCAACCCTGTTTCAATTTGTTCTTGATTTACCTTATTTTGGTATAATTTTACTGGACTAGTAAATAGTCGGTATCGATGTCAGGCTTGCATAAAGCCGAGTATTATCAATTCTCTTTCAAGCTTCGTGCGGAATCCGGTTAGCCGTAATGACAGCCAGTGTGGTCGGAGTTGATGGGATTCAAGATGAAACAAAGCACAACTGCTGTAGAAAATGTCATAATGTTGATGAGTGTGATCTCCTGTATTTCAAAGTTTTTAGGATCTCAAATATCAAACGAGGGTTTGCAGTCTTAGTGGTCGATACTATGTCTTACTATAAAAACAGTACATTATAGTAAAATTGGCACTTGATCTCATGCGGTATTTTACTTTTAGATAATATAGAAGAGGCTTAAATGGAGGATGTGGCAAAGGGTGAAAAGTTGGGGTTAATGAGGCGCTGATGACTTGCTGCGGAACCATGTTTGAGATCATGAGATTTTATTGCAACTGTTGGTCCTTTCTTTACCGGTACTTTATACTAAAACATGTGACAACATAATTTTATATCAGGATGGCTCATTATTACAAAGACTTATTTCGGAATGTGCAAATGTATTGAGAGCTTGTCGTACAAAATATTTTCCAGGGAACCAGGGTGTGATATATAGACTGGAGTATGAAACTCCGAGTTGTTTATTACATTACATTTACATTTATATAGCTTTTGTTTTCTTATATGAAGATTTATCTCTGTAACATCTCCCCACCTTCAGTGCGTATTTTAATAGACGTATGTGAGGTAATTTCCTACCTGGTATGGTCATTATTGTGGTATCCTCTAGATCAGTGGTTCCCAACCTTTTTCAGTTCACCGCCCCCTTTCACCGAATGACGTTGGGCAAACGCCCCCCCCCCCCGTCTATAGCATAATTGCCATGAATGAAACAATTGTAATAAGAACACATTGTGGGGAGACATACACATACATTGTTTTACGTGCGGGTCCGACACAGGGAAGCGAAACAGCAGTGCAGGATTCAAAAAGCTGACTCTTTTGTGATGGTAAATCACAAAGTTGGGATTAGGGACGGAGAAACTTTTTTGAATTTTACAGATACCAAAGGCCCACCGAAGTGTGGACAGTTCCCACATGGGCTCCTTATGGAACTCAGGGGCAGTGGGGGACCAGGGGCGAAGCCCCCGGATGCTCTGGGGTATTACCGAAATTGTCGACGCAAGAATGAGGCACTGTAAGTCAATTGTGACTGTCTTCAGATTACCTAATATTTAATAACCTTAAATGTTTACTAGAGATTACAGAAATCACCCATAGAGCTACTAACGAAGGTTCCCTTTGATGCTGCAAAGAGCTTTTGCTGTGAGTAGGAGGAAGAAGAGTGGTAGGGGTCGCATGGAGCTTTAAAAGACTTATGCCACTCAAGCTGTCCTACGGGCATAAATAATGAGAAAGTCGAAATTGGCAAACCGTAAGATTGCATTTTTAAAAAAATTTTAACGCTTTACTTGTGTTTTACTTCATAGTACATTGAAAAAGTTACCTATTATGTTACAGTTATCTGCAATTTTTACTCCTGTCAGTATATCATGTTGATGGACAGCACAGAAAAATTACATTAAAGGTAAAAGTGGCAGGGCAATTTTTAGCCATGGCCCTTCGCTCACCGCTTTCACCAGGATGCCACTAATGGGGATATGAGGGTCCTCGCCGAGAAAATTTTGAAATTAATCACTGTTTCATGATTTTGTGAAATCTAGCAATAAAGATAATTCACAAACTTTTTAATGCACCTGAGGAGTGAATGTTAGACCTATTCGAGTTGTTGACGTCATTTATCTCCTTTTCAAGGGAACAAATTTGAGAGCTCAGCTAAGGGAAACCTTTTGGAATCTTGTAAGGCCCGGCTTAACCGTAATATCTCATTTCTCAAAACGCCCCCTGCCGCCCCCTTAGAGCTCATCGCCCCCATGAGTTGCGAAAATGCCCCAGGGGGCGATAACGCTCCCGTTGGGAACCACTGCTCTAGATATAAGACTGATTACATCTAACTAAGATTGTTATTGGCATGTGGACTGGACCTGCAACACATTTCATTAAGGTGGTCAATGTAGTACACAGGTAGTACGCTCATATAATTCTTCAAATACAAACAGCATTACATCACCTGTCTTGGGGTAAAGAGGTTTAGGAGACACAGTCGAAATAAACCTAAAACGTCACTACTCCCCCTCACTATTCGGATGGGGATATAAAGTTTCTGCAGGATGATCACGACTTTTTTACTTGTCAGTTTATTCCTTTCTTTATTGTATTTTATTGAAGCTCTACCTTGCGCTAAAATTAAGGTAAAGCGTTTTAGGGGTCTTGAGTTCCACATGTTGCTCCATGTTGTAGTTTCTTGGCTGCAGCTTGCAACAATTGGGTTGGGGTCCAGGAAGTCACGTATGGTTCAAAATCATTGAGATCATTTTGTATCTGTCCTTTTCAGGGGTTCTATTTTAAGAGGCTACCTGCTACAACGTGTATACTTGTCTGATTTGCCGGTACAAAAATGTTGACTGCAATATTGGCTATATCAATATTTAGCATTCTGTTGTAATGTTACGTGAAGTAGGTATGGAAAAAGGGGACTTGAGTTGGGTAGTTTGTGGCACACGTTATACTCAGTGTTGAGGTTTTTTTTTTTTTTTTTGTTTTTTTTTTTGTTTTTGTTTTAGAATGAGAATGTTTTCACGTATTGGTAGTTTACACCAAACGGTTTTATTAATCACTTACGTTTGAGAGGACAACTGATAATGCCCTAAATTTAACCCTTTTCCTAATATGAAGTGCAGGGTTGCCCCAACTTTTTGTAAAACATTTAACCAACCAAGTTGGGTAATTTATTACCCAATTCCTGTTAGGAGGCGTACGGAACCAACGGTTGGGTAAAACAAGTTACCCAACGGGGGTTGGGATATCTCAGAGAAGTTACCTTCTACAACTTTTATAAGCTACCGGCATTTCTAATGCTAGCCATTTTTAAAAGTAGCAGGATTTTAATTGGAAAATCATATATAAATGAATGTTCTGTTTTGGCTAATTTATATGCAGTGAGACTTGTTTGTTATTATTAACGATTAATAATACAATTTTCTTCACGATATTTCAATTTCTCCTTCTTTATGTTGTATTGTACAACTGAGAAACATAATTTTCTGCAAAAATTCACAATTTTTTGCCAGCTTCAGTTTATTTCCATTAGACCTGCAATAAAGGATAAACACAAATTTCCTTTGAAAAATTCGAAATGCTTCATTTAAAGGATATGTATTTAAACCTGGTATTCCAATAGAATTTCACAGCATTTTAAACATGGACTTTTCTCAAATTGTCACAGCAAAACTTCCCACAGTGTAAGTAAACGTTTTGCAAAATGTTAACTGTGAATGTAAAAATTTAGAAATAGGTGTTCTTAAAAGAATTAATTGGGGGTACGTTTAACCAGTGTTGGGTAAAGGAACTCACTCAAAACCATTTAACCAATAGTTGGTCAAAAGATTTTTCGGTTCTTTTGCCCAACATTGTGAAAAATTTAACCAACTCTACATTGCTCAGAAAATTTAACCCAACTTTTTAAGAGTGTATGACAGTTTCGTCGCATACGATAACAGCCTATCTTACAACATGCCTCCTCAGAAAGATCAGCCTTTTTCTGCAGACTTTGAAAGCAATTCTGTCGTCGTCTCGGTCGGCTGCGAGTACAAGTGTACGTAGGTACGTACGTACAGTCTGTACTGCAGTACAGTATAGTACCTTTTCATTAATTGTGTATGTATGGCGCGCAAATCAGTTCACTTTAACAAACCTGGGTAATATTGCGAGGGAGATGGACTTTACCCAACGTGAAGGTTAACCAACCCACTTGGTTAATCTGTTTTGCCACTGTGTTGGTTACCAAACTGCCCAGGTTGGGCACTTTGAATTTAACCAACTTTTTTTTAGAGTACGTCGGTGCACTTCACAGGTGCTTTTTAATCGGAGAATGGGCTAAACATCACTAAAGCAGGGAGAATTGTTACTGTCTGGGTGAAATTCTATGGCTTTAAAAACTTAGTTTTAACAAGAAAGGAGTTTAACCTTTAGGCAAATGCTCTTGTTGATAGTCTTTTCAACAATTTAATCCTAACAGTGTTTAGGCTATGTTCATTTCATTTTCATTATCTATTTTTCAACTGAAGTTTTTTTTTTTTTTTTTTTTGAACATTGGTTAGACTTGTGTATAGAGTGAAAATAAGATGTTTTTGATCCTGATGAATGTTTTTGTTTTCTTGTCAATAACGGGCCACTTCGGACGAATAGGATCATTGCCTGCTTCAGCAGCCTTCCTTTGTGGTTTTACGCGGGACCGCACACACTACAGACCTTTGGAACAGAGCGTGCATAGTAAATCTCCACAGCTATCAAATCAGACTAGTCCATTTGCAGACAGTGACGGATTCATTTCCCGCTCAGTACATGTTACTAGAGCGTTAAGGATTTTTGTATCGAGCTAGCTGATCTTTTTATATTTGTACAGGTCTTTACGCAAAGTTGTCTGTGCATATCTTTTCTGATCCCCTTACTTTCTATAATGGTATGTGCCAAATAACCACATTAAACTCCCTTCCTTTGCAGTGCACGGCCTCTCAAATTACTCCTCATTTTTCTTTGTCCAACATCCTTTTCTGTGCCAGAAATTTATGACTCCATTAAATACTGTTTCCGTAATCTGATGATGTACGTTTTTCTTCAAACAAAAGCTGAAATGAAATAGGTGCAATGGAATTGCACAGCTTTCCTCTATATCTGTTTAAGCGAAACGGCGTGTGTCCTAATGTCTGGATAGACGTCACCCAGTCGTTGACTGGATTTGGACAAGGGACTATGTAACCACTCGTTCTTTAAAACAAGATTTTGTTTTACCTAGAAAAAAGTCGTAGTGTTTGGACTGGTCGAAATAGATGACAGTTAGGCATGGAGAAGATGAATATTCAAAACTTAAACACACGTTCGAAAAAGATTTTTAGGACTAAGCTAACAGGTATAACGTCAGTTTAAGTGCAGACAATTAAATTGTTGAAAAAACACACTGTGGAAGAGATTCGCCATTGAAAGCTTCAAAAATTAATTGTTTCATTAAAAACTAGTATACCCTTCCCCCACATAGTTTCAAAATAAAGTTGAACGTTAGGAAGACCACATTGTAGACTTTCAGAAACCGTGCAATCTAGATCAGAACCTTCCGATTTGTTCCTTTGAAAATCTAATACGTAACAAAAACAACACCTACATCACTCAGTTAAGGACAACGCTTTGGTGCAATGATCACGATGTTTCTGTGCGTGAAGCTTCGACCTCGCTGACAATGGTTGTGTATTATTTATTATTCCTTACAAAACTGGTTCGGTTCTAATCTCCTTAGTACTAATGTACCAAACAGCGTTCTAAATCAAAGCAATATGACAATGCTCCGAAAAAGGATTTTACACTATTTATTGTCGATCCCCGTTAGGATGTAAATAACAGACTGAATTTCTAGCCAAGGTCTGAAAAAATGTTTGTTTGTCCTCGACCGCCCGTGCGTAACTTCTCGTCCGCTCCGTATCTTTTTTGTTTTTGTTTTGTTTTTTTGTTTTTTTTTCTTTGCTTTTAGTGTTGTGTACAAACCTATATATTTTCCTACGGTACTTTTTTAAACTCCCCCTTCACACAGATATAAACACACACCCGAGGGAAATCATAGGCCTGCTTTTTCCTGGAGTTACATTCCGTGTTACTGACCTCCCTATTTTCAACACTGGCTATGGAGAATACCTACGTACTTAACTGGTTCCAATATACAGAATTGTTCGCTAAACAGTCAGGGCCGACGCTAGAGGGGGAAGGGGTGTGGGGGTGTGTGACACCCCCATCATCCACGCAGTCGGCAAAATCCTGCACTAGTCGGCAAAATGAAGGAAAGAGGGAAGTACAAACCAAGGAGAGTTAGAGGGAAGAAGAAAGAGGGAAAAAAGAGAAAAAAAAGAGGAGAGAGAAGAGGGAGAGGGAAAGACCGAGCGAAGAGAGAAAAGAACAGGGGAGGGAAGGAAAAAGCAGGGCAAGTGAAAGGGTTTGGTGCAGACGGAAGACAGGAGATTTGAATGCATTTGTAGACCACGTTTATCACAATATTTTCAAAGCCCGTAACCAACACTTTTTTGAAACTTAAAACATATTCTGTCGGCAAAAAAGCTACGTAGGGCTTTTCAGTATCATTGTATGCTAAAAGAGTTCATCGTTCATGTGGTTTCTGGCATTGAGTTGGTAAATTCTGCACCAGTCGGCAAAATGAAGAAAACATGAGGAAAAGAAAGAGGAAAAAATGGAAAGAAGGAGGATAATTTCTGTAATCAAAACCCAAAATTTTCGACTGGCCAAGCGCGTTGTAGTGTCACTGCAGCTTCTTCAGTAGTTCCATTCCACATAGCTAGATAGGATAAGTCCTGTCAACCTTACCAAGTAACATGTGGGAAGGGTAAAAAGGTTATGTAGAGGTCGTAAATTTCATCCCATATCGCAAAGCCTAGTTGCTGTTCTCTAGTGTGTGTCATGTGGCGGAACGTTCAGTTGGTGAGCGACTCACGGAGCAAAGTTTGGCTGTTTCATACGGTATTCCAGGTGATTTCGACACAATGTATGTTGTCCCCGATACAGTCTACACCCCTACAGTTTTTATGTTTTTCTTTTTGTTCTTAATGATAACATATTTTTTTGTGTCAGCCTACCAAAAATTTCGCGCCCTTTGCAATTTCACGATTCAGACTCAAAAGAACAGTATCAGTGCGTAACTCTGCTCTTGACATATTAAGTGATATTATGCAAAATATACGGTACTCTGCAATTGCATAGGATAGTTAGGCTCCTTCATATCCCTTTTTCACCTCCTCGATATGCTGTCGGAACTTGGGGTCGCTAGCATGGCCCGGCCTCATGTCGGGAAACGTCTGTCGCTACCTATGGTCGGTTTACTTATTTTAGCTTTCAAAAGAGTCATTTCTGCGATAAAACCCCAAATTTTTGGTATGCTTTGCCCACTTTTCCTCAGTTTCGTTACTAATAGCTAAATATAGAACAAACCCTTTCCATCTTTTCAAGTAACTTATGTAGAATTTATCGTTTTATGTAAATGCTGGGAATCTCATCTCATTTCTCTAAACTAAGTTAATGTTTTCATGAGTCTTGTCTTTTGGTACGGCTAGTGGCTCGAAGAGGGAAGTACAATGTAAGTTGTGCCCGATAGGGCCCAACTGCTTGGACATTTGATTTTAGCGGCGTACACAGAGGGAGGCCATTGGGTCATGCCCCCTGACGGATGCCAATTTTTTTCAGTTCCTAAAAAACGTAAATATTTTAACACGAGTTTTACTTTCAAAGGTGGCATAAATGGCACAAGTTGCATGTAAGGACACCTAATTTTTCAAACATTTTCAAAGGGGAGGGGGAACCTCCTCCCCTTACACCCCTCCCCCAGGCCGGCGATCACACAACATATTGCACCCCCCCCCCCCTTGAGAGAAATCCTGGGTACGCCACTAGTTGACATATATAAGCTTTAAATAAGTAGAGATTCTTTTAAGTGTAAGCTTACCCAAAAATTTCGTGCGCTTCGCAATCTCACAGTTTAGATTTCGGGAAAAACCTGAAATTGGGCGGAACTACTTTTCTCTAGTATATACAAAATTTTATGAATATATGCCCCGCAATGGCATGGTATAGTAGTGCACACGTTTTCTTCGAATCTCCCCTCACCAACCCCTCGACGGCATCGGGGCTGTCGAGTCTTCGGGTCGTTGCCCCCCCCCCCCCCCCCGTTGGGCAAATCCTGGCGCCACCCCTGCTGGATCACTACCGGTTGGAATAACGGTTCTCAGCTCTACCTGTATCTCTTATCAACACTTTCAGTCGGCATTTGTTTCTTCTCAGTCGGCAAATACGGCACCATCCCCCCCCGCCCCATGATAAATGCCCTGGCGACGCCCCTGTAAACAGCTATTTCAGTGGCCTCGCAGGTCTGCCTCGCAGCGTACCTGCGGAACGGAGATACAGTCCACTCGATCAGTCATTGCTGAAGAATGTTATACTCTCGAAACACAATGCACGTGGCTACTGTTATACCTTCATACTACGAAAATAGAAGAAAAAAGTTTCCTTCAATTGACATTGCCACTCCCAGACGTGTTAGGCTGGGACTCATGTGCTCACTGCCTACTTGAGGGACTCGGACTGAAATGTGGAAACCTTTCATTTACGTAGGTGTACAATTGGAGAGACTTGTGTGCGATTGGTGAGACTTGCAGCATGGGGGGGGGGGGATGGGTGGCAGACGAAGTTACTATGTTCTTTCTTCATTTCATAATGTTTGATGGACACTTAATGTTTTATACGGCAGGTCTGATTTTTCGGAGCAAAGGGGGCACACTGCAATCTGTATCTCACGGTTTGTCACCTGCAAACTACAGTAACATGCTCTGGTCTTACCTTCATAGCAGGTGTTGAATATGTACTCCTATATTGACATACATACATCGGCTAATTAGCCATGCCCAAGATTGTTGATTACAGAGATTATGTTCCGTGATTGGCATGGAGAGGTTGGTCTTCAGACTCTTAACCGAAATGTTCACCTTATGAACGTTGGTATTACAAGTGCAACCAATAAAGGTGGGAGTAATACAAGCCCGCCAAGCCGGCAAGCTCTGGTCTGAATATAATGCACATACATGTCCTAGGCATGCACTGCAAACATTGGGTAAAACTTGTGTTTCATCGGGTTTGCAGCGATGGCCTGGTCAGGGAGAGTGAAGGAGACACGAGAGCTGTCTTCTCGGACCTCTCTGGAATGTGAACTTTGAAGGGATATAAAAACACTTACACATCCCATTGTCATGCTATAACGTTAAAAATAAACCACTAACAGTTCATCTTATAAACACATATCCATATGTTTCATTGTCTTGTGCTATCCAGAGAGGAGTCAAGCAAAAAAACATAAAACAAAGCACACAAAAGAAAAAAAAAATGAAGAGCCTCCCGCCTGACGATCCTTTTGGGCAGTCTTCGGGACAAACAAACAAGTGAATATTTTTTTTTTGCCTAAGTCAGCTTCTGTAACATATTTGAATGGCTTATTAGTGCTAAAAAAAAAAAAAAAAAAACGTAACATACCGTACATCGAAGTGAGCTGAATCCAGGTACTGAGGAGCTTTAAAATCTCTGAAACTGTTAATTGACCAGCATAACCACCAAGTATCCTACTAGTTTGTCATGCCCATACCCATAGGTTTACTCGCATACGTACGAAAATTATCAAAGGGACTTCACTGTGGCCTACTAGTTGTGTGCAATTTTCCAAGAAAACAGAATTTAAAGGTCGAATAATACGCACCAGTGCACGTAAAGAATGACATGGTTATGTAAAGGGCCACTTGATACTCCTTTAAAAGTTATTGTAAAGTATACTGCTAAATAAGTAGATACCATGCACATTACACACCATTAACCATCAATTGATCGCGTAATCCAGTCCATTGGGAAGGTTATCAAAAGCTTTAAAAATCAAAAAAACGTTACAAAAAAAATGAAATTTTGAAATCAAGTTACCATTATAGACTGTGTAGATTGCTGATAATTTGCTTTCATTAGCAATAATGAAGATTTTATAACCGATTCAAAATCGAACAGTCATGCACTTTTATAGCACTACAGTCGTTTACTTTTCTCTCCCACATTACTATGGCAAATGTTGCAGACTTATCAAATTGCAAAAAGAATGCAAACACTTCATAAAAGAGGAATGATCACTATAAGCTATCAGCATTTAAACCTGTTAAAAGCTATTCTCAACATTTCACAGAGGTTAAAGGGGATATGCAGTCACCCCAACTTGAAGCAGTGTAGTAGACTGTCCTGTTTCATGATTGGCTCTTGAGAGTCATGTGACAATATTTTTTCTCCTCAAATGTGAAATTTACTAGAAGTGACTGATTGGTTTACCTTGAATATGCAATATTGAAGTCCTAAAATATTGTGAAAGATACTTTGCAGAGAAATAAGAAGAAAATTGTGAGATTTAGCTGTTGCTTCAAAATAAGTTTGGGACGACTGTTCTTGCCCTTTAATTCTATTTGGCTTACGGCTAAAATCCTTCGGTGGATTGATAATATTGAACTTCACTGAATTTGTCAACGAAATATACTGCCATCCCTTAATGTAGGTTTTGGTTCTTATTTCAGTATGTTACTAAAAGCTCTGATCAATCAAGCGTACATGATTGCCAGTCTTGGTCATTGAAGAAAGATCTCCAAATTCACTGGAGGAGTACTAATTGGTCACTTGTTTGTATACTAATTACAAGGAGTTGCTATTAGTTGCTATTTGTCAAATTGCAACTTCCTGCTAACTACCAAAAGAGCAAATCGTACGACTCACCCTTTAATACAAATACCTAACTGACCCAGCCACCGAATGATTGTAGACACATCTTTTCTAACAAGCCACTGGCAGACTACTTATGCATTCTGTATGAGTACTGTTTTACCCAGTCTCTGTATACTTTTGGATCAAGGTAGCAGGTCGTTATTTAAGAACCATACTGGTTGTAGTAGAGCGTTCAATGAGGGTAATGTTACAAACTCGGGTAGATGGTTAATCTCCGGTCTCCTATTTTTATCCCAACACGGGGAACTCGGGTTGTGTTTCCTACGGACAGAAAAGATCATAATGTAGTTGCGCATAGCTTGCCTATATATGAAAACAACAACTATATTGAACTTATTTAATAAATGTCCTCACTTTATCAGAACATTCTTTAACGCTTAGTTGCTATCAGAACTCGTTAATTGTACGAAATACATACCTGGAATTTTAAGTTCTCTGTTGCAAAAGAAGACACAAACGTTTAAAATTTCCTAAGCATATCTGACGGAGTTGTATACAGTTTTACTATTTACTTAACAATTGTAGCTCCTTTCATTCCGTTGGACTAACGAGGAATGTTTTAAAAGATACCGTTTAGTCTTTTCAGGATTGAGAAGAATCCGTCTTCTCTTTTTTAGGCCTAAGACTGAACTAGCCGCTTCCAAGGTTTTAAACATGAAAGAATTGTAATTAGGCAGTTCCTAACAAGTTTAGGGACAGCAAATGCTTTAATAAAAAATAACATGGTCAGGTGACGTACACAATGTCACTGGAAATATGTCCAATACTACTAGTAACGTCTTAGCCCTTACACATTAATTCAGCGTGGCTTAGTCGAGGTATTGAAACTTACGTAGCAGTGCAAGCTAATAAGTGATATTAAGGTTCATACTCATTTAGCTTCTTAGGCTTATTGTACTTTTCTTTGTGTTAAATAATTCTTGTTCATTACAATGTACTACTATGTAATAGCTATAGTATCTGAACTGTTTTAAAATACATTTCAAACATATTCTTACCTCTACGGTTTCCCTTTCAAAGTCTCTGTCTATCAAATGATGTAGGAATGTGCCCAATCAATTAAACTTGAGTGTGCACCTTGTGACTTAAAAAAATTTAATTCAGTATACCGCTATATCAATTTAAACACAAACATCAGAACATTCTGTTGTGATTTTTCTGTGTCACTTATTTTCATTCCTTCATTGAGGTTCAATCTGTAATATCCATAATATACTGCAAAGTGTCTGACAAACATCAAATTGCACCTTGTGCCTTTTCTTATGCAAGAAAAATACCAACAGCCGATTTAACCGCAGCCAAAAACATCCCTTCAATATTACAAGCTCATGATACTGTACTTTTTTATTTTATGCTTAACTGCACGTAGTATAACGCTTAGGATTTTCTTCCTAGGGGAACTTGGAAAGCATTAATACACGTATTTTCAGTCCCCCATTATTTGGCTTGTACCTGTAACATAGATAGCATAATGTTTTGATTTTCGCAATCTACAGGACTCCGAATCAAACATTTCAGTT
This sequence comes from Holothuria leucospilota, assembly GCA_029531755.1. Lineage (NCBI taxonomy): Eukaryota > Metazoa > Echinodermata > Holothuroidea > Aspidochirotida > Holothuriidae > Holothuria > Holothuria leucospilota. The sequence continues at coordinate 83,360,726 of CM055961.1, forward strand.
TAAATATGAGACCTTAGCTTCTCTTTCGTTTTTTTTTTCTTTGTTATCTTAAAGGTGATCAGTCGTCTTGAAATATTCTTTGTGACGTCAGCCTTTTCTTGACATGTTTCTGCAGTCGTCACTGTTCAAGGATACACCGTACAAGTAGCTACAAGCCGTCTCTTCTTGCTTACCGATTAGCTATACCATGCTTGTACGGTGTATCCTTGAACAGTGACGACTGCAGAAACATGTCAAGAAAAGGCTGACGTCACAAAGAATATTTCAAGACGACTGATCACCTTTAAACAATCTTCCGAAATGCAAACAGATGTGTTTTTGTTGGAACCAGTGGCTGTCTAGCACTAGAGGCTTGTTATGCGAAATCGATGTCTTCATTCCAATTTTCTGCTCTGTAGGAACTCTTTGACACCTTAGGGTTTTTGAATTAGCGCTGAACAATATATGGTTTTTGGAGTAACCAAGGAAACTTACAAAAGGCGAGAATAAGTACAAGGTAACTAGGTCACTAATGGTGAAAACTTCCCACTTCGATGGATCAGGGAGCTGGAAGACATATTTCTGGCATCTGGCAATAAAAATAAAGGCCACACTTTGTAAAGGAGCTTTGGGGCCATCTAAAAATGGGGTGTCGAAAATGGAGGCTACAGCTAAGAAGCCTCTTCGAGATCAGAGTCTCAGTATGGTGCAATTTCGGCGAAAATGTACGTTAAAGGCACTGGAAGGTGGCTGGACAACATTTGAACAATTCTAACTTGGTGACATTTAAACAAGGGACATTCTCACCACGGAAACTTCCGCGTAGACAATATACCCCCAGGCCTATACGCGAAAACGCTATTTGTAAACGCCCATTTGGTGCTCTTCCACAGCATCTCATTCGAGCTGATTTCTTGTTCAGAGATGGGTAGGTCTTTTGGTTGTGATTTGTCAGGAGACAGTCAAGAACAATTTTGGTTTGTCAAACGTATCTTTCGTAACTCGTCATTCGATTGCATAAATTACCTTCTGAACGAATAAGTGCACACATATGACGTAAAAATCTTACAAATATTTTAAATTCACACAGAATGGAAAAGCAATGAAAATATTTGAAATGAAACTGAGTTGTTTTAAGCAACCGGGACAACGAAATACCAGGGAGTAGCTATTTGAGAAAGAGCAACTGTTCCTTGGAAATACCCCCTCCATTGTCAGAGTTGCCAGACCCATCGTAGTAGGCTTCTCGACATAAACCTTGTAAGGTTATATCTTTGGAAAACCTTAAAGCGGAGGTAACCAAACAGAGTCCGCTCCGAGGGGTACCATTTTTAGGGTACGAATTACTGTGTGAAAACACGAGCGAAATTGCACACAATGCACAGCTTTGTGTAGGTTTGGCGGTACTGTTCAGCTTTTGCTTTATGTAAACAGAGAGTTGCGAACAAGTGGAAATGATGAATTACCACAACCAGGGAGTTGACATTTGTCAAATAGCAGCTCCCTGCTACAACGAGCTCTGTGTTTCTATGGTGGGCACATTGGCTGCGAAGTTGTTCATCAGGCCAATTCGTGTCGAAATGCACAACACTGAATGCCAAATGATTTCAATTGGTGTTGCCTTGAAATTATCTTGGCTTACAACTCTAAACTAATGTTTGCTCTAAAGAGAGCCGATTGTTTCGGATTAAAGAAAGTAATTTTACTTTGCCCCCCCCCCCCCCCCCCCCCCGTACATTAATGAAATAGAATGAAAGTTACAAAGAAGATTACTAAAAAGATTAAAAAGCAACTGAGACCAGTTACTATTTATTTTTGTTCCGCTCAGGAGTAAACCCTTCTAACGCGTAACGGTCAAAGTTTAATTAAACACTGCCCCCCAAAACATCGCTTTTCGTCATACTGATTATTTTAATACCAGCTATGAGCATGGACAACCCGTGAACTAGTGTGCAAACTTTTGGGCACAATATCAAAAATTTCTAGTTGAAGATTGGTTTATTAACGGCCAAAAATTGGAAAATAAGCTCTAGCGACTTTACAAAACCATCGATCAATACGAAACAAATTTCCCTGACACGTTCCACATCCTCTGCAAATTTCAGATTTCATAGCTTTACCAATTACCGAGAAAACGCAATCGAAACGCATAAATATCTTTACACCTCGCCAAAACTGCTGTGTTGATCACATTAATTTAAATGGACTGGTCTTGTACGCAAGGTAAAAAGTTAAGCGTACTCTCACTCATTACGTTAGAATTTCACTTGACTCTAGACGAACAATGTCAACGGACAATTGAAGTGTTGTTGAATCCTCTCTGGTACTCCGAGTGTACATATTTGTGTGCGTTCTGTACGCCATTGCAACTTATACATGGGATTGGGGAATAAAGGGGGGGGGGATAAAGACTAGAGAAGAAATTGATGTTGGTAAAAAGTTAATGATATAACGATAATTACGTCATTTACAGTTATCCTGTGTGTAATCCCAGGCCTGCAGCATTTACATAAATGGCCAAAACTTGTAATGGTTTCAGATACATTAACTGGATATCAGCTTTTTCGGCAGATCAGGGAAGAACACTTATAGGGTGGGTTGTAGGTAAGATAAAACTAGTCTGAGCTCCCTGGACTGAAGAAGTGGGGAAAATACTCATTAGATTCTGAATGTTGAAAAAAGAAATAAATCTTCAAATTCAGTAAACGAAATACTGTTAGACAATGATGAGGCTATCACGAATCAAGTTGACATTTTGAGTAAATTAGGGTAATTTTATAAGAACATATACTATGTTAAATGAGGTTATGTCAGAGCATTTTTTTTCGAAATGCTACTCTTAACCATGATAAGTTTGCACTGGGGCAAATGATCAGTTGTGAGGGTGGAATCAGTTTGGATGCATGCAGTCGTGCCCTGCAATCTATGCCTTTTCAAAAGTTTCCAAGTTCAGATGGTTTTCCTAATGAATTATAAAGTTTTATGGGATGATATAGGACATCTTGTGGTAAATTGTTTTAACTATGCTTTCCAGTGTGGAAATATTTGATGAGCAGGGCAGAGCATGTATCACTGTAATTTTGAAACAGTCCAAAGAGCTACTTCAAATTTAAAATTGGCGCCTCATTGATTTACTTAATACAGATTATGAAATTTTGACGAAATAATAAGCCAGTCGTATGAAGGGCGTACTTCCCGAGTTTATAAGTCATCATCACAATGGCAATATAAGGGGAAGTTTCATTGGGAAAACACTAGACTCGTATAAAATCTTGTCTTTTTTGTAAAAGGAAACTTTGCGGTGCTCTCCTATTTATAGACTTTAAAAATGCAGTTGGCTGCCTAGTAAATAACGTCCTTGTTTTCTTTAATTTTGCTAATTATTTTCCTACCTGGATTTTTGTACCCAGTATTGTAACATGTCTACGTGTGTTCTTAACAATGGATATGCCACAAACAATTTTAGGGTCAATGGAGGTAAACTGTAAGGCTGTTATCTAAGCCTTTATCTTTATATGAATTGTACTGAAGTCTTAATCTTGTTCATCAACTCTAATAATAACATTTGTGGTATCTGTTTTGAGGTGAAAGTGTTAAGATATCCAGTTATGCTGACGACTCACGGTCATTACCACCGACGGCTGTGAAAATTCTATTTAAGAAGCAGGCAGTCTTGTAGACTTTATTCGAAATCTCAGGCTGAATTATTAATATCACAAAAAGTCATTTATTTCCTCTGGGACCTCTATATGAAAATAGACCTGGTCACTTCAGCTGGCTTCCCTCTGATTCCAGAGATAAGTCTTTTACTTACCTTGGAATAAGTTTCGCTCACCCATTATAATGACTTCTTTCACGTCAATTACTGGCCTAAACTCTCTGGAATCAAAACTTATTAAGTGTTTGGTCTTCTACAGACTTCACACCAATTGGAAAAATTCTGATGATTAAGAGGTCTGCCTTGTCTTAGCTATTGTACTCTTTCACAGTTTTGCATTTACCAGTCTACCGCCTTTAAATTTCTTTCGTGAGTTAGAAGCTATTTTGTGCAAATTGTTGTGGTCAAAGAAACCAAATAAAACAAAAATGCCAGTGTTACTTAACAAAGGTTATAATATGATTGATAATGAGCTCAAGGCGACCAGTTTACAATGTAAATGGGTTAAGTTACATTTTTGCTACAATAACAAGGGTAATCCTTCACATCAGAAAGTTTGATGTTGAAATTAATTTTTCCTCCACCCTTTACTACGGTACCCTTTCTGCAATACTTTGAAATTAGAGGCGCAATGTAAAACCACATTATGATTTGGTAGATCACTACTCTAGTTTTATCTTTTACACTTCCTGCAAAAGACCTGCCAAAACGGCTTATGACCACTTCATTAAAAAAATGGGAGCAGTCTACCGACACTAATTATAATTGGACTACCCTTCCTGGCAGTACGTAGGCAAATACTGCAGTTTTTTTGATTTAGTTTCATTCATAGGTTAGTTGCTACAAATGTTTTTTTTTAACATAGAATCATATTCAGGGTCTCCCCTCTTTGTGCTTTTTGTGAAGGTGGGTAAGAAACATTCGAACATCTGTCTGGTCTTGTGCATCAATTAAGCAAGTTTGGCAAAGTATCGCATCGCTGTAAATCAAACATACACCTCTTGTTGATTGGGAGCTTGTGAGGTTTGGCTTAGCGACTGACCTGAGGCATCCTTTAAAGTTCTCTTTACTGAATGTCAAATATTATATTTTAAGCTGTAAAGTGAAGAATACAAACCCTGATTGCAAAACCTTTCATAAAAAAATAAGATTTCTCATAAATATTGAGCTTCATATGGCATGCAAACACATGAAGGAATTGAGAAGCCTGAGTTTCGAGGACTCATTACTATAATCAACTGTTTTTCTTTGATATGGCTTCGAACATCCTATTACAATAACTATGAAAGGTCATGGTCATAATGTCTGAAAAGTATTAGTATATGAAATTTCTGCGCTTTAGTTGCATTGTTTTAATTTGATTTTTTTTTATTTATTTTGTCAGTGATAGCAAAAGCGAAAATAGAACGGTCTGTTTTCGTTCTGATAAAGTTTTTAATGTAAATGTACCTGTGTAACAAGTGTTATGCCATTTACTTCTTGGATCAAAGGTTTAACCGTTACACATTTATCTATAAATATGATTTCGCGTTTGACTGAGCTCAATAAATGACATGAAAGAAACACTAACTTAGATTCATGAGTGAAATAGCAAAAAGTCCAGTAAATTGTGAATTTTACTTAAAGCTTCACAAAAAGAAGGGTAGGGTACTAGGTCTTTATGGGTACTTTCGAAATCTCAAGGCCTCAATCTCTTGATTCTGGCACTATATTGTTTTAATTTTAGGTTTAAAATACGGGGATAGTTCGAGGGTGTGCGGTCTCAAATGTGATTTAAGCAGTCAATAACGTTATTACAGAGGTTGAGTAGATCGAATTTAATATTAAGTTGCATACTTTAAAATGCTTAAAAAACCGCGTAATGACCTTTGGATAAACTAGCGTTACATTTTGCTGGGAAAGATTCTCGCTGGAATAATTCAGTGCATTATCGTATCAATAATGGTATTATCAGGCATTGATTGTAAACCACCATGACAATGCGCGCCAAGCGCGGAGAATGTTTTCCTAGGAATTGTTATAAAACCCGCAAAAGGTATCTTTGAACAAATACATGTTAACTGGTATTAAAGAAAATGTAGAAATTCAACGGATAGAGCGCGCAAAATGCGCCAAAATTTTGATAGGTTTTGAAGGATTTACAAAAACGTGCTCTTCGTAGAAGAAAATGATTAAAATAGATCCATCACTCAGTTGAAATCACACCTCACCCTCTTCCCTTCAGAAATTTATAGCTTAGTCGAATTTTGGTTGAAATCAAATAAATTCAAACTTTTAGAAAACATCTTTGGGATATGAGCGCCCCTTTTCTCCCAGTGCCAGCGACGCTGCCAATGTTCTCCATATTGCACCATCCGTAAGCCCCAAAACTGTGTAAGATTTGCATTACATTCCACTCTAAAACATATTTGTCTCTGCGATTTAGCGTCTACCAGCACGGCGGGGAAGCCAGCGGGATTGTCATGATCGGGGTTGCCTTCTCCTGCAATTCAGTTGATTTATGTAAGAGTCAGCGACTTGAATCAGGTTTAAATTGGGTGTCCGTAGTGGCACTGCTAGGAGTTGGTGATCGGGGTGCACAGCAGAAGATTATGTTGCAGTCCATCCTAGCTACCCCCACAAAGTCAGTGTAAATTTTGCATGTGCGCCCTCACAATGGGTTACACCAGCAGCGGATGGGTTACACCAGCAGCGAATCCTTCCTTTGTTCCTTCGTGCTGTTGTCGCTTGGGGAGGGGCGTCCCCTTCTCTTTGAGATGTTTGTTCGTTTAAGGTAGTTTAGATGCAAGATTGTGGTACATTTGACAGATAAGTTCACAAGTTGAAAAATTCTTATAATTGAGTGAGTTTTTAGTTTTGATTAGGTGTAAGAGAAGAGTGGGCTGTCTAAGTGGCCGGACGACAACTCCCTCCCCCTAAATGCAAAATTGTGTTATCTTTGGCAAATTTTTGAACTACAGTAATTGCACTCTTAGTAATTCTCATTAATTAGTGATATTTCAGCCGTGGGCATAGCCTCGTTCTATAAAAATGTATAACGACAAATACATACTTCCAATCGTTCACATTACGCTACAAATGTTACTGTATATAAGCTACCAGTGCTATAGGATTGCTCTAGGATCCTCCCTTAATACAGGGTAACTACATACGGTGGATATGTATCTCTGTTTTTTCGCTGGAAAAAGGGTATTCGTCTGAATATTATTACCCAGATGCGGAGTGCGAATCGGGGAAAATGACTGCGAAAATACAAAAAGAAAAATCGCATTAGAAATCTTTTTCATGACAAAACCCATGCAGACTATACACCGGGAAACTCAACTCCCCAACAAAATTTATTTGCCAATTAGACGAAGAGTCTTTGCCAAGTAATTCGTAAAAGTTACTAGTATTCATGAAATATGCTTCCGCTTGAATTGCCCTGTTTGGCAATCATGCAATACTGTGCTCCTCTGTAGTAACTCTTACGGGCACGAACATTCCGCCAAAAGCCCTCACTGATGAGTAGTGCCGAAAGGTATGAGACGGTATTGATAATAAGCACAGCGATGAGGTGATGCAAGGTCTCAGAACAACTTGTAATAAAAAAAAAAAAACGATTAAAATAGATCCATCACTCAGTCGGAAAAACACCTCACCCTCATCCCATACAGAAGGCTAATGCTCATAAGCCTTTTGGTCTAATTTAAAAAAAAAATGTTTGAAATTTTCAAAAATCGATCCCCCCTCCTCTTGCCGGCGTCACTGGTCGTAGTAACCGACATCAGCCAAAATTAAATTCTGAAATAAATCTAAACATTTCAATAGCTTGTTAGTATTCTCTCAAAGCAAATGTTTAGGCTATTATTTTGTTTTGATGAAGAAGACTAAAGATATAAGCATTCTGATAAAATCAGTAATCTGTTCTTCAGGATAGCTCTCCAAGAAATTAGCGATAAAGGCACCAAATATTTATTCAAAAGTGAACGCAAAGAAACCACTAGGTGACACTATAGTTTTTCAGTCGTTGAATCCACTGTATTATTCTAAAAACTTTACATTTTCTCATCTTCAGTTCATACTTTTGTAATGTAAATGCAGGGAAGTAGAAATCCAAACATTTATCTTGTCAAACAAACATCTCATTTAACATCAAGGTCCAAATTATAGATTTAAATAAAACAGCAAAATAAACCGTGCGGCTTTAAAGTATTTTTTTTTTCAGAAAACGCTTTACAAATTTAAGTTAGTACAATTTTAGCAAATTTTGAACAATGAACCAATTCATATGGTACACTAGTCTCTTGCACTTAACCATAGCCTGTAACCAAAGACACCATGATAAATGTGAGACAATTATTTGTTACAATTAAGTAGGATTTTTTACTATCAAATTGAATTAGAGTTATGTTTTCTCTTTTACATGTACTCCTTCCTTAACATAATAGTTGAAAGCCAAGATCTAACCCGTGACTTACATGCAACACCGTGGACCCAGTGCAGTCAAAACTAGAAATGTGGTTAACGGGAACCGTAACCACTGTTTATGGAAGCGATTACTATATGTGGAATTCATATTTCACTAAATTATTGAACTGAAAAAGAAATCACTTTACAACAAATCAGTTTAACAGAACTGTCTTGTTTCAAAGAATAAGACTACAAGGTTACTAACACACTATGCCTGGTGCAGGATACAAGACAGTGCAGTATGAAAACTGATCACAATATCAGTTCAAATTGGCCCACTGAGAAAAATGATCTTGCCAAATTACTAGTATTTAGGCCCAGCCCATGATGGTTCAATCACTCAGATGCCGCGTTCCTTGTCCAGGCTGCAACAATACCACTGCGTTATAGGCCTAGACCTAAAATACAAATCTCTTACATTACTACAAAAACTTCAAAAAGGGCGATGTTATGACAACTGTACTCTCGGTTGCAGACCATGGCCCTACGGGACCGTGTTTCTCAGCCTAGGGAGGGCGGTGAGTTTTGCCCGACTCTAGAGTCTGGAGTATAAAATTTAACTGCCCAGTTTCCCGCCCGACTGAGACAAAATATCTGCCCGATTTAGTCAGGTCACTCAGGTGTCTGACATTTGGGGGCAAGATTTCAAAAAATCCTTGTAGGCCACTTACAATCTCTGCATGTAGGCCTATATACAACGAGAGTAAGGCCAACACAAAGTGCATGATATCCTCTTTGACTGAAGAAGGCTAAGTCCTAACAATTAATAGGCCTGAGTTGGTTTCAGTTGTTTATTTCTGTGGCAGTTACTGCAGGTGTCGATATGATCAACTATGCATGCCGCTGAAACGGCTTGTCTTCGAAAAACGCGGCTGTGATCATGGAACAAGATATAGGAACGTATAGGAACGTTCCTATATCTTGCTCTATGGCTGTGATACGGTATGTGGCTCTATGGCTGTGTGATACGGAAGTACGAAGAAACAACCTGCATGCCTGCAACCCTGTTTCGATATACACAGCTGTCATACGTACACAGAACTCTGTGCTGTGTAGTTGGACGTACGAAGGAACCACTGCTTGCTCAGTAGATAACCGTGTCGTTTCATGCCAAGCTAACGTATCCTACGAAAAGACGATACTATTAACCTACAGCATTCATACGTTTTTTTATAATGAAATATTCTATATTTCCTCGTTATTTAGTGAAAAATCCTTTATTCCGGCTGTCCTCGCTTCGTTCTGATCTACAATTTGTAACAAATGTATGATGCAAACGACATGCTTAATACTGAAGAACTTTCCCCGAAAACCCGGGACAAAGAAACTGTCACGTGACCTGAACCTGGGTAATAGCAATATGTTTAAGAAGCTTCGCTTCCATAAACATAATGATTCAAAATGTCCCTGAATGTCAAACCAGGGAAGTGATCAGCTCCGTGGTCAAACTATTTAGGGACAATCACACCGGACGCTGAGCTGGGATGGTCTGTGCGCCGAGCTTGGGAAAACGTTAAACATATGTCATCAAGCATTTACACGAGCATCGCGCGCTTTTACATGCGTGATGGTAGTGTATAATAAAGACGTAAGTCCTGCCACTTTTCCATAAAAAGTACTAATCATCTACATAAATCAAGCTGCGGCAGCATACATGGAAGAAAGTTACCTGTTCCAGATATTTTGTCTTCCGAATATTTAAATCAGCACAAAAGGCTTATCTTAAATATATATACAGGGGACGAGTGAACTTTTTTTCGAATCAATTGTTTATGCAGCATATTTAAATCGTATTCTTTCACAAATCGTCTGTAAAACACAATTTGCAGCGCTCTTTCGGCTACATTTGAATTGCCTCTTTGCTCTTGCACTTAGGTGTGACTATGAAGGTGAAATAGATTTCACCGTAATTTGCCCTTTTCTGGGGCTTTCATCTCATTTGGGGAAGACGTATTTAAAGAAAATTGAAAGCCTAGTTTATCGGTGCGTATTTAAAGTACAAATTACCTTCGAAGGAGATATATTTAGCTAAACAACTTTAAAGTCAAGTACTGATCTTATTTGCAATTCGCATGAAGGAACGCTGCTCTGACCTACTAAAGTTTTAATGCGCCTCGTACGCAATTATTCAGGATTCATGCCGGATGCCTATTTCCAGATAATGATAGTAATCATGAAATTATTCGTAATGTATTCGTAATGTATTCGTAATGTATTCGTAGTATGTTCGTTACATGTTCTTTAAAAAAAATGTGCAAAACTTTCAATATTATGCCACATATGAAATATTGAGGGGAATTACGTGAAACAATGGGGGAATGTGAAGAGTTGTGAAGTTTCTGTGAAATTTGGCCCAACCAGGTGTGCCTTTAAAACAGTTGAAACACATTTTTAAAGTGTCATGCATTGACTTGCATTTCCACGGGTTCCTTTTGAATGGGACATATTTTAAAAGGTGAGGCAGTATGTGGAACACCAAAGGCATGTGTTGACACAGAACACATATGACAACCTATTGTAAAGTAGTAAAGTGTCGAAATGTCTGGTAAGGTTTGGTCCTGAATAATTCTCTCATTAGCTTTGTTTGTCACACTTTGCCCCGTTTTGCTACAGGAGTCGACATAAAACAGCTTTCTACATTTTTACTGCAATTTTCATGTGTGACAATCTTGCAGAGCCAGGCGTGGTCGCAGATGTCAAATTGGATTCAATATCACCCCTTATTAGATCATGAGATCTCTGGGACCTTTCAGTAGATGACTTTACATAATTAACGTACATTACCTTCAGAGAGAGCCACACATTTCATTATTTGCCATATGACGAAGACAACGACGGCTAGGCCAATTTAATTCTTGATATTGTGTACCTTTCTGAAGGCAATTTGCTGAAATCCCTTAGTCTAAGTATACCTGGCAGCAGCATTAAAATTAAAGGTAAGAAGTATTTAGTGCGCAAAACATGCTTGAAAGTGGGGATAATTATTGGAAACCATCTTGTTTCATCTAGTTATATAAATAAGGATGCCACTTTGCGACTTTCCGTTTCATAATAGAGAGCTTGTAAGCTTCATCCAATGTTATTCCGTTCTAGCCACATTATATACTTTCCAGATCCTAAGGAGTATGGCACGGCTTATAACGTGGACTAATTAATCTCGGATAATTATCTTTACTGTCATTATAGTAAAAGTTTCACTTTAAGTAACATTTCTAAAGTTGTCTCGAAAATTTTTCGAGCCACCGTTTGTGAGTACATATCTCATCTACCTATCCGTACTGCATGGATGGAACAATTGTTCAAAAGTCTATTTTTATCCACCCTCCACTGAACCGAAAGATTGCTGAATTATCAAATCTACGGAGCGGTAGTTTGAGATAGGAAATGACTAGAATTTTAAGCAAACATATATTACAGATAAAACAGTTGTAAGCGAATTAAAGTTTTAATAGAGTAAGTTACACTTTAAAAAATGTCCGTACCATCATCATTACATCACCACTGAAACACCAGAGTTACGGTACAATACAACGAGATAGAACACAAGATGACAAAATATCATTAACCGGTTGGCGGTTGCCAAGAGAGATTACGGGTCATGTAATGTTAGTTATATAAAAAGGTTTTGACGTGTGCTCACCAAACCAGGACAATTTTAAAATGACCCCATATTCACGCTGATTGCAATAAAAATTTGCCTTGAATACAGTCATAAGCTGATCTAGAATCGCCGAACGTATCGACTATGATTTTAATAAATCCCAATGCGACAACTTTAAAACATTCAGCCCTGTTTCTGTTGTTTTAAACCTGGTAATATAACACAAGTTGAGTTTTACGCTGTGTCTGATTGGTCATTGAACTGTACATGTTGTGACCAGGTTGCTAAAGTGGGTCACGGGTCATGACATCTAATTGGCAAAAGAGTGATGCTGTTTCATCATGGTTACTATTTTAGACATATATATATATATATATATATATATATATATATATATATATATATATATATATATATATATATATATATATTTCTGTCACATGGAGCAGCTAAACATATCAAAGTTTAAAGAGGATAATACTTAAAATGAAATAGTGATTGAATACAGATTAACCTACCTTAATGACCTGTTAGCTAAAGAGGGTCACAGAAAATTGCATCTATTTGCCAAAGAGTGGCGCTATTCCATGATCCTAGCAAGTAGTGATGGTCATGCAGGTCTCAATTTGAGAATCTGCTTATTACACCGTCGATTTCATATAAAAGTAAATTAATTTAGTTCGATGCCTACACACCCTGTAAGTAAATTGGAGTTCCCACCTAAGTTCCTAAAGCATGCATATGGAGGAAGAAAAGTTTGGTCTCTGGGTTTTTTTTTTTTTTTTTCTTGATTTATGATTTCTATCATTTCACTGGGGATATTTACTCAAACTCCAAACTCAATCCACACAATGGACAAATTGGTATTAGGAATTAAACCAGCTCTGGACATTAAAAGACGGCACTAGACAGATGCATGACTACAGAGGTTATGTAGATTACTAAGAATTTAGGTTTAAATCGTATGGATGCACTGTTGCAATCAGGTGAGGATTTTTGGGGTAGCCACAACCCCCTTGCCGCGAAAAAACGAAGGGACCGAGAAAAAGAAAGAAAAAAGGCGGAGAAAGCGAGAAAATACCACAAATCATTTGAAAAACGTTACAACTTTTACATATTCTTCGCAATTTGTCTTAATTTTCTCGAACCTGGCGAGTTTTTAGACTCACGATTTGCTTATCATCAGTAAGGTCTCAAACGTGTTTGCAGTGTTTATCGGTGACTGTTCTTCAATTAAGTCAATTATTTCTATGCATTCAGGTGATTTCAGAGAAGCACAACATTGAAAGAATGTGAAGTAAGGGATTCCTTTTCACCTTTATCTTGTACTTACCCGTATCAACCTGACCCTTAAGGTAAGTGAAGTACGACAGAAGAAAGTACATTCAACAAAGACATCGTATTTGTAATGTCAATCGAATTAAACGATTGAGTTTAAATAAGTTAAGTTTTAATGAAGTGAAAATATTTGCGTCGTTATCCACCTTCTTTTGGCTTTACGTTGTCCACTCCTATTGCAAGAAACAAATCATGACGTAATAATAGAGCCCTAATTTAGCTAGGAGGATTAAAATGTGATCTGTAAAATTTTGTCGAAAATTCAATGTTTTTGTCGATTCCCAGCATTTTAATGTTGAATGCTAATGAGTCTCCTTGGTCTGCTCAGCCTCTGCGATAAGGTCATCGTCGGCCTTAAATCAAATTTAGACCTGGGTAAACTCGAATTCATCCCCTAAGTCAATCTGTCACAAATCACTCTTCTGCATAAGTGTTACTATGCAGGAACAAAGTTTTATACTGTTTTGCGAAGAAGAGGAATTCTTGCGCCTTCTACTAGTTTTGAAAATAAACGTATTTGAAGAAATGTAGTGCATAAAAGATCACAAAGCATTGATAAATCAGACTTAACTTCCAGACAGTATCATTTTGATTAGGAAATGCACTTGCCTGAAAGTACCGCCTGAATGCCAGTTTTACCATGTATAAATATAATGTTTTCAAAGGAACAATTTCGGTGTACTTCGCGCATTACGGATATACCCGACTAATCTTAAAACGAACATAAAGCACTCATTGTGGCCAAAACTTTTTCTGAATGAACTAAATGTACATATTGCCCTTAAATGCTGAAATTAACTCAGATTCGCCATGGACCTCACCAGACGTCCTTATAGTAAGTAACCTGAGCTGAGCCATGAACATCAAAGTTCATAAAACAATGTTGCGAGAGTCGGGGCTTGGCACTTGAACCTAAGGCTCCGCACTCTTGGTGTACTTCGATGCACTGGGTATTTCCTATCATGGACCCCTCAAGCTACGGAACTTGGTTGCAACATAAAGACACTTACAATGGCAATTTAATATATGTGTCCCTACCTTCCCTACCTTCGTTTATCCAGGATACTCCTCACTTCCTCAGGTTAATTCAAAATTTTGAGTTTCCTGAGAATCCCAGTGAACATACTTTATTCACCATGGATGTCACAAGCCTCTATACTTCAATCCCCATCACGCTGCTTTTGCAGCCATACGCCATTACCTTGATCAACGCCAGGACCCTAACATCCCTACCACCACCTTTCTTCGCTTGGCAGAACTAGTTGTCACACAAAATTGCTTTTAGTTCAACGGTCGTTTTCTCCGCCAAATTAAAGGAGTAGCTATGGGCACTAAACTGTGACCTTCTGTGGCCTGCCTCACCATGGGCCACTTTGAGGAGCAGAATTTCTCTCGATACACCGGGATCAAGCCCATACTTTATCAAAGGTATATTGACGATATTGTTGGGGTCGCAGTGGGTCCTCGTAACGATTTGGAAAGGTTCATTAACTTTGGTGAAACGTTCTGCCCGTTTTTGAAATTCACTCACTGTATTTCCAACTCCTAAGTAGTGTTTTTAGACACAAAATTATCCATCTCCGACCGTAAAATCAAGTCCAATCTCCACTTTAAGCCCACTGACTCTCACAACTACCTCATGTACCGTTCCAACCACCCCAGATCTTATACCAATTCGATTCCTTTCTCACAATGCCAGACGGATTTGTTCCGACGACCAGGATTTCGCTGAAGTTTCCAAGCAGATTATTTCTTTCTTTAAACAACGCCAGTATCCACAAAGAGTGCTCTCTGATGCCCTGAAACGCATACAAGGAATTGATAGAGCCTCTGCTCTGCCCCCAAAACTGACCATACACCCACCAGACGTATCCCGTTGGTCCTATCCTTTCATCCATCCTTTCACCTTATCCTTTTCACTCCCATTGTACGTGCCATTTACAGGAATGTAGAGACCCTCCGTCATGACCCATCCACTCGTGACCATTTCCCTGAACCCCCATCACAGCATTCAGAATTGAAAAGAACATATCTAAGCACTTGGTCCGTGCCTCTCAACCTCAAGGAGTAGTGCCTAACACCCCAGGAACTTTTCCTTGCAACCGTGGGAGATGCAATACTTGCCCGGTGGTCAGTTATGACAAAAATCTTTCCATTAACAACCGGTTTAACGTTCATCAGTATTTTTCCTGTACTTCAGCCAATGTTGTTTACGTTCTCGTATGTAAACGCTGTAATATACTGTACGTGGGAGGAACAAAACGTCGTCTTGCTGACCGATTCACTGAGCACCTGAGGTCAATCAAACAGAACATTCCAGGGTTCCCTCTAGCCACACACTTCAATCCCCCGTCAACATGCTCGATCCGTTAGTTGATGAGAGAGAGAGCTAACAAACAACGGCGTAGGCTCCGATTCGTTTGACTATACTACTTATGCCTTAACTTCATGTATTAGCTATTCCCAAAGTAGCACATCCCGTTATGAACGTAAGAGGCATAAACGCTAGTAGCAGCTTTTGTATGATTTGTAAACTAATGGCACTGCGACACTTAAAAGAATTGTGTCTGGGTTGAAAGCTTAACTATTTTTTTCTATTACCCGTGTACGTACCATACCGCTTTGAGGTCTACAGTACATAAAAACCTTTCATACGAGAGAGGCAATTACTCGTAAGGATATCAAAGGGGAAACTTTTCAATGCTTATATTAGCTACTAAATCGGGGAAATTTATCAACGAAATGCTATTAATTCGGCCAGCAATAATGTCGTTAATTTTTGTGGCTTTGTTTTATTTCCGTCACTTAGCAACACCTGGAAAAACTTAACCAGAAAGGAAGAAAAACAAGGAAGAAATGTAATCAGCAAGTGATATGATATTAGAGTCGAAGGTGAATGGATATTCAAGTGAGTGGGGTGGGAATGAACGCCGTGTTGGACAGTCGTCCTGGTTAGGTTAGGGCCTCATTGGAAAACTGTTGAATGTTCGAAAGTCGATCCCTAAGTGGAATTTGGTGGAACATATTTAGAAAATTTTAAGAAAAAACCAGAATGCAAAAATGCATTGAGGTTTCTATGATATATGTTATATTCCAAATAATGTTATGCTGTCCCATATCTTTCAGTCACTAGTCACATGCTATCTTAACATGTTGAAAAATACAGTTTTGGTTCCCATTTAATATTGGGAATGCTTTGGAAATTTTGTGTTTTACCTCTGGTGACCCAATATAATCTTGGGAATTCTTGGGAAATTTTGCTTTTGACCTGTGGTGACCCCAGATGACCGTTGAGTTTCACCAAAGACATAAGCATTTTATATTCCCATAACGCAACCACTGACTACGTATGAAATCAATATTAGCTTCCCACTTTGATATATCGTGTTAACAAGGTTTTCAATGTTTGAACCCGATGACCCCAAAGATCATAGGGTCCATCTTCTTACCATTATACATTTACATACTAAGTATATAATCTATCCAAGTTCCTACCTGGAGATATGGTGTTAACAAAGTTTTCAGTGTTTGACCCCTGGTGACCCCAGATGACCTTTTAACTCCATTAAAAGCAACAGTGTCCATTTTCTTACCATCATGCATCCACCTACCAAGTATGAAATCTATCAAAGCTTCCTGCTGTCACGCAAAACGGTTTGGGGACATGCATAAATTTGTTTAACGTCTAGCACTTGGGTACCCGACGACTTCTAGTGCACGAATTAACAGTTAACTCCTTTTTGCAGTCCAAAAATATTTTTATGTGAAGCTATCAAAATTTGAAGTAACTGTATGCAAAATACACCAGAATACAGATTCAACCAAGTACAAAAATATAACATATACACATTAATTGCACATGAAAGTGACCTTCCCACTACTCGTTACCTGTAACATAAAAACATTCTAAGACTAGCCAACTGTCCAAGACAATCTGCCACAATGAGGGAGAGGGCAAGATATTTTTCATTGGAGGGCTGATCCCCCTGCCCCACCTCACCCTTTCCTAAGCCTATGCCATTACCTATTTAAAAGGACACCTCACTTTAGGCACAGTCATCAGAAATTCCAGCATTCATAAAATGCAGACATTAAATTTTATGGCAATATACAACGGTGTGGGCAATAAAAACAATCCCGTATATCACTATACATCTGCTGCCGGTCTCACAGAAATCTAAATGAGTCAAATTATTGTGAGACTGTCAAAGCCACACCAAATTTGTTCCAAGTCAAATGAAATTTTAGCGTTGTACCCTTTTCCCAATAACAACTGTTTCAACTCGTAACGTAGTAATGGTTTTTAACAGAAGAAGATAAGACAGAATACACAGACATATGCGTACTGGAGTTACTATAGTGAAACAAAATATGAAATGGAACAAGAAGCGTGTGTACAATGTGGGCATAATAACATAGATATGGAGTCACTGAAAAGTACGGTCTATTCAGCAAAGGTGAAAATAAATACACATGAAGTGTACTTTGTACTGGAGCATTTTTTTTTCAGTGTAGGTTACAGTTAATACCTGGGGGTGTAAGGTGTGGTGCGATTATTGCTCTCTGGACGGATTTGTTAGTTATTTCATGCAGGGAAGTGCATCTTGTAATGGTCTGAGTGAAATCTTTACCGTTTCTAGGATGGACGTCTAATTGAAGTCATATTGTCAGACAACTTTTTCATGATCATAGGCCTATGGAGAAGGGAGTAAGCCTAAAATATTTTTGTTAAGGACTACAGGAATTACCAGGAAAAACTGCACTCGACCTGCAAGCTGGTAATTATAACACTGAGTCGTACAAACGTAGCTCATCACGGAGGGTTGTTTTGTGTTTCCGTTATTTTTAACTTTTTTTTTTTCTGTAAAGCGTTTTAGGGTGTTTCAAATTCACATAAAACAAGCTACATAACACGATAAAACGTGCAAAAATAACACTTGACGACTTGACCTGCTTAAAGTGGTCACTTTTATATTCTTACTTTTACCTGTGAACTTTCAGTTCATTTGAAGCACTTATCTCCGAGGCAATGAAAGACACACACTTCTTCCATATAAATGCCTTTCAGAGAGCTTTGTTCTGGCAAGGGCCCTAGGTGATGGGGCTGGAAGCATACTATATCCCACCAGACCAATTGATTAGTAGCGATTTTGAAAATCCTTTTAGCATGATTAATATGGCAAATGCCCGAAGTACAGTTTATGAGAAGTCGAAGTCATAAATGCAAGGTTAATTACTGCAGTCGACATTGGTGATTCAGTATATCTTCATCTGCAGGAAAGAAGAAGCAGGGTTTTAAACCTGCAGTCTTCCACTTTTCACGACAACAGTAAACAATCCATTAAAGATCAACCCATAACAGAATTCCTTTTGCCTCAGTGGTTTCATTATACTGTCCGTAAAAAATCAGAATTTCAGATAAGGAAAATAAAAAAACACGCACATGTATCCAGCTGAGTACATTACACTTTCGTCATACCCGTTTACAAGGGCACAAGTAAAAGAACAACAGTGAAAATAAGACAGACAGCAAGCATAACCTATATCACTGTGAGAGTACAGACCTGATCTGGTAACACAATATTACGCTGTGGTCAGTTTTGCTTGTAAAATTCTTTGAATGTAAGTTTAAACTATCTCAAGATAGATCATAATAGATTTTAGTTGGTTTCGGCATCACGAAGTGTATGGCAAAGTTACTTCCTGGTGTGCTCAAAGGATGCAGTGTTAATAATGAAATGAAGCCAAATAAACTAGCATAGTGTTGAAGGAATAAAAGGACGTCTCTTTTCTACTTGCTAATAGTAGTCACAAATCGCTTTTCTACACGGTTGTCATCGATCACAAATATACAAATCAAATCTTCTTGCGTATTATATTATGTATATTGAAGAGAGGTACTTATTGTGGACACACTTTAAAAAATACCAACATGTTTAGGTTTAATTAAGCCTCTGCCTGTATGTTTCCGCTCTCTGGTATGAATCAAATGCCAATGAAATATAAACGATGATTTAACAGTAATTTTTCAGTAGTAACCTACCCTGTTGTCCTGCTAACTTGATTCCGTTTGCGTGGTGGAAATCAACGTTGTGTACTAAATATTCTATTTAATCATAAAACTGTCAAGGGAACTTATGTCCAGTATACTTTGCTAGCTAAGAATAGAACAGAAAAAGATACTTTAACCTGGAAATGGAAAGATTAAAATTTCTGCAAATAGCAGACGTAGGAAAAGAGGATGCAACCTTTCATACACGTCGTCAAAGAAAAGTAAAGTTCGCTGGTTACACTGAAGATAAATCCATAAAACATATAATGGTAATGGTTAACATTTAAATCAAATGTTTTTAATTTTAGTTCTGAGTTTAATGAGGCGAAACTGCGAGTCCACCTAACGTCGTCTAAGCACAACTTGCAATTTAACCAGGAAAGGCAAAAGCTTTAATTATTAGTAATTTCTTATCGAAAGGGGTGCTTTGTTACAGAAATGTTCATCCCTAAAATTTATACTTCTTGACTATACCGTTTTTAAGATGTTTAACAAAATGACCTCTGCTGACTTCACATGACCTTTGAACCCCATAAAAATTGAACAACGACACATGAAAAATAAAAACGTGTCTAAGCAGGAGTTCGAACCCGGCCTTCTGGGTGAGAAACTGAGCACTTATCCCCTTCACCATCAAAGAACTCGTTAAGCGTATAATACTTCATGCTATAGTCACAGCATCCTTCACACGTTTTCATAATTACTTAATTCAAATTTCAAATTATTACTGTAACTGTTATGCTTGTGAAAAACAAATGTTGTTCTCTGTAACTTTATCTTTGGAATGGTAGAAAAATTCAACCCTAATTTTTCGGTTGTCGCGAAAAGCCAGACACAATTTGGAGGTACCGCCCATTGTTCATGAAGTTTACCAGATTTTTAGAAGTTTCACCTCTGATGACCTCATGTGACCTTCGACCTACAACAACAAACAGTCTTGGGTTGATAGATCTTTTCAAGTAATTGCTCCTCGCCTCTGGAATGCACTCCCACTTGAACTGAAATCCTGTAACAACATTTTAGTTTTTAAAAGACTGCTTAAGACCCATCTCATGAAACAAGCTTTTCCTGATTTGCTGTAACTGTCTGTAACTTTTCTTTCTTTGCGCCTTGAGCATCCTGCAGGATGGATATGTGCGCATTATAAATTTAAATTTTGTTATAATTATAATTATTACAACAAACACACAGGATTCCCTCTCTTTTAAAATAATCCTTTTATATACCAAGTATGAAAGGTATACATCACCCCTGTCTTGCAATATCGTGTCTTTGCAAGTTTTTGTTTTGTGTCCCCTTGATGATCTCAAATAACTTCTAACCTCCACTGAAAAACAATAGGATAATTTCCCTCAGTATGATAAAGTTATGTTAGAAGTATTCAAATTGTGCATCATAGGCGTAGAAAAAGGGCGATAGCCCCCGCGCTTTGATTGGTGGGGGGAAACCTTGTTCCGCCCCACACACTTTGGATGACATGCTGCAAAAATATGGCATTAAACAGGATGAAATTACTACAAAGTTTATCAAACATTACACCATTTTACATCTAGAACACTTTAAATAGTAAAAAATTTCCCAAGGGGAAGGGAATATCCCTCCCCTTAGACCCCTCCCCCAGAACACTGGTCACTAACATTCACACCCCTCCCCACACACAGAGACACTTTCAAAAGCTTTCTACGCTTATATGCATCATTGCTATCTGGAAATATCGTGTTTACAAGCAGTTTTTAAATTTTTTTCTCCTCCGGTGACTCATAACCTTTGACCATTAGGCTACTAAAACCAATAGGTTTTATCTTCTGAATATAACGCGTTCGCATACCAGTATCAGGTATGAAATGTATCCATCCTTTATACTGTGACATTGCGTGTTTACAATGGTTTCGGCTTATAACCTCTGGTGACGTTACATGACCTTTGAACTCTACCAGAAGCAATGTTATTCTTTTTCTGAATATGGCAATTCTATATTCTGAATATGAGAAGCATCCATCATTGATATCTTGATATATCGTGTTTACAAGCAAAGCGTTACAAACACACATACACACCCACATAATCCTGCGTGATTGCATGGATTCCTTTCTGCTTCGACAAGGAATCAAAAAGGAGTCACGATAAAAAAATCTCCGTTATCGCTCTTTCATGGGTCTCAAAGCATTTCAATTGTAGTAAAGCATTTGAAACCGATATGGGTCCCGAATTACTCTGGCCGGGAGTATAGCGGTGGTTCCATATTCAAAATGAACTCTCTTTGTATCAAATGGGTATTGCGTTGTGGGAAATAGGAAATTAATAGAATTTGCTTGGGGTATGACGAAACGTCCCCGCGGACTTTCTGTGCGCTCAAGGGGATAATCTGCTGTTTACCTGAAAAGGATATATCTGAAATGCCTGTTGAAATCGTGTATAATAATTACATGAGCATCATCTAGGCTAGTCAAAAGACTGACGTTCTTTACTCATCATATTTGGTGTGAGTCTACCATTTGAATAGTCCAAGCATAAGCTGCAATGGACTTTTTAAGAATAAAGTATACCTTAACAATAGGTTTAATTGACAAATGCACAGAAATTAACTGAAAAATTATCTAAAATTCTCCAGTTGGTTTCTTAGAAGGGCATTGGGGTGAATTATTTCCAGGTAATTGTTATTTAAACAAGAGTGCTTATAAGAAATTCTATATATTCACAGCTTGGTGAATACGTCAGACTAGCTGAAAGCCTATTTTCACCCCATATAAAAGGATAAATGTCAAAACCACATAAACCTACATTAAAAACATCACGCTCCAAAACTGGATGGATTGAAAGAGTCTAGGACACTTATGTTAACTCCACCAATTGTGCCTGTCTTGAGCCAGTCATACCGCATGCATCTCTCAAGTTCGAATACCACTTTCGTCTTTGACTTCATGTGTCCACGTAGCACGCGTGTGCCAAAGTTTGGAACACACTTAAATGGTTATCAAATTACGAATCTCACATGAAGCCAAAGTGGGCTTCACTTGATCTATTTATATCCAGTGACACCTTCTCCTGAAAAAATGAAACCCAAGTTTGAGGCCAACACTTAGCTATGCTCAAGGTGACGTCATACTTAAGATTAAGAAACAAATGCATGATTGTGCAAGCATAGTTTTGCACACATCGAACATTTATAGGTCACAATAAAAATGTTAGTGTAAAACCTTTTATCAATGTATTAAGAAGAAACTTCACTCCTTCAATACAATAGGCTATTTCAGGTTTAAGGATTGGGCAGAAAACACAATATACCGTACTTGAAGTCTTGTCAATCCATTCTTTAATTCTTTCTTCAATTATGAAATGTTTTGTTGCATGTTAAACACTCACACGGATACTCAAATGAAGCCAAAATCGTCAACCTTTGATGCTCAAAAACATCTAATAGTGCAATAAAACAGCACGAAATGATGCACTGCTAACAGTTATTTTACAACAGTTGTGATGTTAAAATATCAGTTAGTATGTCGAGTTTTTTAAACTTTTCCAGACCAGATTTTGAAAATTTATGGTAAGGTGTGCAGTTTTTAACTTAATACCGAAAATCACTAAAATTTCCCCTAAAAGAGGAAAAAGAACAAAGGAACGAAAGAACGAAAGAAATAAACAAACAAACAAAGAAAGGAAGGACAAAGAGAAAGAGAGAAACAAAGAAAGAAAGAGAGAATACTAATTCAAATACTAATACTAGTGCTATTAAGCCCCGGTCACACCAAGCAACGATTCCTGAATCCGATACTATAACGAATTATAGCCCAGCAGCGAGCTGGTCACACCAACAACGAAATTTGGACTGAATTTGCGAAGCCAGACAAGTATAGTAGGTACAACGACGTATAATGAAACCCCGAGAACTATTTTACATAATCCCTGTATTTTTCATACTTAAGGGTTTTTAAAATCACTAATCCCTTCTTTTAAGGAAGAAATAAGGTCAAATATGATTCGGGTAACTTCCAACGCCATTTCAACTACATAGCCAGCTCTTGATGCCAAGAACCCAGCCCAGATGATCCTGTAAACAAACTACGCAAGCTGTGCAGTATCACCATGAGTCGAACGTGGAAAACAAATAAAGGCTTCCACTTACTTTCTTTACGTCCGAGCGCTTTATATAGTTTACATTGGGAAGCCATGCAGTTGTTAATCCTGCTCTGTCTTGTAACATTGTGTTTACAGGGTTCTAGTTGTGGACTCAGGGTTATCCCGAATGATCCCTGACTCCAATATGTGTTAATCCCTTTCTTTGCCAATTAACAACATATGAACAGTGCTCAACCTTCGTAGCTTTATAGCACTGTAATAAAGCAAAAACGGGGAAGTATGAACCACAGCCTTCTCACTTCAGTATAGTGCTTATACTTGAACAGCTGAACACTGTTCACATCTAAGCTATGTAAGTGATGGACGCAAGGGACCAAGTATGACCACATATACTTCTTGTAGCTTTTTGCAAATATGGAATTGTGAACCTGTGTCAAGCGTCATAAATACACCAACAAATCTTCTCTCACATACCAAACATATAAAAAAAGACCTCGTAACATACTGATACAGAAATGGTTGGTTCATATTTAGTCAAAAAAAGGGATAGTTACGAGCTCTGTCAGAGACCAACAGTTTGGTGATAACCTCAAATGGACTTAGGTTGATAGGTGTTTGAGCCCTAAGTTTCAAGAAATCGATCAGCCATAAAAAGCTTAACAAATTGGTTAATACTCCTATTCGTGAGGTGGTGTAAGAGGTCCTCATATTTGATGATGATGGTATATTCCTATTATCAACTATAATTTAAGCTAAAATATGTAGTCACCTTGTATTACTTTCACCGTGCCTGCAGGTGTATTTTTCATAATCATGTCAATTTAAATATAAACCAGTACGTAAAGCACCAAAATACATCGACATATTCTGTCAGGAAATGTTGTGGTCTGACGTTTCTTGTCAGTATCCTTTTACTGAAAATGATAAACGGAATAGACTTTCGTTCTGTCTGGTGCATCACATTTGCCACGTACACGGGTAACATTTTGAAGTGGTAAGTCACCTCTGGTTATGTTTGCAGTGTGCGGAAATTGTTTAATGAAACTGCTTTTCATCAGGGAGTTGTCGTTCCTTTTTTAAGTACCTCTGTGGCATATACATGAAGAATTATTTGTTAATACTGGATATCAATGGTAAAAAAATTAACGGAAACTGTTTAATAGTTTTTAATAGTTTTTAATACAAACCACGCGAATAAGAACTTGGAAAATTTTGGATATTGTGAGGATTAAACATCTGAAATAAAAGGTATAGTCTTCTGTTCGTTGGACTAAGTAGGGATGACTACCGCTTCCTTGTAATCGCAATCTTGTCACAAGTCTAGTTTTCCAACATATAGGAAAATGTATGAGGTTATGATAAATGACTGTTTCAGTTACAAAATTTTGCTTGATACTAAAAAGGAGATTTTTTCTTTTAAAACAAAGCAAATGCGCAAGACCCTTTTCGGAGGGGCAAGTAAAGAAATTAGTAGCAAATCTCACGTTTACAATGGTATATGATTTTCACTGCAAGTGATTCAAGCTTCTCTTTTTATGTTTATGTTAAAATAAAATCGGGGATAAAAACAATTACACGAGTCATCAGTTACAATAACAAATTACTACTACAGTACATTCCCACCTTTTTAAGTTAGTAAAACTACATCCAAAGTTATCATGAATCTCATTCTGCGATGAATCTAGACTATTTTACAAATGTTAACCTTCATAACAGTGTATGTACACGACAGATACGGCATTGGTAGACGCGATGGTATATTCTGCCTCTGCAGAATCGGGGTCTTCCTCTGCAAAGTCAGAGTACATCACAAACAGGCCTACATAGTTTACACAACATGCGTTCCATTTATACGCTGTATATATACAGTGTTTGCCCAATGAAGATGTACAACAACGTTTGTCGAGCGGAGAGAGATGCTACGTCACATGTAAACAAACATCCGATTGCAAACATGGACCAATCGGAAATCGTTCCGTTCTGTCTTGTTTTTTTTTTCGCTCTTCAAACGATTCGCACGATAATGGTACGATTTTCAGTTCGTTAGTGCTTTGGTGTGACCACTCTGTTGAAATTGTATGTTAACTATTTCTATGCTTAAAACGTTATAGTATCGGATCCAGAATCGTTGCGTGGTGAGACCGGGGCTTTAGTTGCTATATTCGTAATCCGTAACACTGTTCCGGTTAGACTGGATTTCCATGAAAGTAGTTCTTAGTATAAAGAGCGTGATATTAAATGCCGATGCAAATTATCAATTTTAGAAAGTGTAGGTAATTCTCCGGAGAGAAAATTTCAGTAGCCATGACTTATGTAAACAAATTGCTTTAAAATAAATGTAGCCCTAATAAAAGGAAATCAATGTTTAGCCTACTTAGATGGGTTTAATTGAACATTTTTTTTAGGGGGGGGGGGTATGGACTAAAATAGATCCTCAAAAACTACAGAGGCAAGGTGCTCCAACACTGATTATCAACTACTTGCCACCTTACAGGTAACTGTATAGTCGCAGAGAACAAATGCTTGGTTTTGGTTTTGCAAGACAGTCCTTTACAATTGTCGATTGTTTTTTTTTTTTTTTTGACCAACATAATGTATGTAGTTGAAGGACACTCTGTATTACTATGCTTCAGCAAACAATCGCCTTAGAAATCAAGGTGGATTGATTATTTTTACTAATTTGTCACTTTCTGCAAATCATTCATGTAAAAATAAAACTGCCAAGAATTCCAGCATATTCAGCAATAAATTATTTCAAAGGTTACTTTTTACCCATTCAAAAAAGGAGTGGGTCGGGAAAGACATGATTATTAAAGTGAAGCTTGCCTAGTCTGGTAGCATTAAACACATTCTTTGTTGATTTGTTCATTCACTGTCAAATGAAATGTTGAAAAAAATAGTAAGGAATGGATTTTAAATCCACTTATATCCGAAAATCAGTTATTTACTATAACCAGAATGCAAAAATGCACTGAGGTTTCTGTTTTATTCCAAATAATACCATGTGTGTCCAATTTCTTTCAGTCACGGGTCAAATGCTGCAGGATCTTAACGTATTGGCAAAATACAGTTTTGTGTTCATATTTGACATTAAGAATTCTTGTGACATTTTGCAATTTGACTTTTGGTGACTCCAGATCACAATCTTGATTTTTTCAGCGTTTGACCCCTGGTGACCCTAGATGACCTTTGACCCCAACAAAACAGGGTTTTTAGTCTCACCATAATGCAAGTGGTTAGAGCAGCCGGAAGGTCTAGAGCTCAAATCCTGGCCGGGTCATACCAAAGACTTTAAAAATGGAACCTACTGTCTTTGTGCTTGGTGTTCAGAATAAACAATGGAGTAGGGAAAACAAGTCGGTGAGCCACAACTGGAAAAAAAGGCCGTGGTCGTCTCGACGTGAACCAATTGGTTGGAAACTGGGACGTCAAACCTCATCTAACCTAACCTCACTATAATGCATCTGCATACTAGGTATGGAACCTATACAAGTTTGCTACCTCGAGATATCATGTTAACAAAGTTTTCAGGGTTTGACCCCTGTTAACCCCAGGTGACCTTTGACCTCCGTCAAAACTATGGTTCTTTGTCTAACCACACCCCATCTACATACTAAGTATGAAATTCATCCAAGCTTCCTACATCAAGATATTGAGTTAACAAGGTTTTCAGATTTTGACTCCCAGGGACCCTAGATGACCTTTGAACCCACCAAAATAATAGGGTTTTTAGTCTCACCATAATGCATCTGCATACTAGGTATGAAATCTATACAAGCTTGCTACCTCGAGATATCATGCACCCCATCTACATACTAAGTATGAAATTCATCCAAGCTTCCTACATCAAGATATTGTGTTTACAAGGTTTTCAGATTTTGACCCCCAGTGACCCCAGGTGACCTTAGACCTACACCAAAAATGAAAGGACTCTTCCTCCTAATATAAGGCATCTACGTACAAAGTATGGAATTTATCCAAGCTCCTACATCAAGATATCGTGTTAACAAGATTTTTAGGGTTTGACCTCCGGTGACCTCAGGTGACCTTTGAACCAAACACAAATGATAGGGTTCTTTCTCTTGCTATAAGGCATCTACATACAAAGTATGATTCATCCAAGCTTCCTTCATCAAGCTATCGTGTTTAACAAGATTTTCATGGTTTGACCCCCAGTGACCCCAAATGATCTTTGACCTCCACCTAAAAATAATAGGTTTCTTTCCCTTACTATAAGGCATCCAAATACAAAGTATCAAATTTATCCAAGCTTCCCTCATCAAGATATCGTGTTAACAAGATTTCCAGAGTTTGACCCCAGTGACCCCAGGTGACCTTTGACCTCCACCCAAAATCATGCAGTTCTTCCTCTTACTATGATGCATCTGCATACAAAGTATGGAATTTATCCAAGCTTCCTAACTTGAAATATCGTGATAACAAGGTTTTCAGATTTTCACCACGGTGACCCCAGGTGACCTTTGAACCCACCAAAATGATAGGGTTCTTCCTCTTACTATAAGGCATCTACATATATCTCAATACAGTTTCTTCACCTGGAAAGCTGTATTTTATTCCTCCTTACACAGTAGGGTACTTTACACAACGGGGTTATTAACCTGTACATTCTGGTAAGTGCAGTACGTTGTCTTCAGGTATTTGTGTACAGATTACATATGTTCGGCCCCCTGTATTCTTAGACAATTACCCTCATTTACAGCGATGAATAAAATCCTATCTGGTATTCTACTTTATTCATAAACTTGTGATAACGATTTCATGTCATTGTTTTTGAAACTTTGTCTGTATACTATACTTTTAAAATTCATTATTTCTTTCCGAATCCTGACACTGATTATCACAGGCCCTCATGTAAACATGTTGATGTTGGTCCGTTAACAGGTCGTAACATGTGCAGTAGTTTTATGTACTATGGAAACTACATTGACAGTGATCAGTTGTATTGTCAATAGAATATTACACGTCGGCATTTGGTACCCATATCATTGCAGGTAATAAAAGCACAAGGGGAGCATTGATAACTCTTTATATTGTAGGTAGAAAATGAGTTATAATTGCTACCCAACATGATACACTTCCTGTGTTATTGGCTGGCAAGTATTTATTTTCAGTGTAAACACATCAGTGATAAAGCCTGTATATACCCAGGACCCCCCCCCCCACCCGACGGACTCGAGAGTTCTCCACCAACCCCACCCATACGAATTCAGATCAACGGATACATTTTATTTTGGTTTCTACCGAAAGCAACAGATTACATATCAGGGATCATACCTTCATCAATTTGTTTGAATAGAAACTGAGCCGTAAAACCTCTTTCAACTAACAAACTCATCAAGTTTTCTACCACACTGTCATTGAAACTGTAAATACTAGTTAAATGAAGCAAGGATTTATCCGAAAGATAGTTTACCGTATCCTATAAATTACTAAAGACTGGGTATACATACATATTATGTAATCAGCTATAAACACACTGCCAAAGAGTATTTTCTTTCTGTCATTAGATTTCAACATTGTGTAAGTACCCCAGATGATTTTGACCCTACCTAGTACATATACAGGGACCGCCGGAACGGGGGGTTACTGGGGCTTTAGCCACCCCACCTTTTCTGCTGTGGGCATTTTAGGCCGCCTTAAATTGGGATGAGAGGGGTTTATTTTTTTAAAATATTGGGCAGCTTCGATTACTAGCTCCCCTCCTCACTTCGACATTGGCTCTGCGGTCCCTTTTATACGCACTTTGACACAGATATCGATCTCCATTGTGCAAGTATAGTAGTCTGTGTACAAACCCGGATGCCAATTGGCTGCTTACATGTACAGTGTCGTCCATGATGACAGAGCAAGCAGAGAGTAAAACAGGAAAGAATACATTTATCCGGCCTATCGCCACAGCGAAAAATATATTTCACAGCTATGTGTTTAACTTTTGAAATTTCTGTATTACATTACCTAGATATCTCAGTGCCTTTAAGCGGTATCTAATATTGGGATGCTGCACCATCTTACTCCAGACTTTCGTTTTCTAGGAAAATTTGGTCAGTGCTCTTTAGACCAAAAGAACATGGACTTTCAAAATAAAATTACTGAGAGTTCCAACCCTTCCCCTCCACTGGTTTAGTAGGCCTTGTCTCTCTAGAACAGGACGTTCCACTACTGACTTTTTGTTGCATTGGCAGCGACGAACTTCTGTTCAGACAAACAATATCATTAATAGATGTAAACGGTGTGGATACTTTATTAATAACGGCTGAGTTTTAAATACTACGCAACTGGCGTCACTTGGTTCCAAAATAATTTAAATTGTAAAAATTGTACCACCCTGCTGTTGCACACCATGTACCATAGTAATAACCGAACAATAACACAGCTTGACGAGAGAAAGAAAGTCTTCGTCCTACCTCTACACCTTGGTGTCAGCTACGTCCGAGACTTTTTCTCAGTTTACCTTTCAAATGTTGTTTCTCGGAATCTAGTACCCTTTTATATGGGGTTGTAGTTTAAATGTTCTCTTCAAGGATCCCAAAGATCAGTATGGTGCGTTGATTATTTCGTGTTACATAACATAACAAAATTGTCGGCAATTTAAGTAATTTGTAGAAAAATAGGGTAACCATGTAGTGGACTCGAATGAGGCTCTTACTCTACTCGACTTGGCACTACTCCCAACGATGACTAGGCTAGACTGGACCTGAAATCTTAATAACTCGACTTGACACTACTACCGGTGATGGATAGGCTTGACTGGAACTAAAATCTTAATAGCTCGACTTGACACCACTAATGGTGACTAGGGGTGACTAGACCTGAAATCCTACTAACTCGACTTGACACTACTACCGATGATGATTTGGCGTGACTGAACCTGAAATACTAATAACATGACTTGACACTACCTCCAATGATAAACAGGCTTGACTTGACTTGCAACCCTAATAAATTGATTTGACGCTACTACCAATCATGCCGAGGTTCGACAGGATCTTAATAACTCGACTTGACACTACTACTAATGATGATTTGGGCTTGACTGGACCTGAAATCTTAATGACTTGACTTTATACTACAACCGATGATGAACGGAACACCTCCCTGGAATTTGGTAGCAACAAATATATGCAAGGAGCGAACGTCCCCCGATGACATTTAAAACTAGAAAGGAAACATAAAAAAACATAAAAAGATTTCAACGTGAAATAAAAAGTCGGGATGTTAGTGCATGGACATTCTCGGGGATTAGAAATGATACAGCATTTGTTATTAAATACCCCTTTTGAAAGACGAATTTACGCATATCGATCGTAAGCACAAAATTCAATGGAAAACATACACGCAGTACGTTTAATATGGCTAGTACTGCAGGTAAAGGCTAGCATACCTGGGCCCCTGCAGGGTTATACTTCGTAATAAGAATGGAGGAAACATGTATCCGTACAAAGCTGCAATCTCCCACGGTCATTTGCAGTGACCAAAACATCCCACATGTCAGCCAGTTTGGCTAGAAATCTATCCATCATCAAACTTACCATTATAGCGTATGGTTGGTGACACATTAACATACTGTTTCTATTTTTATTGGTCACATTCTTAAAGGAACTACACAACTCGTTAAGCTTGGAAACTGTGGACTTTGTCAGAACTACATTCGCTAACACTGAAGTTTACACGGAAAGTAATTAAATGATCTGACACACTAGAGGCTCGCCATAGGGGCACGGGGGGCACTTGCCCCCCCCCCCCCAAAGTTTGCAAAGCATGGTCTTCAATTTTCAAAAATATAAATAATAAATAAAAAAAAAAACATGAAATTCGAGATGGGTTAGGCCCTCCCTTTTCCTTGAGTGGGCTTAAAATTAAAGAAGTGAATAACTTTCCAATGCAATGCGAAGGTTAAACATTAATAAAGTGCTTTCAAAACGACATTTTTTTGGCGCGCTTTGCGCGCATTTTCTTAGTTGCTTATTTGTAATCTGATTAGCTTAGGCATCATATAATGTCATTTACAGAGTGCAACGGTAATGCTGGAGTTAAATGCCCATAGTTTTACAGACACTTCAGAGCTATCGGGGTCAGTAGATACACAACCCATTAGCCGTGTTGATTATCATCCACGACTAAAAGCAGTTTTGCCAGGGTGTCACCTGGCCAGATTAGCATAGGTATCTGTCTACAAATAGTTGTAACGGGTATGTAGTCTAAAAGTATTATGTTTCCCATAGAAGGAGAGGTTTTCCTTCCCTTGTCCAAATTGACAGCGCCGTTGGCCCACGAGCGGTCTTATGACTCTCAATTGGCCTTTTATAAGCAAAAGTACAAAGGAAACCGTTTCAATTGATTTGAAATAAACACACCAAACAGTCAATCTAAGCTCAGTGTGATGAGACTTTTGACTAGTGGCCCAGCTATTTGTATATAGGATGAGACGTCGTTCTGAGTTAGGGGAATTCCTCTCCCCTTTAAAAAAATTCGTTTCGGAACGGTACTGAGATCCAAAATACTTAGTGCTATCATTTCATCGTTTTCAAGTTTCTTCATGCTCGAAATTTTCGTTAGTTTAAGAAAACAATCCAGAAAACCAACATTTTATGGCTTCTTGGCAAAGCTGAAACATATTGTGACACAATGAAAGAAACAATAAAATATTTAAACGTGGGGCTCATTTTATACAAATGGATCAAGCCGCCTTGCCCATTTCACCTGCCTCTTACTCCAACCCTATGGTAGTACGGTAGCGATCGGTTGATATGGTTGTATTTATTTTTAAAGTAGTCAGCTCATGATTAACTGCCTGAAATGGTTTTTGAAGAGCTTTTGAAAACTACATGGGCATAGCTGTAATACGTAATAATAACCGTACTCCTACAGGCGTAGGAGGCGGTGGGCTGGGGGGGCTGCAGCTCCCCCCAAAAAATATTTTTTGTGAAAATTCGGGCAATATTCTGAGAATTTTTCGGGCACCTACTGAAAGAAAAATAATGCAATAATGTAGCTTAACGGAAATCGATACTCTAAAAAACTTCCTTGGTAATTAAAATATAGTTCTGATTTGGATTGCACCATCACCTATATATTCGGTATTAATTCACCAGTGTGTTTTTTAATGGTTAAACTTATATATTATGATTATCAGTGGTGTATTTGAGGAGCCATAAGGCCATTCCCCCGTCACTGACACTGATTTTTTAGTACCTAAAATAAAGCACAAAATTTTACTTCTAAGGTAGCATATTTGGCACCAGATTGCATGTAAGGACACCTAATTTTTCAAAAATTTTCAAAGGGTAGGGGGTGATGCCTATTTTTTCTTTTAGTACCTAAAATACGTACGGTAAATTTTTTAACACAAATTTTACTTCAAAGGTAGCATATGTGGCACCAGAGGGCATGTTTGGACACCTAATTTTTCAAATTATACCCCTCCCCAGGCCGGCCATCACAGAACATAGTGCCTGCCCCACTCCCAGGAGAGAAGTCTTGGCCACACCACTGATTATTATCATCATTATTGTAACGACTTCCCCCAGAATTATAACCAATATGGAATAGGTAGTAACGTGGCAAATTATTGTATGTAATTGGCATGCGGTGTGATAACGGATGCATGCCTATATGATATGTACATTAACATTTTGAACGCGAGCGGAGATTTTTGTTTCTATTTTTCGGGCAGATCGTTACAGCCCCCCCCCCCCCCCATCAACTTGGGCCCCTACGCGTATGCATACTCCTATTGAGGCTACTGTACTATCCGGAGCTGACCATTAATATTGCTGGGGGTCTTCCGAACCTCCCTGAATACGGACTTGAGTTTGCCCCCCCAACAAAATTTCTTAGAGCCGCCCATGATCTGACAATTATGCTTTACTGTAATATTTTGACTGGAAAATAACATAAAATGTAGCGTTAACGAATGAAATGGCTTTTTGAAGATGAAAGAGCAATGTGGTTTGTCGAATAAAATTATTTTATCTTGGAAAGAGACACGTCATAAAACTAGTTATGGCAGAATAAATTAAGCCTCTTTTATCGATACTACATTGTCATATGGCTTGATCTGTTATTTCACAAGGCGAAAAGGCAAGCTTTAAGCAAGATGCAACAGACTCTTCGATATGTCTTTCGATTCTCTTTATTCCCCTTTTTGTTTCATTTCTTCTTCTTTTTTTTTGTTAATCCAGGGGGAGAGCGCCTCTAGATAACATGGGCATCAGGAGGAGAGGGACGGCAGTACATATCATCCAACTTTTGAAAGTTGGGAATATTGTTTCGTTTGTATCCCGCACGCCCTTTTCCCACAACCCAAACAAAACAACAGGTTCATGTTTGTTTCCATATCTAACATAAGAACTAAGTTAATAAAATCATACTCGAAAAAAGTGGGAACAACCATTTAATGAATGTATTTTTGGAGGAAAAGGGCCCAGATTAAACCTTAAATCTTCTGAAATCCATTTGCATTGAAATGAAAAGTAACCCTCCCGACACACACACACTTACTTGTAAATGCTGCCAAATGGGGACCCCTTTATGTTACCATTCAACCGTGGACGTCCATTGAAAAACCTTGTAGCATGCATACTGATAGACAAAAGATGTGCTTTGCAACAGCAAAAAAACGAGGGCGCTCAAAATGTTTTCAATCAACATAGACTTATCTTTTTGTAAGTGTGTATATGATTTTGCACAAGTAACCGTCGACGTAACAGGATACACAAGTATACCTGCAAACGAGGACGTACCACAACACTACCTAAATGGGGACTGTTCCTATATTTCTTTGGAATCAATAGATATCTTCATCGCTGCATCATATAGCACAAAGAGGCTATTATAAGCCACTGTTTCAAACGGGGACGGTCCCTAATTACAGTGGCGTCCCCGGTTGTCAGGTGTGTATTCACATTTTCGTCCCCAGTTGGCGGCATTTGTCGACTCACACTCACACACGCATACACACTTTTGAGCTGTTGACGCTCATGCAAATTAAGGTATCATGGGTAGGCAACAATTTGAAAACACTATTCTTGTTTGCTTCATTTTGATTATGACGATTATATCAACCCCCCTGGAAAAAGTCGCTTATGGTAGATGTGTCAATAAGTCAAGTTATTATCAAATGTACGTTTTACCAGATGCAGCAAAGATTCATGCATGATAAGCAAACAAGAATGCAAGAAATGCTATCATTTTAACATAGCTGACATTTCGTTCTATTAGGTTACACTGAAGTGAACATGTTACATCAGAAGCATTAATGATCTGTTAATGAATTATTTCAACTTTACAAAATTGATAAACGGTACGTATCGTCATCTTTTGTTTTCATAAAACAAGTTGCAGTCTACTCAAAGGGCCACTTGTGATCTATGACAACCGAATTCCGGTTCTGTAACATTTCCATCACTAATGCATTACCGTTGTACTTTCATGAGTAGATCGTAAAGGCTACGTTAGCAGTGTGTGATATCGATTGTACTGAATACACCAGTATGTTTCTAAAGGCGTTCAAATTTGATAAACAGCGAGGCAGGGCACGATTTTGTGGTTCAAAAACCACATTAAAGGGAGGAAATCGTCGAATGTACAAGCAAATGATCTGCAATAGCACTCTTTACGTGCGCACATTGCACTACAGTTGAATATGTAGGCATGACACCTATAGTTGTTTACTCATTACGAGGAAAGAACTCGAATTTCAACTGGCAATCCGAATTCTACATTTGCATTTCAGACAAAGATTACTTTCGAAAGAAGCTAAAATTGTTCTTCTTACTGTGTTAGAACCTCTTAAACTGTTACCAACTTCATATAATTATCAGGCTCTTGTGCTATCACGACTTTTGGTGGTTTAAGTATTTCTTTATACAAACTCGCATTCGGACTTTAAGTTGGTCTTCCACGTCACTGCAGAGCAACCAGGGACTTCAAACCGCTGATTATCTTGAGAAAGATACACAATTTGAACAACTCGATTCATGTAGTGCAATGCCCATTTAGTGTACCCTACCCTTCTTGGTGCGATAGGCGTAGGAGCGTTTGATTTGGGGGGCTGTTGTGACTTGCCCGAAATTGTAATTGAGGTGATCCGCCGATGCAGTTTCCGAAAAAAAAACAGCAGTATATTGCGCGAATTTAAAGGAAAAGATCTTGTTGGAGGCGGCTGCAGGCCCCTCGCTCCCTGCCTCCTACGCCTATGCTTGGTACTGCCTCCTACGCCTATACTTGGTACACTGTTAGCCATTAACAAGGGCGTGGTACATACATGCAATATTAATACAGTGCGTTTTGACGCGTGGCGTAACGTACGTAGGTACGTTATTACAACAGCTCTGACCATCCTTTTTATTAATGGTACCGTCCTCATTTATGGAAAGCTGCCTAAAAATAACTGTTCTTTGTTTTAAGTACTGTGTTTTTTTTTTTTTTTTTTTTGAAGTCATTTGCAAATCATTAAAGCGATATCGGCGTAAAAAAAAAAAAAAAAAAAAACACGGAGTCTTTTACGGTTTATGAAAAAACCACAAACTACGGTACTGTTTTGACATTATGAATAGAAAACAAATTAAAACAGTCTAAAATTTCAAAGTTACTAGTATTAACTGAAATAGATGTATCAGCACAGCATAATTCCAGTTATGTAATAACAAGATTCTAGTCGGAATGATCAGTATTCACTGGATGATTTACACAATAAACCACACGACGGAAATCTATGCACAAAAGGTTCCCATATGTATTCCTGCCTCCGAAACTCACATATGGCACACGCCTTTAAGAATGCGCGTTACCCTTTCCAAACCGAAAAATGTTTTGAAATGTTAGCACAATCCTAAAACTTAAAACATATGTAGTATTACATTTTCAATCAAAGCGACATGTTCCTTTAACTTGAAGTAGTTTACCCCTAGCATCCCAATTCTCGAGTAGCTCCTCCCCATCATGTGAAAATATTTTTATAGTAGTTATTCGCTAAATTCAAGAAGAATAAGTTATTTATCTTTAATATTAAAATATTTTGTTTAGAAATACAGAGAATAATACTTGTACAGGAGATAATCAAAAGAATGAAAATTGTACGATTAAGGTAATATTTACAAATAAACTTGAGGCGCGACTGCTTATTCCCTTTTAATTTTTAGCTAAACTCCCCCAAACCATTCTGTAAAGCAAACTTGATCCCTTTAGCAATTGATTAGTAAGCAACAATCAGACCTGTTCGTTAAAGTTAGGCTAAGCTGAATATACAAATGTGTAGCTTATACCACTGTTTGGCACAAGACCACTTATTCGCAAGAACATGTACAACTGCCCTTTCTTCTCGAGTAACCATCCAGCCAATTCAGCTACAATTATTAAAACGTCTGGATGAGATCCGTTCCTCATGTCCACGTCTGACCTACGCAGCAGGCTGCACAGCATATTCCTCATTCATATTCATATCTCTTCTTATTTGGGGAGCCGAGGAGATAAGCAAACAAAGATTGATCCGCGGGGTAGTCCACGTACGGTACTCCACAGTCGGTATATTGCACTTTGCGTAAACGCTCCGACGACGACGATGTAAAGCACGAGACGTCCTTTGCATTTACATGTGTACAGTACTTTTGTACGTAACGCCAACAACTGGGAGATATTACATTGGTTCAACATTATTCAAACTGTCTACATGAAACGTTTCAGCGAATTAAGTGCACAATTGAACGAAAAGAAGGGGTCTTTACGTTTTCAGACGATACTCTCAAATAACGTTCATATTTATCGAAAATGGTTGCATTATTTAAATATTTTCCTTACCTACACGTCGGCTAAATGTCAGCAATATCTTTGAAGAAATAGCGAAATGCCATGCGTTTAAACACAATGTCGAAAAGTGGCAGATATTTGCAGTGTACGACAGCTATAGCAGCAGGTTGTACTGATCCAACACAGTTAAAAGCACAACTAGTGAAGACGGGGTCAAAAGGTCAGTATAAAACATTTTGGCAGTAAGGGATAACCATGGTTACTTGAATGTGGAATGCTAACTGACTGCGTGATGTTTGGCCAGTTAGGCGATATAATATTTAAAGGAATGGGGTGTTATTTCCCTTTGTGTTTAATGTCACTGGACAGGCTGAGGCTGTTGATAAGGCCATACATACCTTTCTTCAGGTTGGACTAATTAGTGACAAATCGTAACCAATCCTCTCACTACTTTTACTTCTCTTTGAAGAGATATTTGAGGGTTATTTGAATGTGATTGCAAAAAAAAAAAAAATAGCCTAGACTAGAGAGAGTGGGAATATTACACTTACAGTGAATTTCTCATGTACAGGAAGGAAAGAAGAGCACCTGAGTGCTTTTTGCAATTCCATGGGGCAAGTGTACTTAGATAGGATGGGTGTGCCTTTAGCAATTGCTTCCCCTGCAGTTGGTGTCTTAGGGACCGGGGCAGGTATTTTTTTCGCAGACAGAATGTTTTCAGGGGAGGTTGGGGGAGAGGAGGAGCTAAGGAATATACTAGAATGTATTCAAGGTGGCAGTGTTTAATGGGCACAGTCCATCCCGTCCCCTCCCCTACTGACCTTGGATAGGGACCTGGTAAGTGGACTGTTCCCAGCTCCGTTGTCTCTTTGTTGCAAGGTCTCTATATTCTGAGAGTCTACACGAATGTCAGTGTTAGGTAAAGGACTTTACATTAGTAGGGTTTTGGATTAGGATAGCCTATGTGAGAGTATTATGGGGTAATACTGGTTCAGAAGATAGGGGCATTGGAATTAGAGGTTTTAGCGGTTCGTAAATGATAACCTATTAACTGGTGCATGCATTAATTCGGACTGGGGCAGGGGTGGAAGTCAAATGGTGGGTATTTGGTGCACTTAACTTCATCCATGGCATAAAGATGACACCCATGCAGGGAGGTGGTTGAGCTACATGTTTGCAAGAAAGAAAGGGGCATATAAATCGGATTGTCTTTATAGGGAAGCCAGGGTCCAGAAATTATAGCAAAATAAACTCAAAGACAGATCAGTACATTTGGAGGTATTTCAAGTGGTACATTACTAGAAAAGGACATTTACGTTACTTAATTTACACCTGGTTATGAGTATATGCCAGTAGCACATCAATCATCAAGGACCTACATGTATTTACAAATCTCTTGTAATTTACATACAGTGCACTGGATACCAATAAGTCGTCAATACACACTTCTAGCTTATCTAAAATAGTCTTAGTCCAAAAACGGGCTTCGTGGAATCATCAAAGGAGATAGCCATAGAAAATATGCACTTACAGAAGTTCAATACGCGTAGTAGTATGTGAGAAACTGGAAACGCACACATTATTTACGCACAAAGTATTAGGAAGAGTGAAAGTTCTGCGAAATGTAGGCGCATGAAATAATGCCTACGTACACGTATCTTAAGCTTAAATTGTTTTAACTAGAGTATAAAATCAAAACCGCAAAGTTTGCGCATAAAATTTTGTGTAAGGGTTAACTACCTGTCACTTTAGCCAATAGAATCACTAAGTCCAATCAACGCCTGTATGTTAATTAGGTTTCAAGCAGCGTGCAAATTATGTTAGTCAGAATAAGAGGGGGAAGGGCATGCAGCGTGTTCTTTGATGGTCGGCCAGGGGGAGGCGTCTAAGGGGAGGCATGTCTCTACATGTAATCTGGTGTTACATAAGCTTTCAAGCAAAGTTTGTGTTAAAATATAACGTGATTTATGTTATTAAATCAAACAAAAGTCTCATCAGTGAGGGCAGGGAGCCATGGGTTAATTTCCATTGAAGTATATGCGACTGCCTGGCGGTACTTTAAATATTTTCTACAGAGTTGACCGATTTATATTTCTGGATATGGCCTGTACAAATGTCCTGTATTTAAACGCAATTTGGAAATGTGCCTCCCAGAAAGTACATCATAATATTTTGTTTTGCCAGTCCAAAGTTGATAGCTTCAAGTGTGACACTTGGGTGTATGTAGTCCAATATGTAGCAAAAAACTACTGTACTGATATTCATATTATATCCACTGGAGTCATTTTTCCTAACGTAATCCTTTGACGAAATGTTTTCATGACAATTCTCAGGTCCAAAACGAACTATACCAATCATAGACTGCAAAAACCGCCTTTCCAAAATTTATACATTATTTTTTTCCAAGGGCCATTACACTACCAGGAACACGGTATGACACTACTGCTAAAATACTACGTGATTGTACTACAGAGTATGGTTTGATAATACACAGATAAACTCAGTCTCACTGAGGAACATTCTCTTTTCCTTTTACAAGTTGAACGTTCGTTGGTTAGCAATGCGATTACCACAGGACTGTGTCTGAGGTACATGGGAACTCAGTTATTGTTTACACTGAGAATATGGCTACAGTGTCCTTAGGAATTTCGTGTGACCTGTTAACCCTGAAATTGTATTTTTAAGCTGGCTTTGTATGACGAGTTCACCCTGTGGAACCACGAGCAATCAGGTGAATCTTTGTGTGGCCTATAAAATTGTAATTTAAGGTTTTTCTATTACTGGCCAAAGCTTGGAATAGGATTCTCGCGCCATTAACATATACATTTCCTCAAGACCTATAAACGCCTACTTTCACAGCCTGTTTACCCCTAATTAGTTACATGTACTTAGCTATATGACGCCTGTTCTGAATAATACAAGTTTCAGAATAATAGAACTTTTGAAGAAGAAGAAAAGAAAAAAAAAGACTCACCTGAAGGAACCAGTTACTCCAAAGAGTTCCAAGGTCGTAGCTAACTACACTGGAAAGTAATACCTAAGGCTCTACAAGGCTGGATACGGCAGCTAATAGAATGATAACCAGTTAACAATGGCGCTATCATCCCGAGTTGACTATCGCAGGCCAACTTAGCAGACCAAACTACACATTATTTATACAGGCAACGGTATTGGCAAAATACGGTATCTCAGACAAACTAGGGGTTGCCAAGATGACCTTGGGATTCGTGACTTGTGATATATATATATATATATATATATATATATATATATATATATATATATATATATATATATATATATATATATATATATATATATATATATATATATACTAGTTCAGCAATATGTATGCCATTGCAAAATTAGGCTACCTTGTCAAGAGAGTATCATATTTATGTTGTGACGTGTGCAGTTATACCCCGCATATACGTGACGTTTTGGTATCGCGTGATGAGCAGCCCTTAGGTGAGGTGGAGAGGTCATACTGTGGAAAAATTCAGTGTAAGTAACACAGATATGATAAGAAACCACACAAGCAGGCACCCCAAGTGCATTAAATCTCTAATAAAGTTTACCTACGGGTACAGACAAACTGGAAGAATTAGGTAGTGTGCTGAGTCCCTTCGGAAAGCTGCTTCGTTGAGCAAGATTCTGTAGCATTAGCTGCCAAGTTCCCTCCTCGTACACTCCAAAGAGAAGTGTTACGGCAGTAACGGCTTAGGGACCAGGCTCTCAGCTAATCTCGCCGTAGACAGTAAATATTCTCCCTACTAAGTTACTTGTATAACCTTCCCCCATTTTAAAAAAAATCACCTGAAATGCGGTCTACTAGTACAGGCTTGCCGTGGCCAGACAAGGTGCTAAAGGGGCTAGATGGCTTCGGGGGGGGGGGGTATTCTAAGGGGGCGAGATAAAGTAAAATGCCTGAATCCAGTGGTCACTTTTTATTGTCTAGGGGGAATTTTTCCTGGAGAACATCAGGTCTCGGGCCCCTTACGGTTACAGGCTTGGTCTATTATAGCTTCTAAACAAAGTTACAGTATCTTGTACTGAGTTTAAATCGTCCAAAGCCATACCAACACAGCACTGTGTG
Source organism: Holothuria leucospilota (assembly GCA_029531755.1). NCBI lineage: Eukaryota > Metazoa > Echinodermata > Holothuroidea > Aspidochirotida > Holothuriidae > Holothuria > Holothuria leucospilota. The sequence goes on from CM055961.1 coordinate 83,401,746, forward strand.
TAAGTTATTGAAAACAGCTGTCTGCTCAAGTCATCACTAACCAATCAGGATGAAGGTATTGTTTAAATTAATATCAATTTAAGTTCACTCACCAGTTGTATTTAGGGATATGACCATATTCGTACATAATGTTATTTTGGGAGTGATGTAATATCCCCTTTAATAAGGGTCCCCTAGTACTCGGAGCCAGAGGAGAAGCGCCCCAGAAGCATCGGGAGTTGTGGGTTTTAAAATAAAACACCTACAATTTATATAAACCGCATCAGATATTCACTAAACAAACCAAAACAATTCAAGTATGACCACTTGTTTACTCAGCACAACGTCTTCACGTCGAATGAATGTTGATTCAGCTCCGGACCGCCGAGTGGTGTTGGAAAGGCTGTACCAGTGGCGTCGCCAGACTTTTCGAAGTAAGCGACTCTCGGGGGAACAACGTTCCACCGGAGGGGCACACTATCATGAAGGCCTGGGCGTTAACTGGAGGAGTCGTGGTGATGCAAAATAGGGCCCCTATCACAGATACGGGGCCCCGGGTTCACCTGAGCCCCTGGTGGGGTACATGTACATCGCTGGGGTAATGGACAAAATTATGAAAATTTGATTAAACCATTTAATTCTCCAAATGGCACTGATTCGCACCGACTAGATCACCAAAAAGTACAACGACCATTTTCCGTAGCCTTACACTATCGATTAATACTTCAGGGGTGGGGGCGGCATGAGTGGAGGCGAAGGATATACTATTAAGTCTTTAAGTTGGACTGGGACTTACTGAACTGGCCGCGATTTTACAACTTCAACCAAGACTGACTCCAGCCCATAATATTCTTTGTACTAAGATTGCTAAGCTGCTAAGATTAAAAAAAGTCGTTTCATAAAAGGTGTATATTCGCTATTTATAAACAGTTTCCAACCCATCTCTCCCCAGGAGCTATAAATTCTGTTTTATTCTGATTTTGCAGGTTTTTGCAAATTTCTATTCATACGAACAGAGAAAGGATACAAATATGCACTAGCGTAGACGGAGGGGGGGGGGGAGTTCATCCCCTCCTTTTTTTAAATGATCCTCAAAGCTATAGATTTCTGCAGAGGGTAGAGTGAGGTGTGTTTCCACCGATTGATGGATCTATTGTAACCATTTTCTATCACAAACGATTCTCAAACTATCAGAATTGTCGCAAATTCTTCGCAAACTATCAAAATCTTCGCGCTCTCTGCGCGCTTCAGACCTTACCTCAATATTGTCCCTATCAATAATTTCCGTTAGCAACTCCAGCAGAAGCACAGCAACAAAAGTTGAAAGCTGTTTACGAATTTTTTGGTAAAAGACTGGCCTTGTGATTGGCAAATAGGTTTGTTGGGGGAATTAAAAGTGTCTCGGTGCAGAGCATGAATGCAGTTTTGTCGTGTTTATCTTATTTAATGAAAAATTTCGGCACGCTTCGCGCGCATTCGTGACGTTTTTCACTCCATCTCACGACCATTATTAAGGTTATAATACATGCAATTATTCTGCCCACAACACTTTTCCCGAAAAATAGAAGTACATCTCCAACTTCTGTAGAGGCGTATGGGATCTTTCAATCTAATTTTTAGCATGATGTGGGAGGCCGGTTGAAAGTACGTATTTGTCGTTATACATTTTTCAAAAATGTTTACCAAGCGCTTCTCGCGCAGCCATTACCAGTAGAGATGATGACTGTCAATACACTTACGACGAAAAAAACATTCTGAAACGCGCTATTAGTCCTTAGCCCCTTTTGCTTTACCTTTCAGGGGAGTCTAATATCATCTCCCTGCAGTTATACTCTCCCCTCCGTTCCCTATTGCTGCAAGCTGTTCGTCTAGATTTTCGTTCAAACTTACGACAGTTGTAAAGTGCTCGGCATCTTACTCTATAGTATCATTTGGATGTCAGGTAATGATCATCATAACAGTGCCCCATTTTATGTTATTAATCCAGAGCTTCCAGGAGGCACTGTACCGGAGTCTGCCATCCTTAGATACCCTTTTATAATACACAATGAAGCAAAGGAAAATTTTCGTAATAATCCAAGAATGTTTCTGTGGACTCTACCCACGTATTTTTACGTCGAAACTTTCCCCGAATAGAAGGCATTAAAGTAGCCTCAAGGGGGGCTTTAGGAGGTTTGTTGACAATATACCCTTCTCTTAGACAACATAGTCTCCTCTTATAACTTAACTAACCAAAAATTAGAATTCACTCAATATGGATATTTTCCAGCCATATGTGATCAGTTCAGTTCCAAAAATATCCCAAAGATAAAATGGAACCTTAAATTAAGAAACATTTCTCAAAGGGGAGGGGGAGCCCCCTCCTCTTAGACCCTCCCCCATGACGGCACTGTTATGTCGTGACAAAAAGGATCCCACACTTCTGTATACCATCGCAGGGACGCACAAAAAGGTACAATTTACGCAAACTTGGGGGGGGGGGGCGGGTGGCATCACGACGTCATCTGTTCTGCCCCCAATCACCAAACGCTGGCGATGCCACTGCGAACATTACGCGACTCATCGCGCAAAACACCCCCTTTTTTATGAGTTATTTTGGTCATGCGTGTTTACAGCCATATATTTGACGCCCTCCTCGACTCGGCCCTCAGCCTCTATATGCTCCTTTGCTTAGTTGACCCTTTATGTCCCCGTTAAATAATCCTGGCTACGTCAATGCGAACAGGGAAAGGTTAGGACAGTACCGCCTTACCGTTTCAGATGTGATGGTAGACAAACTAAGCCCCCAATCACCCCTGCCTAGCTACTTTCATGTTTGGCACTAATGTCATCACAGACAAATGAGACACAGTTGCTACCGAAGCACGCTATTACGTATGTTAATTATTATGTAGTTTCGGAATTTCATTTCGCTGAACTAAAATCCCATGATTATATTACATTTACAGGCGCGTGTCTAGTATTTTCAGCAGGGGGTTCTGAGATATGATTTCTCAAATGAGGTGGGTATTTTGAGTCGAAAACTCTAATAAACTCTAAAAATTCTTAAGGTCGGCGCGAGCAGGGGGTCCGGACCCCCAGACCCCCCTTTGGACACGCGCCTGATTTAATGAACGAGAAGGCATATAGCTAGAAATATGAAGTGCGGCATTATTTTGCAAATTTGGGCAGTCGAAAGTAAGGGTGGCGCTAGTTGGGGCTGGGGCCCATGCCTCCGTCCGGGATGGCTACTCCCGTAGGGAAACTTTTCCAATTTCGTCGAGGAGCCTTAGTCGGTACGATAAAGTGGATAGTCCCCACGGCGACCAATTGCCCTCACGCTTTAACTGTATTTGCTCTTACGAGGATATTTTGGTTTTGATTAACTTTTCGGGGGCTTATTGCCGATGCGTCCTGCATAAAATAAATGTTCCGTCCGTTTTGCTGCGGACTCCACCGTCATTACTCATCCCCGAGACCTAGATCCCTACCCCCTCCCACTCGGCTAACTTCCCATCCCTCCCTCTCGCCCTTTTTTTTTTTTTTTTTTTTTTTTTTTCTTTTCTTCATTTTTTCAACATCGCCCATTGCGTCCCCAAAATGTCTGTGGGGGCACTCTGCCCCCTCCCCCCTCTGGCTACGCTACTGACCCCCTGAGCCACGTCCCTGTTAGTAGGGTCCCGGGTTCTAAACCCAGCTGAAGACCCTCAAAAGCAGTGTGGTGGTTACATAACTGTGAACTTAAGGACGAAACATGGAATAAAACAGGGCATGGTGCTGCAACGCCCCCAAATGTCAATTTCATTGCAAAACATGCTATTTTCGAGGGTAAGATTCATGTCATGATGTTTTGCCGTTTAGGAAAAATTTCATAGCAATCCCTTTCCCTCACCTCCGTGCGAAATGTCTCCCCGTACGTCTTTGGGTGTAGGTCCTCTAAAAATAAGTAGACCCATGTCAACTGTCAACCTGCTCTTACCCTCTGATTCTGGCATATGTATAACAGAATCTAAGCCTTCCAATTTGATAACGTAGTAGGAAATGGGTGGGGAAGATGCATGATCGTTGATATTGCATGTGACTTTGAAACGTCACAAAATAAGTAGGCCAATGCCAACTGTCAACCTACTCTTGTCCTCTGATTCTGGAATACGCATAACAGAATCTAAGCCTTCCAATTTGATAACGTAGTAGGAAATGGGTGGGGAAGATGCATGATCGTTGATGTTGCATGTGACTTTGAAACGTCACAAAATAAGTAGGCCAATGTCAACTGTCAACTGTCAACCTACTCTTACCCTATGATTCTGGCATATGTATAACATAATCTAAGCCTTTTAATTTGATAATATAGTTCTGTAGGAAATGAGTGGGGAAGATGCATGATCGTTGATGTTGCATGTGACTTTGTGAACTCTAACTGGTACTTTTATACTGTTTAACGGGAAATAATCGTCAGACAACTAATTTTTATACTTAATATTTCTATCTCAATTTTATGCAGGGACTGGACTGGATCACTTCGCAGGCCGCAATTTAAAGGACAAAGGTCTACTATCTGACACATGGAAAGCAAGTTTTATACTAATCACGTTTACAAGGAATTTAGACACAGTTGCTAATCGCCTTTTAGTGCGTAAAATTGCAAGAAACAGTGTATAAAGCATTTATAATTGTATTTAACCCGCATAGTATTATTTTGGTAAATCAAGCAGATAACTCAGTCACTTAATTTCTTTTTCATGGTCATTTTATTGTATATCAATGGACTATATAAATCAGGGCTCTGTGATATTAAAACCTGATTTCTTATGTGACAATGAAACCACCAGTTTCCGTCCAATAGCCCAGGGTAGCCCTATACAACTTCCAAGGTGGCCCGAGTACATCCGGGGTAGCCGGGAAATCTTAATTACCTTTGTACTTTATAACCTTTGCACCAGCCCTCAATTTCAGAATAGACATTTCGAGCGGCCATACCTTTATAAGTAGTTCTCATTTTATACAACAATGAATTCAAGATTACAAACAGAAGACACGAAAGATTTCAACAAGAGGGGAATCCCGGAATTGTTTAGGGTGTTTACCCTAACCTCATTCCCTTCGAATATCTACGATTAGGAAGTGAACCACAATTTACATGAAAAATTAGTTACAGGGGACCACAAACGCAGCTCAGTCAGCCAGTGGTGTCTCGAGGAATTCGTCCCAGGAACAACTTGTATATGCAGATAGCCGAGCTAGGGGTGGCATCAAAAGCTGTCCGTCAGGGGGAGCGGCTTCCCCGCTGGGACCTGCAACCGTAATGCCCAACAGGGTCGACAGATTGCAGGAAGAGTGGTGACAGGGTGGGGGATTGGAATGAAATGTTTATACAATATTATGCCATAAACGACCACTTTTTGCGCAATATATTACTTGATATACCGAATTAATTGCTGGGTTTAATGTTTTGCTGGAAGTCTTAATTTTGAAATTGAATAGGGCGTGAAGCTCTATAAATTTTATTTGAGTACACATAGAACAATCCATAAGAATGAAATCAAATGTGTCAACTGTCGGGCGGATGAAACTTATTGGAAAAATCGTGCATGGTATCTTGAGCATCCCATCGGGTAGATGGAACTATCATCTACAGCCCCTCCACCTCCCCCGCCAGTAACCTGACGTATGCGTACTTACGATTAATGGGAAAAACTATGAGAGTATAGATTAGCATAGGCGTAGGAACCCAAGTTGATTTGGGGGGGGGGGTGGAACGACTTACCCGAAAAATACAACTCAAATTTTCCTCGCGCTCCACGCACGTTCGACATGTTAATGTGCATATCATATAGGAATGCATCGGTTATCACACCGCATGCCAATTACATACAAATAATGTGCCGTGTTACTACCTTCTTTATTGGTTTAAATTTTGGCCGAAGTCGGTGATCGTCGGCCTGGGGGAGGGGTCTAAGGGAAGGGGTCGCCCTCCCCTTTGAAAATTTTTTAAAAATTAGGTGTCCTTACATGCAATCTGGTGCCACATATGTTACCTTTTGAAGTGAAATTTGCGTTAAAACATTTACGTATTTTAGGTACTAAAAAAATCGGCATATACCCCCTCTCTTTGAAAATTTTTGAAAAATTAGTTGTCCTTACATGCAATCTAGTGCCATGTTTGCTACCATTGAAGTAAAATTTGTGTTAAAAACATTACGTATTTTAAGTAGAAGAAAATCAGCATCAGTGAGGGTGGGGCATGGCCCAATGGCCCCTCAAATACACCACTGATAATCATAATATGAGTTCAACCATTGAAAACACACTGATGAATTAATACGGAATATATAGGTGCTGGTGCAATTCAAATAAGAACTTTATATTAATTACCAAGGAAGTTTTTTAAGCTACTAATACCCTTTAGCTACATCACTGTATTATTTTTCTTTCAGTAGGTGCCCGAAAATTCTCAGCATTTTGCCCGAATTTTCACAAAGACTTTTGGTTGGGGGGGGGCTGCAGCCCCCAGCCCCCCGCCTCCTATGGGGATGAGACTCCTGACCTTTACAGAAAAGTATGTAAACTAACTTGGATGGGTGGGAGGGTAGGGGGCTTGCACTTTTTAGCCACCGGAAGCAAAACTGAAAACCAAAATAACGGAGCTCTTCAGCTAGTTAAGGGTGTCTGAGCCAAGTCACCGACGAAATAAGAAAAAGTCCTCAACAGAGGGGCGAGGGGGGGGGGGGGTTCGCCTAGTCATCCCTCTGCAGAACCGTCAATATTTAACGTATTTTACCAGTATACCAAGTGATATGAATGCTGGCAAGCTTTGACTAAGAAATCAGTGATGCAGTGATGCGGTCCATGCGTTTCAGGGCAAATGAGTTACAGTGATGTAATTCCCAGTCTGGTTTTTAGTCTTCAGGAACAGGCAACCCATCGTACCAGTCAGTCTAATGGAATATTGAAGTCAAACATATAGACGGATCTTTCATACATCTTTAATTTTAAAGTAAAAACAGCCTCTTGTTTGGGATACTCATTAAAAATAAAAAGGGATACATAGTGCTAATGCAAAACAAATACAGATACAGGTACACGTGCAGGTACAGCTACAAGTACAGGTGCTGGTACAGGTATCGTTACAGGTACTGGCAATGGTACATAAAGAGTTACTGGTGCATGCAGAGGTACTGACATATGCACTTGTACAGGTATTGGTACAGGTACTGACACGGTACATATAGACCTACTGGTGCATGTACAGGTACTGACGTATGCACTGGTACAGATACATGTATCGGTACAGGTACTGATACTGGTACATATAGACTTACTGGTGCATGCACAGGTACTGACATATGCACTGGTACAGATATCGGTACAGATACTGAAACTGGTACATGTAGAGTTACTGGTACAGGTATCGGTACAGATACTGGTACTGGTACGTATATATACAGGTACAGGTACACGAAATATTTGTACTTTCGTAAGGTTTCAGAATTGTCACAAATACTCGAGTTCGTATGACTTCAAGTTATAGGGTAGGGCCTTAGCCTGTGGGAGGGAGCAAAGGGGCTTAGATTTACAAACCGTACATGAAAATTCACCTACTTGATAAAAATACTAAAATTTTGAAAATTTCACTGTCCTATCAATGAGTTTAAGGTCCTACGAACTTGGGAAATCACATGTGAGGGTTCCTTCTTTTACCACATTTTCCCGGAGACTTCCCCGAACCCTCACAGTGGATGCGTCGTTATGTGGGTAACTCCATCTTGAACCCTCTTCCTTCTACATGATACATAGCTGTAATACACTGGCTGTCGTAAGCAGGGTCGGATCCAGGAATATGAGAAAGGGGGGCGTAACCGTCTGCAGAAAGTGCATGGTGGAAAGATTTGGGGTTGAAGATGTAGAATTCTGTTACAAAAATCATTGCTTTTATAAAGCAGCCTATGATTACCATTAATTATAAGCTAGACTCAATGAGCTTGTAAAACAGCTTTTCATTTTAATCAAATTCAACTTTTCTTCTTGAAATCTAAATTTGGTTGTAAAGTTACTATGGAATCTAAAAATAGAGAATGTTTAGATGCAGCTTACAAGTTTTAAAATGTGCCATTTCATTTCCCCTATGTGAGAGGCATTTCGATCGAACATTTTCTTGCAAAGCCTATGCAAGGGCTATGGGCCCCTCCCGTGGCGTTCTAAGGGGGAGCTCCCTGCATGAGATACCAGCCTTGTATGGCAGATAGGGTGCCATGTCACAGTAGAAACACTTAGTGAATAAGTAGAATTTACAACCATTTAATCAGTTCAAAGTTGTACAAAAGATAACACTATTTTAGATCCAGGAAACCCTAGAACAAGAATGTTTTGGAAACGTAAAGATAAACCCTTTTAAGCAACATCCCTAAAATAGGAAAAAAAACACTATATGAGGATACTTAAACATGTAACCAGTTTTACGCTTTACTAGGCTTCACCAAAAATAGCAACATTTGTACCTAAGCCACCCCACATAGACAAAGATATTTCAGGGATCGAATAAGGGGTCGTCCTCTTCTCTTAGATAGCACCTATTGCCGTTCGCCCAGCCAAAATAGTAAAAAAAAAATAACAGTACTAGAGACAATTTCTGAAGATATAACCAGTTCAATGTTTTACTAAAGACGACACCGTTTTGCACCTAAGCCGTGCCTTACATGTCAACCCTTCCCTTCAGCACCCTCTTCCTGGATGGCAGCCATGCACGGGTGAAAAAGGAAGGGTATGTCCGTGTATGCCCAAGTATGCCCGAGTTTTAACTGTCTATAGGCACATCACTTGATGCTCCGCTTATACAGTGTCATGAACCACCGCAGGATTTCGCCCAGGCTAGAGCCCTGTAGGAGCAACCGATGTTGGTGTAAAAATGGAAAACGGAAATCTTCTTGCATCAGTGTAGTTAAAAGACGTGTCCTGTTAAAGGGGAACAATAGTGGCCATTTGACCCTTTACATATGTGTAGTATACATATAAATACTACAGATAATCTTTACCTGGTGGACCTTACATGAAACCTTTATTAGGAATAATATATTTCAAATTTCCCTCGCTTGCTGGCATGTGCGCAGACATATTGGAAAGAAGACGACTAGATATCAGCTGATTGCTGACGTACAACATGCACCTCACGATTTCCAGAGCAAAATGTTGCCAGCTCAAATAAATTTCAATAGGCCTTCTTAATTTTTGTGAGTGGTGGTTCAAAATTTCAAAATTATGTATTTTTAATCATAAAAAATATAGAAAGTATAACAAAAACTTCAATGGGATTTTTATGCCCCACAGCTAAAAATACTAAATAGTTCTTGCCCATTTATTTTTCGTAGTATTGCAAGAGGATGCTAACAAGAAATACTCTCTTTCAGTGGTTCCATTTTCCGAGCCCATGGTATCACGCTGAAGGGCTGTGTTCATGCGGTGTTTGGATAGTTCTTCATAAAGATTTCTATACGTAAATGATGATTATCTGTTTTTACTCTTATGTTACCATAAGAACAATAAGAGATTCAACTCTTCGGTAGAAGTCATGAAAACTTAAGGAAACTCTGATCCACTGAGGGAAATTTTTGTCTAACTTATGGAAACACTATTCTCCTAAAAACACCTATAAGTGTTCGCTAGGGCCTGACTTTCGTTCGAGACGAAAGTCTTGTGATATTTTCTGATTTAGTGCATATAATGAGGATTTTGCGTAGACACTGTGAAGTACGATATCGATTATTGCAAATTTGGTGGAGTACTGGCCGCATTCTTTCAGCAACACCTTGAAATGTCAGTCGAGAGTTGTATTTGAGTCTACCGGAAGCAAGCGTAACCATTCTCCGCGATGTGTTCCCATCATGGCTGCCTCGAGCTTTCGGTAACAGGCACAGAATTTCTTTTTGGTTGAGTAAGCTTCAATCAGACGCATTTGGTCTGGTAAGAGACTTCTGTGTATTGTTTGAATATTTTACTTTGAATTTTACAACTTTTATTAGCAGATTGGCTGTTGAGAGTTTAGAAAAATCTAAAACGTTTTGACAAGTATGATCGAATCTCCTCGGACTACGGCGATGCAGTGCAGTGGTCAGTACCATGCATGTGTGTGATAAGCCATATAGAGTCAATATGGATTTCGAGCTGCACTTATAAGTGTAGCGTGAAGGATTTTCTCGAACTTTTTAACTGCTTAAAAATCGTACGTATCAAGTTAGAAGAAGGCTGTATGATGATATTAGATAGTAATGTACAGATTTCTGGATTTTAATGGCAAATTTAACCGCTGCATTTTTTGAAAAGTAAAGATAGTTTTGACGTTACCGTGAATACTGTAGGTGTGTGCTTACAAACTACACAAGTAGTTGTTGTGAAACCCGCGGCAAGGTGCAGGTGTGACATCACAGTTCCGTTGCATTGTGGGTAATATCACAATATCATGACTGCCTGCCTACGCAGTGGCATTTAGTGAGTTTCAAAAATTTTTTGAAAAATTCGTGTTAAATAAGATATTGAGTTATATTAGTTGTTAATGGTATCACAATGCTTGGAAAAATGTGTTCTAAATGTTGTACTTGCTTAGAAAGCTGTACAATTGTTCCCCTTTAATGGCTGTACGAATTGCATTCTACGCCAAAAGTTCTCTCTGGGTTACGTTTTTCGAATATTGAAAGGAGCCTACATACATGGGAGTAGCTAGTCTGTCCTAAGTTACATATTGAAAGATAAGAGCATTATTTTTCATATTCGGAAAACCTAATGAAAGAATGGAGATGTTTTCAAACGACCTCATCGTGCTGTTGCGAATTATCCTTTTGTTGGACTTGTTGAAGAAAGTGAAGCTGTTATCTTATGTAGAGTACTTACTACTACTATATGCTAAGGCGTGACAAGAATCCATAAGAAGGGGGAGGGGAGCATGCACAATATTCGGGGCCAGTTTTCCTGGGTTATACCCCCAAATGGTTGTATGAGACTCAATGGAGGGGGAGGGGATATGATGAGCAGAACTTTTACACAATACGTTATCATAATAGCTTGTTATAGACTATTTGGCACAATATGTGTCAAGTTTAGCTCTGGCTTGGTATTTTCACGGTTAACATTGCTAAAACGCACGAAGTGCGCAAATTATTGTGGAAATGCATCCATTAGAAGAGACCACATGCAGATTCAGGGCATTCCACTAGCGGTGTTCACTTTGGAGGGATATTACACGAACCTCCAAGCGAAAGAAAGAGCGAAAACTAAACCGGGGAAGAGCTGGGGTATAAGCACAGTAGCCTTTTGACTTCATAGCAGCAGAATACACCACAGTCAGTTATGCAATAATCAGTTTGTCAAGAGGAAATTAGAGGGCGCACTGTAATTACGACTAGGACTTTAAACGAGTCTATGGACAGCAACTCAAATGGCTGTAAATAATCAGCTTAGAAAACGGAGTACAACTTGTATGTAATTCAGTGTTATCTTTTGTGCTTGTTATATACTTGTTGCTATGGCGACATCACCCTAGCTACTACAACAACTACAGACAACACAACGAAGAAAAAGTTACATTTAATAACGTAGCAATCAGGGAAACTTATTCATTGCAGTATTATATTCAGTGTCACAGGCGTCACCAGCAAATATTAAAGGCTCTCTAAGTTCACCACAGACAGCAACAATTCTCCGAACTAAGTTAAGTTCTAGCAGTACGACTTTGTATAAAGAAATACTTAAACCGCCAAAAATCCTCATAGCACGAGAGCCAGATATATGAAGTTGGTAACGGTTTAAGAGGCGCTAACATACCTAGAAGAACAGTCTTCAAGACTCCCGAAAGAAGCTAGTAGCTTCTTTCGGGAGTAATCTTTGTCCGAAATCATGGGCGGCTCTAAGAAATTTTGTTTGGGGGAGGGGGGGGGGAGGCAAACTCAAGTCCGTATTCAGGGAGGTTCGGAAGACCCCTGCATATTAATGGTCAGCTCTGGATAGTACAATAGGTGTGTGGTTATTATTATGTATTACAGCGATGCCCCATGTAGTTTTCAAAAGCTCTTCAAAAGCCATTTCAGGCAGTCAGTCATGATCTGACTACTTTAAAAATAAATACAACCATATCAACTGATCCCTACTCTATAGGGGTGGAGTAAGAGTCAGGTGAAATGGGAAAATTGGCTTGATCCATTTGTATAAAATGAGCCCCACCTTTAAATAGTTTGTTGTTTCTTTCATTGTCACAAGATGTTTCAGCTTTGCCAAGAAGCCATAAAATGTTTGTTTTCTGGATTGTCTTCTTAAACTAACGAAAATTTTGAGCATGAAGACACTTGAAAATGATGAAATGATAGCACTATTTCGGATCTCAGTAACGTTCCGAAACGAAATTTTTTAAAGGGGGAGGGGAATTCCCCTAACTCAGAACGTCTCATCCTATATGCAAATTGCTAGACCACTAGTCAAAAGTCTCATTACACTGAGCTTCGATTGACTGTTTGGTGTGTTTATTTTAAATCAATTGAAACGGTATGCTTTAGCACAGAGGTGGAGAACCTTTTGCTTATAACAGGCCATTTGCAGTCATAAGACCCCTCGTGGGCCAACGACGCTGTCAGTTTGGACAAGGGAAGGGAAACCTCTCCTTCTATGGGAAACACAAAACGTTTAGGCTACATGTCCGTTACAACTTTTTGTAGACAGATACCTATGCTAATCTGGCCAGGTGACACCCGGGCAAAACTGCTTTAAGTCGTGGATGATAATCAACACGGCTAATGGGTTGTGTATCTAATGACCCCAAAAGCTCTGAAGTGTCTGCAAAACTATGGGCATTTAACTCCAGCATTACTGTTACACTCTGTAAATGACATTATGATGCCTAAGCTAATCAGATTATAAATATCACAGCGTGATCATTGTTTTGATTACCTTAGCTCGCACTAATGGCAGGTCCATTTGTGATGTCTGAATATTATATAGTAGCAAACAAGCAACCAAGAAAACGCGCGCGAAGCGCGCCGAAAAACTGTCTTTTTGAAAGCACTTTATTAATGTTTAACCTTAGCATTGCATTGGAAAGTTATTCACTTCTTCAATTTTAAACCCACTTGAGGAAAAGGGAGGGCCTAACCCATCTCGAATTACATGTTTTATTTATTTATTTATTTATTATTTTTTTTTGGAAAATAGAAGACCATGCTTTGCAAACTTTTTTTTTTGGGGGGGGGGCAAGTGCCCCCCCCCCCGTGCCCCTACGGCGAGCCGCTAATGTCCGAAATGCAGATGTTGAATTGCAGCAAAACTAACATGAAAAAGGAGGAAAACCTCACCGGAAATCCTAAGCAAAATAACGTTGCCTGGCACAGCGAGGCAAAATACTGGCAGGCTGTACGAACATGCACAGCAGCAGTCCGGCCGTTAATGTCACGCAAGTTGACTGCTTGTGCGTCACGGCCCTATAGCTACATTCTTCGTGCATCAAGCATATCGTAGCCTAGCATTCACCGTTGATTATAGTGCACAATGAAAATACGGTAAGCGAGTGCGTATGCAGTAGATGTACACTAGCTGCATCGTGCTGCACAGTCGTCGACATGATGTGATCTCGAAGCAGCTGAGTAATGAATATTCATAATGATCTAGAACTTCCCACCGTGTAGAACCTTGTGTATATTGAAACAGCCGTTACATTTACAACCACTATTTGTTTAAAACAACCTTTCACTTTCGTAAATGTCTTTCTTCTCCAACAAATCATTTCTCTGGTTATGTTTGGGTTTAAATAACCTTAAGCACCACTCATTTCTCTTATCCAAATTCGTATACAAAGTCGTACTGGGACTTTAAACCAAGCCTCCTGTGTAGTATACCTCTACGACAGCCACTGACAGAAGCCTGCACTGAACTTAAATTGTTAGAGGCCAATATACTGTCAATTAAGCACAGTGTGTGTGAACTTAATTGGGAACACAACAGACTGTACAAGTCATTGTTGACCAACCAAAGTGAAACTGTGTTGTTTGAATGAATGTCAATCAAAGTGCAGTTATCAACTGTATTTAACACTCTGGGGATATTCCTAAATATGTTTGGGCAGAGAGTTGCTAGCAGCTCCCTCGTTTGGGTATGCCACATCCCCTTTATAGGAAATCGTATAACATACGTAACGAGTCCGAAAATTGGAGAGTCTTTGTGGGTACTAAAATGTATGAAATCTCCTACGACGACTTAGTAACCTCTTCAAATTTCTTTATTTACTCTTAAGAGGGTAGATTCTTGTATAAGGATCCCAAATTTTTCCAATTTTTCTCAACAAAACCTCCAATTTTTTCAGGTGTTCTTCAACAGAAACAGAAAAAGTTTCGGCGGGCTTTAAAACCTTTTACCTTCGCCGTCCTTTCGGCAACCTGCTGCATTTTCGGAGCTTCGATTCGCACCCCCTTCCAGTTGGGGAGCTTGGGTCTCCTCTTGGGCTGCTCTTGGCGCCACCCCTGCCATCTTGCATCCTCCCCACCCACAAACCCTACATTATCAAAGCAATCGAGCATCAGTCAGAGCAGGCCTGATATTCATAAGCGTAAGGGATAATTTTACTAGGGGCTGATCTATCTTTGCCTGAGAAAATTCTCTAATAAAGAAATTGCTCGAATTTTATTACCATTTTCTGAAGAAATCGGTTTTGCAGCAATTCCAGGGAGATGAAGTTCCCTTGCTTTCCGAGTTCGTACCCCTTCGAAAATGTTCAGTCATTTTGCGATGGTATGTTAAATGTCCATCGAATACCGTTGAATACCGTTTGAATTCTTCATTTTAATGTCCACAAGTTTTTGTAAAATATTCCACAGCTTCCCCACTGGGACGTTACCTCTGGACCCTGCTAGAGGACCTAAAATGGGGCCACGAACCTCTCATCTTCTGCAAACGTGCAGTGTACGTGCTCCTTGTTTTATTTTTGAGCGAATTCCAACCTGTCCCCCGGCCTAGAACAAAAATCCGGACTACGAGCTTGTTAACGAGCCTCATTTCTCCAAATTCGGAGACGCCCTGTATATGACCTCTTCCCCTTCATTCCCTTCCAATGAACTAGCCCCACTTTCAAGACTACGATATTTTTCGAAGTTGGCCCCTAACCCCAGCCTTGTCTCTATATTTGGCCCTTACACTGGAGAATCACTGCTTTATAGGCCCCATGACGGAGGCAATTTTTGATCGGTCAAGATTTTCACGCAAAATCCTCCACACCAGCTTCTAGAACCTCTACTATCAGCTAAGTCTGAAGCCGGTACGTTGCTACGCATTTAGACCATGATACTGCAAAGTCTAATTTAAAAAGAAAAATCTTAGGTAAGGTATCCGTCTTTCGGAAGAGTGATTCAGGCGCGGGGCGGTATTCGGTTGGAATGGATCCATAGGACCCCAGGAAGTGATTGTTGGACGTATCATGCACTCCTGAAACTCTGCGATATTTTACAAAACTGGACATAAGGACAGCGGCATAAACAATCTGCAAATTGACATCGAACTCGACTTACCTGAACACAAATGTCACAAATTGACATCGAACTCGACTTACCTGAACACAAATGTCACAAATTGACATCGAACTCGATTTACCTGAACACAAATGTCACAAATTGACATCGAACTCGACTTACCTGAACACAAATGTCACAAATTCGTTAGGAAATCCTATTTGAAACACGTATTAATGGAGAAGGGACTGTGGACGTGGACGGTGAGTACTATTGAAGATGTCATTTTTTGAAGTAATAGTCAACCCAAATTGTCCTACAGGAAGCAACAAGGATGCAACTATTTAAAGATGGATGTTAGCTAGGTGCGCCAAACAATAAGCATTTTCAAAGACCACAACCCCCGCTATATCATCAGATCGTCACGATCCTTGGTCTGACTTTATTAGCTATTAACACAATTGTTCAAAGTGAGATTTTTGGAGTCTTATCAGTGCCTAGTAATTTTAAGATAATTATTGCAATGTTCCATTCTAATGTCCACAACTTGAAACTATGCCAGAGTTTCCGGGGTTCCGCCCATAGTCCTTCACAAGGGCGTTAAGCCTGGAACTCATCAGGACAAGTCAGGAGGATCACTGGACCTCTCGCACTCGGGAGAATGGCTTTGAGCTCCCTCTTTGAATCATTAGAACCTGAGAGCTTCTACATCCTAGGTTCTCACGTGGAGGACGGCAAAATTCGTATATGAGGCCCGCGAAAGATTCAGAGCCAAAACATTTTGTTTACGTGTAATTTCTTGAGAACAATCTAGAGCATTTTGATGCCACATTTGCTCCCATATGTCAGGCCAACCGGCGATTCTCACAGGGTAGACGCAAAGGTGCAATTACAAGTTTATGCTTTAAGTGGGATTTCCTCCAGTTTAGAGCATTTGGGATGCCAATTTTTCTTCCCATACTGCCGACACAAGCCGGGAGAAGAGAAGCCATGGTGGCAAATTTGTGTTGCAGAGATAGTGCGTTTTCCCAGGGCGTTTAATTTTCTCACTTCCGCCCCGACCTTGGTTGGCTGAGGTTGTGATCTAGGTTGCTCCTCAGTGAGAAACCACCACCAGGATTAAGAATCCCTAGACTAGTCTTTGCCTGCTATGCAGGCACTTTCGGAGCTCTTATGTGTGGGTTTTGCCCTCAAGAATGAGCTACTGCCTTCCAAGCCTGGATTCGACCCTGCTGGCCTCTACAACAATGATATAGTTGAAACAGGGAGGTGTCATTAGCTGGAGATCCATCGAAAATTCTTTCTTTGAACCCTACTAGTTGCCGACAATAATCTCTTTTGTGTGTTGTTCTTGATGATTCAATAGGCTTAAGACCTGTTAGGAACTTATTACAAAGTAGGACACGTCGTCTGCTACAACTCGAAGAGGAGATCGGGAAATTTGTCCCTTGCCTTAACATTGCCAGTCGCTTAAGATGTAAATTAATTTGAGGGTTTTGACGCATTTCGACGCTATTTACAACATACTTGTCCAGTTCCCCATAACTTGCTCAATATGGGTATGCCATTTAAATCATGCGAGGGAATGCGGAAATTAGTCAAAATCCGACAGAAAAATTGAGTCTTATACTTCTTTTACTCATTTGCATAAATCATGGGCATTGGTTTATTGTCAGCATCTTTAGGTTCCTTGGCAATAAACAGTCGTTTCGAATGTTAGAACAGTGTTTCGTACTTGACTGTCGGCAACTAGTTAGACATTAAAGCATTGTTCCAAATAATCCTTTTTGTTGGGGTCGCTGCAGGTATGAATGAGGTTGCCTAGATATTAGACAAAGGAATTCAATGCCCTTCAGTTTAATAATCCCCAATTAAAGGATTTAGTCTCCACTCTGAGGGCAATCTAATTGGATTAGCATAGCTAATAACACCTCCCTCGTTGAAACTCAAGGAAATGTGGCCTGTGACCAAAAACACTTGAGAACCCTTGTTCTACATGATAATATCCTGATTTGGGGTCTGAAATAGGCGATTTTCAAAGTTGTAGGCTCTCTGAATGTCCCCATATATAGTGGCTTGGAATTCTAAAAATCCTTTGATTTTCACCTGGTATGATGATGTACTTGTACAGGGTATGCGACAGCTTAAATCTTGTAGGCTTAAGAGCCAGTTCCTGTTGGGGGCTGCAGCCCCCTTCCACCCGGGGTTCGGGCAAAACCTACTTCTGTGGCAGACTTTTGAAGGAAAAAATGGGGCAACTTTGTTTTGTAATAAAACAATATTTTTCGCCAGCAAACGAAAATGGCTCAGTCCAGAGAAAAAATGACGTAAGTGTGTAATCAATCCTCTTTGAAGGTTGGTCAAAATCCAACATCTGTTTTGTAATAATTATGCTAGCTTTTAGTAAGGAAAGTTCTTCGTTGTCTTTATTAACCTTAAAGCTTGTTCAGCAACAATCTATATTTTGTCATAGCCATAAAGCTTGGTCAGCGGCAGTCAAGTCTTTTGCCTCAGTCTCGAAGATTCTTTTGGTCTTGGACGGGATTAGGTGAGAGGCATAAAGGTGATAGTGCTTGTTCAACCAGATAATTGTTGAACGCCCCTTGTTATTTTTGGGAATAGTATGAAAGATAGTGTAAAGATCAGCAATATTGGCTTTTCAAAGGGGATATTGCATCCCCCTAACCAGGCAACTCTCTGTTCAAACATATTTAGGAATAGCCCCAGAGTTCTAAATACAGTTGATGACTGTACCGTCTTTCATTGATATTTATCTGAACAATACAGTTTCACTTTGGTTCAGCAATGACTTGAACAGTCAGTTGTGTTTCTAATTAAGATCACACACACTGTGTTTGACAATATTGCCTCGAGCAATTTACTCAGTGCAGGCTACTGGGGCTCTGACAGCCTGGGGAGATTTGGTTTAAATACGAGGGGCTAGAACTTAACTTAGTAGGGAGAATTGTTACTGTCTATGGGGAGATTAGAAAGCCTTAAAGGGCAGGACAAATTAGTGACACTAACAATAATTGTACTGTCCATGACGTGATGGACAGTACCCTAGGCACGCTTCTCATTTTCGAAAAGCAGTTCTTTCGTTCAATGTTTCTTGATCCTCATTAAGTGCTTTGTTCTACCATTGAGCTCATTATGTAGAGTGAATCATGTAGATGGGAACGAGACTTCTTGGTCACTTTTGGTTGGAATGGGGCTGAGCATGATTGGTTTTTATTTTGGCAGTTTTGTATTTTACTGTTTTGTTAAGGATGGCTTGAGTAAGTCAAACTACCTAAATAGTAGTACAGTATATTGCGGTACATGGTCGTATTTCGCACAGTACTCTACGCACGCTTCTTATGCCGTAAAACACACACTGTACGACTGTAAATGCTGTCGCGTTTGCTGATTGGTCGATGCTTAGAGTATGTAGGCAAGGTCATTCACGAAAAGCGAAATTTCTTGAAGCATTTTGAAGCAAGAAATGAAGCCTGCAGCCTACTATAAGTCCATTGTGATGATATCTGCGGAGAAGTACAGTAGGCTCATTGGCAGCTCTCTACAGTACACTAACGCCTAGCTGCGTCGCGGCCATGCACTGGACTATTAGGCCGGTACGTGCCCAGTGCATAGGCGGTCCCTCGTTATTAAGAACGGATGAAGTATACTGTATGCACGTGTACGTGGTAACAATGTCTCAACAAGGGGTGTATTTTGAATACTTCCCACAAGACCTGGAGAGTACCATTTCCTGCATGCAAAGACAAAAATCTGTGCTTCTCAAAGTCAAATGGTAAAAGCAAAGTGATCTGTCACTCAAACTTCGGTACATGAAGAGGATTTAATTATCTTCAAGTACATATACGCCTAGGCTATTGTCTGACGGATTTGGTCGAGCTTTCTCATATTTTCACTGTGCCAACACTGAAAATTGAAAGGGCGATATTCTAAAGGTAGCATGACCACTGAGGACGTTTCCAAATACCAGCCGCACAGAAACAATCATGGACAGTAAGTGGTTACGATTTTCGTAACCACATTTTCTAGTTCTTTGTTGTGAAGCTCAGTATCCTTGTGTTGGATGACAAGGGTCTACGGCAAGACGGGGGATGCTGTAAGGTATGGAACGCGCAAAGGGCGCGGATATTTTGTTGTCTAAACTTAGGTTGTTGTCTAAATCCACATTGTCTAAACTTATCTCGTTGTCTAAATTCATGTTGTTGTCCAACTTACGTTGTCTGCATTTATGTTGTTGTCTAAACTCACGTTGTCTTTGTCTAGTCTATGTCTAAATTTATGTTGTTGTCAATTCTTACTTACGTCGTTGTCTAAACTTACGTTGTCTAAACTTATGTTGTTGTCTAAATTTAGGTTGACGTCTAAAACTCACGTTGTCTAAACTTGGGTTGTTGCCTTGAAGTAGGGGCGCTGTTGAACAATACTTGAGATAAAGTAATTTATGAAACTAGCCTTCGTGTGTTGTTTATTTAATGGATTCATATGCAAGATACCAACCACACACGTAGGCTAATGGTGGCCAGTCAACACATGCCCGTTTTCGCAAGGTAAATTTCACTGGTTTTGATGGACTTGGAGACAGCTTGGATGTTGGAAAATGGGGGTGGCAAAGCTGGGGAAGGGGTATTCTCAACCTTACTTTAATATTCAGAGCCTCAGACTTTTAACCATGGTCTCCAAGATGAAGAGTTGGTTTGCTTTGGAAATACATGACCAGGTGGCTTTTAATTTTCATAAAAAGAACTGCTCATATTCTCCAGCTTACCAATTTCAGTACTTAGCTAAGTTAGTGCTTTATGTAGCTAGTATAAGTGTGCCGGGTTTCCCTTGATTTGCGAACACTAGCAGGAGTGAGCTTACTTCATGTTTTATGTACAGTATGTAGAAACTTGTTTTAAAGCACCATGCAGGGTATTCCCAGATCGAGGTTCCGTCAGTGTACGTATGTGGTTTATTCAGGCCAGCGAGACAAGGCAAGGGGAAAGGGGAATGGGCAGTGTACAGTAGTTGTATGTACTCGTACATATCCTGACTCGTAGTTTTTACCCAGGACGAACGGGGGCAATTTCATTTTTTTACCTTAACCCTATCCTTTATCCTAACCAGAGCATCATTTCTCATTTTTCATGATTTCAATGGAAATTCCCGAAAATTGCCCCATTCCAGGGGCGTAGCTACGGGGACCTGGGCCAGATGTCCGATAGCCCCCCTCCCCCTCAATTGTTTGTGTCCTAAGAAAATGTGTAAGAATTTAAAAAAATAATAACTGTAGAAAAAACACATTTTGCGCACGTAAGAAATCAACAAATAACTTGAAAATGTCTATTTCGGCTAAACTAGGCCTATAATCGGCATTGTCGTACATTGCGCAAGCAATAACGTAGTTTGCACTTTGACGAACTGCCCAGTTACTAAATCGGATGTGAAATTGTCATGTTTCGACCCTTTCTGCCTTTCGACCGGCTGGTTACTTTACTGAATACATGGCAACCATGCACTTGATCACCACACTTTCACGACCATGCCGACGGTATCTTGCACAGAGAATATGCTGCACGTTCCGTACGGTACGGTAATGTCTTCGGACAATTCATCACTCCTTGACAAGTACTTTGTGTGTTCTCACTCTTCTTCGTTACACTGTAAAAATAGACGTCTTCAATTTTGAACACATATATGGCGTTTAAGAATTAGAAAACGAACAACAAAATGGATACGCACAGTAAATGACCGAACGAATATTAGCACATGATAAGGATAATGACGTCAATTAAAGTGCACTCCGCAAACACGTTTACATGATTTATATATATGTTAATTTTTCTTTATTAAAAACAACTTGACGTTTACAGTAATCATGAAATAAACGCATAAACGTGTTTACGAGATGGCGTTAAAGGGCAAGAGCAGTCGCCCCAAACTTATTTTGAAGCAACAGCTTAATCTCACAATTGTCTTCTTATTTCTCTTCAAAGTATCTTTCGTAATATTTTGGCCTTCAGTATTGCATATTCAAGGTAAACCAATCAGTTACTTCTAGTAAATTTCACATTTGAGAAGAAAAAATATTGTCACATGACTCTCAAGAGCCAATCATGAAACAGGACAGTCTACTACACTACTTCAAGTTGGGGTGACTGCATTTCCCCTTTAAAGTGGGGTCAATGTGTTAAATTTGGCTTTTTAGACGTTTAATTTGCTTATGTATTTTATTGTTTTTTCTGTTACATAAACGCTAAGACGCGTCTATTATCTGTTACAAAAAAGTGTTAATCAATTTTTACAGTGTACACATTTTCAATATTTCAACTATTTTATCGCATTCGGCATATCATAATCATTGATAAAAATTGGAACTACGGACCAGGACCTGGTAGTATCTTCAAGCAGATTTACCTTACCGGAAATCGAAATGTCTGGGTAAGAATGATGTAAAGATTATTTAGCAGGTCTAAAGGAGTCAGCGTTTCTTAGGTGCAAATATGCAGTGTAGGCCTAGCTGTTGTACTAGAAGTCTACACGTATTCTACAAGTGTATAACACTAGCGAGCATGTGGTGGCCCATCATTGGCACGACAGCTGAGCTCGTGGTAGAGCTATCCCGCCATCTGGAAGCTAGGACTAGAGATTGTTCCACGGTTCCAGAGATGAATTATGCCTCCACCCCCGCCCCCGATACGCTGCTTGCATGTGATTCATTCACAGCAAAATGTTCAATGATATGCAGGAGCGTAGCCTTCTGTCTAGGCTGGTACTGTGTGCTATTTGCCTATTACAGCCATTGACCCCAATTCACGATGTACAATGTATGACACGTTCTGACATGTAGCTTAGGCCTATGCATTATGAATGCATTAGGCCATGGCTGGGCTGTCGGCCTATTCAAGTCATCACGGCGTATTGGCGGGAAGGAATAAAAACTAAACCAGGCATACAAAATCTTCAAATTAAAAAATCAGTAATATAATCAGGCCCGTACTCAGGAGTTTTCGTGGGGAAGGAACTTGCAGGGTTACGAGATTTTGAAGAAATAAATACGTGACAATTCATGATTGTAGGCCCCCTACTTAAGCAGAGCGCCACCGTTTACTTGTAGTGTACAAGTAGATTTTCACAGAAACTGCTTTGCAAGGCAGGAAATGGCACTTCCCAGGCCTTGGAAGTTGCATCTAAACATTTTGAATTTTGGAATCTCAAGTTCTGAAAATTGACTAATTGTCACTATATAATTGTGAAAAGGACATGTTAATTTTGTTTTTTGTTCATATTGTACGTTCAAATCTAAAACTTATAAAACTCATTAAGTAGGCCTTTGTTATGATGGTTGATATCTGTTTGCTTGCATTGAGAAAGGTGGTATCAGCCTGTTCATTTGTGTTGAAAGAGGTGGCATCAAGCTGTTTGTTTGTACTGGGAGAGGTGGTAGCAACCTGTTCATTTGTAGAAAATCCTGTTGAACATTCCTGCCTGGTTGATGTTAGTAAGATGAACAGTAGATGGATGGTTGAATCGTTGAAATTAGTTCAATGTTTGTCCAGCATTTGAATTTTCCTTCAACAGAACTGGTTCACAAACACCAAAACCCAAGAAGGCGAAGTTTAGCCAGCCGTCTATTTTCTTATGTCAGCCATCAAGCAGGAGCATCGGGATCAGGAGGAGCATCCGTGTGTCCGGATGAAGGTATTGAAACAGAAACACCGGCTGATCCTCCGGCATCTATTAGAGATACTGATAATGATACCAATGCACCCAGTCCTGAAGATATGGCAACCAAAGGAACTTTACTACATGATATCTCCAAATCCCCTGACGAAACGGCACATCAGCCAAAACTGCAGAGATTTCCATCTTCGAATTTCAGTGGCAAATCGAGACGTTTCAGCGGGATTTGGTATAAATATGATTGGTTAGAGTATAGCCAGGAACTTGATGCCGTATTGTGTTAGCCATGCCGATTTTTTTCTTTTGCGACAAGCCCAGAACCAGCATTCGTAAAAACTGGTTTCGGAAACTGGAAAAAATTGGTGACAAATGTTAAAAGCATGATAGCCATTCTGATGCTCATAAAACGGCTGCTGTGCGACTGGCAGAGAGGAAATTATGTCTTACTTCTGGGTGGGGCACAATCTTGGACCAAATTAACCCAGAAACTTCGCACTCGCACTTTGTTGAGAGAAACAGGTGTGTTGAAGACTTGGTTGGACCTCGTCTTGTTCTTCGCGAAACAGGACATTCCATTACGGGGTCATCGTGAGAACAGTGAAAGCTTGAACCAGGGTAACTTTTTAGAACTGCTCAAAGTTATCAACAATTATTCTCCAGAACAGAAAAAAAGTTCGACGAATTACCTAAGAATGCTAAAATGACAAGTCCTGACACACAAAACGATCTTCTTGAATCAGCTGCCAGTGTTCCGATGACATACATCAGAAAAGAAGTGAATGCAGCTACATATTTTGTGATATTGGCAGATGAGTGTAAAGATGCCTCAAAGCGGGGAATTGTTGGGGTTTCCTCGCGGTACATTTTCCAGGAAAAAGTTAAAAAACGTGCAACTGGTTTCGTAGAAACAGAAGAACTGAACGCTGCAGCTATATCGTCGAGAATTATGGAGGCTCTATCCATCTTTAAACTTGACAGGGATAAATGCATAGGGTTTTCCTTTGATGGGGCTAGTGTGATGTCCGGAATAAAAGGAGGGGTGCAGACAATTCTGAGAAGGAAATTTCCAAACGCAAGCTACACACATTGTCACAGTCATCGATTGAATCTAGTTATTATAAGCGCCACATGTCAGAATGACATCGAGTTTAAAGACGTATTTGATGTACTTGATCAACTTGTTACTTTCTTTACTGCCGTGAAACGTCATGCAAAGTTCATCGAGTTACAAAGATCCCTACATCCAAATGCACAGCCACTCGAATTATCACATTCCTGTGACACGAGATGTTCTTCGAAATCTGCATTAGCAGACAGAGTGCTCAAATTATCCCCTGTCCCAATGGAAGCATTGGTGTTTTCGAACATGGTAGAGATTCTGAGACCAGAACAAAGGCGTTGGGGCTATTATCACAAATAGCCAATAAGCAGTTCGTATTTTTGCTTATGTCATTCAACAGAATTTTCCAGTGCACAGACCAAGCAACAGTAAGTTTTCAAAAGACGGATATTGCTGTTGATGTTACCATCATCTTCTAAATGTTACACAGGAGACGCTCCAGGAGTTCCGAGAGGATGACTCAACTGGGTTCGATGGACTCCTTAAAGTAACTGAAGAGATGTGTAAAAAATACTCCATCACAGAGACATAAACAAGACCTAGAAGAGCACACAGACTCCCTGGAAGCCTCGCTGAAAGTACCACCATGGAAACGATCGGCCGAAGAACAAACAACGATGTAACAGAGATTGCACATTTTAGAAGGTTATGGTACAGCGCTTTAGATAGTTTGCTTGTAGAAATGAAGGAACGTTACGGGAAAGTGGAAACTGATTATATGACGTGCGCTGATGCATGCAGACCACAATCGGCCAATTTTATGTCTTTGGACAGAATGAAAAAAGGGTGTGATATTTCAGGTTCCATTTTTCCAAAGTTTATAAAAAAGAGACAGGAGAGGGGTGGGGAGGATGCCTTTCCGAAGTTTTCGTGCTTGTTAACAGTTTTATCAGTTATAGATGCTGACGTGTTTCCTAATATGTACAAACTTTATTGTTATTTAATAGCCTTGCCCATGACAAGTTGCACTGTAGAACGAATGCTCTCGACGATGACTCGCATTAAAACGTACGGTAGGAAAAATATGTTGACTAAGCGCCTATTTCATCTATCTTTGCTCTCATTTGAAGAAGAGCTACTCACTACGATATCTTATGATGAACTCATTGATGATTTTAAGTTAAAATCAAGGCGTTTATCTTTTTAATCGCAAAATATATCTTGCATCCTTGGAATAATAGCCTATTCATAAGGACAAGTCACCAGTTATCCTGCTGGTAATTACTATCATCCATTGGCCTCCATGACTAAATCCCTGTGAAGTGGAGATGAAATGACTGGAAATTTTGGAATTTTACTCTTCAATGGATAAGGAACTAATAACATCATCGTATATTCATTTTTACAAAAGTAGGCTCTGACTATTATTTGTTGGGCGGTCCATTCCGCAGTTGTGAACTAAAACTATGGATTAAATGTCCATCTCTCATATTTATTGTACTGTCTGATTGATATATGCCGGCCCACTTTCAACTACGTAGGTTGTATTCATTACTGTAGGTTCATGCCCCAATGTGTCTGTATTTATGTAACAGTCACGTAACGAAAATTGTAAGCAAGCCCTGATCGTTGCTTCGAGTAAACAATCAATTTCCATTTGTTCATATTTGCCAAATACATCACAAGTAATTCTTCACCTTTCCAAGCTGACCTTCCCATGCTCTCCAATAAGTATCAACAATAATTTTTTTCAGTATAATAATGACTGTGATTTCGAATTGTTACTGTATATATTATATAATTTCAAGAGAGAGAATATAACCTAAATTGCCATGGCAATTGTATAGTGTCTGGAATTGAGTGTGTGCCGTTCAGTTGAAGAAAGTTACCAGTCGTCTTTCTACCTCCACTGAATAGAATATAGGCTCAACTGATATTGTAGTCACCTATTTCACGTACCGTACGAGCAATTTCGTCAAGATTTCAGAAATTGCCCTATCCGTTTCTGAAAAGTATGTCTACTCATTTCATTCATCAAGGAAAATATCTGTTACATAATTTTGAAACATAAATTCAGTGAAAACGATGGAAAATATATACCAGACTGCATCCAAGGACATTTAACCATTCGAAATTTTCCCAAAGAGGAGGGGGACATCCCTTAGATCTCTTCCACAGGACGACGATCAATGCCGTGATCCCCCATTTGATATCTAGGCCCCCAAAAAATTTCATCCTAGCTACACCCCTGCCCCATTCGTCCTGGAAAAAAAAATCCGCTTTCCGGGCTAGCCATGGTTCGTTCTTCTGCGCACAAGGTACTCTGACTGGGGTGGATTATATGACCAAACAGATAGCTAGTTGGAAGATCATACGAGCGAAAAATGAATTAAAGCTTACACTTTACATGGGCACTAGTTTTATAAATTACTTTATCTTAGACAGCGTGAGTTTTAGACAACCTAAGTTTAGACAACTTGAGACAACGGAAAGTTTAGACAAAGTAAAATTTGACAACAACATAAATTTAGACAAAGTAGGACAAGACACAACAACGTAGTAAGTTTAGTCCAAAACATAAAGTTAGACAACGTAATTTTAGGCAACAACATCAATGCAGACAACGTGAGTTTAGACAACACAATGCAGATAACGTTAGTACAGACAGCAGCATAAACTTAGACGACGTGAATTTAGACAACAACCTAAATTTAGACAACGAGATAAGTTTAGACAATGTGAATTTAGACAGCAACCTAAGTTTAGAAAAAAATCCGTGCCCTTTTCGCGTTCCATAGTATGATAACGCCGATTGTCAGTCAACAAGTATCCGCTAGTTTTTTTTACGTAGGATGGCGATGGAAAAATCGGTTTTTCAAAATTTTTTAAATTTGTTTCAAAATCATGGTTAGGGTTAGAATTAAGGATAGGGTTCCGTGGGCAAGGGATATTTGACCTGTTCTTTCATAATTCGCCGTCAGAATTACAAAAAATTAGACAAAAAGCTGTTATTTGGGAATTAGGGTGTGGCCAATTTCCGAGAAGCTGATTCGTCCATTGGCATGATTCTTCCATTTCCATCCTAAGAAAAAAAAAAAAACTCCTGTGCGGCCTTACACAAAATTTACGGAGTCCGAGCGGAAAGATATCGACAGAAGAATCCGGAAAAATGGAGAGAAAAATTCCTTGAAGGTTCACAATAATTTATTGTCCTCTTGGTTACAAACTTGAACAGCATACGGGAGAATTTACGAGTTGAGAAAGAAATATTAGCGGGAGTCCTAAATACGGGTCTGGGTGAGCTGATGTCTAAAATCAAACTGACTACAAATTATATCTTGGGGCCTGAAGAACAACAATCACAGGAGCCCGCGCAAAACTGTGCGCAGACTGATCGGTCTAAATAATAACATCATATGAATAAATTATAAAAACACTCTGCCAATGGTTCGATCAGACATGAGCTCACGCAATACTGAGCACACCTGGCATGTGCGTATTTCTATGCATTCTATCTCAAAACAATAAAAACTCTAATATGACGTCATTCTAAAGCTGGCATGAAGCCAAGATTAACTAGTGATATTTGTCAGACGATCGTATAACCTTGACCATGTCCTTCAGTCAGAGCGCAAATAAATTTGTTAGTTAGTTAGATGAGGTTTAACGTCCCAGTTTCCAACCAATTGGTTCAAGTCGAGACGACCACGGCCTTTTTTCCAGTTGTGGCTCACTGGCTTGTTTTCCCTACTCATTGCTTATGCTGAGCACCAAGCACAAAGGCAGTAGGTTCCATTTTTAAAGTCTTTGGTATGACCCGGCCAGGATTTGAACCCTAGACCTTCCGGCTGCAAGTCGGATGCTCTAACCACTTGGGCACTGCAGAGCGCAAATAAAAAACAACAATAAAATGTGCAAGTATGCGAACAGATCATAGAGAATAACAGTAATGAAATCTGAAATATTAGGAATGAATAAAAATAAGTCTCACAATGCCTAACTGTCCCGTATTGTCTTACCTTCATAGCATGTGTCGAATAAGTACTCCTCTTTGGCCTACATACTCTGTTATTGGTATTACGAGTGCAGCCAATATAGGTGCAGGAGTAATACACGTCCGCCGGGCGGGCAACGTATTGTCACACTCGTACAGAAGACACCTTGCATTTAGCTGAACAACAATTACGCGGATCTCAACCAGCTCGGTAACATATATCGAAGTAAACCGGAGCTGTCCCTTACAAATAACCGGTGGTGAAGGTAATAACGGGTGTGGTATGATTGTAGGGGAGGGTTTTGTGCCCGGAGGGAGGGGAAAGACTAGTTACAATCAAAACACTGGTTATGTCCTGCTTAATTGGAACTGAACTATAATCTCGCAAAGTTGTCGTGAAAAGTGAATTGGAAAACAACAAGTCACGTTGGTGTTTGTACAGGTTATAAATGAAACGATTAAAAAACAGCAACAACACTAAAGTAAGTGTTTTGGTATTTTAACTTCAGATCTATTTTTCTTACTCGATATACACCATTCGATTTTTCTTCTTCTTCAGTTCAATTTAATTCAATTTAATTATTGATATAATTAATAATTTATACATCTTTTTCTTAAATTTAAGTAACCGCCTAATTAATGTAATTGAAACTTAAAATCTTCAATTTAAGTTACCACCTTATTAAAGTAGTTATTATCAGTGTTGTAACAAGTCAAGTGACTGACTTGGACTCAAGTCAACTCAAGTCGCATATTTGACTTGTCTTGACTTGGTCTTCAAAATGACTTGACTTAACTAGAGTCTGGAACCCTAAATGACTTGACTCGAGTCACCACCAGAAATGACTTGACTTGACTCGGATTCGAGCATGGCATGAGTCAGGTCCAATTGAAGGCTCGAGTCAGGAAAAATGACTTGAGTCTCATGCTGCGACTCGAGTCTCCTGCTGCGACTCGAGTCCTTTGATGCGACTCTGATGTTTGTAAACGTACGCAATTCTGGACTGTGCACGTCCATATCGCGAGGTAGACACGGCCGCAACACACAGTGCCCATGTATCATCAATACCAGCACTGCACGTCTATGGTATAGTTGTCACTTGACAACAAACGGACCATTACGATCAACGATCTCAGTGGTTTTGATCGAAAAGCAACATATTGCACAAGCAAGGTTGCCATCTGAATGATTCTTGGTCTGATTCAGGGACTTTCGTTGTACGAGATTTTTATCCCTGTGTGAATATTTCAATGGAATTATTAAAATATGAGTCTGTTCTTTTTTTCTCTCTACAGTAACTTTGCTGGCTTTACCTAAAGATGACTTCAGATTATATTGCTTGTGCAACTCTGATGGGACTGGTTTAGTCCTCAGGAAAGGCACTTGTATAGCCTGTCGCCGATAGCTCCCTATACACGGTCCTTACAACGACCCAATGAAAATCCGGAGTCTTAAACTACAGTAGTACGGTGCTGGTCGATTGATTTTCTTCTTATAGCAAAGCTAGGACCTAAAGTCCTTATTTACTGTCATAACGTTTCCTTTACAAATCAAACACTAATATTGCAGTTGCTTTTATCTCCTTAAACCTCAGAAAATTCCAAACATTTGAAATAAAATCATTAACTTTGCCACTTCCTAAAATTTACTGTAGCGTTCGATATACTTGTTGATACCATAAAATGCCGTGAATGTATTCCAGAGATTGTAGATGTTTTGTATCGTCGATCGGTCTCAAGTTTAATTGTCCCCCTTGTAAGTGCGGAGGGGAACGGGATCCTACTTAAAGAGATTGTTTAATGACGTCACTGCGTGTAGGAGGGAGGACGGTAATACTTCCACAGTAAGTTATTATACTTGTCTCCCTGTCTGGTTGTGTAAGATGGTAGCATCTCACATTAAAGTATTTCTGCTATTTTGAAACTGTTAGTTTTGTAAATTCCCCTTGCTTCCGGAGCACTTGTTTCTTAGATGCATCATGACTAATTGTTTCTGCTAATGATAATTAAGCTTTCTAGGCAAAGTAATTCACAAACAATCCTCCTTAACGGCTGAATCATTGCTAAAACTTTTCAAAGTAAAACTATGCAAGTCACATGCTTTAACTTCCTGTCATTGAATCTGTGTGAGAGATCGCATTGTTTGTTTGGCCTTGGAGCTCTCTCCACGAGACAGGACTATTTACTTGACAGATTTCCCTGTACATCCAGTGACGTCGCAAAGCTGATGATGTCATTGTAAACTTTTAGAGTAACTTTTCTGTGTAACATAGATAAACTTTTTAGAAATGCTGGACAGGAAGTGATAAGGGTAAAGTAAATTCTTATTTCATGCATTTCAAGTATAGTAAACACTGTCTGAGTATTTTACCAAATTAGGGAAAATGAGATTGTACATGAATTTAGGATAAATAGGTACCTGGTACCTCAGAGGAAGTTTCAGAACACCCTGAGCAACACGAAGTATACCTGCATTCTGAAAAAGTTAGAAGTACACAGAAAAATTCGGACGATAGATTTTATTTGAAGAGAACTGCGACTATAGTATTAGAAGCCAGTCAAGATTGGACTTTGACTAAATCGTGCTTAGCAGAATTCATTTATTCTACCGACTTCCTTTCCTAACTCCATTGAGAAGAAGACCTAGCAACAATTGTATTCATCTGTACCGACATTTGTTCCTGTTTTAACCAAGAGCTGCTGTACCTGTACTGCAAGCTTTGCTGTATTAGAATTACTCCTATATTCCTGAAATTATCATCTTGAAATTTATTTGCTGTTCATCAACCCCAGTTTCCCGACGTTTGTATCCTGTTCAACACAGAGACTTCTTGTTTTGGATCTGAACTCTTCAAATTTCTGTCGCCAACCAAGCTAGTTCGAGTATTTCTCGCCGTCCGATTGTTCCAGAATTTATTTAAAGTGCACTCGCGATTTAGGAACGCTCTCCAGAATTTAACTGAAAGATTGTCTTGGGTCGATCCGTAGCGTGACTGTTCTATTTTAAATTACCAAATGTGTTAATCGTGTTGATAATTTTTGTATTGGATCCAACTCATACACCCGCAGAAATTGTAAGTTGCAATTTATGTTTTCTTACTGACCATCGTACTTGTGTAAAGTGTAACTAAGATTTGTATCTCAAATTTAAGCCATCGTGTACATCGTATCCCGAATCCGCATTAATAAATTAATACATATTGTAATCTAGTTCCTTTAAAAGTTGAGTAACTGGAGTTCCGTTGTCATTGTGTGTCTGCCTGATATTTCAGTCTTCATAGTGTTTTATCAGGTTCTTCTGATCATCTGGGTAATCTAGAGCGATTACAAGATCCCAAAGTCACGTACATTTTGTTAGGATCCCTAAAAGTAGTATATATTCTTACATAGGGTCTGACAGTTGAACATTTTTATTCTCCAATACTTCTCGTTGTCACTATCGTGTTTATTTTTCGTTGTCACTCAGTACAGTTGGTGCTTCAAGTCGTGAGAGAAAAGATGACAAGAAGAACAGGTCTAGAAATAGGCGATAGGCAGGAATGGTTATCGAAAGGCTTTTGAGATTAGACAGGCTGAGACCATTACGCCATTGGATTCTGGAATTTCTGAGGTATTTTTGTCCGTTCTTATGTACATTTAATTTTCTGAATGAAAACTTTGAACTAAAGATTAGAGGGTCCTAGTCCGACGACCCTGGCATGGGGGTAGGTAGGTGGGAGATGGATACAGTGGCGTAGCTAGGATTTTTTTGAGCAGGGTCACTGGGAGGTCACAAACCTTTTCTAGGGGGCATAATTTCTGAATTCTCTCCCTCTCTATAGGGCTTATATACAGAACTGTGCATTCCAAAATTTTCCACGGGGGCACCTGGGGTGGCACGACTTTCTCGTGGGGGGGGTGGCACGTGCACCCTCATGCCCCCGTAGCTAAGCCACTGGATGGATATGAGATAACTCATCGGCATTCTTTCATGAAGGTAGTTCATAACACTTCTCTCAAATTAGTCATCTATAACCTCTCTTTCATCAAAGCGTTGATGGTTTTAGAAGCGTTGAAATTAAGAGCACAAAGGTGGACCACCCAAATAATTATGTATCCAAGAACTTAAAGGCTTTATCAAACTTTGAAAGTTGTTAAAAAGATAATAATGTCAAATACTAGGGCTAATCGCCACTTAAAATACCTCTTTTCGACATTCCACTTAAGGGAGTTTTCTTTGGGAATTTAAGCAGTCAGGTGTTGACAGTTTAGGCCCATTTACTCTGCGTTCCCACGCAATAAATTCAATGTCCTGTCAGATTATTGACACTGGTAGTTTTGATGTAGTCCATCTAGTGACCCCTCAGTGTCTAGC
This sequence comes from Holothuria leucospilota, assembly GCA_029531755.1. Classification (NCBI taxonomy): domain Eukaryota; kingdom Metazoa; phylum Echinodermata; class Holothuroidea; order Aspidochirotida; family Holothuriidae; genus Holothuria; species Holothuria leucospilota. Next base: position 83,434,262 of record CM055961.1, read on the forward strand.
TCCAAAGAGGTCGCTTGTGTGAGTCCTACTTCTTGCAAACTTTTCTCATTGGTCCTTTGTTGGGCATGTGCAAGACTTTGTCCAATTAGGATTCCCCATCCTATAGTTTCCAGACAGCACATGTCTAGAAACCACGCAAGTAACTTTTAGGAAACACCCTTTCTGGACAGAGTAGAACTAATATTCAGAAAGAGAGGATCAAATTAACACGTACAGTCCCGCGGCCTTTGCCGCTGGGCTACGCCCGCTAGCTTTTGCCAGCTAGGCTTTGATTTTTTTGGACTTCAACTTTCTGTAAAGAACCGATTTTAAAAACCTTAAGAACGGAAGTAAAGTTTAGTTTGTAGGGAGAACAACTCTCCGAATAGAGTAGTGAAGAACTTAAGTCTTACAGCATGTGACACTCGTGGAGTAAATTTATTTCTATGGCCGGTCAGAGAAAGGAGTTTCTCTCTGATTTTTTTCAATAAACTCGTCAACCGAAGAAACTTCTTCGAGTCATCTTTTCTTGGATCGTTCTTTGTTATTTGAACTACACCCCCCGGCCCCGATACGCGACATGGTGGAGGAGCGGACTTTTACCTTAAAACAAGTTAGCCGACTTGGACTTAAAAAGTATTTCAATCACCGCAACGATGTCCCCTAGTCCCGTCTGTACATCTGTTTGAACTTGAACGTTTTTATCCCGTTCCCTTGCTCCTGAGAAGCCCGGATTGTTCGCCTTTTCAACCCACCCGTATGCCACCGAGCACCGTTAGCCGTCCTTTTGGTCTTCGATGGACTTTGTTTGTCTGGTGTTCCCGTTATCGTCAACAGCACAGTTTGTGATAGTATGCATCTTCCGTCTTTGTAAACTTGACCGATAACCAATTGCTAGCCCTACTGGTTTTTCCCGCTTTTCCGATGTCATCCCACCTGGAGACTGTAATGAGTAATTTCAACTAATTTCACGGCGTGGCCTAAGATGATGCCAGAGCGGCTCCCCATCTGTCATCCGTTACACTTGACTTACAGCAGTTGAGGCCGACATCCGTCTACCGCGTTGTTACTGTTAGCGGTCGCCAACGGTTACAGAACTAGCCTATGACGTCCGTCAACTAGTACTAGTATGTATCGCCACCGTTCCCGAGCCTACCTTGTCTAGCTAGCCCGCCCGTGAAGAACCTTCTGCCGTGTTACCCCTCATTTCGCCTACGCTTGATGCCGCTACACTTCGGTTTTTTAAGCTCGCCAACGCCTTTAATGCCAGCCCGACGTGCAAGAAGACGGTCCCAATCACATCTTCAAATTATTAAGGGTAAGTTGTGAGGCATTTAACCTCCTGCGGGCCCCTCTCCCTATTTACTAAACAAACTCGGTCGTACTACACAAAACAATTTTTTAGGCCTAAGTATCGAATTGTTTACCTTGTCATGCATTTCAAGTATGTACGAAATTGTTTTAACCTCTAGGCCCTTGTAATATGGCAAAATTACGTAGCACTGACTTCCGTCCCGAACGCTTTCATGGAGATGTCATAAATGCGGATTTAGCAAGGGCCCACTTTCTTGCTTTCACTGATTATCTAGAGGCGCATGACTTACTAGACCCCGTAGACGACGATGCTTTCCAGGCGGTCGTCTCCACCTTCAAACGTACTCTCCATGGTACGGCTAGAATATGGATGGAAGGCAAATTATTTCAAGATCTCGCAAACCTAAGAACTTCTTTTCTCGCCAGATTTAGCGAGTCGTCATCCCATTATGCCTTGACAAGGCAGTTTACGGAATTAAACTATGTTCCTGGGGATACAGCTGAGGTATTTCTTGCTTCAATTAGGGAGCTAGCCCTCCTTTTGGGTTACACTGATTTACAAGTACGCGACAAATTTTTGAACGCACTCCCAGGAGATTGTAGGTCAGCAGTTCTAATGTCCACTGACCGTGACGCAAACATTGATGAACTCGTTCAAAAAGCGCAGTGCTACCTTGACCTGCAAAAATACTCAGAGTCTGCAGATACTTCTTCAAAATCAACCGCTAGTGCTATAGTACTACAGCAGACAATGCTCTTCCTACACAAAGTCAGCAGACATTTCTGATTTGTGTAATAAAATTGATTCCCTCTTGGATGATCAAGCACGGCAACCAGCTAAGCAGGCTAACTCTTCCTCCTCTTCCCGGCAGCGCTACAATTCGCGTGATAGTAGGCGACAGGGATCTCGTAGACCACTTCAGGAAAGATCGAACAGTCGTTTTCCGTTTACAGGGGTTTGCTTCTATTGTAACACCCCTGGGCATAGAGCTAGGGACTGTTTCTTGCGACGGCACCACCAGCAGTTGCAATACGGGCTCCCATCTTTTCCGCCTCCTATGATGGAGCAGCCCCCAATGCTACCTCCGCGGGGACCGCATTTTCAATAGGGGAAGACCCGACGAGCACCCCGTCTGGTCAACCCGTTAAACAGGAACAATACCACGAGTACGAGTACGCAAATAGTCAGAGTGATACAGATATTCGTATTCAACTGAATAATAAAAATTTTGCACTCGCACAGTTGCAAGATGGTAAAAATATCCTCCTTCTCTTTGATTCTGGCGCAACAAAATCTATTTTATCTGCATCCGTTGTGAAAGCTTCACGCTAATTGTCATCTCTAAAACCAAACAAGGTGAAGCCAACTTATTTTCGTTTGGGTAATGGTCAATTTCTGTTAGCTAAAGAGACATTAACTTTGGACGTAAATATTCAGGGTCATCGACTTGAAATCAGTGCTTATGTTACAAGTAATGTAACTGGTATTGACTTGGTACTTGGTACAGATACAATGAAACGATTGAAAGGGGTTCTTGACCTCTCTGATAATTCGTTTGTAATCAAGTCAAAGGTTTTACGTTTTCACCCTACAAACAAGGTTGTAATTTTTCCTGGACAAACCAAATATGTGAATATTCAAAGTCGTGTACCATCTTATGCTCGTAATGCAGAGGTTATTCTCAACCCTGCCACATTTATTGCACATATGTGCCCAGCATCTATGAAGTTACGTAAAGGAAGAACTCGTATGTTGCTGTCAAATAAGAGCACAAGACCTTTCATTGTGCTACCGAAACACAATTTAGCTTCCTTTGATTTGTCTGAACTTGCAACAGTTTTACATGAAATTCCTTGTGCGTTTGATGAATGGCAGCATATGAGAGACAAGATAGTTTTCCAAATAACGGCCACGTTAATACGGCCCAAATTTCACGAGGTGACGATTCCGAACATCTTGACAGCGAATACATTCGCAGTCAAAATCTTAAGCGACACCCGCATTTAAACAGAGATGACCCCCTTGCTTCTTTGACAGAGTCGGAAATAATCCGTTAATATGTTTCTTTGGAACAAAGTGTTTTGTCACCGCAAGTGTTACGGCTTGTGGTCGCAAGTCAAACCAATAACAGCGAAAGATCACAGAAGAACGAGATTAAAATTCAACAACTTAATGATTATTTACAATCCCCTTATCTTACTTAAATTTACAATAATTAATTAGACTTACTCACAATCCTTTACTTAATATTTGCCTGGTCTGGTCCAAGGGCTGGTAGTGCATGCACGTTGACGATGGCACAGTAGTAGACCTGCAGCGTGCTGTAGCGTAGGAACTGGTTCCACGAGCGAATAATGACAAGGCTAGGTAGGCGATGGATGATAACAACCTCAATACACAGTGTAGAAACGGCGTAAGGCAATTTGTCACAAGTGTGAAGTGACAGTGGCTGGCCTCATATGATTCGGTCAACAAACGGACAGCAGAATAACGTCTGGACTCGATGGTGTCTCTCTATGTCTCTCCAGTGTGATAGTTGTTGAACTGCCTTTTATATGCTAGGCTTTTCTTCGAGAACTCTCCAGAATTTAACAGAAACTTCTAGTGTACACAGTCCAGCAATTACGAGAACGTTCCTTAATAGAAACTTCTAGAACACACAGTAGTTGTAAACAATTGTTGCAGCTGGCTAGGAGTGTTGCCAGGTCGCTGCTATAATTGGGACATAACGTAAACAGTTCTCACTTCTAGACAGTTCTAGAAAGGCTGCGTTGAAGTTGAATTCTCTGGAACTTTCCACTCGCTCGTCGATGGATTCAATCCAGTGTTCCTGACGGGTCGTCTTGTAACACTCCCCCCCCCCCTTGAAGAAGTTTTGGACGTCTCGGACAAAACTTAAGTTACAGTATTTACAATGTATAACTTTACAGTAATAACTACAGTATGTATATTATGTAGTCCAATATTCAATGGAAGGTATAATCATAACATATAATTTGTCTTGCAAGGTGATGATACATGAATACAGTAACATTATCAATACACATTGTGCCATAGTTAACACAAAATTTCAAAACTTACAGTGAGATTTTCAACATACTGCATCAAATCAAATTCTTGACAAAGAGTCTGGTACAACATTGTCTTTCCCTTTAATATGCTTAATATCTACATTATATGATTGCAGAAATAAACTCCACCTCATCAATCTTTGATTCTTATTCTTCATCTTAGATAAAAATGTCAAAGGGTTATAATCAGTGTATACAGTGATAGGGAAACTAGTACTTCCCAAATAAACATCAAAGTGTTGAAGACCCAGTATCAAAGCTAATGTCTCTTTTTCAATTGTTGAAATAATTTTTCTGGTGTTTGTCAAATTTCTTAGAATAATAACAAACAGGGTGATCAACACCATGCTCATCAGCTTGAAGCAAAACTGCTCCTATGCCATTGTCACTGGCATCCACTGCCAACTTATATTGTTTTTCAAAATCTGGAGCGATCAACACTGGTGAACTCATTAGTGCCTTTTTCAATAATTCAAATGCTGCTTGGCAATTATCTGTCCAATCAAACTTTTCATTTTTCTTTAACAATTTTGTCAGTGGTGCAGCAATGTCAGAGAAATTCGGACAAAAACGTCTGTAGTAACCAGCCATGCCTAGGAAACGCATGAGCTGCCTTTTATCAGTTGGGGCAGGGAATTTGTCGATGCCCTCAACTTTAGCCTTCATTGGTCTAACTTTACCCTGACCAACCACATGCCCTAAGTATATCACCTGGGCACAAGCAATCTCACTTTTGACCAAATTGACAGTCAAATTAGCTTTGGCAAGCTTGTCAAATAATGTCTTAATATGTTGTACATGTTCATCCCATGAGTTGCTGTACACAATAAGGTCCTCAACATATACTTCACAATTTTCTAAATCTGACATAAGGTTATTTACTAAGCGTTTAAAGGTCACCTGTGAATTTTTCATACCAAACGGCATAACCTTATACTGAAATAACCCATCTGGCGTCACGAATGCCGAGATTTTCCGAGCCCTCTCATTGAGTGGTATCTCCCAGTACCCCTTTAGTAAGTCAAACTTTGACACATACGTAGCTTTCCCAATCCTATCAATGCAATCATCGATACGGGGTATCGGATAGGAATCCGTTCTTGTGACTGCATTCACCTTTCGGTAATCAGTACAAAATCTGTACCCACCGTCTGGCTTGGGGACCAATATACAAGGGGAAGACCATTCACTATTACTAGGTTCTATAATGTCATGGTCTAACATATACCGAACCTCATCCCTGAGATGTTGTCGTTTTCGAGGGTTAACTCGGTAAGGATGCTGCTTGATTGGTGTAGCATCTCCCACATCAACATCATGTTCAATCAAATTTGTCCTAGTAGGATCATCTGAGAACAAGCATGCATATTCATAGATTAATGATTTCATTTCTGACTTTTCTTTGTGATCCAGATGACTTAATTTCTGGTCAAGATTTTTCAACACATCAGAATTTTGTAACTTAATACAAATGTCAGGAACATTATTAGCCTTGATTTCATCATTACTGAGTTCATGATCAGCATTGATAACACACACTTGATCACCTGTATCATTAGTGTTAGTATTTACATCATGTACACTTACATCCTTAGAAATGTCACAATCTTCTCTTTCATAATATCTCTTCATCATATTAATATGACATACTCTTTTAGGTTTACGCTTGTCAGGTGTCAAAATGACGTAATCTGTGTCACTAACTTTTCTCTCAATGACATAAGGTCCTTGAAAGCGAGCTTGAAGTGGCTGACCAGAAACAGGCAAAAACACTAGCACCATATCACCAGGCTTAAACTCTCTTTTCACAGTGGTCTTGTCGTACCACGCTTTCATTTTCTTCTGAGAGTGCCTCAGATTTGCCTGAGCAAGTTCACATGCTCCATGAAGACGATCTTTAAAGCGGGATACATAATCAAGTAGATGTATGTCTTCACCTGGATCTGATAACCACTTCTCCTTTAACAATTTCAATGGTCCACGAACTGTGTGTCCAAAGACAAGTTCAAATGGACTGAACCCAAGTGACTCTTGTATAGATTCCCTGGAAGCAAACATTACAAATGGAATGCCTTCATCCCAATCTCTCTCATTATCATGACAATATGTCTTTAACATATTCTTCAATGTTTGGTGAAACCTTTCTAAAGCCCCTTGGCTTTCTGGATGATAAGCCGAAGACTTAATTTGGTCTATGCCTAACTCATATAACATCTGTTGGAATACAGTTGACATGAAATTAGACCCTTGATCTGATTGGATCTCTTTTGGCAACCCAAACAATGTGAAAAATTTAAGTAAAGCTTGTAAGACTGCCCGAGCCTTAATATTCCTCAGAGGTATTGCCTCTGGAAACCTTGTAGAAGCACACATAATGGTTAATATATACTGATGTCCTGCCCTACTCTTAGGTAGGGGACCTACACAATCAATGATGACTCTACTGAACGGCTCTTCAAAAGCAGGAATTGGCTTTAAGGGAGCAGCCGGAATATTCTGATTCAGCTTCCCAACCATTTGACATGAGTGACAGGTCTTACAAAATTTTGGCCACATCACTTTTAAGCTTTGGCCAATAAAAGTGATTTAGAATTCTGTGGTAAGTCTTATTGACTCCTAGGTGCCCTGCAAATGGCATTTCATGAGCAATACTCAGTATTTCCCTTCTATAAGTCCTAGGTACCACAATTTGATGGTAAATTCTCCACTCTTCATCCAATGGTGCATCAGGTGGTCGCCATTTACGCATCAAAATATTGTTTTTCAAATAAAAGCAGACTGGGACGTCTTTCGATTCATCCTCAGTGAGTGCACCAGCTATTAATGGCTGAAGTTCTTCATCATGTTGTTGTTGGACTGACAACTGGTCTCTGTGGAGTGTGTCAGACATTTTTGATTTTTCCTGTTCTACCCCCTCACTATGTGTGGGGCCAGGAGACTCACAATCCTGACTATCATTAAGATTAGTCATAAAAGATTGGCTGAGATCATACCAAGAATCTTCACTTTCATGAATATTTCTACTGGAATCTTTTCCAGATTCTGACTCCTCTTTTGGGAGTGTTGTTCCATTTTTAGGAACTAATTCCTCAATTTTAGAGGGTGGATGATTAAGTTTATCATCCTTATTTTCAGAAATCATACCCTCATTCTTAGAGAGTGGATGTTTAAGATTATCATCCTTACATGATTCCTTACTTGTTCCACTTTTAGGAACTGTATCCTCACTTTTGGAGGGTGGATGTTTAAGATTATCATCCACGGCGAGCTTTTGTGACATAGCTCTAGTGACAGCACAGGCAGGGAATAAATTTGGAAATTCCTTTTCTAATTGCTCTGTGTTGTTATAATCACATGGTTTATCTGTCAAAATTGCATTGGCTACTACCTTTCCACCAGCTAGGCCATTGCCTAGCAACAGAGATACCCCCTTTACAGGTAGAGTAGGTCTGACCCCTACTATGACCGACCCAGAAACTAAATCTGACTTCAAATTAATTTTGTGGAGAGGGACAGAAATAAATCCACACTCAACCCCCTGAATTAGTACATTTGCCCCTGTGGAAGTAGAGTCCGATAATGGCAAAACTCCATCAAGAAGCAACGACTGAGTTGCGCCTGTGTCACGCAAAATTTTAATTTTGACGGGTGGATGAGCTGCATTCCCATCTAGGGAAATAAACCCCTCAGACACGAATGGAAGGTATTCTTCCTTAATTTTGTCGTTAGAATTAGGCCGTAAAGTCACGACTACCTCAGAAGAATTCTCTGCAATGGCTAAGGCATTGGAGTCTGTTTCAGTCTCCTTTAATTTTGCCAGTGTGAAGCAATTTGCCATTGTGTGGCCCTTTTTGTGACAGAAACCACAGCTTATGTCTTTAAAGGCAGCTTTGTTTGAGCTGACCTGGTCGTTCTTTTGACGACTTGAATCTGGTTGTTTTTTACCAGAATTTGTTGGAGAGATAGAACCAGACTGAGATCCACTGTTACCTGTTGTGCCACTACTATTGCCATATTTCTTATTTGGCCTACTAAACTGACCCTTGTTTTGAGTCTGACGCACTTTACAAAAACTTATGGGTAAGTGCATACTGATCAGCCAAATTTGCAACTTCCTTTAATTTGTCAGCCTTATTTTCCTCAAGGTGAGTCTTAATGTCATCATTCACACACCGTTTGAAGTCCTCGACCAGCATCAGTTGTCTTAAAGTGTGAAATGTGGAGACCTTTTTGGAAGCACACCATCTATCGAAATGCCTTTCTTTTTGATAAGCAAACTCTACGTATGTTTGTGTATCCGCCTTACGATACTTTCTAAATTTTTGGCGATAAGCTTCGGGCACCAATTCATAGGCCTGTAATATGGCCTTTTTAACCTTATCGTAATCCATGCTGTCCTCTATTGACAGAGCGGAATACACTTCTTGAGCCTTGCCTGTGAAATTACTCTGGATGAGTATGGACCATTTATCTCTTGGCCACTTTAGTTGCTCACCCAGCTTTTCGAAATGGTTAAAGAATTTCTCCACATTATCCTCCTGAAATTTGGGGACAAATTTTACGTGCTTAGAAATGTTGAATACCCCAGTATCCAAGCCTACTTTAGGGTCTGAGTCTTTTATGACCCCTAACTCTAGTTGCTTCATCCTAAATTCATGTTCTCTTGCCTCCTTTTCCCTCTGCATTTCTCTTTCTTCTTTTTCCCTTTTCCATTGCATTTGCATAATTTGCATTTCTCTTTCTATTTCTTTTAATCTAATCTCCTTATTTATTTCTATTTCAAGCCTTTTCAATTCAAATGTGTTGTCAGTTGGCACAGTGATAGCTGTTTCCAATACTGTACTAGGCAGGATACTTTCATCCACAAGATATTCTAGAACATATCTTTTAATCTCGTCTTTCCGCATTAAAGGCTGAAATTCAATGCCATAATGTTTTGCGACCTTTACAATCTCAGACTTCTTTAATGAATCTAGTTCCTCGACTGAGGGACTAGCCACGAATTTATCTAAGTTGAATGGCATTTTGAAATTGTATCAAACAAATAAGTAGTCTGAGCAAACACAGTTGCTTACGATTCACAACAGAATTTCTCGAATTTTCTAGTATTTTCGTTCCCGGATAGGCCCCCAATTCTGTTACGGCTTGTGGTCGCAAGTCAAACCAATAACAGCGAAAGATCACAGAAGAACGAGATTAAAATTCAACAACTTAATGATTATTTACAATCCCCTTATCTTACTTAAATTTACAATAATTAATTAGACTTACTCACAATCCTTTACTTAATATTTGCCTGGTCTGGTCCAAGGGCTGGTAGTGCATGCACGTTGACGATGGCACAGTAGTAGACCTGCAGCGTGCTGTAGCGTAGGAACTGGTTCCACGAGCGAATAATGACAAGGCTAGATAGGCGATGGATGATAACAACCTCAATACACAGTGTAGAAACGGCGTAAGGCAATTTGTCACAAGTGTGAAGTGTCAGTGGCTGGCCTCATATGATTCGGTCAACAAACGGACAGCAGAATAACGTCTGGACTCGATGGTGTCTCTCTATGTCTCTCCAGTGTGATAGTTGTTGAACTGCCTTTTATATGCTAGGCTTTTCTTCGAGAACTCTCCAGAATTTAACAGAAACTTCTAGTGTACACAGTCCAGCAATTACGAGAACGTTCCTTAATAGAAACTTCTAGAACACACAGTAGTTGTAAACAATTGTTGCAGCTGGCTAGGAGTGTTGCCAGGTCGCTGCTATAATTGGGACATAACGTAAACAGTTCTCACTTCTAGACAGTTCTAGAAAGGCTGCGTTGAAGTTGAATTCTCTGGAACTTTCCACTCGCTCGTCGATGGATTCAATCCAGTGTTCCTGACGGGTCGTCTTGTAACACAAGAAAGAGAGAAACTTTATCAAATGCTTGAAATCAATAACTCTGTCTTTTCGCTGTATGGTGAGCTTTCTAGTTGTCCAAATTTTGAGGCGGATATTACGTTAACTAACACTGACCCGTTCTTCATTAGGCCATACAAATTGTCCCCCGAAGATAAAATTATTGTTTCCAAGGAATTGGACAAGCTTGTCAGTCTTGGAATATTGGCAGTTGGACATCAGTCCTATACGTCTCCTGTATTTTTAATTCCTAAGAAGGGAACTAATGAAAAGCGAGTCGTAACTGACTTTCGCTTCCTTAATAGCAGAATCCAGAGAATAAATCACCCTTTCCCACTTTTAAATGAAACGTTGCGCACAATTGGTAACTCTGACGCAACGCCGTCTTGAGTGTACTGGATTTAAAATCTGCCTTTTTCTGCATTCCATTGAGCAAAAATGCACAAAGGTATACTGGTATCGCTTCATACAGTGGAGGTAAACACTATTATTATAAACGTTTACCTCAAGGATTAAATCTTTCTCCGCTATATTTCAAGCTAAAATGAACGAAGTGCTGTCGCAAGTTCCCAATTCAGACCAATTTTGCATTTCCATGCATGATGATATTATTGTCTATAGTAAAGACAAAACGTCGCATTTCAAACTTCTTGCAGCCATTTTTGAGGCTCTTATTGCAAATGGTTTAAAAATATCACCACGAAATGTTTTCTGTTCCGAACTTCAGTATTATATATGGGTCATATTCTTACAGTAAATGGGGACGGTACTGCGACTATTAAGCCACTCACAGACCAATGTGCGGCGATTCGTAATACGCCCGTACCGCACAATGTAAAAGCAGCACGGAGATTTGTTGGTGCAGTAAATTACATATCTCAATTCTTTCCCCATGTTCAAAAACACTTGAGACCCATACAAAAATTAAGTAGACAAAAGAAACAATTCAAATGGACAGACGAGTGCCAGCAAGCATTTGACACAATTCGTGAACTTATGTGTAATCCGCCTATTCTCCACATACCAAAACGTAAAGGTCGTCTCACTTTATATAGTGATACCTCAAGAGTTGCTACTGGTTCATATTTAACTCAAATCAACAATGATAAAGAATATCTCTTGGGTTACTATTCAAAGGTGTTACCTGATGCATGTTCTCGTTATAGTGTAACTGGATTAGAATTGTTCGGTTTATTGATTAACATTAACGGATTTCTACACCTTCTCAAAGATGTGGAATTTGATGCATTTGTTGACCATGCTGCTTTGGTAGAAATCCTTTCTTCTAAGCATGAACCTCCTACAACACGTATGAGAAATTTACTGTTTAAGTTATCGCAGTTTTGTTTCAAGATTGGCTATAAGAAGGGTTCAGAACTCGCCTTAGCAGATTATCTCTCCAGAGCGCCCCAAAAAGGTGATTCAGAGATAGACAGAATTCTTCCTCTTGCGTTTAGCGCAATATCAGAATCCATCCTTGACGACTCAGATAATTACGTCAACCCAGTGTTAACTAGGGCTAAAGCCAAAGCTTTGGGAATTCGTGTTCCCGACTTATACCCTAGTAAAAAGGCTGCTAGTACCACAGAGACAACTACCGCTCGAGAGGTACAGCCTCCAGCTAAGCCCAAATCAAAGGGTAGCTCGCAACAGCGAAATGTTGCACGCGTCCCACCCCCTCGTAGTGAGATCTTGCTTCCTCCGCCGCCGCCGGCACCAGTTCCGCTAGCGCAACCTTTACCTAGGCCCGTACAGCCAATTCCTATGTTACCCCAACGTCCTGTGACATCACAAGTTAAGCCAGTTACAATTTCTGAGCCACGTCTGGTAGATTTACCACCGCCTGAAGAACGGTATCCCACCAGACGATATAGCTACACCCAATAAGCCTTTAATCTCTGATGTTAAAAATATTCGGACAACCCACATCCCACACCAAAAAGATATTCAACGTGTCATGAAAAAGGTACAAAGCAAAATTATCAGGGATTACAATCTTCCGTTTGATGCGAAAGAACTGCGCATGCAGCAGGCGACTTGTCCTTTCTTAAAGCCAATCTTTGACTTCTTAGCACATGATATTTTGCCACAAGATGCAAAGACTGATCGTTCCTACGTAACAGAGCAGAAGAGTATATTTTGTGTGATGGTCTTTTGTTTCGCTTAACTTTGCATAAGAAACATAAATCCAGAGTTGTCTTACAATTGGTCATTCCAGACACAATGATAGAAAAGATTTTATGTAAATATCATGATGACTTCCCTAGCTGCCATCAGGGTGTAATGAGGACATACCTCACTATAAGACAACATTTCTTCATGAGAAATATGTTTCAGGTCGTGAGTAATTATGTTAAAGCTTGTCTTAGATGCCAAGAAATTAAACCGAAACGAGATAAAGTTAGGCAATTTCATCCGAGAGTACCCGATTCTTATCGACCATTCGATAGGATAAGTTTAGACTTTAAGACAATGCCAATGTCAAATACAGGGTACAAACATTTAATGGTTGCATGTGACCAGATTACACGGTTTCTTGTTTGTGTCCCTCTGCAAACCTTAGATGCTGAAACTATCTGTGAGGCAATCTTGCAAAAGATAATAACAATCTTTGGCCCACCCACAATGCTTATTACAGATGCAGCTAAATCTCTTACAGGCAAATTAGTTGAATTGTTATGCTCTTCTTTGAATATTGACAAAAAGGTCATTAGTGTCTGTAATCATGGCAGTCTTCAGGTAGAGCGACACATACAGACACTGTCAAACTTCTTAAAGGTCAATTTAGGTCAATTTGGGAGCGACTGGGTTAGATTCATTCCGACTACTACGTATGCGTATAACGCATTTTCCTCCACGCATCTGGGTGACCACAGCCCCTTCGAGCTAGTATATGGTCGTAAACCACCGGACCTCACTAATTTAACCTTCAATCCTATGGAGGGACTTTCACATTCCTATAGTGAATATGTTGCTCTTCTAAACAAACGTTTCCAACATCTTTCGCAAAGGATGCTTAATCTTCAAAAGCAGCACCAAGTTAAGCAAAACGTTAAGATTACTAGTAAACTAGACAAGGGTCCAATCTACTCAGTAGGTCAACTGGTTTATTTATATAAGCCGACAAGTTCTTCACTCACTGCGAACTCACGTAAAATTGTAGCAGAATGGGTAGGTCCTTTAGTCATTCATGAAATCTTGGATCGCACTCACTACCTTCTCCAAACATTGCAAGGTGACGTCTTACAAGATGTTTTTAATTATAACCGACTTAAGCCATGTTTTGTAAGAGCATCTAAGGAAAATAAACTCATCACTGATGTTAACAAACTTAAAGAGGTGTATAATGATAGTGTCAATGTTCACATGACAGATGAACTTACGAATAATGATCAATTTCATGATGAAACGGGCAATCGTCTGCCCCAGTTACGTGTTCTGAAGTGTCTATTCTTTATCGTGCAAAACCAGTTGATATCTCTCTTTGTTCAAAGTTTGCGAAGTCAAATCGTAACCTAGCTGCGACAACGCAATTGCAAGAACGTCAGATCACGCTGCAATTTAAGCAACTCGCTCGAGCCTCTAATAGCACGATGACAGTCTGTCGTGCTCGTTTTCACATGGGCCACCTTCAAATTCTGCTTTGTATGGCATTCTCGCAGTCGGACAAGAAGCCGATGCACGCCCATCGATTCTGGTGGCAACCTTCCCGCTATTCTAATACGAGCGACATTTTAGAAATTTTGCTTGACTCCCGTATCCCAATTACAAGCAGCCCTGAGAGATTTTCACGGCGATTATTTGGCGCTGCATAACAAATAGAACAAAGATGGATATTGAATGTTTTCCACGCATATGTCGTGATTTCAAGTTCTATTTTTTCATGTAAATACCGTATAACCGTTGCATTGCTTACTGTAAAATGTCGTTTTATCCTTCTGGACAATTTTGCATTACAACTTTGAACTGTTTATCACTTATCGAAGAATGATTGAATGCCGAACCTTCAGTAAAAGTCACAGTATTCAATTTAAAGTGATTTGTGTTGTATGCTTTCGTGCCTACCGTACTACGTAAAAGGTATGCCACTGAGAGATTGAAAGTGGTTACCACAGGTCAGCAAACTTTAGTCGTGAACTTTGCAAAACTTGAGCTGAGTAATGCATGTTGAATTTACTAAGTCTTTTGGATTGAACTTTGATTGAACTTTGTGTAAGAACGCTAGAGTAGGGTATACACTCTCTTGCAATAAAATTACACTTTTAAAGATTTTGAAATAGAGAAATGTTGAACGAACAGAATCGTGTTTGTAACGTTAAGTTGTTAAGGTCATGAATTGCTGTCATAGCACAGCCCGTTTTTGCAGTCAACTGTATTCGGTTCAATTTATAATACGTAGGAGGAATTTTCTGGACTGTTCCTTCCAGATGTTACAATTCCGGGTGCATTCCTACAAAGAGTTGTTCCGACACAGTATCAAACTGTAATGGCCTAGTTGTTAATTAAGATTCCTTTTCTTGTGCTCTTTTTGCTTTCTTGTATTCAAACCATGTATTCAATGATTTCACTTACTTTTATCGTTTGATAGTGTATGATTCGACCGAGTTATTCACTTGCTTCTTTCGGGTTCCCCCAACTGGTCTTTGACCAAAGTCCAACCCCTTCCCCCCTTTCTTTTGCCTCACAACACCCTATCGTATTGTTTTGATGCATGAAATTTGAAATGTTATTATGATCATGATGATATTTTAAATGTTATGTAATTGATGTTATTTCCACATGATGCATATTTTAAAAGAAAATTTTCCAAACTACGTTTTCAAAATTTTAAAAGGAGAAGGGGGATGTCAAATAATAGGGTTAATCGCCACTTAAAATACCTCTTTTCGACATTCCACTTAAGAGAGTTTTCTTTGGGAATTTAAGCAGTCAGGTGTTGACAGTTTAGGCCCATTTACTCTGCGTTCCCACGCAATAAATTCAATGTCCTGTCAGATTATTGACACTGGTAGTTTTGATGTAGTCCATCTAGTGACTCCTCAGTGTCTAGCTCCAAAGAGGTCGCTTGTGCGAGTCCTACTTCTTGCAAACTTTTCTCATTGGTCCTTTGTTGGACAGGTGCAAGACTTTGTCCAATTAGCATTCCCCATCCCATAGTTTCCAGACAGCACATGTCTAGAAATCACGCAAGTAACTTTCAGGGAACTCCTTTTCTGGACAGAGTAGAACCAGCATTCAGAAAGAGAGCAGCAAATTAAATAATACGTACAGGTCCGCAGCTTTGTCTGCTGGTCTTCGCCAGCTAGGCTTCTGATAATTTTTTATCTAAGTTTGAGAGGAACTAAATTCACTGTAATTTTCATTTTGAATTTCTCATGGAGTGAAACCTATTGGTCAGAGAAAGGAGTTTCTCTCTGATTTAAAAATAAACTCGTCAACTGTAAAAACTTTGTTCGAGTCGTCTTTTTCATGGATTCTTCCAAGTTTTACTAAGCTACACCCCCGGCCCCGATACGCGACAGTAATTCCGCAACTCATAGGCAGTGTAAGAAGCATCAAATTTTTTTCATAAGAATTTTGTTGGATATATGACACCTTTCTACGAAGGCTTTTGAAAGATTGACTCCGACTGCACTAAATCATGTAAGGAGAAGCAAACAACATCAATGCATAACTTGTCATTAAAGAACAATTTTTCAGCAAATCGAACTCATCTTAGAAGATATTACATAGCTGAGATACTTTCTTCTCGTTGTAGTAAGTAACTATGATATCGTAGACTCACTTTTAACATCGATATTCCCGGGTTCCGAGAGAAAATTAATTGGAATATAAGGTATATGATATACAATCTTTTATCCCGAAGGGTAAACCCAATCGAAAAGTATACATTGTGTTCTCAAGTGGGCTACATTGTGTATACGTGTATTATAGTATAAGTATTTCAGAGAGGATCTCGATTACAACGGGAGTAAAAGAACGGCTGTGACTTCATACAAAAACCTTGCATTTAATATCGCTACATCCGTGCGAAGACAAATAATTCATCTTTAGTTTCTACAACTGTAACCTTTGGTAGAGTTTGCAACTAAATGCTTTGAATCAAGTTGGAATGTTTTGAAATGATGACGTACTGTATATTGCAATCGGCGAATTAAGTATTCACACATAGTTTCAGGACTGGATATTTTCGTTTTCATTACTTTTGACACATGATCTCCATAGCTGCATATGAAGAAAAGACAATGCTTTAGCTCATCTTTTTGTTTGTTCCTTTTTTCCGGCTATTGCAATACTGTGTTTGTGTACAAGGAACATGTCGCAATTAAAATTTACAATGAATGAATATGTTTTCAGTTAACAGAATACTAAAAAGACAGTGGAACGTTTTGACTTCATCACAGTTTTTCAAACTGTAATATATGCCTATTTTCAAGTACAGTATCCATCATTTGTTTCTCCTTTGACTATTTTGGATCGAATTAATGAATTATTACAATGAAAAACCTTTCGTCTTCTTCTGTCGTTGATATCCGGGGTCTAATAAATTACTCTTGTTTTTGTTGTCATTTCGTGTGTGTTTTGTCGACAGCAAGTTTTTTTTTTTTATATTACAACAAATATGGAAAATTAAGCCAGGAATCCATTGCCGTTACGGTAAGCAGGTGACAACCATTACCACGTCCGATATCCTCTGTATTAATACCACTTAGGTAAAGTCAATCTTTCGACTTACCTGTCGCTCTAATTTACCGATATTCTTGTGTATAGCATTGCTCCCTTCCAGCAGCCTGTCCTAATGAGCAGATCATAACTAGGTGCAGAAATATATGCAACAAAAGCCTACACTACGACTCTGGGTCATATGTGCACAGTGGCGTTACAGGGGGACAGGGGCACGTGCCCCCGGAAAACCGTGTGCCCCCCCCCCCCCACTGAGATTTGAGATTTTGAAAAAATATAGATCTTCTGTAAGTTTTGTAGTTAGAATATTTGACTACCATGTTTCATATGATTTGATTCTTCTTAGGACAAGAAATGGCAGCAATTTGTATTTTTTCGAATAACAAAATGGCCCCATCTCATAAAGCAGACAGTGATCTCTGTGTCGGAGGCTGAGCATCGGTCTTGGTAATCTATCCATAATCTTCGCCGTCTCAAAAAGTGTGAGTATACGCCTTGATAAAGTGTAGCGGAAATGTCTGCCTCGCGGACTCATTACCCAAAACAGTGAATGGTGTTGCTTGGTACGTACAGTACCATGGAACTTGCCTGTCACTTGCGTTGCGAATTGTAATGCAAGCTCAGTGCCAGCAAATTTCAATGAGACTTTTCCGTATTTTCTTCTTCGAAAAAAATAATTCCAATAAATTTTAAAAGAGAAATATATGATACAAAATTCTATGATCCCTTTAATCCAGTAAGACTCCAATCACCCAGTTTATCATGAGAATTTCACGTTAATTGAAAAGTCCACCTTCGAACGAATATTTGATCGTTGATTCGGCAATACACATGCACGTTTTTTTCACTTTCATGTAAATTTCTCAATCCATGCATAATTGTTTTCTAGTTCCTAAAAAGTTGTTATTTTTTGACACAAATTTTACTTCAAAAAGGTAGCGTATGTGGCACCAGATTGCATCCAAGGACACTAGAGAAAATCTCAAAATTGCAGGGGGTGAGGTAGCCGTAACCTCTCTTTCATCTGAACCGTGATGATTCGTTTGTTATTAGAAGTATTCAAATTAAGGCTCAAAATGTGTTGTGCTCTCTGTAACTAGGGACGTTAAGATTCTTTCCAACGTTGGAAGTTACTAAAAAGATAACGATTTCAATTATATCAGGTTGGACTTATAATCAATGTAATGATATAATCTAAGGTCTTATCTGTACGTAAGCAGGGAGTTATCTGTACCTAAGCAGGGATATGCAACTCCCTGACCAAAGGTAATACGTTGTGGTTACTACAAAGCGTCTTTTCTTATTACGTGGGAACGACTAGAGTCGGGCAGGGTAAGTGGGAGGGTATTGCCCCTGGCAGTGACGAGGTCTAATCCCAAGCTTGGTATTCTTAATTACTAGGTCCCCATGCGTTTTAATTTGAACCCCGTTATATTGCATGCCCCTCACTATGCCCCTCAACCAGAGAGGTTATAAACACCTCCCTGCCTAAACAGGGAAAGCTAAGTTCGTGCTACAGCATTATTTATGTGTTTAGGAAGGTAACTCAGATGTGGACCACTGTAAGAGGGAAAGCACTCACTGCATGGCCCTGTTTTCACACATCTGCCCATCAATGCCACTCTCAGTCCATTTGGCCTCAAGGTCTTTGCAAGGTCATCTACTGCATGCTGTCCTATTCTCGCTGTATAGGTGCTGAGTGCCCTTAAATATTGTGGGCTTGCCGCCAATCTATAGATTCAACAAGTTCCCATGGAGAGGCAGGTACTTTAAAACACGTAGCTATGTCACTTTAACTTGCATAAACACACCGGAAACCATTAAGATCCAAACCTGGGTATCAAGTTGTACAGGAGATATAAAATAAAACCGGGGTGCCCCACTTCCTGCACAATCTGTACTTATATCGGGAGGGGGCAATGGGGTTTTAGGAGAGTTTGAGTTGGATTGGTAGGGTGCAGACTACTGACCCTAACATCCACGCACTGTGAGACAACTCAAATAAGCTGTACAATGACAGATGCATTTAGAACACACCTTTTATTTTCTGCGTTTATTATTCATAACAGATTTGAAAACAACCAACTTTTATCCAGTAAAATTTTCCACATCCTTAATAGAAGTTCCCACACACCGTATATCTAACTGATATTGTAATAGTTTAGGCTCCGATTCGTTTCGTAGATGATTACTCAAACTGTCCGAAGATCACATTTACAGATTTATCTGTGAATTAAATAGAAAAAAAACCGAAGAGATTTTTAATGAATTCTTCCACTTTTTACCTAATTCCTATAATAACATGTAGATTACATTTAGTTTGTATGAAGAACATAGTTTTAGAATCTTCAAAATTTTATCCCAACTCATGCTATGTTTAAGGTACTTTGTATCACAGTATTCTGTACTGCTTGAAGATTTTGGCCTTTTAGAGAAAATTTTCTCAGGCAAATCTGTCCAAAATGTAGTTCAATCTAACAAATATGCAAACCATAGAAGGAACTCAACTTCAAGGTAGTGATTGCTACTTAAAGGGGCAGTGATGCCTAACAGTAATCAAATGATAGAGACACTTAGAAATGGCTTAAACAAAACACGGAGACTAGTTTTATTCAACAAGTTTTACTTGACCTTCATCGAGAAAGACGGTTTATGTCAAAATGTTTACATTTCCGTACGTGCGTGTGGATATTTACACACTTTGTAACAATACTTAATGCTAATTTGAGTTATGGTAGGCAAGCTCCTTATTTTGTTTGTTGTTAGCAGGAGGACACATAGGATACTAGTCCATATGACATAACAAACGACCAACCTCGCATCGATTAATTATCTTGTTTAGCCCAGATATGATTCAAAGTTGTCTACAATTTACCTCTTTAGTTACCGACATAGAGAAGAATGTTAGGACTGCCTTGGACATCTCCAACCGCATCATAAGTAGCGTCAAGTAGTAGTTTGCTTTCCACTCCAGAGGGCTGGAGGTTTGGATTTTCACCAAGGACAATAGCTGCAGCGCCTGTTTATAAAAAGTCATAATGAAAATGAAAGTCCTGTATCAAACTTATATTTTCATGTCGGGATACAGCGTTGTTGTACTACAGAAAACACTGTACAACAATGGTGAAGCTATAGTAGAAGCAACACAATTGAAGAATGAATGTTGCCTAAACTCTTTTAAATGTTTCAAATGTTTGTGCATAGGTTTCATGATAGCGATATGACAAGGCTTCCCCTGTATCTCTCTCTCAAGAAGTGCACTAAAGCATCTGTTAATTTCACAAGTGTCTGTATGATGAACATGGTTAGTTTGTATTTTATACAAAATCGGGAGACTAGGCTTACTATCGTTGCAAAAATGTCACTCATGAATTAAACTTACCACTGACACTTAAAGAGGAAAATGAATTAACCCCAATAAGAATCCCCCTTCATTATGATTTATGAATGACTTTTTTTATCATGAGGCAATATTTTTGTTACTAAATTGTTAAATTCGTGGAGAATAATTCCTTGCTTTTACGTTTGTTTGTAATAGTTCAAAAAAATCTTCAAAGGTACTTGCAAAGCCAGCTAGAGGAGATTTACATGAGTTTGCTGAGTTTCCAAAGCACTTTGAGTGCGACTGATTGCATTAACGGGGGGGGGGGGATTTGGTGTCTGAAAGTTGGGGGTAAACCCGAGCGGTATACCAAACGGCACCTTCGGCGCTGCGGGAGTACAAAGCGCTCTATTGGAGTCGTGGGTAAGGAGCCCGCCGTAGGGCTCCTTGTGAGGTCCAGGGGCAAACAACGTGGTAGAGGTCCAGGGGCAAAACCCTGGTGGGATCCGTAGGCATGAACCGAAGCCCTGAGGTATTTGAAAAATTTAAACCATTACAATGAAGAATTTGGCTATTTTGAAACTCATCAGATGTGCACTAAACAGATCATAAGAGTCACACTTTCATCATTTTACCATTTTAATAATAGCTTCAGTCAGAATAACATGTCATATTAATGATGAAGGGGGTAGGTTTGACTTTTGGGTTGTTACTATGATGATAAAAGAGTTTGAACGACAATAAAACACGCAAGATGTTCTACAGGAAGCAATCACTAAACAATATTTAAAAGTGATGTGCGCGAAGCGAGCCAAAACAACACAATTTTATTGTCTATTGTTTTCGTTTCTTTTTTGAATGCAATATTATCTATTACATGAAATACTCTCCTACTTTCCCCAGCCACCTATTCTTTCTTTTATGGTTCATTTTTGTCGATGGTCTGGGACAAGGTGCCCCTCAAGTTTTTCATTACTGTGAAACGTAAGATAATTCGAAAATATATAAATGTCAAAGCATAATATTTTAAGGATGATGAAAGGTTGAGTGTGAGGGTGTATAATACTTTCCAAAATACATAAAATGTTGTTATGGGTAGTTCTTACAGAGACATGGCCATTGACGTCCACAGTTAAAAAAAATGCCAGGGAATCAGTTTTCATTAGATGCTGCGTTTTCGTAGGGTGTGGCTTGAGAAGCCTTTAACTGCAAGTGCCGAAGACGCGAAGCCGGAGGCTGGGGACCGAGGGTCCTCCCCGAGAATTCGGCCTAAATGAGATGGCTTCTGTGGCCATTCTGGACCATTTCCAGAGAAAATGTGGCGTCTCCAGGTATACTTTTCTATCATGATTGCAAATTTCTGATTGTAACCGTCGGTCAATTTTATAAGGATGGTGATAGTTGATGGGAAAAGTGATAGGCAAGAGGTGTTGAAAGTGTTTTGAGATAGTAATTTACTAGGCTTCGCCTCGTCCGTTATTTTGCCAAATTTGGAGGGTCGACGGTTCATTCATCAGTAATAGTCCACCAAATGCGATTTATTCCTTAATTATTTGGTAAACTTACTTTGTAGGAGAAAATTCATCTTAACCTAACTTTGAAGATTTTGTACAAATTTACTTTACCTTCAACAATTAAGCGGAGGGCAATTTCAGTTGGAAAAGTAATTCACATAAAATGGGCAGTTATGTACATCTGCGTGTATGGGCAGAAATTCGTGATAATTTCAACAATGAGTGTATAGTTTTCAACAATGAGTGTATAGTATTCAACAATGAGTGTATAGTATTCAACAATGAGTGTATAGTTTTCAACAATGAGTGTATAGTATTCAACAATGAGTGTATAGTATTCAACAATGAGTGTATAGTATTCAACAATGAGTGTATAGTATTCAACAATGAGTGTATAGTATTCAACAATGAGTGTATAGTATTCAACAATGAGTGTATAGTATTCAACAATGAGTGTATAGTTTTCAACAATGAGTGTATAGTTTTCAACAATGAGTGTATAGTTTTCAACAATGAGTGTATAGTTTTCAACAATGAGTGTATAGTTTTCAACAATGAGTGTATAGTTTTCAACAATGAGTGTATAGTATTCAACAATGAGTGTATAGTATTCAACAATGAGTGTATATTATTTATATTCAATGATTACTCCACTGTCCACTATGGCCTTTTCTGTCAATATTTGTAGCCCCTGGCCGACCACTTGTGCCTCCACAGAAGCCCTGGGTCTTCTAGCAAACCCACCGAGGTCAAACAACAGACATTTTACAACAACGAATCTACAAAATTATTCCACTGTTACCGTAACCGTGGAATAAGTACAGGGTGCTTACCGGCAACATGTGGACAGGCCATGGATGTACCAGAGATTGTGTTGGTTGCGATGTCAGTTGTCCACCAGGTGGAGGTTATGTCTGAACCAGGAGCAAAGATGTCAACACATGAACCATAGTTGGAGTAGGTGGAACGGACATCACTTCCAAGGATAGTTGTGGTGGCTCCAACGGTAATGGCCTGTAAATTACAAGCGGTTAGCAGATGATGAATAAAACACTGTTAACGATAAAGACAGCAATTTAATACTACGTCAGTATGAAGGGATTTCATGTGACGTCAAGCGCGTGGGGTTCCCGGACACTGAAGGACAAAACACACACGCAGTAAGCATATTTACAGCACACGTGCACGGCGTAACCATACATAACGGAAAGGACGCGTGCCCGTCAAACCAAAGAGACGCGCGACCTTGCCCTTCAAAACTAAAGAGACGCCCGATCACGTGACGTCGGTGAAATCCGCCTTTAGACCTTATGCGTTGATATCACACTGACATCATTTTGGGTGAAAACAACGAAGCACACGTGCCCTCACGGCGTAGATTTTTTTTTTTAGTTTTTCTTTCTTAATTTGCTTGTTATTTTAATTTCCATGTTTATTTCTTATTTTTTAATATTTTTATGTCTATAATTGTGTTTCTCTCTCCTTTCCTTTTGGTCTCCCTTAGGTTTTTATGCTTTGCTAGGTTCCCAGACGCCTTCGAATGTTCTACGCTTCTTTCCGGCGTTTTGGTACTATTGTCCTTTGTTATTCAGGTTTTTTAGTTCTCAGGTGATTATTCCAGTGCCCTTAATTGGTATGCTTTATCTGATATCGTGGTTTTTAGAATAAGCTTTTAGATTTTCTTGTACTAGAGCCTTTGTTCTAATTCTCTGTGTTTATTTTCTCCGGTTTTAAGCGCTAATTAAGTTTTCTTGTATATGAGGCTATGTGTGAAAAACTAAAAACGCGTTTGACACACGCAACATGTGTCACCACTCACGACCATAGTTTTTTAATTATGCATTTTTATATGCCCCTGCCACATGTGATTATGTGTGTTCACATGTGGCATGCAACAAGTTTTTGTTTTCTTTTTTTTTTGTAAGGGTACTAGTGAAGCAGTTCAAGTGTTAGTTTACATTTAAAAAATTCAAAATTCGTTCCCTTCTCGTCTTACTGACGAATCGACAAATTGGCATAATGACGAAAGTGCTAACGTGTCCATTTTGGCATAGTGACGAATGCAATTTTCGCCCGAATCTGTTTGTTGTAGCATTAAAAATTGCAATGACATTATGATATATTTTATTTTCTACAATTTTAGACAAATAAACGATTAATCAAGCAAAGAGTCTTCAAATTAGAGAACATTCGTCACAATGTGAAATGGGAAGCACGAGATTCGCATGAGCTTGAATCATAGAGGGGACGGGGGACGCGTCCCCCTCATTTTTTATAGAAGGGGGACATCTTCAATAGGTCCCCCACTTTTTCAAAAATGATGAAAACTAAAATTGTGATTACGAATTGACACTACATTTAAAAGTTAAATTCCACCCAAATATGACACCATTTGCCAAATAGACACCTCCCAATTTCCTTTTTTCAAAGGGGAGGGGACACCCCCTTTCCTTAGATCCCTCTCCCAGGACGGCGATTCGCAAATAGTGAAAAGTCCCCCACCTTTGAAGATGGATCCACGCCCTTGAAAATTCGTGAAAATCGGGTATTGCCGATACGTCAGTACCCCAAAACGGGGACGCCCGCTGGCAGTATAGTCACGGGCAGTCTGGGTAAAGGAAGAAGACTCATTTTCATGGACGTACTGAACATTTATTTTTAGAAAGTGGTTCGTTTATTTCCGAGAAAAACCTCTATATCCTGAAAAAGTGTCCTATTTTTCCAAAACCTGCCCTAAAAATAGTTTTTCGTAATCTGGTGGCCACAGCGTCCGGCTTGTCCCTCTGTTCGTACGCCTATAGTAAAGCTTCCCCTTCTCTACATTCACTTGTTTAGCTTGTGTAAACCTTGATGTCTTAAAATCGCTTATTTTCCAAGGCGTGTAGAAAGCAATTTAGTGTCAATAGTTGAAACGGTTAATCGCAAGACGACTGTAGTTACGTAAGGACATTTTAAGCTACAAAGTGTAATTCCAAAGGAAACTTCATTAAAATATTTCCATTTTCATTGTAGTGGCTACCGGCCGGACCCTTTTTAATGTCAGTAAAGCGCACTAAAACTTCTCCAAATTATCTGATTATAGGAATGCATTCTTCTTTTAGAAAATATTACCAAACCAGAGAAAGTGTAGGAAATTTTGCCCAGAAAAGGAAACAAGAGAAGAGTGTAGATGCTTACACTGCATAGTGCTATGTGCCCACAAATCCCTTTCCCCCAAATATGCAAAGGACTTGGGCAACACCCTGTCCCAACTTACTAACCCACTACACAAATCACTTAAATATAATGTAAATGTTAGGTAGTGAATTTAATTACAAAAGTGTACAAAATTCATCAGATGACATCCAACGAGTCTACCTGAAACCTCAACATTACCATGGCAACTCAGGGTCCGTCACTAAGAGTGTGGTAGAACGTCATTTTCCCTTCTGCCCATTGTTCAAGTTATTGTATCGTAATTATGTGATTGCTATGCTATCAAACGTTATATTAGCTACAGATAGTTTGAAAGTAAACAGCTTTTACGCTGCTGCCTTTTGTGTAAAGGTGCATTTAAACCAAAACCGAAATCTGCTTCGTTTTGAGGTGGACACGAAATTTGTTATCTCAAAACGAATGGGGCGATTTTCTAAGTTTTCATTGAAATAAAATTGCCCCTATTTGTCCTGGGAAAAAAATTCCGCGTCCCTCCGCAAAACGCAACAGATTTCGGTTTTGGTGTGAACGCACCTTAAACCCACCTTTTCGACACGGGCAGGGGAGGAGTCGCAGGCATCAGTGTTTTCATTTCCAGCGGCGACTGCAGTGGGTACTCCTGCATCAATCAGGTTATTAATAGCACTGTCAAGAGTCAAACTAACACCACCACCAAGTGACATAGAGGCAACAGATGGGCTTGTTTGGAATCGGTTGTAATACAGGTGTTCGTCTCTAACATAGTTCACACCTGGTCGAATGAAAGCACAAAATTATCGAATGTTTAAATGTGATATGATAAGTAGTAACACGAACGTGACGTTAAAAGAAACATAAAGGCAGCTCTCTTATATATAGCTGCCAATTGTTCACTTTATATCAGGCCGCATGACTAGCACATTATTGTTTGGAAATAAATTTGTCTATTCTATATCTTGAAGTACCGCTACCCTTAATAAATAGAAACCCTTTCTTCCAGAAAAAATTAAAAAAAAATGAGAACGGAGTGGTAAATGTGATCTAGCGTTTTCATTTCTTGGAACACTTGGCACATGTCTAGGATCCATGAGCATAGACCAAACACACTAACACCATATTAATATCCTTTTGTCCTCCAGTGACCTGTCACAGACAGTTGTAAAATATTTTAAATTTCCTTTAGCCGGTTTATCAAGTCCAAAATACGCGAGGGACGCTCATTTGCATAATCAACAGCTGGCAATGTAAAAGCCCGCGTTTACGCACATAGCAAAAGCATCCAAGCGGAAGGCTCTGGCGTGGGGAATGTAACTCTTTTAGGAGAGAAAACGCATAGGACGGAAAGAAGCAAGGTTTTTTTTCCAAAAGTCCCCTGACTCTCTGGCGAAGAGCCAGGGGCGAAAACCAAACAATACTCCCGAAGGAGTTCTGCTCCCCGAAGGAGTAACAACGTCCCCAAGGGACAAACTTTGACTTAACTGACACCACCTGACAGTGGTCCCGTTCTAGACTGGCTGAATAGAACAGGTCCAACCCTGGGAGCTCCGCCGTCGTGACCAGGGTCCGCCGTCGTGATCACGGATACTCCTGCGCCAGGTAAGTAAGAAGCAAGGAGGATCGTTGGTTTGGTAGGAGCGCCGAGGCTCCAACTCTAAATCGTATAGAATGAAGTCGCCGAGGACTTTATTCAGCCGCTGAGGGCTACTTAATTGTATTAGGAAGAACCAGGTTACGCGCCGAGGCATAATCTGTAAGTCTCCATATTCCTCTTTTTTTTTTGTTTTTATAAGGTCATTAAGTATCACTATAGCACGTAAAACGTTAGCCTACTAAGCGTAAGGAAAATCTATATGTGAAAGTTGTATCTGGTTCTTGTAACCCCACTCAACAGACGTAGCTATGCAGAAAGCTGTATTAAGCCGAGTAACAAAAAGGGAATATTTGTTCGCATAAGTTTGTCACTGCCGGTTTTACTTTACATTTATAATCTAGGTATATCCTGTGTATTATTGTATGTCTGTATCCTAAAATGTTGTAATTGAAAATTGTTTACAAAACTCTAAGAATTCTACGAAGAGGGATAGTTGTGAAGCCCGATGAACTTTAAGGGGGCGCTGTGAATCGTTTGTCGCATGAGAATTATATTAATTGGGATTTAATAATTTAAAGAGGTTATTTTTCCTTTTTTGCAGGGTTCTTTCTTACTGTCATTCTTCCGTTCCCCGTTCTTTGTTCTCGTATCACTGTAAATACAAGCACCAGAATTGTATAGCAATCGTCGTGCGTCACTTTTCGGACGTCAATTTATGGCGACCTCGGGCCGAGTTGTGACAGACCTCAAATGACTTTAAACCTTCACTTAATATGGGCCACCCACATGGTAAGTCTGTGATTCAACGTTTCTCTCTCCAGATAAAGTGTTTACAAAGTTTCAACCTTCTTAACTCTGGTGACCCCAAATGACCTCAGACCTGTACCAAAAACAAGAGTGATCATTTAATCAATACGGGCCATCTACATGCTAAGTATAAAAGTCATAACAGATCCCCTTCTTGAAATATCATATTAAAAATCTAACCTACCAGGGCTCAAATTCGGAAATTACTCATTAGGGACCACTTTAAAGTTAAAAAGTGGGACCTGGTACGCGGACATTTGCTTGGGACTAGGTGCTACTTTTTGGGGATCCAGGGGCTATTTGCCAAGTTTCTTCTAGAGTTCCTTTTTCGCTAATTACAATTTTGCTATACCCAGGGATCCGTCAAGCCGTTATATAGAAGATCCCCTATCAGAATATTCCCAGCAGATGTTTGAAATTCTAAAGGAACCAATCAAGACTAGGTATTCTCTTGCTCGTCCAATACGTTGTAGTTGCTGCCTTTTGTTGGGATAACTTCGGGGTTTGGAAATGTCTTTGCACCAATTACGTGCTATAATAGTGGCTTTCAAATTATTCAGGTACAGTGGGCACATTTGTGTGTTGGCGAAGCTGTTCTAAACAGTGTACCGGTACTAAAAGCAAGCCTTCATTCCAGCTGTATGCACTTGACACCTTCATATTGCACAAAAAGAACACATGCGATTAACTGCAGCGGTCAGGTTAGTATCTGCCCATGCAGTACAGTGAAACCCCCATTTATCCGAACACATCGGTACCGAAGGTAGTTCGGATAACGGACGAATTCGGATAAACGCCACTGGTCCTATAAGAAAGGATGTGAACACATTTCCCAAATCATTTCGAAAAGGCTAGCAAAATTGCAAACAAATCCTCAAAATATTTGGTTATTATTTTCTGTTAGTGCTGATATAACAAATAAATTTTTAGACTTCTAAAACACGAAACTTTTACTGGCAAAATTACAAACAAAATCTCCCAAAATATTTGGTTATTATTTTCCGTGGGCTAGTGCTGATATAACAAATAAATATTAGAATTCTAAAACATGGAACTTTTATTCCAAAATATGAGCTTACGGTCTCCTGAATAATATGCCTTTTACACTCTAAATGGGTGCATTTTGCAATGGGTGCATTTTAGAATGCCTTTTACACTCTAAATGGGTGCATGTGCTCAAAAGAAACTCTAACGATCTAGTTACGTACTTAGAGTATAAATTTGGTATGAACTTCCAAAATTATGAGACACCCATGTTCAGGAGACTCTCAAGCAAAAATTTGAAAAGCTTTTACAGGTCTACTCTCATTATTTTTAGGTATCAAGCTCACTACGGTACTCACTTTTCAGATTAAGTGAAACTAGGTCTCACGCTAGCGTATCATATTTTAGTATATGTGGATATCAGCTTATACCGGCTCATGGCTCCTAGCAAGAATTTCAAAACAAATCCTTCTGCCTTTCTTCCACGTTTGACAAAGAGTTAATTAACAACGAATTGTTTGCTATGCCCACATTTGGGTTGTTTTATCAATCGTGACTTTTAACCGTGACTTAAAAAGTCCCGAGAATAATAAGTGCATATCTACCGAAATTTATGTGGAATTTTGTTTTGCAAAGCACAGAAAATTTGTTGGATACTACCATAATTTTGTTGAATATTATTGTGGTTAAATCCGACACCAAGTATGGATAAACTGGGTTCTGATAAAGGGGGGTTTAATGTAACATGATTGTTCCATCCATAAGGCAAGAGGAAGTGTGCACAGTGTTTAGGTACCACTTACACATGCAGAATATTTAGCAAAAATGACACATGATTGAAGTCAAATATGTCTTGTGGGCGGTAAATCCAAGGCTGGGTAGGCCTATGCCCATATACTTTTCTTTACTGCTGCATTTTAATCGCATGTCTAAGCCGCACAACTGTCAACCTTTTCAAACCAAAAAACCAGAACACAGGTGGGCAACAAACAGAATTTTGAGTAAAAAACCCAATTTTGTAAACTGGAATATGTTCGGACTAGCCTTTAACAGACAGGCTGGGCTGTTATGCTCTAACGATACTCTCATTTTCTTTCAAAGTCTATCCTTATTTTCTATCAAAAATCCATAGGTCTAAGTAAATCAAATTGGCTTGACATTCAAGTTTGGTGGCCTACATAGAGTGTACTGACAACTTAACCACCGAATGATACGCTTAACATAACAATAACAGCTTGTTAATGTTTCAAAATGTAGTCTTTAACGAAAGTTAGGCTTCATGGCCTAATATTATGCACAACCTACGCTAAATTATGTTAGGCTGTTAATTCAATCTCATTGATAACCCAATAAATAAGCGAGTTGGGAAACTTCATTATACAGTGCATGCTGGGAAGGAAAGTGCACCATAACAGAGACTTTCCAGCAATCTAGAGCGCCTAGAAAGCAAAAAATTTTTTAACCTCAGCCCCATCCGTAGGTCGGGTTGCTCCTGTTGGATGCTGCAATAGTGCATATTGTCCTCTTAAGAAACCGCTTTCTATGAAAAATTGGTACCTCTGACTCTGCCGAAGATACAGCTTGGGGCTCTTAAGTATGAATTTCGCTCTTCCAATTATTTTCCTCTTTCTTCGCCTGAGATCCTCCCCAGGGCCCTCGACCTCGCCCTAGCCTCTCTATTTGGCCCTCACCATCAACAAGTTTAAGAATCACTGAGTTAGGTCATTGAAAGACCTGGAGCCCTGTCCCAGGAAGTTGTGTTGGGCATTCTAAAAATTGTAAGTAATTTAATGAAACAAGTAACTATCTTGAAATGGCCATTTGTGCGCACTACTTTGCCAGCCCCTGGAACAGTTTGGCCCCTTTAATTTTAAAAAGGGATACTTTTTACACTTTTCAGCATAGTGTAAGTGTCTCAAGTGTTCCTCAGTCCCTACACCAGTAAATATGTGCAATTGTTTTAATGAGCGATTTTAAGGAGAGTAAAAAATATGTCTTATCTGAAATATTTTCCACTTCGGTCCCTTTCGGTTCGCAGCTGATATTGTATTGAACTTTGAACAGACTTAGGAGCGCCACATTTCATTCGAAACATAAGCGTTCAAATGCTAGAGTGGTTCAGCTGTTATCGTACAACCTTACTACTGGTAATGGCTAAGGTTACCAGTCAAAACATTGTATAACCTTACCAGCAATTACATCAGAGTTGTAACCCGAACCCAAACAGTTAAGCACACGAACACCATAAAGCCAAACACCTCTAGCAACACCTTTGGTCAATCCTCCGACGGTTCCGGCGCAGTGAGTTCCGTGACCGTCGCAGTCACTTGCCTGATCAAAGTCAGAAAGGAAGACAAATGTCTTCAAAGAAAGCTAAACACGAAAGTGTGACAGTTATATATTATATTTGGTATGGTTACACAATAGTTCGTTTATAGATGTCATTTGTTCATATGGTGGTTGTATTATGCACAGCAATTACTTTGCATTTTCGTTGTCAGAGTCCACTATAGCTATTGGGCGGGACATTTCTTGACAGCGTCCAGTGACGTACATAGGACAGTTGGCACCCATACCAAACGATTCTTTCTTTGTCAACTTTTCTATTTCTTTTTGGCTGGGCGTAAGAGACGGGATAAAAAATGCTCGCCTTTGTAAGGCTACTTGGATACAAAATGGTGGAATCTTTGATAAATCTTTTAACGGATCATATGTTTTACAACTTGTCAGTATTTAATACTATTTTTGTCGGCTGTGGCATGGCATATGGTGCCATGTCACAGCCGACAGGAAATTAAGATACCACGGTGAAAAGTTTAACTTAGAAAACTTATTCAGTATGATCATGGTGTAGGAGAAAGCATGACTAAAAGGTACTTTGCCAGCTAGTTGATGTTAACATGTGATCAAAGATAAACATAGACGATCTTATGTGAGCTTGCTGTGGCGCTGTGTGAGAAACACTACTTAAGATCTTTAACGTATAGGCTTCAGTTGTGTTGTATGGATCATGCATAAAGAAGCAGGTTCATTCGTCAGTGCGAGTTACCAGCGTCAGTGCGGTAAGGGTCAGGATCTCCCCGGTAAAATTTGGGATTAACCAACCTTTATAAACGATATCTCAGGGATTTGAGGGCCTTGAAAATATAATTAGGACAATACAGTTTTTAGTATTTCCACTATTTTTTCAAGTACTCTATTTTTTTCATTTAAGGTTTGGAAATCTCAGGGGGAAACTGCCAGCTTGACCCACGCGGGCTAAAATCTTGGTTATTTATGTTATACATGCATCTTATTCTATTGAATCCAGCAACCGTGTACCGTATTGTAGCAGTAAACATTCGTGATGTTTATGACATCCAATCTTTCTTTTACTTTTGTGTAATGCACTTATGGACTTTAACATGTATAGGACAGTGATGGGGATGTAAAGGATGTCCCCTCGCAATTGTAAGTAGTAAGGCATGATATAATATCGTTGGCCCACCCACCGCCCGACTTTCCAGAACCCCAATAAAACTAGTCGGTGCATCTTTGATTTTAAAGCTTACAATGGGTAGTTCAATGGAAAATTCAATGGTGAAAAAAATACCTCCGTGACTCTACCAGACATCTAGTATCCAAAGTTTGCAAGGAACCATTAATGGATCTCGGGCCTAACGCCAAAAGAACTTCCCATTTCACATCGGCATTGCTTCTGCTCTGGATAATTCATGCTCCGTGGAAAGATTGATGGACAAAGATTGGGAATGTTTTGCAGTCTCTCATTCTTATTGAGTGATTTACAAGTTACGTGAGAACTGAGATGTATCCTACGAGGCACCCTGTCAGTAAAGAAACAATAACAAAAACTTACGTCAATGTCATCGTCTACAAAATCATAACCAATACCGACCCGGTCTTGAAAGTCGATGTGAGTCCTTCTTATACCAGTATCAATGACGTAAACATGGACACCGTCACCATTGCCTGAATTTGAAGACAGAAGCATTACTTATGGTACGTATATATAGATCAATTTTGTATTCAATACAATTTCTTATTTAGCGCATGCAAAACAATTTCGTGGGCTGATTTAGGAGGTAGTGCGTCGTATGTTGTTGACAAACATAAATTACTTAAAAACAGTGCTAATATCAATACGTGGGTTGCATTGAACGGTTAAATTAAGGTGAAAAAAAAATAGCCAAGAATTGTCCTATAAAACGTTCGAGCAAAGCTAGCTCCCCATGAATACATCAACACGATGCAGTGACAAGTAAGGTAGAACATATGGCAGCGTTAAGTAGAAGCACACATTTTACAGAGGCATAACGGTGGGTGGACATGTAGCCAAAAGAGTTGTCTTATTAAACAATGGTAGATTAAGATTTCGTGATCTAAAATCCGTTAGAGCTATTTGAATATCTTTTACTGTTCCCAAGGTACACCTTTTTAAAGTTTTACCTTTTCTGAGATTCTCATCAACTATGCACAAAAAATAATGTAGAGTGTTGCAAAGTGTCTGTATTTCTTCTGTAGGTCTTTTATAAATTATCTGTTAATTACTCACCATCTAGTTTATAGTTTGGTTTTGAATGTGAACATTTTCAAAGTAGTTAATAGCTACTTCCAAAATAAAAACGTCAGAGCATGCCACTACACAACTGTCCTTGGAACAAAGGTTAAACAGATAAAGGATGACGTCAAAAAATATGCAGTTCATGTTTATTCATGATATATTGCAAAACATTAATTTCCTTGTAAAACGATCAATATATGATGGATTTTGATGGGAATTGCAGGTGGTTTTAGTATTTTTTATGTGTTTTATACCAAATAGGCAGGTGTGACGTTAACATGTTCACAGACTTTTGAGGCGTATAACCCATTGTCGAACACTTTGCCTCTCCCGAATACAAACAAATGTAAACTCTGTATCTAGAAAGGCAACTTAAGGGATGAAAAGAAACAAAAAGCTGAAACAACTAGACTTAAGCCGCGGTCACACTACAACGAATTCGGATCGGATTCCGATCCGATTTTTGTGAGTTTTTATTAAAATATTCTCCATTTCTGGTCGGAAAGAACCCAAAATTTGCCAACCAGTGTAAATATATGATTTGCATCAGAGGTCTATGAAAATAAAATGTTAACTGATTTTTTTCGTGACGTCACACCGACAAACAGCTTTTATCGGACACGCGTAGTCCGATAAAAGCTGTCTGTCTATGTGACGTCACGAAATAATTCGTATAAATTTAATTTTCGTAGTCCTGCGATAAAAATCATATAATTACACAGGTTGGCAAATTTTGGGTTCTTTTCGACCCGAAATGGAGAAGATTTTAATAAAAACTCACAAAAATCGGATCGGAATCCGATCCGAATTCGTTGTAGTGTGACCGCGGCTTTATCCTGTACATTAAAAGCCATAGAAAGAACCCCTACATATTTTAAGGGAGTTTAAGGCGTAGAATGTACGTTTAATTGGCTCCACTTAGGTCTGTGAAAGAGGTGGAACCTCGAAATATTAAACTACCTTTTTCTACTGTGTTGGTATTGAAGGCACCCTCACCCATGATATAGAGGCCTGTGATATATGCTTCTTTTTATTGATATTTATATCCCAACCCACGGAATCTATTGCGTTATATATACCTATACATATATATATGCATATATATATATATATTTATATATACATATATATATATATATATATATATATATATATATATATATATATATTATATATATATATATATATATACGGACACAATTTCCTTTGTTATTTTAGAGAGGATGTTATTAGGGAGACATTCAAAGTCTCCTAATATTTTAGGTCCTATTTCTAGACTTTTTTATAGTCGGAAATAGTTTTAGAATGTTCCCTGGACTCTAAATATTATATTTTGATAGTTTCAGGGTTAGGAGTTGGAGTTAGGGGTTAGAAAATTAGGTTAGAAATTAGTGTCGTACTCAATGGAAATGTCTCCCAAGTATACAATTAAGGGATATATATGCATATATAAACACACACACACACACACACACACACACACACATATATATATATATATATATATACATGGGTATATGTGTATAGCCGAAGTGGGAATTCATCTACAAAATTGAAAAGTATCCGGCTCAAGGACTACAACTCATGCCCCCAAGTTTGCCTTTGTATATTCAGCTCAAGCATTACGTTCCCTTCGTTCTTAAATTTTCTGCTGTAATTTCACTTTATTTTATAAATGGACTCACCGGAAGGAGAATAGTATCCGTCCAAAGGTAGGTTCCTCTGATCGATTCTGTCCAATCCCCATGAATCAACGGCAGAGGCACGGACAATACCATCTTCCTCTACGTACTTGACGATATCCATACTGCGAATCTTTTTTTGGTTTATGAAAAAAATGACAACATCACGTGTCATGCTAGTGATTAAATGTTGCAACAGTACCGGATATGAAACCGTGTGACTTAACTCCTTAGCATTTGTTAAGCTTTTGTCAGTTTGCAGTGTTTGCGTTTTTGATGTTGCCGTCCTTAGAAATATTTGATACTAATGGCCCAGATAGGGTAAAAATAGGCTATAATAATACGAAGTTTTCGATTTCAGAATGGTAGACAAAGAGGACGGAACGTGCAGCAAAAAGCTGAACTACGCATGAGTACATGAGTAGAAGCAAGCATCGCTCCGTCCTGTTGATTTTCAGGACGGTCGTCGACCGATTTAACGTTCTGTTACAAACAGGACGGTACAGGGGTTGCCATAGTAATTTCCCTCGTCCATAACGTACGTGTTTCTGTGACGTTAAATTTGAAGTTAGTCGTATGCAAACGTACATCATTTGTTCTTGTGGCATGCAAGCTGCTGACAAATATGAACGTGACAAACAACGACAGTGCATATCCGGTAAGCCATTTTCACGAACTATTCCGTGCTAAGCTTAGGAAAGCTATCTTGAGGTAGAAACTTTCACAATTTTATAAAATACCCAGTAACGATAGCGTCTCTAATCCTGTGTAGGTTCGTCATTGTTACAACTTAGCGATGAGTGTGGATGCCAACAAAGCATTGCAACTTTGTTATAAATAAGTGCTCCATTGCTTTGTAGCCATTCTACAGCACCGTCGTCTTTAAAATCGAAACGCCTTAAATGTCAGGACGGAATGCCAGGGGCGCGCTCCTCTAATTCTCCGTCCTGTTGCTCTACGGTCCTGAAATCGAAAAGTTGCTAATATATCTACAGAAATTACTGTATTTTGGGGTAAGTATAGTCTTAAAGATCAATATTTAAGTGGTTTCATATCGGAAAGGTTATATGGGAAACAAGGCTACAAGGTTAATAATGCCGTCAGTTTTGAGCATTGTCAACGTGCCAAGTAACCGTGGCACGTAATACTGTATTAGAAAAGGCTACCGGTATATGCTATATATTCTGCTAATGGCTACGACTTACAAATTCAAGAGCTTTATCACCCAAAGTGGCTGAGAATCCGTTCAGGACAGATCCGTAAACTCTTTTGATGTGTCCTCCAAGAAGAGAAAAGAATGGTGAGTCACGGAGGGTGCTAACGGCGGCGGAAAGGGACTCTCCATCCTGAGAAGTAGGAGAAATTTTACACTCCCAGTTGGAAAACTTCACATCTTTGTAAGTAAGCATTGCAAAAACTTGGGAATCAAGCTTTTTATCCCTTACTTTATCTTTCGTTTGAAAAAATAGCAAATTATGGTCTAATACGTCCAACTTTGAGCGCCGCGGTCCTTTTGTGTACCCAGTTTGGTATTCTGAGTAGAGTGTTGTAGCAATAACTGTAACAGAATAATTTTGTTGCTCCCTGTAAATGATTGAACGAAATCGACCTTCAACTAGGATATTTTGAAGAAGAAAGACAAACTGCAATTTTGTGGTCTGTTTGGAATCAATGCCACCTGAAGATGCATAAATGCATTATTTTAGTGCCAAAATTTTGAAAATACCTCAGCGCTTCCGAGGGATTCGCCCCGGTGATCCCTGAAAGGGGAGCTGTGTGCATTCGGTGGGGTAATTTGGGCGTTTTCACCAAACTCACATAGGTATTTGCTCACCTCGGTAAGTATAATATCATAATTCGTTAAGAAAAAGGTTTCAATGAAATATAAGTTTCCATTCACAAAATTTTTAAAGCTACACTTGCATGTGTGCCAACCACGTTACATTTCGTCCAATCATTAACAGGTACAGAATGACGTCTAGTGGCATGCACATTGCTACTATTACAATGGGTTTTGTTCTCATAAGTAATAGTTTACAACACATAACGTCGGTCGCATCCAGTCTTTGACTTCCCACTGCACAAGGAAACTGTGATTACTTACAACGAAAGTTACAGATGATCTCAACATATACTTCTGCTATAGTTATGCCTAAAGCTACTTTGAATTTGCTCAAAACAGGGGCGTAGCTAGGATGAAATTTTAAGGGGGCCTAGGTATCAAATGAGGAGTCAAGGCATTGATCACCGTCCTTAGTTCTTTCACATTTTATTAGGACAAACAATTTTTCGGGGGCCAAGCAAACATCTGGGGCCCAGGCCCCAACCCCCTCCGTAGCTTGTCTGTGGCACTTGTGGTAAGAGTATACACTAACTCTCGCTTGAAACACGGAAGGAAGCCTCGGGGTAGTAATTTGATGTACAAAGGGTGGCGGCAGGGTTTCCATTATAGGGGGAGCTTTCCCACGGTGGTACCAGTACCCCGAAGCCGCAAAAAGGACGCCGGGATGACGGAAGGAAACTATTCGGTGAGCGAAAAAATTAAAAATTTCACAATTTGGGGGTTTATAAAAGAGATTTAAAAAAATTGGGGTTTTTAGTGAAACCTTTGGGTTTTTATTGAAGAATGTACTCTAATATACAGAACAATAATATCTTCGGGGTGACTGTCCGTCCTCGGCCCGGGAAACTGCTCACTTTATCGTATCCATTACGTCCCCCTGACAAAATTGGAAATTTTCCCTACAGGGGAAGCCTCCTTAACTGGGAGCCCTACCTCCACCTAGCACTGCCGATGGTGTAGAACGTTTACATTAACACAACGGGTTGACAGGAGAGAAAGATTTTTAAATACTAGGTTCCTCGAAACGAAATTCTCTCCTCTCGTGGAAAATTTCAATTCGAGTTATAAGAAACCCCGATTAATGTCCGAAAAATACCCCAGAAAGACAATACCAAACTGATCAGTTATATACTTACAAGCCTTCTAAAGCTTTTACTTGTAAATATTTGTTTTTGAACTAAAGGGTAAAAACAAAACAACCAAAAATGGATTTTTAAAGGTACAACACATTCAATATGGGATTTTAATGGCTTGTACTGGAAGGCCAAGATCTGCTCTCTGGGTGTTTTTTTATACAAACATCATTTTGAAAGTGGATTGACATACGACACTAACTTGGTAAAAATTACCGAGGCCTGTTGCACACAAATTACATTTATTATAAACTATATATATATATATATATATATATATATATATATATATATATAAGGTCAAAGTACTGCGTACTGCGTATATATATACATGTATACATATATATATATACATATATATATATATATATATATATATATATATATATATATATATATATATATATAAACTAGCGTGAAAAGGTGGTGTACAAGTAGGGTTAAAATTCCTGACAGAACAAGAGAAAAATGAGATTTGGGGGCAAAATCTAAGATTTGAACAGGCTTCAACAGTTTTCATCATAACATACCAATGTTGTCGGGCATTGTTATACTCTTTCAGGCATTTTTTAATACACACAGATCACACTTTGAACCTGCACTGGCTACTTTCTACTCTTGTGTACAAACCTTGCATTGGACTGCATATTGAACAATAATAACAATAGCACACCTGCCAAGTTGAACTGTTTAAAGTTTGCAAGTCCATGAGTAGATAAAAACAGCCGAGCCCATCTCAGCCCCACCATGCGTGAGGCTACGATGAGAATATTTTCAAGTTATTAGCTACCTAGATGGAATCAAATAATCTCTGAAATGCATATTTCCCAAACAATTGATACTACATTTTCCATCTTAAATAACTTATGGGGAATGCAGTAATACAACAGCAATTAACCCCCCACCCCCTTCAGTTTTGTAGTGCACCAGTACAAAATACTTGCTATGTGTTTGAAGGCAATTATTCATTGTGGCACCTTGATCCATAAACATTTAGGACAATGTCTATGGCACTGCCATGTAGATATTACAGGGATCAAAGTGATCTTATATTCCCAATAATTTAAGTTCAAAAAATTCTTTTGTTGCAATGACTGTATGTTTTTGGACTATTTTACTGAATCTTACCTATAATCCTATATTTACACTACTGGCTGCAGACCTTTTTGTGGAGTGTTCTGGGTGAAATTTTTGGACAGGATCTTTCTCCAAGGTTGTGTCTTTTAGTGACATTCAAATGGGTAATAGCTTTTTTTTGCCAAGTACCATTATTGGGTGGATCAATATAATATATATATAATTATATATATCTTTCTTTATATTCTTCATGAAACTGCATTTGGTGATGGCTCTATATTTCATTGCCCATAAGTGTACCACACTCACAACTTTCATTTTAGACAGTTTCATGATTTCATCTGTAGTAAAATTGCAGATTGCCCTTAAGATCACATACTCAGTGCTGGGGTCATTTAAGAGTCTTGCTCCACATAATGTCTTGAAGTTTTCAATCCTCAAATCTCTCAGCAGTTTTTCTCTAAAACCCCATTAGAGCCTGTATGGAAAGTGCAGACCCCCTGGGCATCATGTCAATTTTATTAAAAGACCAACTTGGAAAATCTAACCCATGTAAAGGTCTGGTGTGATTGTGTCCATCGGTGGTGGCACAAGTGTCACTTGCCATTCCCCTCATACCTACTCCTCCCTTAAGTGAGATTGTAGATGTTATAGATATAAAGGATAAAGCTTTCAGAACAATTATGCCGATGCCAGGATCATTAGATCTGCCAAGTTTACAAGACTTTGAGTGAATCCTGTGGAATCCATAACAATCGTGTAAAGTGATTCTCTCATCCCTCCATATCTCACAGTATCCACACTGGCTAGCAATACAATGAAATCTTTGTCCCATATTGCAATACTGTAGTTCATTTCCTGCTATCTCAGCAAAACACTACGTTTTTCTTGCCTTTCTCTTAATGATTGTGGGGCTAAGGTGAGTTGTGTCTATCTGATTATGGGCACATGTAGACAGTTCAATGTTTCCACTAAACACCTTAATTAACTTTCAAAATTGCAACTTTTGCTGCCTTTGGGTGCACTTTATAACATTCAATGGCAATTCATTCTAGAGTCAAAAATTGCAAATACACCAAACTTGGGAGCTTTGCCTCTTGCCTTCTGCGAGAGTACTGAAATAGGTCCCTTGACTTCATATTTCAAGGAGCACTATGCTTCCTTTAAAATGTATCACTTGGCCTCCAATAGTACTGTTAATCACTCTTCTATCATGTATGTTAAACTCAAGAACAATAAAATTAAGGTAGTACAGTACTTCGCTCTTCCACAGACTTTGATGTAGGACTTTGAACTTAAATTATTTGAGTAGGACAATAGTACCCACAGACTTTGATGTAGGACTTTGAACTTAAATTATTTGAGTAGGCCACAGACTGTGTGACGTTACCATGGACGTGGATCCAGCTGCAAAGTTGGGGGGGGGGGCTTTTCCCCTTTTGCGAATCGCCGTCCTGTGGGAGGGGTCTAAGGGGAGGTAGTGTTCCCCTCCCCTTTGAAAAAATGGAAATTGGAAGGTGTCTATATGGCGAATGGTGCCATATTTGGGCACAATTTAGCTTTTAAAGTGTAGTTTCAATTTGTAATCTATGTTATATTATTGAAAAAGTGGAGGGGGACTTATTGGAGATATCCTTCCTTCCAAAAAAAGTGAGGGAGACGCGTCCGCCGTCCCCCATGGTCTACGCCATAGACGTTATTACATTTTGTCTTTATTTTCCTGGAAAAAATCTTATGTAGTTCTGTTTATTTATCAAAGTACTTTCTATGAAACCTATATATCTGTGATGGACCACTCTGAAGCATGGTATAACATTTCTGAGAGTCAAAAGAAAATCTGTGACACTTGCTAATGAAAATGTTGGCTTGTGTGAACGGTTTGAGAGACAAATTTAAGTACCTGTAGAAGTAACCAGCCATTAACAATCCTCCAAATATGGTTTTTGTATGGGTAATATGGGATATTTTGGGCAAACATGAGCCAAAATTTCAACTCAGATTTTACTGGACTTCATGCGTGTTATGTATTCGCTGGGAGGCCTGTACTTACCTACTGACAATTGTCCATGGGTCAATATTTTCAGAGACGGGGCTATTGTCCGTTGAATCGTTGTAGGGAAACTGGTCAAGGAGGGAGATGTCAAGAATTTGCCTTGCGTGTAAATGTTTGTAAATATAAACTGTGCGGGTTTCTTATACCTGGAACATTTGGTGGGGAGATGGAGACTCTCCAGTAACAGTGCTGATTTGTATGGTTATAAAAATATCATTTGATGAACTGAAAACACTGACTTACCTTAAGAACAACGATATAGGATCCATCGATCCTTTCCTTAACGGTGTGCAGAGGGGCAAAGGCTGCGCTGGCTGCAGCAGCAAAGAGGGCGACGAGAAGGAATTTCATTTTGGCTGCAATAAAGAGAAAAACCCCAATTTGCATCTCAGTCTTTTATGTTGTACGTTTCCTTTTGATAATTTTAAACACTAACTTTAATTTGACACATTTTTCCAAATGTTTACGCAGACTTCGTGTCATTTTTAGTATGTCTTCAAGTTGTAAAATTGACTAAGCAAAAAGGAGCAGTAGGAAAAATTGGTCATTTAAAAAATTATTCTGGTCAGCCTGCCAATCTTTGAGTGCTTTAAAACATACTGAAAGTGAACCCTTTTCCCTAAAGAGATTTTTTATACTTTTACGACTAAAAGTCCCTCTCCGCCTTTTTGAGAACTTGCAAAATAATTCTTTTGGCGTATCATATATATATAATGAGTGGGAAAAAAACGCAAAGGCAATAGAAAATCTACTCATGTTGTGTTAGGCTGTAACAAAATTAAATCTGCCCCCACCCCACCAGTCTATCGTCTAAGTGGGGTCTATCATGTATCCAACACTAACCGATTTCGATCGAATGGGCACTGAAAAGAAATCTGGTCAAATATTTGACTAGAATTGGTTCATTTGGAAAGGAAAATGGTTAGTTTTGAGACAAAGCTAGTCACATATTTCATCCTTTTTCTGTTCAGTACCCATTTGATCAGTTTTTGGTTCAATTTGAACCGGACGTTTTTAGAGTGAACCCCATAGCCTATGGTTGTACAAATACAAAGAGGTCTAAAATACATTTCTGTGAAAGATGTTGCTGTCAAATATTTATGCTTTCTAGTTCATTACTTCACCTTAGCTGTACACCCACGAACAAAATCAAAGGGTACCAGGTAACCATCTCGGCAAGCTTAATTCTTAATAACTTGTTAGAACAATTTCTTAAAAGTGGAAGGACAGCACAATTGCATTTACGGCATGCTACAACCCACATTTGCATTTTATTACGTAACGTTTTCTTAATTTGAGTACAATCTTCAAAGCGCAAAGTCTGGTGGTAGCTTTCAAGATGGTATAATAATGAGCTAAAAATTACGCCCTATTATCAGCAGGCGGCCATGTTGGGTTTATATTCATATAATTCAATGAAGCGACAACTGAATAACAATACTGATACGGTCCACGACACTTACATAAAAGAAAATTTCCTCGAAAGTTGGAAGAAGACCAGAAAGCCCAAAGGCTTAGTGATTCCTTGTCGAAGGGGGTGCTTTGTTGCACTGAAGTTCATGCCTCAAATTTACCTTTCTTGATTATATCATACTTACTATGTTTTCACAATTTGACCTCTGCTGACCTCATATGACCTTTGAACCCCACCAAAAATTGAATAACAAATATGAAAAAAGAAAGTGTTTTAGAATGGATTCGCATCCGGACCGTTTGTGTGAGAAACCGGGTACTATTCCACTACAAAATCAAAGAATTCGTTGAACGTATGGCATTTCTAATCATGTTATAGTCACAGCATCCTTTACACGTGTTCACAATTAAGTAATTCAAATAAGAAGTATTACTGTTACAGTAATGCTTGTGAAGAAATACATGTTGTTTTCTATCATTGGAATGGTACAAAAATTCAGCCCTAACTTTTCGTTGGTCACGAAACGCCGGACACAATTTGGAGGTACCGCCTCCTGTCTATTTAGTTTACGAGGTTTTCGTAGCTGCACCTCTGATGAACTCATAAGACCTTCAACCTCGAACAAACCCATAGGATAAATCTACAGAAAAGACTACAGTGTAGGCCCTTTTATCCAAATTACATACAATATCATCAACAAATTTTAAGACAGCCATATATATGAAGTGATTTTCCCTAGAACCAAACTGTCCGTTATATAAGAGACTATTCCTATTAATAAAATTAAACAATCTGTTATAAACAAGTCTTTCAAAGATCTAAGATATAGCTGGTGAAACTGAAACTATAACAATTGAACAATAACCGACTTACCAGACGTATACACAGGTATTATCGTAGCAATCTTTAACTCATTCGGGAAAATTCCCTCATAGAAAGATAAATTCAAAATATAAGTAGGTGCATCTACGATATATTCATGTACATGTTTTAAAACTTCATTGGTTATGTCATCATACCCTGGTGATTTTGCATTTTGTAATTTCAGAATAGTAGAAATTACTTCCTCGCGGCTTATTGGATGTAAGATGCAGGTATTTGGCACACCGATGTTATTTAAATAGGACTGGAAACTGACATTACTTTCATCTATTTCATTAGCAAGGTTTTCACCAAAAGTTGAAAAGAAGTCATCAAACCTGACGGCATAGTCCATTATACTTTAGTCCCTTGTAAGGATGCTACCTGAACCGGAATGATTTTAGCTAGCCCCTCCCCCTATGTTCAACAACCTATTTATACCAGACCATATCCTTTTGCTATTGTTCTAATTCTCAGTAAAGAACTTATAATAGTGGGACTGTCTAGCATTGCGAATGATAGTGGTTAATCTGTCCTTATTATTTCTGTATTGGAGAAAATTATGTCTAGAAGGGTTTCTTTTATACGCGCAATACAAGATATTCTTCTCAGGAACAAACTGAGGTAATTCAGGGTGATTACTGCAAAATTTTCCTGGACTTGAAATTTCTAACAGGACAGTTTCTATTGAATATTTCACATACATTTTTTTATAAATGGTTCTAAAGGAAGACTGTACATAATTATCAAACAACACACCATACCAGTCACATAAACTAGGCTCCGTTCTCATACTTAAAATTTTGCAGTTGCGTGTATAATGTATTAAGTAATCACTTTTATATGAGTGCCTTCTACGTGGCTTTAAATCATCGCAAATAATAGCAATGGGATGATAGTCTGATAAATAAGTTTTAGTAACAGTGGACCTAGTCATAAGATCGATATTCGTAAAAATATTATGAATAAGGGTTGAAGACACACTAGTTTCTCTAGTTGGTCTATCAATGACAGGATAAAAGGAACAAGATGATAAGTGTTCACAAATACTTCAGTGGTTTGTTCAGAAAGAAGGTTAATGTTAAAGTCCCTCGCAAGAAAACACACATCACGATTGGTATTTAATTTATTACCTATATCGACTGAGTCTTCGAGGAACCCGCCAACGGCTTCATCTGGTGGGCGATATGTAACTCCAACAACGTTTTTTGAGACAACATTATTAATTTTTAGAAATAAATACT
Source organism: Holothuria leucospilota (assembly GCA_029531755.1). Classification (NCBI taxonomy): domain Eukaryota; kingdom Metazoa; phylum Echinodermata; class Holothuroidea; order Aspidochirotida; family Holothuriidae; genus Holothuria; species Holothuria leucospilota. Next base: position 83,478,464 of record CM055961.1, read on the forward strand.
CGAAATGCTTAGAATTTGGCAAGTTGTTTACAACAGAAAATTGCAGCTCACTCTGATAAATGATGCTACCCCTCCCCCTCGCTTGTCTGAACGCCCCTTATACACTAAAGAGTATTCCGGAATATTGTAGAATGCTGTATAATCATTGTAATGTAACCACGTCTCCGTGATAACAATTGATGAGAATGGATACTCATCAACACAACTAATTTCATTTATAATTGAGTCAAAGTTACGAGGTAACGACCTAGCATGTACATGAAGAATAGAAAACTCGGCGCGACTTCTGCTAGCAAAATCATTAAAATGATTTAAATCTGAATAGCAACAATTGATTTGAGCCCGTAAAAACCACGAATCTACATCGCGTGTCTCCATTAAAAGAAAACAGTCAAAAGAAAAGAGCAACAATCTAACAAAAGTTTTTAATTAAATTACGCACTAGAAATAGAACAAAAGTCACTTCCGAGATTGAAAGGCAAGTGTCAGACACCAGATAATCCATTGTAGTGCAAATAAAACCAGCAAGATTGACTTTCCAGAGGAGCAAAAAAAGTGGTGCATTACCAACAAAGTGGAGAACTTAAATTAAAGCAAAAGTAAACGGATTTCTTCCGTCATCAACATCTTTAATAGACCTTATGCATATGATGTCACAATGATGTATCATTGCAAGTTACACCATTAAATGCAGACAGCTTATTTGTCAACCAATCGTATACGCGCGTAAGTCTACTACAAGTGCGGCGGAATCCACGCTGTTCGTGCACGTGTGCTTCATTGTTTTCACCCAAAATGACGCCAGTGTGATGTCAATGCATAAGGTCTATAGGGAGTAAACACATATAGACTTCAGTGGACTGTATACATATCTACATCACGCATGCACCGGTGAACAATCGACGAACAATTTGCAATTAATCAGATTATTGTGAACACATATTTTCCATACAAAATCATTATTACCGAAATATTAATTTTAATAGGAAACCTGTTCACTCCATTCACAAATTTTTAATGAAAACGTGAAAAGATGTTATATTAAAATAACAATTAACATTAAGGAAGAGCTCTTTTGTTGGGCTTCTTCATTCAAAGAGTAAAAATGTGTCATCCTGAGAAATACTTTCAGGGACAATTGTCTCTTAGAGTTGATTTCTTAAGCAACAGATGAATAATTTCAAATGACAAAGGGTGAGAGGCCATAACAAAAAAAAAAAAGAAAGAAAGAGAAAATCTTGCCTTTTTCAAAAGTCTTCGTTGTAACAACAAAGGAACTGTGGGTCTCTTCGATGAGAGCAACTCCTTTTAAGCATTGTTTGGGAAAAACGTTCTTTGCTTTCCACCTGCTAGCTATTTGCCAAAAAAATAAACTTTTGATAGAGTAATAAAATATCGTATTGACCATCTCTTTATCAGTATGACATCATTGATAAATTTTAAATAAAATAATAACAAGTACGGAACTGTAGCGAGATAATTTTTATACTTTGGTCAAAGCAAATTACGAGCAGAAGGTCTCTGGTGAGCAAGCAAGTATATTTATAGTTATTTAAGGTATTGGGCTGTAGTTGAAACTGAAGGCTTTGGGAGGAGCCTTAATCTTTGTCTGAGTGGGTGTGGTTTATTTTAACTTCTAGTTTTGTATGCTGATCTCCTGTTTCATCTCCTTGTATTTGTTTAGGACTGATTGCAATAGCTTGTTCTCATTTCATTGTCCCCTAATACTAAGTCTGATCATTGAAGCCATAGTCTCTTCTTTGATACAAGTTACTTAATAGATTTTAATGGAACACAGGGTTTATTTCAAGGACGAATTTAACAGGAAGATGAAGAAGGAAGACTTCTTAAGGTGTTGAATATATGTTAATCATATGGTTGTCACAAGAAGCAAGTAGCCCCTGACCCATCTATACTTACGTTTAATGAACGTTAACGTAAGGTTTTTCAACACGTCAAGTCATACGAAATAATGATATAATTGTAGCTTATTGCTGTTACAGTGAGCTGCATTCAAATTAACAGATGTAAGATCAGGGAGGTGTTAGGACCTCCCTGATGAAATGAAGGGTAATTATACGTGCAGCAGGATAATAACCAATATAAATGTAGAGCTGGTGTCTGGAGGTTTAAGTGGGCTTAACTTTACCACTAATTTTACATTTAATGGGGTGTCTGAGTGTGCCAAAACCTTTTAATGCCTCACACATGATCCTGAAACTTAATAATTACATGAAAGTAATTTGTTTTGAAATTTACATACTATGTATGATTAAACTAAACATTATGAAACGTTTTCAAGATTTTCCAAGCGGTTTGAGGACACCCTTTCAGTTAATTTTCTTTTGCAGGATGGACTCTGTAATTTCAGATTCCCAGCCATCTAACATAACGTGTTTCAGCTATAAGGTATCATACAAAGCAGATACCTTGTCAATTTTAGAAATTAACAAAAATCTGTTGCCCTACTTTCTTATCAAACTGTACTTTGACACAAGTTGGCACTTAGTGGCGTACGTGACACACGTTTCGTTTCGACATTCATGGATTCACCACTTGTTCCGAAAGCCTTAGCTCAAGAGCTGCATCTCACTGCTGAATATGTTTGCCTGAACTTTGTACAGAATCATCAGAAACCCTAATTTCCTGATTTACTGCCTCTTTCCGTTTGGATTTTGGATCTGTTTCTACAGCTTGCGTTGAGTTCCAATTGACAACACAAAAGTAATGCTATGATCGGAAACTGAGGATTTTAGTTCCATAAAAGTTATTATTAAACTGATTACTGTTTCAAACTTAGTTTCAATGTACATTTCTTTCATATTCGTGTGCACGATAAACGACAAATGTCAGAAGCTAGCATAGTTCATCTCCTCACATGTAACACGTATGCATACTAGATATAGTCGAAGCTGTATAACCGAGTCCACCTAACCCAATTTTGGGCCAATTCCGATTCCAGTGGCTACCATTCAGCGCCAGTTTTGAGTCCAGCACCTTCCACTTCCCAGCCAATTCCGATTTCAGGTTTTCCAATACCGGGCCAATTCCAAGTCCGGCCATTTAACAATGAAGCGTCCCATACAAACGCTTTTTGAACTATTGACAATTCACTTTACACTTGTGATGAACATGGTCACCCTTCAGGAGTCAATTTAATACTCTGGCTGACCTCGTGATATAGTTAACTGTATGTGACCATTTGCTAGTTAGATTGTGCCCCTAATACTGGGGCCTAGGTAACATTAATGAAACTTTCATTTTTTTTTTTTTGACTCGACTGGAAACGGCTCAGAGTCTGAGTTCAGTTGAGCCCATTCCAGGCCAATTCCGATTCCGTGACCTTCCATTCCGGCGAAAAACGGATTCGAGTCCGGAATCGAGCCCGGGTCCGGACTCGGATGTTACTGCCCTGGATGTGGTGCTCACATAACTTCACAATTGTGAAGCTGTGTGTGAATGTCTGTGTGAGGGTGCGCCTGTTTGGTTGTATGAGGTACCAGCGTCTGTTTGTACTGAGCTAAAATTGTTAATTGCTTTTGTCATTATTGGCTTATTAGACAGGGAGCCCAGAATGTTTATTCAAAGGAAACGCACCACAACACTTGACCTCATGGGCTGATGGGAAAATCCCTTAACATTAAAAAATCGATGATTTCAGGGTCGGGACCGTGGCTTCCCCTTCTTTATGTTTAATTATGCCGCCATAATGGAAGTACCAATTATGGTCAATATCTTGAAAATTATACATGATTAATATCACGGATAAAATGTCTGTACCCATCTTTTTATGGCCAATGAATACTTTGATACCAATTAAAAGGACCAAAACGCGAAGCCTTTTAGCTCCACTACGTAATACTGCACCACGTCTACCCTCTCAGACCTGGTCAGGGCCTAAATAGGATAACAAGGCAATACACAAGATTACAAAACAAAACACACCTTGTTCCTCTACCTAGGAAATGTAGAATTTTAAATCATAACAATAAATCACATTTCATAACTGATTACACGATTTTTATAACCGTCCGGGACCATCGAGAGGGATATCTTACGTGGAAGGACAATCGTGAAGAAGGGTGACAGGAATAAATCTCTTATTTAAGTTAATAGAGAGTGGCTTTGCGGAGCAGCCCCACATAATCCTTGGAATTCCACGTGACCTAAGGCCGCTATTTGCAACCCATCAAAGCATTAAAATACCATAGCCCACTGCAAAATGACTCGAATCTCTTTTCCCATTAGCCCCTTCTTGCTATGAAACGCTTCCAATAGGCACCAAAAGGCCAATAGGCACGCTGTTTGAAAGGTGTTGGCAACTTGTTTTAACCTAGGAGTTGTCACTATCTCTCCTTATTATAATCGTAACTCCCTGTCTCGATCCCCAACACAACTGGCCAGTTCATGTTAAGGTCGATGCACTAAATGCTTCATTACAACTGTTCACAAAAAGCCAAAGCTGCAGAAATTCTGCTGTTCTGATATTTAAGAATATATGTTTTCTTGCCCAATGTTTCAGTCCACTATAATTTGTTCCCAGTTTGATAAGTACGCCGATCTGACAAGAATCTGTTCTCATTTCTGCATCGGCACACTTCACCGCAGTTGAAAATGCCAAGACTGGACGGAAACAATTTGAAACGATTCAAGTGTTCTTGGCTTGTACCCAACAAGTTATACCAGGGAGTTGTTATCCGAATGGTGATAGCTCGTCAAAACTTCCTTTGAAGTGAGGTTTGCGCATTCCAGATCATGTAGTAATCATTCGATTATCTTGCTCTTAAGATTTCTATAAGCAGTAAGCTGGATTAAGAAATTAACACAATGAGGTTTGTCGTCTGCTACATCTGGAGTAGAATTATGGCGATTTTACCCATTGCCATAGCATTGCCAGTCGCTTGAAAATTAAGTTTATTTTCTCTCTGGTGTCCTTGGTGTCGCAAATGAGACCACATCAGCTTGATTGTATGTAAAATTGTGAACATAGATTTATGTCCGGTTATTTTAGGAAACGTGAGGAAACTTTTCAGAATACAGTTAGAGCTGTGAACGTTTAGCAAAATTACTAAACGTTTAATCGCAAAATTTTGCGATCATTTAGCGATTAATCGCAAGTACCTATGATCAACATAGAGACTTTTAAACGTGCTCTTGAACATGATGAATATGTAAAATGCCTTAGTGACGTCGGGGGACATAGTTTCCATGAACCTCAAACACGGATCCCGCATGGAAGCTCAGCTTTGATGTCATATGTTTACGTGTGTGACATTTGTATATGTATTTCACTTTTTCAAAAAGAGTTAAAGTGAACATGTAATTTTCTGTAATGACTGCAGATTCTTTTTTATTTCGTACGGAAAAAATGCGTTTTGCGATTAATCGCTGGTAGCTTTGTACTAAATGTTTATTACACGTGCGATCGTTTAGCGATTAATCGCTAAACGGTCACAGCCCTAAATGCAGTAAAAGAATTAGGCTTCTGCCTCCTCAGCCGTTTTGAGTTTAAAAACCCTGTCATTACTATGATGGCGGTATACAAACCTACACATCAAAGCATTATTCAATTTAAGCCCCTTGTTAAAGTATTACTAGAGGTGAATGATGTGGCAAGGAGAAAGAAATCAAGTTGAAAGCATTAAATAAAGGGCATAAGTCCTTATAAGCCTTATCACCAGCTAATAGTTGGTAATCTTTTAACACTTAAATAGGTCTTAAAGTATTAGCATAAATTAAACTTCTCGTGCTATCTCCATTCGGATAACAACTCCCTGGTTATACAATCATGTACCCTAGTTATGATAACGTATGAGCTCTTCCAGCCTTCTTATAAAAGACTCTCTTTATGACGCGCTTGCCCGACGTTTATTTTCTAAATTCTCTGCAAATTAGCCACAATTTTTCCTACTCCTCAAAAGCCTTCATTAATTATTTGTATTCCACATACGATGACATTTGTTTGTCTGTTTAAAAGTTATTTATATTGAAGTCTTTTCAGCTTTGCTCGGCTAGATTTTCTCTTTAGAGTGATGTTATGGGGTTACTTTTGAAGAAAAAATATCATAACTTCTTTCTCTTGCATTCTTGCATACAATGGGTCGTCATCCTAACAAATATGACGAGGTTCGACGTATCTTTTTTATATAAAAGTGTTAAGCTGCCTAGGCAACATCTTGTAGGCAGACTGACATGCTCGCAGGTGCGGGACAATGTCAGAGCTGAGTAACGCTGTTGAATTTAGAATTGTTTTAGAAGAAGAAAAACTTATAAGGAGTTTTTACATAATCTATCGATAATACATGAACGTCCTGGCACGTTATGGCTATCTTGATACTTTGAAATTATTTAAGGATAATATAAGTTTCGGGTGAGTGTGAGCTGGGAATATATTTTGTTAAGGAATCTTTAATGGAGGGAAATATTGTAGTTTTGTGGTTTTGTGGGTTAATCGTCCGAAACTATGGGTAGTCGTAAAGTTGTGAGTAACAAAACAAAAATTTGAACTATTTTTTAAAGTCGCTGGGTACTTTTATAGAACGCACCGAATATCGAGGAATTTCCAGGTTTTGTAGTTTTTCGCACATAGAATTAATTTATTTGATTGGTGGATGAAAATACCTGCTTTTAGATCAAGCTACTGACCAAAGGTTGCAGAAACATTTTCTCTTTTCGAAACATTCCATGTAACAGTGCTTGAAAAGTTACCTCGATGTTAGGTATTTTTCTGTAGTCTGACTCATTGTGAGGTTCTGTAGGGCGAATTGACTGTCAGGGAATGTTGTAGTATTATCTATGTAAACAACAATCTGACCACACCTAGTTGGTATGGAATGTGGGTAAATGACAGCAGGGATTTTAGAGCCTTTAAAATTACTTTGGAATAAAATTTTAAAGGAGGGGCTCAAGAAACTTGCAGAATAGAGGAATTTCTTAGAACTTTGTTGAGTTACTGAATAACGCACTCTGATTCTTATTTTACATATAAAGTTATACTTGTGAACTATTTGTTGACATTTAAAATCTGATCGGCATACATAACAAATTTTCATAAACGTTGACACGCATTCAACAGCATGAGTCTCCTGTGACTGTTCCTAGTCAGAGTGCACTTACATTTGAAATGGAAAGATCAGAGAGTTTCAACATTGTAACGCAGGTAGGGATTCTCAGTTCCTTACCATAATCAATAGAGCCTTTAACTCCCCATCATTAAAAACCATAGTGTAACGATACAGAATGATAGGAAATTAAAAATTAGGCAGAATGATATTATTTTGAAGAGAAATGTTCTCACGGAAAGAAATTTAGTTATTTATGGCTCACGAATAAGTTGATGGATCAAAATTTCAAATGATGCAACTTTTGTAGAGCATTATGTTTTAAGGAAATAAAACAACTTTTTGAGTTTATGGGTGAGACTGACTAGGCTAGTAATGACTACAGGTTCTTTCACGGTATGCCAGGTTGTTACATTGTATACGCAACATTTCCATTTATGTTATCTCTAACCATGGCTGCCATTGAGGAGTAGAGGTGATGAAGCATTGTAGTCCTTTTTTACTATGAACAGTGCTAACTTTGTAACGAAAGAAATGGGTTAGTGCAACTTCAAATGGCCCTTATATTACAAGCTGCCGTTAAGAAGGATGAAGGATATTTCCTTGTCCGAAATGTCATTACCTTATATTATAAAAAGGGTTCGGGGCTTACCGTACTGGAAGTCGGTACCACAAGAGATAAGTCAACGTTTCATCTATTGCTTCAAACTTTGCTTTCACGTCTTTGTTACAAACGTTTAGTATACAATGTTGGCTCTCGTCCTTCGTCTCAAAGTAAGTGAAATTCCATCATTCTTTGTTTGTAGTGAGGCCCAATGGAACTCTATACATTGGTCTCCTTTTAGATCATTCCCCCAGAAACCATGCTGCAAATTTTCCAGTTCTGTTTCCTCCACAGAATTCTGGGCAACAATGAGTTATTATTTAAAAATAGAAAAGGGACATTACATTTTTTTACTTTCTGCTTTATAGGGAATGAAATTATTGAGCATTCATTTTGGTTTCCTTTGTAATGTTATCTCAAGTTTTATACTGGACTTGGAGCTCACGTTGCTCTGTAAGCAATTTGTTTTCTCAAAGGAGGTATCTTCACAATTTTAAATTTAAAGTCTGCAAGTTGAATAGCTCATACAGGGAAAACAACAAGATATTCCATCCCATTTGTTTTTATTAAAATTTGCTTTTCAAAATGAGAATTTTTCAAGCGAGTAGAACGATATTCGATGTTAAGTTTCTCTCAATTTTCCTTTTGTATAGGTCTGATTATGAGGCTACCTCCATGGAAATGTAATGGAAGATTTCCACTATGCTGGTTTGTATACTATGAGGAAAGTCATGTCTTGTATTGCGCTGGTATCATTTCGATATGTACCGCTTATATCCATAGACATTATTGGTGATGTTTTGTTCAAATTGAAAGAATAAAGATGGCAAAATAAAGGACTCCGGTACTGGCTCCCGATTAAAACGTTAAAAGTCCAATGGAAGCCCAAACTAAAGGCTCGGTAAGCATCCGTGTCAATCACCTCATAAACTTCGCTAATTAGTCATAAGCATAGTCTTACTTAAATATGTTGAAAACACCCAGTACACTACCATAGGAATTAAATTTATTGTTGGGTAGAGCTAATGTGGGGGTGGGGGCTACTCATTCATACACCTGTATGTGTAAGGATATCTAACACCTATAAATGGCGAAGTTGACCAGTGGATAGCAGTTCTAGTAAATATACATTTGAACCTTATAAAAGCCATAGCCGACCAAACTGAGCTTTATAGCTACTTTTCAGCAGTCTTTGTCTCATTCGTTCGCCAGCCAACCGAACGGAAGTGAATTATAAGTTATTGCAATGTTTCTAAAACAAAGCGCTTCCGCGGAAACTCTGCCTTTTGTGTTTCTGATCAATATTTGAATGTCTCCTTGAAGGTATGATATACTTCAAGTTGGATCCCTGTTAAGGATGCCTGCACAAGGCGTTTTCATAATAAGAGACTGCAGTCATTTTTATGGTGGAACTATTTACATTGCACATACATTGGTCAAATTGAAAAGCGTGGAAGTGGTCAGTTCTTTACCTTCTACCATATTCTAGAATTTTCATCGTGGTAAAGAAAGCGTTCGTCTTAACAGCTTACTTTTAATCAGTGTTTTTCAGTCAATGAAAGAGTGAAGATTGTCACCGTTTATCATAATGGATCATGGTCAGATTTTTTCTGGGCTTGTTATTCTTCTGTGGACAGCAAACATTCTGTTTGCAAATCAAGTGGTGAGTACTGCCTTTGTAATTTTTTGTCATTAAAAGCTTCTTTAAGAAACAAGCTCACAATAATAAACTGTGAAATCATGAAACATCCCTTACTGCAAAGTATTTAAACTGGGAGTTTTAGATTCAGCTGTAACTATTTCTATATTTATGAATAACATGCATCCAACAGTCTCGTCAATTAAACGATAGGTTTCTCCAGGTAGAGGATGTGTTAGAATCTGCGAAAAACACAAACCTTTAATACATCTTAGAAATATCAAAGACGACTCCATCGTAGTATTCACAAAAAAAGGCCAAACTCATCGATCGAATAGGAAATATATTAACCATAACTTTGAACTAGAATGACCTCAATTTACAAATACACGCAAAATATTGCTTGAAAAGTTGATTGCATTTTATACCTGCTAAACGTATCAAATAAATGCATATAGTTTTCTTGCATTGTTCAATTTCAAGTCAACATCCTTAAGATAATGAAATATTGAAGTCCTTTGTAATTACTGTTAAAAAGTATAATAATTGATGATGCCACGGTATTTAGAAGATTGCTACAAATGTTTTTCTTTCATCTTTTATAAAGCAACTCAAAACGTATATCATAGTTGTTACATCATTTTTAGCCTGAGTCGTGATTGACTTGAACCATCCATTAGACAGAAATTATGAACAATATCTTCCTTTCATTTACGGGTTAAGTAGCTAAAAGCTCAAAGTTTGGACAAAATCTAACTAAAAGACAAATATTGTTATGCCCAGAGTTTTAGATTCAAAGACAATCGCTCTTCATGCTCAAAATTGATTCATACACATTCAAAATCATACAATTATAACATCTAAGTGTAGGTGTAATCTAGGACTCGATGCACAAACAATTAAACTTGATCTTACGTTTGATTTACAATCGCCGTTTGCATGGTAAATAACTAATGATTGGACTCAATGTTTTGCAATAAGAAACTGATGTTTTCAAGTTGTTTTTTAGTTATTAAAATTTACGTCTTCCTGAGATTTTGTTTCCGGAGAAGTTCTTTTTAATGTTTCCCTCACTGCATTTGCCATCTTGGCGTTGAGTTTGTATCATATTGGGCACCTCGTCCAACCTGGGAGATGTTACAAAGTAGATCAAACCAGGGAGTTGCAACAAACAACTCCCTGATCAAACACTCTATGGACTCTTTGAAGCAATGTTCATTACAGATGGTAATCTTGTCTTTCTGCTCAAAATTCTAATCTCAGTGCCATTCTCAACTAAATAATATTCCATGGTGAAAATGTAAATAAAATGAACCACTCATTACGTTGAACTCGATAACTTTTCGTTATCAGTCGCCATGCCAAAATGTAAAATGTTTAAGTGTCGTCGTTATTCGTCACAATAAAAAGCGTCTTAGTTAAGTAAACGTCAGTGAAGCGCTGTTATGACTTACTTTTTGATTAAACTTGCTTTCGATAGAGACATTTGCTAACATCAAGAAAAGTGATTGGGCTTTAAGCTTGGCCATTGACGGACACAGACCTCACTTCAAAGCATTTTTAAGCAATGATCCTCGTCTCAGAATTATAAGAGTAGGAAAGGAGCTTCAGATCGTTATTAGGATTATTCGGTCAACAAAAGCTGAGCTATAAAACCATAGTTGTTTACTAATCCAAAATTGATCTTAAAAAGAATTTTCATTTTTAAAATCTCATTGTCTGACACATTTGGTTATTGAGTATCTTTCCTCACACCTATCTGGTTCAACCTCATGATATTTCTTCTAAAAAAGTTGGCAAGAAAACATGGAAAATCTTCGGGAGTAAACCAAAACCAGTTTGTTTGGACTAAGCAGCTTTGGACTTAAACAATTACTCCTATAAGAGGCCTCTTCTTATTCCATCTCCGATTGAAATATTGTAACTTACTTTCGAACAGTTCCCTATTTCTGTAACTTATGACACAAATGCAAAAGCAGTACTTAATAATGTTAGACATGCAGTATATTGAGCAGTTATTTCAAATATTGACACATACTTAACACTGTCTTTTATAATTTATCCTTACACTTTACAGGTCGAAAATGTTCTAACAGGTGACAACAATTTAGGTGAGTTATGTGTTTTAAAAATAATGTCAGAAATTTAAAGTGAAAGAGCAATTGCCCCAAACTTATTTGGAAGCATCGGGCATATCTAACAAATTTGCTCTTATTTCCTTTAAATATATCTTTAAGGGTTATCCAAACAAAAACATTCATATAAACACTAAACAAAGTACTTATTCTGCATGATTTGAACAATTCAGTAACAAAATATCGTCACTTGACTTAAAACGAGCCATTCATAAATAAGGATAATGGGGTACCCTATTTCAAAATTGGTGTGACTACATTTTTTCTCTTTAAATAATGACCAATACCAAAGAGATGGCAAATAAAAACATCAAGCTTTTTTAAAAGTTTAATTGAATAAAAAGTCTGTGGAAAAAAGGAAATTACACAATGACTGTGCCACAACTTAAAGGAATATCAAGATGAATTGAATCTTATAGCATCAAAGCACAAAGAAATTTTCCTCTCTCTAGCTTCTTCATATTTCTTTTATCAACGACCCGAGTATCCCCGAGATTGCAAAGAAGTTCAAGATTTTTGTTCCTCTACAAACACAAGTGGTTTGCATCTTATAAAACCAGATGGATATCCTGAACCTTTTGAAGTCTATTGCGAAAACAGTGAGGATTCTGGAGGATGGACGGTAGGTTGCTCTTGTTTACTCTCTGATTTGCACTTGTCTTTACCCTTTACGAGATGACTACAATCTTGTCTGTTTTGCATGTCAAGCAACTAATATCGTTGAATAAGCACTGTATATTTCTCTGTCGGGAAAGAAACGATAACAGTTAGGAAACGACATAGAAACAAAGTATTCAGAATGAATAGAATACGTATTAGAAGGAGAGAGTAATTATTAGCACAATTAAAACAAGATTTCTATTCTCAAAACGTTTACTCGTTGTCTTTGTATAGTATGATATTTGATAACATATGGTCTAACGTGTTAATCACCAATTGGTATTTGACAATTTAAAGTAAAGTATGATATTTAAGAGTGACATTCTTCATAAAGTTTTCATAAAGACTAACCTTTCTAATGATAGGTGCTCTTTACTTTTCCTTTTTCTTGGCATACAAGGTTCATAAATATCGATTACCATGCATGAGTTTCAAATCACCAACTACTTTTTTATCCACTTATACCAGGATGGTGATGTTAGATGGAGATTCATCGAAAAAAACCTTTCGTTGAATCCTACTAGTTGCCGACAATAATCTCCTTAGTGTGTTGTTCTTGACGATCCAATAGGCTTTTAAGATGTTAGGGACCAATCACAAGTGGGGCACGTTTTCTGCTACATCTCTAAGAGGACATCGGGAAATTTTCCCCTTGCCTTAACATGGCCAGTCGCTTAAGCTGTAAATTGATTTGGGGGTTTCGACGCGTTTCGACGCTATATACGACGTACTTGTTTAGTTCCATATAACTTGCTCAATATGGATGAGCCTTTCAAATATGCGAGGAAATGCAAAAATTAATCAAAATCCAACAGCAAAGTTTGGTCTTGTAATTCTTTTGCTCATATGCATAAATTATTAGTACTGGTTTATTGCCAGCATCATTAGGTTCCTTGGCAGTAAACAGTCGTTTTGAATGTTTCGTGCCTGACTGTCTGCAACTAGTTAGACATTAAAGCATTGTTCCAAATAATTCTTTTTGCTGGGTGCGCTGTAGGTATGAATGAGGTTGCGTAGATATTAGACAAAAGAATTAAATACCCTTTTACTTCAATTATCCCTCAGTAAAGGGTTTGGTTCCCACTTTTCGGTTAATCTAATTGGATTGGCATTAATTAAAGTTTTCCATGGATCCTCATCAAATATCACCTCCAGGCTCATACATTTTGCAAAACGCCGTGATGTACATGCTTTGATTCAATTCGCAGGTCATACTACGTCGTGAAGACGGAGTAGTTTATTTTGACAGAAACTGGACGGAGTACAAGCTTGGATTCGGATTTTTGGCAACTGAATTTTGGCTTGGTAACGATAAGATATCGTGCTTGACAAACCAAAAGAAATATGAACTTCGTATTGACATCACAAACTCCTATGGTATGTCTTTCTACGCCATCTACAACAGCTTTCGCATCAGTGATGAGGAGAGCAAATACAACCTAGACAGACCTGGAGAATATTCTGGGAACGTAGGTAAGACCTTTAAGCGTATAGTTTCCTAAAGATATTTTCTATGGTGAACGGCGTCAATCATGCACTCACCAACGTGGCCTTAGCAGGTACCGGCACAGCCGGCGAGACCTCCGCTCTCGCACGTCTTTCCTAGCTCACGCAAGGCCCGAAACTGGCGTAGCTGCCCGAAAATTCCGTCACTGCAAAGAGAAGTCACGCGCGGCTGCACGTGTCGGCCTTGGAGCGCATGCCCGCCCTTAAGCATGTCCGTCCACTCAGTTAATTCGCGGACAGCTTCGCCGCTGGGAAATTCCCTTGCATTCCTTGCGGGGTCCGCTCCCAGTGCCCCTTAAGGTATTGAGGGTGCGTATGGATGTGTGCGAAAAGTTAGCCCACGTTCATTAAAAGTACTCTCATTTGAAGTAAACTTCGTATTATGACAGGATATTTCAGATTTGTGGTCAGTCGTCCGGCTTCTCTGAGACCTTTGCATGTTGCCAATCTTATCCGACAAATTTAGCGGCAAATTGTGGAAGCTTGATTGAAACCTGGCAGCTTTGTCCAAAATTCTATTTGCTTATCTTGCGCCCAACATGTAGAATACACTACCCAATGACTTGAGGAATACACCAACTTTAACCAATTTTAATCATTTCTTCATACTAATCTATAACGAAAACAAAAACTTTAAATTTAATAATCGTTTATTTTAGAAGGGATGTAGGTTTGTGTGATTAAATTTTGTCCGATTTGATCTCATATCCGTCGTTTGTGTTATAAATTACTGTTCCATTTGCTTTAGAATATTTTGTTCGGGTGTTTTATTGTACTTGTGTTTGTTTTACTTTGTACTCTACAGCACTTTCTGGTTTTACGATAACGTCACCCGCTGTAGCAAAATAAATTGTTATTATAAGTATTTATAGGTATAAAATGAATCCGAAGACAATTTACGAACAAATGATTACTGGATAATACTTTATTTTTTACGTTTATGTAATCCACTTTAGATGAATAAATTACAGTTATGATTATTTATAAGTATAAAATGAATCCGAAGACAAATACGAACAATGGATCACTGGAAAATAATAGTTTGTGTAATTAGCTTAATGTTTTGTTAAATTTTAAGATGCTTAAACGGAATCATTCTCGATTGTTACGAAATAAGTATACATCATTCAATGTTGAGAAATTACAGCAATGTAACAGTATCATCCATAAGCTAGCTTAATTCATAGCAAATGTCGAAAATACTGTTATTCATTCCAAGTACGTTTTTTGTTTGATGTCAAATTCATGCGGGACATGTAAACTGTATTGAAATTTTGGTAAGGGTATGTGATCTGTAAAATTGATAGCAGTTGATTAGCATCTGCCTTTTCTTCAAACAACCTGGGAATCAACAAAAACGGATAAAATTGTGTTAACCTGTTTTTTGTTTATTTATTTTTCTCTTTAGACACGCATGTTACTTGGTGTAAAATTAATACGGGATACGAAAACTGTACTTGCCAGAAATCTTGTGGAAATCCACACGACTGTCTAGATACTTGTGATAACGAAGATATCTGTATTTGTCCTGAAGACTATTACCTCAAGGAAGAACTCTGTGTACAAAGAGAAGAGTGTGGATGCTATGCGTTTGAAGGAATCTTGATACCGGTAAGATATAACGAAACGTTATATAACATTCTGTGACAAGCACAATTAAATTTCTATTTTCTCAATTACTCAGTACGGCATTTATTTTTTTGGAATTTGTAGATAGGTAAGTTTAATATCTACATCGTAATAACATTAGACAACTTGATCTTGCAATCTTCAGACAAAGAGGAAGTCGGGCTTGTTTTTCAACACATACGGCAAGTTATGGCAAAGTTATGAAAAAGATATAGAGAAATTTCAAACAACCTGAAGTTAACAATACAAATCATTTTAGTATTTAAGGCTGTCAAAAATCAGCCTATTTTTTACCTTTTAGAGAAGGTGTTTGATATCGTCCAAAATGGGTCATGTCTGAATTATGTACTGTCATTTTTGTTAACTGTAACGCTAATACAAGTTACAAATTATTAATCTTATATAAATCTTTATGTTGCTACTGTAAATCTGACCGTTAGGATAGGCGCCTACCGAGACGGATTCAAATAAACCAATTCTTTCATGTTAATTTTCTTTATACTTCAAATAGGAAGGAGAGGTTTACGCAAACTCCGATTGTACAAGACTAGCTACTTGTCAAGATGGT
Source organism: Holothuria leucospilota (assembly GCA_029531755.1). Lineage (NCBI taxonomy): Eukaryota > Metazoa > Echinodermata > Holothuroidea > Aspidochirotida > Holothuriidae > Holothuria > Holothuria leucospilota. Next base: position 83,494,266 of record CM055961.1, read on the forward strand.
CAACTAAGATGGAATGATCTCTACGAGTGCGGCGATAATGAAGTTTGTGAAGTAAGAAACAACGTCAGGCAGTGTTATTGTAAACCTGGTTCCATAGGGGAAGGTGAAGAGTGCGTTACTGTCACTGACTGTTTTGACGTATACAAAGTATACAAAAAGAAGGAACAAGATACTGTAGAAAACGGTGTATACAAAATCAAACCAGAGAATTGGCCTGGAGAACCTTTTGAAGTTTATTGCAACATGTCTGACGGAGGTGGCTGGACGGTAAGTTAATCAGTCATATCAAATAAGTTATAAGTTATCTATCTTTCGTGTATGATTTGTGACAGAAACAAAGGCAAACTTTTATAGTTTGACTTTCAGCTCCTGATAATTGATCAATTATTAATTAATTGACTCTTGTTTTTGTGGGGCTTGTGGTTTCGTGAAGCTGTTTGATATAATAAATTTTTTAATTACCTATGACAACACTAAGAAAATTTGAGTAAAATTGGATTTTAGAGTTCTAATGTATGTTATTATCATGAAAATATCATATTTTGTTGAGCTAGAGTATTCAAATGAGAATATGACCAAAAGGTTTTGAACCGATAGCTACTTGATTTAAAGATACTCGGTATTGAAATCAAATCCCTTAGAAATTGTTTAAAGGCATTGCAGTAAACCTCCCACGTCCGTTTCACTTTGTAAAGGTTTTTCAGCGACGAGTCGATAACTCAGTTGATTTTTTCCGAAACTGGACCAACTACACAGAAGGGTTTGGCTCCCCAGAAGGTGGACTGTGGCTTGGAAACGAGAAACTGTATTTTTTGACAAATCAAAAACGTTACAAACTACGGATTGATCTTGTTAATAGAGAAGGATCACCTTACTATGCCGAGTTTGATTATTTTCGCATCGGTGATGCAGACAGCAAATACAAACTAACGCATGTTGGTACCTACTCCGGAAATGCAGGTAACCAAAAGCACCGTTATTGATATTTTGAGCTGCTTTTTGTAACTACATTTCAGAGTTGGTTATCGACCCTTACAGTTTGCCCAGTTTTCACTCAACATTAAGTATTTATTTCAACACATTTGCATTTACAGTAAAAATGTTACTGCTCCTAGATATTTGGACCGGCCCTTCACATATCCGATTATTGTCATGAGATCTCATTTAAGAATTATAAGTAATGTTCAAAGAGGGAAGATCTGTTGAGTGTTTATGGTTTCCAGTGGTACGTCTGCTATCTTATCAAGGCAACCCTTTCCCCAGTTCTGAATCTATTTGAAACATTTAGTTGGTAGGAAGACCTTTCAATTTCAATTTCGACGGTTGCATGTAGTTCTAAACAAAATCAATGTTAATAACGTTTGGCCCTCCTAATTACCAGACCTTCTAGGAAACAGTTACTAAAGGATATACTATCCCAATTACTGTAACGATTCGAAGCTTGCAGTTTTACTACAATCGAGTATCTTTATGGTGTTCGGGAAACTAATTTCTTCAAAAAATTCGAATCTCATGCTTGCCATTTTGTTAAACAATTGAACAAATTTGACTGTATGACACATCAGTGCTTCATAGAGTTGGAGCAAACTATGGTCCAGTGTTTTTTTCAAAGTGTTCTAAAAGCAAATAAATAAGCAATAGGAAGAAACAATAGCTTCCGTGTACATGCAAAGTATGTCAAAAATGACACCCATGAAAGGACGCTGCCGAAATGTGCATTCTACTCTTGGGTATACTTGTTGATGATTGAAAGACATTTACCGTAATTTTCACCAAAATTGACGTTTTGAAAATACAGGTGCCACTCATACGTATCTCATTTACATAAGGGATTGCGGTATTAATTCCATCCAACATTTTACACCAACTCAATGTCGGTGAATCAGTAATGATAATGCATAATATGAATTGCCCTCTTGCCATTACCACATTATCATAAACCCATCGAGTGACTCAAGCAAAGCGAGCTCGTACATGTTTGATATTTTATCTGCATGTTTTTTATGCAGCGACTTGAACTTTCAAAATCTCAAAACCATACATAAACTGGATTCCAAATTAGCTTTTTGTTACTGTGAAATACGGTCTTTAAATTGCATCTGAGTCTCGGTGAGACTTTATGCATTCTCCGACTTCAAGTTGTTAAATGGCGCTACTTAAACATAATTTTAACACATAAGTGAAATGCGTTTAACTCTCTGGTGTATCATATTACTTCATCGTGGCCCACACTTTTGCGATTAGTAGTCTTGAAGACTGAAGTATAGAATAACAGTGCCGCCTGCTTAAAATGTTGTTTACCATACTATTATCAAAGAGACCTTCATCACTTTGGTTTACTAGTTCTTTTACTTAAGGGGAATAGGATCGAGCTATTATTTGCAATAGTTTTTATAACCGCACGTTATGAACAACTTCCGTGTGGGGAATAAATAAGAATAAACAGTAAAATAAACCATTGTTCTTATATAATCACACAGTTGAGGCCTTTTGAAAGGAAGGCCAGTGAATGGCTTCTACACTCACAAAGGTCTACTACAGATCCACCCTTGAGGTACTTCCCTGGGATAGGAAATTAGTTTCATGATAGAAACCTACGATTTCTTAGAATATGACTATTCCTTAGGGTTCACATCTTTTACATATCTGAGAGAAGCATAACAAACTAATTTTTGAAGTGAAATACTTCGGTTTGATTTCCAAAATATGAAAAAAATCATTTACTTTCTTATCTTGTTTCTCCTCTTTAGATTCCAGAAGTAATGCGGACGGTCATGCTCTTAGAAATCACCTTAATTACCCCTTCAGTACGTACGACCAAGACAACGATGCTCATAGCACCACTAACTGTGCTGAGGAGTATCATGGTGCATGGTGGTATCATAATTGTCATAATTCAAACCTAAACGGTGACTACCACGGCCCCTTGGACAGTTACAGAAGCATTTATTGGTATTACCTCCCAGGGTCATATTACAACATCTTGTACACAGAAATGAAGATTCGTCCATTTTTTACAGATTCTGGACTATGATTTATACATAACTTGTTTCAAGCTCTACACAGACCCTTTCGCTATGTTATAATTATATTTACTCAAAAAAATAAAGTGAATATTGAAAGTGAAATTTTCATAATTCTCTCAACAAATTGTTACCTTCGAATTGTTATCGATTGTTTAAATGTTGAACGATCTTATCAAATCATGCCTTAGGCCGTTTCGGCTTACACGTGAATTACATTGTAACAAAGTGGTGCTTATCGATCTTTTCCAGAACATTTGAATATTACTCTGTACAGTTCAAGTTATGAAGTTTGAAATTTTTTTATTATTTCATGGTGTTATCTTACGAATACATGCAGTACATGTAACGTCACACTGTGAATGCGGGGACCATTTGACTGTGAAAAGCAAAAGCACGGTCAGCTGATACTGTCAACTGTCAGCGATACAATTTGCTCTTTAGCTGACTTAGTTCAGTTACATATCTTTACACAACACGTGCCAGTAAACAAACCTTCCATCTCTTTATATGTGCATGGTATCATATGACGTATGTATTTAACTCTAGGTACAAAACATACAGTTGGGTCTCTGTGAAAATTAATTCAGAAAATAGAACAGATAAACTGGCAGTAGCACTGCAAAGGGAAAATGGAGGGGTGTGGATTAAAGGCAAGTTGTTTTTGCCCTCTTCCGTGACTTGCATCTCTATTTTTAATATCAGTTAAACGTTATCCTTAACACAAATAAATGGGGTGAGGAGGTTAGTCGCCTCCGCAAACTAGACGACATTCATTCTTCAGAAACACTTTAAAATGAGATAGGTCGAGGTAAAAGACATCTTCTTTTTGAAATCATGCCTATGTTGTTATTATATGTTTAAAATGTAAGCACGCAAATAATAAAGATTTTGAGCGAAAAACGTTCATCTAGTTGAAGATTTGCTTTTAAGTTCATTGTCAGAGTCTCACAGACCAATAGGTTGAGATTTAATGCAATGGGGAAGTTGCCTGTTACTATCCCAATTGTTTAATTCGGGTTCGTAAATAAATGAGCTGATACTGGAAAGTAAAATGCCGACCGTTGTTTTTGTAGAGAGCTGGCTACTCTCCCATGTCCGCTAGTTCAAATCTTAGACGGCAGAAACGCAGTCGGTTGCATGCGATGCATACCCTGTGTCCGGGCCTTAGAACAGCAAAGAGGGTATCCAGCTCTCCTTCTGAAATTCCGGATAGTGTGCAGACTGCAGACTCACACTTTGTGTCCACCGTAGAGTTGAAGTAAGGAGAAGGCTAACAAAGTATATTCTGTGTGTTCACTGTGTTTGGGAAAACTCACAATAATCAATGTGTATATGTATACATACACGTTAATGTATGTTTTACACATACGTCAACAAGTTCTTTGGAATACGCTACGAGAGGGAGATTTACACTCAAATTTGAATAGAATCTAATCAATAGGGGCACGAACCGAAATCTTGTCAAATCTTTGACTAGATGTGGCTCATAAATGAAACGAATAGTTTCATTTTTGAACCATTTCTAGTCAATTTTGAAACAAATCTTGTCAAATATTTGACAAAAATTCAGTTCGTGCCCCAATTGACTAGATGTTTCTTAGAGTGTACTAATCAACTATCTCACCACCTTTCTCAGCCACATCAACCATACCAGAGGCCTGGGGCTCCCATTCACAGGAAAAAGAACTTAATAATTATATGACACACGTGATCGTAATATATCAAATACTTTCTGTTCCAATAATATTACAGGTTTGAGGAACAGACAAACAGTTTATAAATTTTCCATCGTTTTAGGATAATATGTAAACATACTTCACTTTTTATATCAAAGAAATTTGAAAAACACCATTATCAGTCGATTTGTTTTGCATATACCTGTTAAGTTTGATACAATAAAAGTGTACTCGAATAACAACAAATGCAGGCCGGAAGTGCGTGGGGTCGAGACTCAATGGCTGGGGCCTGGATACCCAAATTTTCCTGTTGGACATTTTCTGTCTAGAAACAATCAAAAATGTCAATTACCTTAACATAAATGCACAATTAGCTTTGCAAGATAGTCGTCAGAGTGTCTTAGAATCAATCTGCTACAAAGTCAGACGTGAAATGGTTCACCCCCCTCCCCAACGTCTGACTTTATAGCAGCTTGGGTCCAATGCACTCTGCGGAATATCCAGCAAAGTTAATTGTGATTTCTTTCAAACTGGTTTCGAGTAGAATTATCAAAGACACAACAAACTTTGGGAGGGTCAGAATAGTTTTTTTTTTTTTCAAAATGCCCCATATCATATTATTAGATGCAACTGATGACTTGGTAGGGATACTACAAAATGACGTACCTTAAAGACTATTTGTACACGAAATACTTACACAGAACATTCTAAAATGCACAGCAATTTACCAAGGAATGCCAGTTACCATATGAATAATTAGGCAGATTAATTAACAACCCCTTGTTTTACGTAACGCTTAAAACCGTGCAATTAGGATTCCGACTCCAATCCTGCTATAGACCGCGTGTTTGGTCTAGCGGTAGAGCATCCGCCTCTCACGCGGAAGGCCCGGGTTCGATTCCCAGGTCGAGTCACACCAAAGACTCTAAAAATGAAACCTACTGCCGTTGTGCGTGATGCTCCACATAAGCAATGGAGTAGGGAATGCAAGCCAGTGAGCCACAACTGGAAAAAGGGCCGTGGACGGCTCGACTTGGACCAATAGGTTGGAAACTGGGCCGTAAAACTCCATCTAACTAACCAATCCTGCTACGCAATTCGACGAATGACAACACGAGAACCTTCCCTAGGACTTCTGTAACTTTCTACAGACGTCTACTTGCTTTGAGGGACCTGGAGAGTACTTACAAAAGGAACTGTTTACTGGGTGATCCTTATTTAAGAGATGATTACATCTTGAACTTTCTTTCTCGAATCCTCCCATTATGGATGCATCGTGTGAATGAAAAGGCGGGAAAATTTGATGGACTATATAAAAGGTATGTCAAAAAGCAACTCCCTGGTGTTACCTAAGAGATACAAGATACAGAGAGATACAAATAAGTATACCAAGACAGATATATACACCAGAGAGCAGTGGCGCCGGCATTGGGGGCATGGGGGCACGTGTCCCCAATCGATTTTCGAAAATTTCCCCGAAATCTTTAAAATGAGCCACAAAATAGTTTAAGCTATAGATTTCTCTAGGGGTTAGGATCAGGTGTGTTTCTGACTGAATGATGAATCTATTTTAATCATTTTTTTATCACAAGTTGTTCTCAAACTATCGAAAATTCTCGCAAATCCTTCTCAAAGTATGAAAATTTTTGCGCACTTCGTACGCCTACAGCCTCACCTCATGGCTCTGTCTTCTATCAATACCGTCTCAAATATATTTGCATTATTCAATGGTGAGGGTTTAACAATTACTTCGATTGTTCTTGCCCATAAGAGTCATTATGAAGGAGCAAAGCATTGCAAAACTGCAAAGTAGTGGAATTCAGGGGAAGACATATTTTATGGAAATTGGAATCTTATACGAATTACTGAACAGGAGACTCGCCCTCTAATTAGTGGATGTATTTTGTTAAGGACTTAAAGTATCTCAGTGCAAAGTCTGCACGCATTCGTCACGATACACACTCCATGTCTTATATTCACTATTGGGGCAATAATACATTATCCTGACCAAATCACTTTTACGTCAAAAGTACATCTTCGACCTCTGCAGGGACTCCACATCCGTAGAGAATCATATAGCATTGTAATGTCATGAGTAATATGTAATATTCGTAGCATGTATTTGTCGTTACACATTTTTTATAACGAGTGCCATGCCACAACCAAAGTATCACAATATAATTATAATTTCTAAGAATGTTGTTAATTGAAAGATTTCCAAAGATACCTGCATTTTGCATCTAAGTCACTTTACCTAAACAAGAATTTTTCAAGGGAAGGAGTTGTTTCCCCTCCACTTAGACAACACACCTTTCCTTTACCCAAAAGTGAGAATGCACTGAATTGTGAAATTTTTCCACTATATGATCAGTTCTAAAATTTGTCAAAGATAGCACCATTTTGCGTCTAAACCATCTCAAATGAACAAATATTTCTCGGTGCATGTGGGGTGGGCTAAAGCATAATCTTCTATATTGCCCCTCAATCACCAACCTCTGGCGGCGCCACTGCCAGAGAGATCTTGAAAAAGAACCTAGGGAGATTCTGCTCAACCTAAAGTTCCAGAATATAGATGCCAGACTCAAACTTACATTGTTTGAGGGAGTGAGAAAAGTCAAGCTCGAATTCAAGCTCTGAATCTAGAACTTTGTGCTTACTACTAGTATTGTAATCTGCCGTAGGATTCTGATTCGCGAGACGCCTGACGTTACAACGGTGCCAGTTCTATAGCCCAGTCAAGACAAGAGAAAAGTGCACAGAGTATAACTATTGTAATCACAGGCCCAGCTTGGAATTAGTAGATTTTGTAAGATTTAAGGAAAGGTGATAAAATAATAAGCTGTTTGAACGTTACATCTCATTTTTCTGCATTTTTTGCTGTTGTTGGTTTGTGTTATATACCGAGCTGTAAGTAAATTGTTTGCCTTACATCCGCAAAAAATTGAGACCATAGAACATTTCAGAAGCTTTACTTAACACTGCAAGCAACTTTGTTTTTATTCTGGCTAACCTGTTGAACTTTTGATGCAATTTGAAAATGTCATTCCATCTAGATGGATGTGTGGTAAGTCCCTCCATGAAAGAACTATATTCGGTAACAAAGTCTGTTCCTATTGAAATCGCAAAGCGCCTTGTTATCAGTTTTAATAAAATTTGAAAATTTAAATAAAACAATAAGCCCTTTGAACGTTGCATCTCATACTTCTGCATTTTTTCGCTGTTGGTGGTTTGTGCATTATTTCGACCTGTAGCACTTGCTACAAGTACTCACCAAATGAGCTTGAATTTTAATGGGGAGCAATGAAGGTATCATAGTATGAACTTGCAAACCGTAGCAAGCTAAATTCCGTCTGACTTCACCTAATCATATGACAATTAATGTGTACCTGAATTGTTAGTAACATGCACGATAATAATTTATAATAGTTATATTGCGAAACAACTTCAATTTTGTAATGAAAACAAATAGATTTTATGCATTTAGTTGATGTATAAAAGTGAAGGCTGCGGCGACTGCTTTTATCCTTGAACGTCAAATAGATTCACAACACAATGGACAACTTTCATAAAGAAAAAGCACAGATTAGCACAGAAAATGACAATATTGAGATAAAACATATTTTGTTTGTATGACACAATCACCAATGTGATTCCATGTTCAACCCAAAAGACAGCCCTGTCTCTATGGGTTCCCTGGCTTGTGAAAATAGATGCCTCAGACACTCTGTACGTTTTGTATGTTTTAAACAATTTTGACGGAGCAGTCAGACAAAATAATATCAGAAAATTGGATACTGCTGATTTATGATTATGTTTTGCTACATACTAATTCATTTCCAGTTATGGTGATTTAGAGGTGAGGTTCCCGATATGATGGACCGAAAACGCTTTCGAAATGTTCGTAGAAAAATTTTGACTTTGAATAGTGGCACTGTCTAATCATGACATTTTGGGGTATGCACTACATCCCTTTCTTTGTATTGGCTTATCCAATGTGAATAAATCTCAAGAATATATGGGAGAGGATGCCAACATCCCTGTGTTAGTAACACATTCCTCTGTAATCTGTGATTGAGCAGTTGCGAGAGTCATTGTCTTACAAGTTATACAATAAGTTTTGACCAGCTGCAGAGGAAGATAGCAGGGTGGAAAAGAAAGACGCGAACTTGGTTTGTGTTTGAAGGCAGTACTCGAAGATAACACTATTGAGGTCCATCGAACACACTGCCCTAATATTCAGTGATATGCAAATAAAAATGTTCTCTGTGTTTAATGCCTACTTATTTTTTCGCTTAATATTAAAATTATAACCAGTTTTTCCAATCAGTGACCGTTATACACAACGGATCCAGCTCTACGCAATCTCAAGGCCCTGCTCAAGGCCCATCAAAAGCGTAACAATACCATAGCTTACTACAAAATAACTTAAAGGCAATAGGCAGTCTTCCCAACATTGCTTTGAAAAATCAGCAACTCTTGAAAAGCTCCTCTTATTTGCCTTAAAAGTTCCCCTGAAGATGTTTGTGAACATAACTAATACAAACAAATTTAAAACTTGGAGTTACTCTCCATGATTTTAACAATGCAGTAAAAAAATATTGTCATATGATCAAAAACGCCACTCATGAATTAGAATGACGGGGTATACTAATTCTGATCGGGTGACTGCATTTTCCCTTTAAATGATTCCCCATTAGCACCTCCCTACTGTGAAATGAACTGTGTAAGCATAGGCGTATGAGAAGGGGTGGGACAGGTAGAAATTGTCCCCCACAATGTTTGGAAAACACAAAAATTCGGGCAGAATCTGTAAAAATTGGGGCAAAAGCTTTCTTAAAAGGCTCAGAGATTCAGGAAATTTACTTGTTTGAAAACCCTGCGGAAGGTGCCGGCAGCTTATTGTTAAGCCGACATGAGTTGTCAATCTGCAGAAATTTTACCGTTCTGTTACTTCGTAATACAAATTTTCGTGTCCAAAATCTCCATCCATTCTCTCTTTGTTTGTCGTTTGAGAAATACGAATCTGTTGCCATTCCTTCATTCTAACACCTCACCACAGTTGACAGTTGAAGGCTTTACAATTTCCATGACTGAAACAATTTCAAATGATTCAATTATTCTTGGCTTGTACCTAACAAGCTATACAAACATTTTTCCTTGTCGTGATGGGGTTTGCCAGCCTTCGTCCTCTTCATTGGTTTCTATCTAATATGCGATGCCAATAGTTTTCGTTGTTTTAGAAATAATTGTTAACATTAAACATTTTTTAAACAGGTTGCTTCTTTGAAGTAATGGTAATGTTAGTTAGGGAAGAATTTTTAGATAACAATCACCATAATCTCTGACTTTTCCTAGGCTTGCATTCATGCAAACCATGGATCGTCATCATAACAATTACGACAAGGTAAGAAGTTTGTTGGGGGGGGGGGGGGCATGCATTAGAAAAGTGTAAAACTGTTTAGGCAACAACTACTAGCAGCCTGATATGCATGCAGGGGCGGGGCAATGTCGGGGATTGAAATGAGAAGTAGTTTAGTGGGACAAAAACTTATAAGGTGTTTTGCAATATTCTGACCATAATACATGAACGTATTGGTACGAAATGACTACATCAAATTTGTATACTATAACATTGTTGAAGGATAAAAGGTGGCGTGTGAGTGTGTCCTGGGAATACGTTTTGTTAAGGAATTTTTAATGGAGGGAAATATTACAAAAGAAAAAGGTTTTCATTTGAACAGAAGAACACAGCAGTGTTATAGCAACAGAGAGACAAGCGCCCCCACCATTGGCGTGAGGCCCAACTTGGAATCGTTGTGGTGTTTGGGTTAACTCTCCCTCAGGGTTCCACACTAACTGCTTTTATCTTCCGAAGCTATGGGTATTCGTAAAGTTGTGAGCAACAAAACAATAATTTCAACTGTTTTATTCAAAGTCGCTGGGTACTAAATTTATAAAATGCACCAAAATCAAGGTATTTTCAGATTTAGATCCAGTCGAACGTAGGGTTAATTGATCTGAGTAGTGGATAGAAAAGAAACTGCTTCTAGATCTGGGTTTCTACACACAAACTCCTAACTATCAGCTACTTACTAAAGGTTGCAGAAACATTTTGCTTCTGAAATGCTCCGTGTAACTTAACACGGTTTGAAACGTTACTCGATATTAGGTACCCTTTTCATCGTCTGACTCATTGTGAGGTTCTGTCTGGCTTGATCATACCATGTTAATAGGGTTTGGTAGCAAATGCTCTCAGGTATTCAGGGGCTTTTAAAATAAACCAAAAAGACGCTTTTAAAAAGGATTTACCGTGATGATGATGTCCAAGAAACTTACAGGACAGAGGTTTTCCTTGGAATTTTGTTGAGCTAGTCATTAAAGCAGTACATGATTCACCTGTAAATATGTTAAACTAATCATGGCATGACTTGTTGACATTAAAAATGTGATCTGCATGAATAACAAAAATGGTTGCTAGTACCCACTCCATAAACCGCAGGGTCTCCTTTGTCTGTTCTTTGATCAGTTGAATAGGCTTATTGCTACCTCAGGGTAGCACATTTATTGCTACTTTTATCAATTCACGTATTAATGAATACAATGGAGTTGAATAAGAATATGGTCCAGTGAAAATGGGAAATACAAATATATATATATATATATATATATATATATGTGTGTGTGTGTGTGTGTGTAAACCTGTGTGACCCCTCTGAATAGCTATTAAATTTGTATAATCCAAAATGGGAGCCACTTTCTCAGTTTGACATTCAATACCCCTACAGTGTGTCATTCCTAGTTGAATATGGTTGAATTGACCCAGCTGACATGGAGAACATATTCACTAAACTGTGTAACCTCTCTAAACAATCAACAACCGAATGAAATGTAATACATGGAGTCGGTTATTGTTTCTCGTTCTCTCACGTGTTTCCATCAGATGTATAAAAACAAAATAATGAATTAGAGGTCCAATGTTCATTTTTTTGCACTTCCATTTTGGGGAAGGCAACATAAAGGGCATGGCCCACTGACCTCCACATCCTGTGTGCGTTACTGAGTTATATCGATAAGTCATTCTGACCCCTAAATTGTCAATGTTTCCTTCCATCCAAATGAACTTTAGTTTCAAGTGTGACGCTAGTAGCCCAACTCCAGTGACCTACCGCTAATAATAATATATAAATAATATGATATCGCAGCACCCTGCATCCCCTCGTTAAAGCCAAATGGAGACCCAAACTAAAGACTCATTAAGTATTCGTGCTCATCACCTCCTAACTTTTGCTAATTAGTCATGTACATAATCGTAATAATTAAAAGCAATCACATTACCATAGGAATAAAATTAATCGTTTGGGTAGCACTGTCGGGGGATACTTATCAATACACCTGTATGCGTTTAGATCTAGTACCAGTGGATAACAGTTGGTTCTACTAAATATACATTTGAGCCGTATAAAAGTCATAGCCGACTAAGGTGAACTTTAGAGCTACTTTTCAGCCGTCTTTTTATCGTTTGTTCGCGAGCCAACCAAACGGAAGTGAGTTATAAGTTATTGCAATGTTTCCAAAACAAAGCGCTTCCGCATAAACTCTACCTTTTGTGTTTCTGATCAATATTTGAATGTCTTTTTGAAGGTATGATATACTTCAAGTTGGATCCCTGTTAAGGATGCCTGGATCAGACGTTTTCATAATAAGGGCCGGCATGTGAAATAGAGACCGCAGTCATTTTTATCGTGGAACTATTCATATTGCATATACATTGGTCAAATAGAAAAGCATGGACGTGGTCAGTTCTTTACCTTCTACCATATACTGGAATTTTCATCGTGGTAAAGAAAGCGTTCGTCTTCATATTTTACATTTGATCAGTGTTTTTCAGTCAATGAAAGAGTGAAGATCGTCACCGTTTATCATAATGGATCATCGTCAGATTTTTTCTGGGCTTGTTATTTTTCTGTGGACAGCAAACATTCTGTTTGCAAATCAGGTGGTGAGTACTGTCTTGTTAATTTTCTTGCCATAAAAAGCTGTTTTAAGAAACAAGCTCACAATAAAAGATTGTGAAATCATGAAACATCTCTTACTGCAAAGTATTTAAACTGAGTTATAGATTCAGCTGTAACTATTTCTATATTTATGAATAACATGCATCCAACAGTCTCGTCAATTAATCGATAGGTTTCTCCAGGTAAAGAATGTGTTAGACTCTGTGAAAAGCACAAACCTTTAATACATCTTAGAAATATCAAAGACCACTCTGTCGTAGTATTCACAAAAAGGTCAGTCTCGTCGATCGAATAGGAAATATATTCACTATAACTTTGTCCTAGAATGACCTTAATTTACAAATACACGCAAAATAGTGCTTGAAAAGTTGATTGCATTTTATACCTGCTAAACGTATCAAGTAAATACATTTAGTGTTCTTGCATTGTTCAATTTCAAGTTGACATCCTTAAGATAATGCAATATTGAAGTCCTTTGTAATTACTGTTAAAAAGTAGAATAATTGATGATGCCACGGTATATTGAAGATCGCTACAAATTTTCCTTTTTTCATCTTTTATAAAGCAACGTAAAACATATATCATAGTTGTTACATCTTTTTCGTGATGCTCCGCATAAGCAATGGTGTAAGGGAAAGCAAACCAGTGAACCACAACTGGAAAAAAGGCCGTGGCCGGCTCGACTTGAACCAATTCGTTGGAAAATGGGCCGTTAAACCTCATCTAACTAACTACATCTTTTTAGCCTGAGTCGTGACTGACTTGAACCATCCATTAGACAGAAATTATGAACAATATCTTCCTTTCATTTACAGGTTATTAAGTAGCTAAAAGCTCAAAGTTTGGACAAAATCTAACTGAAAGACTAATATTGTTATGCCCAGAGTTTTTGTATTCAAAGACAATCGCTCTTCATGCTCAAATTCGGTTCATACACATTCAAACTCATACAATTATAACATCTAAGTGTAGGTGTAATCTAGGACTCGATGCACAAACAATTAAACTTGATCTTACGTTTGATTTACAATCGCCGTTTGCATGGTATATAACTAATGATTGGGCTCCATGTTTTGCAATAAGAAACTGATGTATTTTAAGTTGTTTTTTAGTTATTAAGATTTACTTCTTCCTGAGATTTTGTTTCTGGAGAAGTTCTTTTCAATATTTCCCTCACTGCATTTGCCATCTTGGCGTTGAGTTTGTACCATATTGGGCACCCCGTCCAACGTGGGAGATGTTACAAAGTAGATCAAACACTCTATGGACTCTTTGAAGCAATGTTCATTACAGATGGTAATCTTGTCTTTCTGTTCAAAATTTTAATTTCAGTGCCATTCTCAACCAAAGATTAGTGTTTCATAGTGAAAATGTTAATAATATGAACCACCCAAAACGTTGGACTCGATAACTTTTTGTTATCAGTCTCCATACCCAAATGTAAAATGTTTAAATTTCGTCGTTATTCGTCACAATAAAAACCGTTTCAGTTAACGTCAGTGAAGAGTTGTTATAACTTACTTTTGGATTATACTTGCTTTTGATACGGACATTTGCTAACATCAAGAAAAATGTTTGGGCTTTAAGGCTGTTTGGGACAGAAATATTACTGAAAAGTTTGGAAAAAAGCTTGGCCATTGACAGACACAAATCTAACTTCAAATCATTTTTAAGCAATGATCCTTGTCTCAGAATTATAAGAGTACGAAAGGAGCTTCAGATCGTTATTAGGATTATTCGGTCAACAAAAGCTCAACTCTAAAACCAAAGATGTTAGCCAATCAAAAATTGATCTTTATAAGAATTATCGCTTTAAAAATCTCATTGTCTGACACTTTCGGTTTTTGAGGCTCCTTCCGCACACCTATCTGGTTCAATCTCATGAGATTTCTTCTTAAAATGTTGACAAGAAAGCATCTTATATATACATGGAAAAAACTTTGGGAGTATGCCGAAACCAGTTTTGTTGGGCTAATCAGCTTTGGACTTAAACATTAAGCAATTTTTTGGTCGATTAATGCCAATTGCTCCTATAAGAGTCCTCTTCTTATTCCATCTCCGATTGAAATATTGTAATTTTACTTTCGAGCAGTAACCTATTTCTGTAACTTATGACACAAATGTAAACGCAGTACTTAATAATGTTAGACATGCAGTATATTAAGCAGTTACTTCAAATATTGACACACAGTTAACATTGCCTTGTATAATTTATCCTTATATTTTACAGGTCGAAAATGTTCTAACAGATGACAACAATTTAGGTGAGTTATGTGTTTTTTAAAATAATGTCAGAAATTTAAAGTGAAAGAGCAATCGCCCCAAATTTATTTGGAAGCATCAGGCATATCTAACAAATTTTCCCTTATTTCCTTTAAATATATCTTTCATACTTTTCCAAACAAAAAGAGTCATATTGAAACTAAACAAAGTACTTATTCTGCATGAATTGAACAATTCAGTAACAAAAATATCGTCAAGTGACTTAAACGAGCCATTCATAAATAAGGATAATGAGGTACCCTATTTCAAAATTGGTGTGACTACATTTTCCTTTTTTGCTTTAAATAATGACCAATACCAAAGAGATGCCAAAAAATAAGGTTTTTTAATAGTTTAATTGAATAAAAATCTGTGGTAAAAGGGAAATTACACAATGAATGCCCCACAACTTAAAGGAATATCAAGATGAATTGAATCTTATAGCATCAAAGCACAAAGAAATTTTCCTCTCTCTAGCTTCTTCATATTTCTTTTATCAACGGCCCGAGTATCCCCGAGATTGCAAAGAAGTTCAAGATTTTTGTTCCTCTACAAACACAAGTGGTTTGCATCTTATAAAACCAGATGGATATCCTGAACCTTTTGAAGTCTATTGCGAAAACAGTGAGGATTCTGGAGGATGGACGGTAAGTTGCCCTTGTTTACTCTCTGTTTTGAACTTGTCCTTACCCTTTACGAGATAAATATGATGTTGTCTGTTTTGCATGTTGGGCAATTGATATCGTTTAATTAGCACTGTATATTTCTCTGTCGGAAAAGAAACGATAACAGTTAGGAAAGGACAAAGAAACAAAGTATTCCAAACTAATAAAATACGTATTAGAAGGAGAGAGTAATTATTAGCACAATTAAAATAAGATCTCTATTCTCAAAACGATTACTCGTTGTCGTAGTATAGTATGATATTTGATAAAATATGGCATTGCGTTTAAATCACCAGTTGGTATTTGACAAAGTTAAGTATGATAATAAAGAGAGTCATTCTTCATTACGTTTTCGTAAAGACTAACCTTTCTAATGATGGATGTTCTTTAGTGTTTCCTTTTTCTTGGCATGCAATGTTCATAAATATCGATTACCATGCATGATTTTCACTTTGTTATCTCTCTATTCCAGGAAGGTGGTATTAGATGGAGATCCATAGATAAAATTTTTTTGAACCCGACTAGTTGCCGACAATAATTTCGTAAATTTGTGTGTTGTTCTTGACGATCCAATAGGCTTAAAGGTGTTACAAACTGAGCACAAATGGGGCACATCGTCTGTTACATCTCGAAGAGTACATCGGGAAATTTGCCCCTTGCCTTCACATTGCCAGTCCCTTAAGCCGTAAATTAATTTGAGGGCTTCGACGCGTTTCGACGCTATTTACGACATACTTGTTTAGTTCCGTATAACTTGCCCAATATGGGTGCCAATATGCGAGGGAATGCGGAAATGAATCAAAATCCAACAGCAAGGTGTAGTCTTGTAATTCTTTTGCTCATTTGCATAAATTATTAGTCTGGTTTATTGCCAGCATCATTAGGTTCCTTGGCAGTAAACAGTCGTTTTGAATGTTCGTGCTTGACTATCTGCAACTAGTTAGACATTAAAACATTGTTCTAAATATTCTTTTTTGATGGGGTCGTTGTAGGTATGAATGAGGTTGCCTAGATATTACACAAAAGAATCCAATACCCTTTAGTTCAATTATCCCTCAGTAAAGGACTTGGTTTCCACTCTGCGGTCAATCTGATTGGATTAGCATTAATTAAAGTTTTCGATGGATCGCTATTTAATATCACCTCCCCGCTCATACATTTTGCAAAACGCCGTGTCGTACATGCTTTGATTCATTTCGCAGGTCATACTACGTCGTGAAGACGGAGTAGTTTATTTTGACAGAAACTGGACGGAGTACAAGCTTGGATTCGGATTTTTGGCAACTGAATTTTGGCTTGGCAACGATAAGATATCGTGTTTGACAAATCAAAAGAAATATGAACTTCGTATTGACATCACAAACTCCTATGGTATGTCTTTCTACGCCATCTACAACAGCTTTCGCATCAGTGATGAGGAGAGCAAATACAACCTAGACAGACCTGGAGAATATTCTGGGAACGTAGGTAAGACTTTCCGCGTATAGTTTCCTAAAGATATTTTCTATGGTGGAAGTCGTCAACCATGTGAGCGAAAAGTTAGCCCACGTCCATTAAAAGTACTCTCATTTGAAGTAAACTCCATATTACGACAGGATATCCCAGATTTGTGGTCAGTCGTCCGGCTTCTCTGAGACCTTTGCATTTTGGCAATCTTATCCAACAAATTATGAGGCAAATTGTGGAAGCTTGATTGGAACTTGGCACCTTTGTCCAAAATTTTATTTGCTAAGCTTGCGCCCAACATGTAGAAAACACTACCAAATAACTTGAGGAATACACCAACTTTAACCGATTCTAAATCACTTCTTTATGCTTATCTATAACGAAAAAAAATCTTTAAATTTAATAATCGTTTATTTGGAGGGGATGTAGGTTTGTGAAATTAAATTTTTTTCGATTTGATCTCATATCCGTCATTTGTGTCATAAATTATTGTTTCATTTGCTTTAGAATATTTTGCTCGGGTATTTTATTGTACTCCTGTTTGTTTTATTTTGTACTGTACAGCACTTTCTGGTTTTACGATAACGTTATATGATGTAAAAAATAAATTGTTATTATAATTGTGTATAGGTATAAAATGAATCCAAAGACAACCTTCGAACAACAGATCACTGGAAAATAGTTTGTGTTATAAGCTTGATGTTTTGTTACATTTTAAGATACTTAAACGGAATCATTTTCGATTGTTACGAAATATGTATACATCAATGAATATAGAGAAATTACAGCAATATAACAGTAACATCTATAAGCTTAATTCATAGGAAATGTCTAACATACTGTCATTCGCTTCAAGGAGGTTTTTTGTTTGATGTCAAATTCATAGGCGATATGTAAACTGTACTGAAATTTCGGTAAGGTATGTGATCTATAAAATTGGTCTCAGTTGAATCGTACCTGCCTAATCTTCAGGTTACCTGGAAACCGTCTAAAAAGGATAAAATCATGCTAACCGGTTTTTATTTATTTATTTTTTAGACACGCATATTACTTGGTGTAAAATTAATACGGGATACGAAAACTGTACTTGTCAGAAATCTTGTGAGAATCCACACGACTGTCTAGATACTTGTGATGACGAAGATATCTGTATTTGTCCTGAAGACTATTACCTCAAAGAAGGACTCTGTGTACAGAGAGAGGAGTGTGGATGCTATGCGTTTGATGGAATCTTGATTCCGGTAAAATAAAACGAAACGCTATATAACATTCTGTGACAAGCACAATTAAATTTCTATTTTCTCAATTTCTTAAGTACGGCATTTATTTTTTTAGAATTCGTAGATAGGTAAGTTTAATGTCTACATCGTAATAACATTAGACAACATGATCTTGCAATCTTGAGACAAAAGAAAAGTCGGGCTTATCTTTGTAACGCATACGACGAGTTATGACAAAGTTATGATAAAGATATAAAGAAATTTCAAAGAACCTGAAGTTAATAATACAAATCATTTTAGTATTTAAGGCTGTGAAAAATCAGCCTATTTTTTACCTTTTAGAGAAGGTGTTTGATATCGTCCAAAATGGGTCATGTTTGAATTATATACTGTGATTTGTGTTAACTGAAACGCTGATACAAGTTAGAAAATTATAAATCTTATTTAGAACTTCACGTTTCTACTGTAAATTTGACCGTTTGGATAGGAGCCTACGGAGACGGGTCCGAATGAACCAATTCATTGATTGTTTTAATTTGCTTTTTACTTCAAATAGGAGGGAGAGGTTTACGCAAACTCCGACTGTACAAGACTAGCTACTTGTCAAGATGGTCAACTAAGATGGAATGATCTCTACGAGTGTGGGGATAATGAAGTTTGTGAAGTAAGAAACAACGTCAGGCAGTGTTATTGTGCTCCTGGTTCCATAGGGGAGGGTGAAGGCTGCGTTACTGTCACTGACTGTTTTGACGTATACAAAGTATACAAGAAGAAGACCGATAATGTTGAAAACGGTGTACACAAAATCAAACCAGAGAATTGGCCTGGAGAGCCTTTTGAAGTTTATTGCAACATGTCTGAAGGAGGCGGCTGGACGGTAAGTTAATTCGCCACATCAAATAAGTCATAACCTTCTAGTTTCGTGTTTAATTTGTCACAGAAACAAAAACAAACTTTTATCGTTTGAATTTCAGCTTCTGATTATTCATATTGTGTTTATTAACTCTTGTTCTAATTTGGGATTGTGGTTTCGTGAAGCTGTTTGATATGTCAAATGCTATTTTAACGTATTACAATACTTGGAAAATTTGAGTCAAGCTGGATTTTAGAGTGCTAATCTATGTTATCATAAAATATTATTTTTCGTTGAGCCAGAGTATTCAAATCATGATTTGACCAAGAGGTTTTATAGCTGTCCGATAGCTACTTGAATAAAAGATTATCTGTGTAGAAATCAAATCCCTTAGAAATCGTTCACAGTTCTTACATTAAAACTTACACCTCCGTTTCACTTTCAAAGGTATTTCAGCGTCGAGTAGATAACTCAGTTGATTTTTTCCGAAACTGGACCAACTACACAGAAGGGTTTGGCTCCCCAGAAGGTGGACTGTGGCTTGGAAACGAGAAACTGTATTTTTTGACAAATCAAAAACGATACAAACTACGGATTGATCTTGTTAATAGAGAAGGATCACCTTACTATGCCGAGTTTGATTATTTTCGCATCGGTGATGCAGACAGCAAATACAAACTAACGCATGTTGGTACCTACTCCGGAGATGCAGGTATAACCAAAAAGCACCGTTATTGATATTTTGAGCTACTTTTAGTAACTGACTTTCAGCGTTGGTTATCAACCCTTATAATTGCTCAGCTTTCACTGAACATTAAGTACTCATCCAAACACATTTACATTACTGTGGGTAAAAATGTTACTGCTCCTAGATATTAGCACCGGCCCTTCACATAACCGCTTATTGTCATGAGATCTCATTTTAGAATTATAAGTAATGTTCAAAGAGGGAAAATCTGTTGAGGGTTTACGGTTTCCAATGGTGCGCCTGCTATCTTATCAAGGCAACCCTTTCCACAGTTCAGAGTCTATTTAAAACATTTAGTTGGTAGGAAGACCTTTTAATTTCAAGTTCGACGGCTGCATGTAGTTCTAAACAAAATTAGTGTTAATAACGTTTTGCCCTCCTAATTACCAGAACTTTTGGGAAGCAGTGACTAAACAATATACTATCCCAATTACTGTAACGGTTCGGAGCTTGTAGGTTTGCTACAATCCAATATCTTTATGGTGTTCGGGAAACGAATTTCTTCAAAAAATTTTAAAGTTATGCTTGCCATTTTGTTAAACAATGGAACAAATTCGATGGTATGACACATGGATGTTTCATAGATTTGAAGCAAACAATAGTCCAGTTTGAGTGTTCTAAAAGCAAAACAAAATGCAAGAGAAAGTAACGAAAGCTCCTGTGTAAATGCAAAGTATGTCAAAATGACATCAATGTAAGTACGCTGCCGAAATGTGAATTCAACTCTGTCATATACTTGTTGGTATATTGACAGAAATTTACTGCAATTTTCACCAAAACTGGCGTTTTAAAAATACGGGTGCCACTCATACGTACCTCACTTACAAAAATGATATTGTATTAATTCCATCCAACATTTTACACCAACTCAATGTCCGTGAATCAGTAATGAAAACTCACAATATGAATTGCCCTCTTGGCGTTACCACATTATCATTAACCAATCGGGTTACTCAAGCAAAGCGAGCCTGTTCATAGTTGATATTTTATCTGTTTATTATGTAACAGCTTTAACTATCAACACCTCCAACCCATACACAAACTGGATTCCAAATAAGCCTTTTGTTACTGTGAAATACGGTCTTTCAATTGTATCGGAGTCACCATGAGACTTAATGTATTCTCTGACTTCAAGTTGTTAAATGGCGCTACTTAAACATAATTTTAACACATAAGTGAAATGCGTTTAACTCTCTGGTGTATCATATTACTTCATCGTGGCCCACACTTTTGTGATTAGCAGTCTTCAAGATTGAAGTATAGAATAACAGTGTCGCGTGCTTAATTAAAATGTTGTTTACCATACGATTATCTAGGAGACCTTCCTTCATCACTTTGGTTTACTAGTTCTTTTGTTTAGGGAAATAGGTTCCAGCTATTATTTGTAATAGGTATTATAACCAAGTTATGAACAACTTCGGTGTGGGGAAGAAAAAAGGAAACACAGTAAAATATACCATTTTACTTATACAATCACATAGTTGAGGCCTTTGAGAGGAAGGCCAATGAATGCCCTCTTCACTCCCAAACCCTACGACAGTTTCACCCTTGAGATTCTTCCCTGGGATAGGAAATAAGTTTCATGGTAGAAACCTACGATTCCTTGGAATATGACTATCCCTTAGGATTAATATTTTATTCACATATCTCAGAGAAGCATAACAGACTAATATTTGAAGTAAAATTCTTTGGTTTGATTTACAAAGTATGAAGAAAATCATTTACTTCCTTATCTCGTTTTACCCCTTTAGATTCCAGAAGTAATGCGGACGGTCATGCTCTTAGAAATCACCTTAATTACCCCTTCAGTACCTACGACCAAGACAACGATGTTCACAGCAGCCTTAACTGTGCTGAGTACAATCATGGTGCATGGTGGTACCATAATTGTTATAATTCAAATCTAAACGGTGACTACCACGCCCCTTGGGACAGCCATACCAGCATTGATTGGTATTACCTCCCAGGGTCTCGCTACAACATTCTGTACACAGAAATGAAACTTCGACCATTTTTAACAGATACTGGACTATAATTTGTACATAACTTGTTTCAAGCTCTACACAGGCCCTTGCGCTATGTTTTTCCTAAGGTGGATTCAGAAAAGGTTATGTTATGATTATATTTAATTAAAGTATAAAAACGAAATACTGATAGTGACATTTGCATATTTCTCTCAACATATTGTTACCTTCGATTTGTTATCGATTGTTTAAATGTTAGACGATCCTATCAAGTCACGCCTTAGGCCGTTTCGGCTTACAGGCGAGTAACATTGTAAGCAGGGGCGTAGCTAGGATGAAATTTTTAGGGGAGCCTAGGTAACAAATGGAGTCGACACCGCCGAGGGTCATGCTTGTCAAGACTATCTAAGCGGAGCGCCACCATCAGTTGGCGCGGAGCGTGCAAGAAAATTTTGGGCTTTACAAACCCTCCAGGTGGCCGGAAACGGCACTTCCCACGTGTTTTAAGCTGCATGTACCCGGCCTTGAAATTCGAATTTCATGTCTGCCATTTCTCAAATAATGGAAGAAAAATCAATCCATAAAAAAGGTAATACACAAGGCCGCACATACACTTTTTTGCTAGGGGGCAAAAAGTGGGCATTACTGATCTGTGGCCTGGGGGAAGGGACTAAAGGGAACGGGTGTCTCCCTCCCCCTTGGCAAAAATTTGTGATTTTAGGAGGACGTCTAGATAGCAAATGGTGCAATGTTTGAGGGATTTCAGCTTTAAAAGGAAAACGGAAAAGTAGTTGTGACTAAGTGCGACAAAAGTCATTTTTGAGAGAGTGGTGGGTATGACGTGAAGTATGACCTCAGCCATTGAACTCCGTTGTGGGTGGGGGGTTTAAGGGAGGGGAGGGAGTGTTACTAGTTATAAAACGTTTTTATGACTAAACTGGCACGTTTTAAAAACGTTTTTAAGCCATTGATGATTGAAGCTACCTATAGTAACAACAGCAACATTGTAGCTATGCATAGTCAATCGCGCGTAGCGCGAGAATTTTAGAAAAGTAGGCTAGAAATACATCCTAGTAGAGCTGTAAATGATTGGTATGTGTACAGATATAGGCATGAAAATATTGATCAGCCTATTTGAAATTGTTTAAGTTCTATCATTACGATCACGACTATTTCTTATATTTTTACTGCGTTTTCTCTGTATATTCTCAAAGTTGGAAACGGTGCACTTTGAAAATTTCTGGGGGTAATTGCCCGCCCCCGATGTGTACGGCCGTGGATATCATATGAGCTGAGATAATACAAGAATCCTACTGAATTATCCATCCCTTTTCATTTATTTTGCCTGCAATTCTCCCATATTCATCTTGTAGTGTATCTCTATTACATTTGTCCATCGCCCTATCCATAGGCTACATGTCCACTACTCAATTACATATTCCCTAGATCAAACCATTTGTCTCCAACCTAGGGTTACCATATTTATTTTCTAGCAAAGAGGACATAAATCACTGTCCTGATGTAGGAGTCTAAGGGTATTCCCTTCCGGTTTTCAATGGAGTCTAGATGCAAAATGGTGGTGTATTTGTTCACGGACTCAAGTCATCGGTATATTACTTGGTCAGACCTATAATACTACCAGTAAATCTTTCAAACTATTTAACCCGCAAAGCAGAAGTAGGGACCATGTGGGAGGCACATGAGATCCGGACCTTGTTGACAATTTTACAAATCCGTCCGGACCGTGACGCCAGTGAGAAGTACTAAAAAGAGGACTTCGCGAAAACAATCGTTCTACAGTGCACTTGTCATGGGCAAGGAGAGAGACACGACATACTTGTTAAGGATAGAAGAATTATTCGAATGCAGTACCTTACCGTACGGCATATTTTGTGTATGATACCGTAGAGGAATGGTCGTGTAAGAATGGTCTTCAGTGTATGATTGCCATGTTTTCAGTTGAAATCAACCAGCCATCAGAAAGGCAGAAAGGATCTAAACCTGACAATGTCACATCCGAGTTTGTCGTCGGGACATTCGTTTCAGCGTCCAAGTGTTTATATGAGAATTAAACGACAGTGCAGACTATATACCTAATTTAGTGAAAGTAGGCATTTTAAAGTTACAAGTTGATTTCATACGTGCGCAAAATGTGTTTTTCACACATTTACTTTTCTCCATTCTTACACATTTTATTTATTTATTTTTTGAAGGAAATACTTCAAAATTTATTTCAGTTCAAACATTCATTTTTTCTTAATTGTTACACATTTTATTAGGACACAAAAAATCTGGGGGGCCTGACGAATATCTGGGGGCCGCGCCCCCCCCGCCCCCCCCCCCCCCCCCGTAGCTACGCCGCTGATTGTAAGTAACTAAAAGTTGCTTATCGATCTTTTCCAGAACATTTGTAGATTATTCTGTACAGTCCAAGTTGTGAAGTTTTAATTTTTTACTATTTTATGGTGTTATCTTACCAACACATGTAGTACATATAACGTCACACTGTGCATGCGGGGACCATTTGACTGTGAAAAAGCAAAAGTACGTTCAGCTGATACTGTCGACTGTCAGCAACACAACTTGTTCTTTAGCTGATTTATTTCAGTTACACATCTATACACACCACGCGCCAGTAAATAACAAAGGTTACCATCTCTTTATATGAGCATTGTATCATATGACGTATGTATTTAACTCTAGGTACAAAACGTACAGTTGGGTTTTTGTGAAAATTAGTAAAAAAAAATGGAAAAAAATACACTGACAAGAGTCCTGCAAAGGGAAAATGGAGGGGCGTGGATTAAAGACGAGTTGTTTTCGACCTCTTCGGTTACTTATACTCTCTATTTTTAACATCAGTTAAACGTTATCCGTTACAAAAATGAAGAGGGTGAGGAACTTAGACGCCTCCGCAAATTGGACGACATTCATTCTTCAGAAACACTTTAAAATGAGATAGGTCGAGGTAATAGACAATCCTCTTTTTGAAAATCATGCCTTTGTTGTTATTATGTTTAAAATGTAAGCACGTAAGGAATAAAGGTTTTGAGCAGACAATGTTCGTCTAGTTGAAATTTGCTTTTGAAGTTCATTGTCAGGGTCTCATAGACCAACAGGACGATATTTTATGCAATGGGGAAGTTGCCTGTTACTATCCCAGTTGCTTAATTCGGGTTCGTAAATAAATCAGCTGATACTGGAAAGTAAAATGCCAACCTTTGTTGTTGTATAGAGCTAGCTACTCTCCCATGCCCGCTATAAGGGCACTTGCGGAGACATGATGGTCCATTTCCAACAACTATTGCGTGCTGAATCCGCAACAATCTAGTTACGCCTTTGCATACTGACTAAATCATACTGTTGTTACATGCGTGTAACCTTGGTGCTGGGGATGTTTAAAAGTGTTTCGGGAAAACATCGCTCCATTACGAAATTTTGAGGCCTATGACGGGAGCTATTTTAATTAATTTGTTGAAAATTATTTAGGAGGGCATTTATTTTTTCTCCCTTTTAGTGAGATTTTGGCTGCAAGAACGAAAATCCCTTGTCCTCAGTGTATTGGGTATGCTGAAATTGTGGTTGAAATCATGATTGCCAAACAATATCTAAGCTGGAGGAAGTTTATCCTCTTTAAACAAAAATATATCTAAGTTTGGTTTGGTTTGGTTTGGTTTATTCGGTACTAAGACATTAAAACAACAAATCACAGGAAAAGTAAAAGAGACATAAAACAATAAAAGGAGACAAAAGAAAAAAACAAGAGTACAAAACAGAGTACCAGGGATAAGCCCAAAAAGCCTTGAAAAGGCTTAATTCCATTGGGGTCCCTTTAAGGACGGAACAACCGAACAAGAGACAATTGAAAAAAAAAAAATAAGAAGTATTGCACTAAAATTAAGATTAAGAGGAGAGACGTGGGATAGCAAGGGCTAAATTAAAGATTGATTTTGGTCTACTATGCGTGATTTATTGGCAAGGTGGGTTTTAACCTGCAATTTAAAACTGTGAGTGCTCTTAATCTGTTTAATGGAATTGGGGAGAGCATTCCAGTGGTTGATGGCTGTAAAGAAGAAAGTACGATCAGCAAGGCCCTTGACTTTGGGAACAAGAAAATTGAAAGGGCTACCCCTGGTACAGTGTTGGTGAATGGCACTGAATCTAGTAAAATTAAACTTAAGATATTCTGGACAAATGTCATGAAAAATCTTAAAGACCAAATTAAGCTTAAGTGTTGGACCCGGTCATCAACAGATAAGAATCCTACACTGTCCAACTCAGCCTGCCCAATGTGAAAACGTGGACCCCTGTCAAGAATAAATCTAACAATTTTATTTTGCAATATTTGGAGCTTATTTTTATAATGCTGGGAAATAGCGGAGTACCAGGAGGTGCAGGAATAATCAAGGTAACATTGAATCAGAGCAGAACATAGAATCTTACGAGAACTTCTGTTTAGAGAGTTGGAATGTCTATACAAAAATTTTAAGCGAGCACCAGCTTTCTTTAGAATGTTACAAACAATATGTTCACCTGACAGGGTCTCATCCAGGACAATTCCTAAGTATTTAACAGAATTAGAAGGTTTAATCAGATTCCCGTTACAAGAGACAGAAAGGGGGGTGGATTTCTTTAACATAGCTTTGGATCCAAAAAGGATAGATTCGGTTTTTCCCAAGTGAAGTGAGAGTTTGTTATCAACCAACCACTCTCTGCAAGACTCTAGTTCATTACTTAAGCTAGAACTGATGTTACTAACATCTTTGTCCGAAACAATAAGGGCACTGTCATCGGCATATAGAAGAAGTTTACAATTAACACTTATAGGCATGTCATTAACAGTTGGTTTTAAATCCAATTATCCTTGATCCTCCAGGGCTACCAAGTCTTTCAAAATTTCCATACCTACAACACACAAACTTGTCGCAAAAATCACACTCTGCATAATACGGCCTGTTCGAACGACTTAGTTTTATCTGCCAATGCACACAAATTCAAATCTTGTACGGCAGAAAAGCAGTCGGTTGCATGCGATGCATACCGTGTGTCCGGACCTTAGAGCAGCAAAGACGGTATCCAGCTCTCCTGAAATTCCGGATAGTGTGCAGACTGCAGACTCACACTTTGTGTCCGCCGTAGAGTTGAAGGAAGAAGAAGGCTAACAAAGTATATGCTCTATGCTATTTGTGTTTGGGAAAAGACCGGAAATAACTAGAACGTTCGCGACAATGACACAAATCTTTGGGTGCGTGCAGAAAGTAGTCTGTTGAAGACAATTTATGTATATATAATACAACATTCTGTTTGATTACGGGATCCAGGCCGAAACAAGCACGGATTCAGTAATTTCCGAAAGGGAGAGGCATGACAGGCAATCTCAAGTCACCACGAGCGCGAAGCCCGAGTCAGTTTGCGTGGGGTCCAGGGTTATGCCCCCTGGTGGGATTCAGCCCGGTAGGGCTCCAGAGGATGAATCCTCAGGATGCTCTACCCATATCACGTACAAAGAACTCAGAAAATCGGCCCAGTTACTTTGTTTAGCAGATATTACCATAACTTCATATTTTATGAAAGTTTTTGTTAATGGCAGGTAAAGGTGAGGTTCAGGGTGAATGTGAGATTATATTGAATGCAAACTCTGATTCGAGACACCGCCAATGCCCCCCCCCCCCCCACAAAGAAAAGATGTCTGGCAATTAAAATGCGACTCTGCCAGCTGGTAATTCCCTTGTTCATAAAATTTGTCTTCCCAAAAGTAAGTAGAGCAGACTTGTAGTGGAGTACAAAATTGAGAGTACATATCTCAGAGTACAAGGATGGGTACGAGTACATGATACATGAGTACGAGTACGAGTACAAAACACCGGAGTACAGGTACAAGTAAGAGTACACAGCTCACGAGTACGAGTACAATTTCACAGATTGTTATTATGAATTGATCACAGCTTAATTATCACCCTATTGTCACATATGTGGAGTAACAAGGACTGCATGTACTCACGGACTGCATGTACACACAGTGTGAGATGCCTCAAACTCTGCAAT
Organism: Holothuria leucospilota; assembly: GCA_029531755.1. Taxonomy (NCBI): domain Eukaryota; kingdom Metazoa; phylum Echinodermata; class Holothuroidea; order Aspidochirotida; family Holothuriidae; genus Holothuria; species Holothuria leucospilota. The sequence continues at coordinate 83,522,186 of CM055961.1, forward strand.
CTCCAACCAGAGCATCGACAGGCGCAGATCATGATAGCCAAAATAGTCCAGAGATCGCAGAAACTGCATATCTACAGTGAACCCACATTTATCTGATTTGATTGATATCTTTTTGACTTGAGGCTGAAACATTCCGGAAAACATGGCGAAGGAATTAATCCACCCGTCGAGCCTGACCACCACAGTAGCCTGCATGATCTTGCTTGTTCCTTTAAAAAGTGGAAGCATTCTCTGAGTCAACCTATGTTGAGAGGGGGGGCTACCAGTTTGACAAAATCGAATTTTTGGCCAAATGATTAAAGCAATTGAGAATAATAAATTGAAGTAAATTTATGGTGGAATAATTGAAATAAAATGCAGCAGTACATATGCAAGTGAATTATTGTACTCGAGTACAAGTACGAATACAGACATGTCGAGTACGAGTACGAGTAAGCAGATCCAGAGTACGAGTACGAGTACATAGATCCAGAGTACGAGTACGCGGTACCGGAGTACGAGTACGAGTACTGAGGCCAGGTACTCGAGTACGAGTACGAGTACAGAAATTTGTACTCGAGTACGAGCACGTACTCGACTACTACAAGTCTAAAGGAGAGGCGAAAAGAAATCACAGGGGAGGAGGGAAGGGAGGAGGGCGTTGGTTTCACATCAGGGAGAATGTTCATAGAGTCTGTACAAGTTTAATCAAGATTTATCCGTTGAAATCGATATATACCGACTTGATTGGTAAATGCTGATTAAGATCATGGGCGGCTCTAAGAAATTTTGCTGGGGGGGGGGGCATACTCAAGTCGGTATTCAGGGAGGTTCGGAAGATCCCCCCGCAATATTAATGGTCAGCTCCGGATAGTACAATAGAAGTGTGGTTATTACTATGTATTACCGCGATCTGGCGATATCCCATGTAGTTTTCAAAAACTCTTCAAAAGCCATTTCAGGTAGGGAGTCATGAGCTGATTACTCTAAAAATAAATACAACCATATCAACGAATCGCTGCTCCTCAGGAGTGAAGTAAGAGGCAGTGTTTCACCTTTGCCAAGAAACCATAAGATGTTGGTTTTCTGGATTGTTTTCTTAAACTAACGAAAATTTCGAACACGAAGACACTTAAAAATGATGAGATTATAGCACTGTTTTGGATCTCAGTACCGTTCCGAAACGAATTTTTCTTTAAAGAGGGAGGGGAATTCCCCTATTTCAGAACTACGTCTCATCCCATATACAAATAGCTAGGCCACTTGTCAACAGTCTCATTAAACTGAGCTTAGATTGACTGTTTGGTGTGTTTATTTTAGATCAATTGAAACAGAGGTGGAGAACCTTTTGCTTAAAACAGGCCATTTGACAGTCAAAAGACCGCTCGTGGGCCAACGGCGCTGACAATTTGGACAACGGAAGGGAAACTTCTCCTTCTTGGGAAACACAATACGTTTAGGCTACATGTCCGTTACAACTTTTTGTAGATAGATTCCTATGCTAATCTGTCTAGGTGACACCCTGCCAAAACTGCTTTTAGTCGTGGATGATAATCAACACGGCTAATGGGCTGTGTATCTAATGACCCCGACAGCTCTGAAGTGTCTGCAAAACTGTGGGCATTTAACTCCAGCATTACCGTTACACTCTGTAAATGACATTATGGTGCCTAAGCTAATCAGATTACAAATATCACAGCGTGATCATTGTTTTGATTACCATAGCTCGCACTAATGGCTGGTCCATTTGTGATTTCTGAAAATTATGTAGTAGGAAACAAGCAAATAAGAAAACGCGCGAAGCGCGACGAAAAAATGTCGTAAGTTTCGAAAGCACTTTATCAATGTTTATCCTGTGCATTGCATTCGAAAGTTATTCACTTCTTTAATTTTAAACCCACTCAAGGAAAAGGGAGGGCCTATCCCATCTCCAATTACACTTTTTATTTATTTATTATTTTTTCTTTGAAAATTGAAGACCATGCTTTGAAAACTTTTTGGGGGGCAAGTGCCCCCGTGCCCCTATGACGAGCCGTCTGCGAGCCGCTAATGATTAAGACTTTCGAATATGTCATTGAGGAATTTCATCAGGTTACACAATGACAGGCATTGATTACTTTTCTACAAATTGCTACAATTAACAAGTTCTTTGGAATCCACTACGAAAGGGACGATCTAACAATCAACTGTCTCACCACCATTCTCAGCCACATCGCTCATACCAGAGGTCCGGGGCTCCCATTCACAGGAAAGTAGAACTTGCGAATTATATGACACACGTGATCAAAACAAATACTTTCTGTTTTAATAATATCACAGGTTTGAGGAACAAACGAACGGTTTTATACATTTTCCATCGTCTTAGGGTAATGTGATCTACTCCACTTTTTATATCAAAGAAATTTGAGAAATAACATTATCAGTCGATTTGTTTTGCATAGATTACCTGTTAAGTTTGATACAATAAAAGTGTACTCAAATAACAACAAAAATTGCACAGTGCCGTCAGGGGTCGAAGGAACTCATATGGCTAGAGGCCACTAGGATACCCAAATTTTCCTGTTGGACATTTTCTGTCTAGAAACAATTAAAAATGCCAATTACCTTAATATAAATGCACAATTAGCTTTGCAAGATAGTCGGTCAGTGTCTTAGAATCAATCTGCTACAAAGTCAGACGTTTAATGGTTCAGCCCCGCCCCACCCCAACGGCTGACTTTATAGCAGATTGAGTCTAATGCACTCTGACCGAATATCCTACAAAACTAATTGTGGGATCTCTTTCAAAAGAGTTCCCAGTAGACTTATTAAGACACAACAAACTTTTGGAAGGTCAGAATCATTTTTTTTTTCAAAACTTCCCGTACCATATGAATAGATGCAACTGATGACTAGGCAGGGATACCGTAAAGACTATTTGCACAAGAAGTGCTTACAAAGAACATGCCAAAATGAACAGCAGTTTACCAAGGAATGTCACTTGCAATAGGCTATGAATAATTAGGCAGCTTGATTAACAACCCTTGTACGCTTACAACCGTACAATGATTCCGACTCTCATCCTGCTACGCAGTTCAACGAATGACAACATGAGAACCTTTCCTGGGACTTCTGTAACTTTCAAAAGACGTCCCTTGACTCGATTATTTTTCCCATATTTGACGATGTTTTCACGGATTACATTCTGACCTTTGCCTGAACGACATCGACCCCGTTTGATGTAACCCACTGAAATAACAAAAAACCGAAGCAAGGGAAGCGGGTCTCGGTGGTGATATCCAACTGGGCCATCGTCCACCCTCCTGTGTTGAGAAAACCTCTAGGAAAAGTACCATTTACACCTACGCCACTAACGAACCCGTTGTACGCATGGTACTTCTAATCATGCTATGGTCACAACATCCATTATATGTGTTCATAATTAGGTTATTAATGATTAGAATTATCAATGTAACATTTACGCTTGTGGCAAAATAAATGTTTTTCTCTATAATGTTGTCTTTGGAATGGTACAAAATTCAGCCCTAACTTCCGTTAGTCACGAAGCGTCGGACACAGCTTGGCGGTACCGCTCACTGTCTATAGAGTTTACACTTTTTTCGTAATTTCACCTCAGGTGACCTCAGATGATCTTCGACCCCCACCAAACCCATACAGTTCTGTCTGTGTTAAAGTGACAAATCGATATACCAAGTATGAAAAGTATCCATCATAACCTGTCTTGAAATATCGTGTTTTTCCAAATTTTCGATTTTTGTCCCTGGTGACCTCAAGTGACCTCTGACCTCCACTGAAAACATAGGGTTCTTTCTCTCAATATATGCCACGTGTGAAAAGTATCTAAGATAACCTTTGACCTCTATCAATACCACTAGGGTTCATATTTTGACTAAAAAGCATCCACATGCCAAGTATGAAAAGTATACATCATCCCTGTCTTGAAATATGGTGTTTACAAAATTTTTGGCTCGTGAATTCTGGTGACCTCGCATGACCTTTGACCTCTACCGAAAATAATGGCTTCTCTCTCGTAATATGGTAATTCTATATACCAAGTATGAGAAGTATGCTGTCTTGAGATATTGTGTTTAAACACACATCCACACAATCACCAGCGTGATTGCATAGATTCCTTTTGCCTTCGGTGAGGAATGAAAAAACGGTAATTCGAGCAGTAAAAGTAGGGCATTAAATGTTATTGCGCAATCTACCATTTTAAATTATGTGAATAAGTTCATCATTTTATATCTCAAGATTGTCCTGTAAAGATGATAGTTGGGACACTCGGGTTAATTTTCAACCTTTTTAACACATATATTTTGAAAGTTTAGACGTTAGGTTCATTTTAATGTGTCAGTGCAATTGTTCACAAAAGAAAGTAACGCCGCAGTAATTCAGTTGTTCTGATATTTTGTAATAGGCCTACATGTTTTTGTGTCCAATATTTCCACCCATTATTTATTTGTTTACCGTTTGATAAATACGCCTGTCCGACACGAATCTGTTGCTGCATGGGAGCATCTCACCATAGTTGATAATGCCCGGATATGGAGGCTTTACAACTTGAACGACGGAAACAATTTCAAATGATTCAATCATTCTTAGCTTGTACCCAAACACACGAGTTGCCCAAACACAATACATTATCGTACTAACGTATGGGGTCTGCCAGGCTTCTTATCTCCATGCTGCATCTTTCTTTCCAATGTTATTCTTTATATACGCCACCATTTTTATTTTTGACTTCTCCTCAAACTTTATACGCTCAGTAATTTTCATTGGTTTGTATTTTACATGCTATGACATTAGTTATCTTCATTGGAGAGGTGATATTTACATTACACAGTTTTTGCCCTACTCAGCTGCTTTGTCCCTTTGGTTCGATGTTGATAGAGTAGTATTTTAAGAGGAAAAAAACTTCAGTGTCGTAAATGTTTTTCCCTCGTAATCTTGTTCTGTGACGTCATCATAGCAATTATGGCAAGTTAAGAAGTTTATTTTGGCATAAAATACAAATATGTAGAACTGCTTAGGCAACATCTTCTAGGCAGTCTCACACGTTTACGGGAGGAGGGGGAGGGGATACCGGGGTTGAGTACAGCTCTTGAACTGAAAAATATATCTTAAAGGAAGAAAAAACTTTTAAGGAGTTTTGACATAATCTGAGGATAAAACATAAACGTCTTGGTATGTAATGACTATATCTATCTCTATACTATGACATTTTTGAAGGATAATCTCCTAATTAAACGAACTTAAAGTGAAGTTTGATTAAGATTCTGTCGAATCATATGCTTGCATGAAGGAATTACGTGAGAGCGCGTTGACTGACTGACTATCCTTTTTTAAACCCTTGTGTTCACAGCTGAAAAAACCCCAAGGGCAGGGAAGGAAACTAACCTTTTTCTTAATTTTTTTCCATTAGTTTCCCAACGGGTGGGACGTTAATTTTCCCTTCATTGTGGCAAAAGTGGCATAATGAATGTTCGGTGGACAGGAAATCTTAATTCAAACTTCACACGTTAAGTGTCGTTTAATTAGGAAGATTTCTATCTCATTCCAACCATTGGCCTTGGCATTTCCGGAAAAACACTAACGTGAGATTTCGAAGCAAACAGATGGGAACACAAAAAAAGGGGACAAAAAAAAAACATGTCCATCGGGACTTCTCCTACCATGTTTCCTATTCTTGTTGACACTATCCAATGAATCAGAACAACATAATTTGCAAAATTGAACCCCTTTCTTGTACTTGTCTTGACTTTTGTAAAAACTTAACAAACCACAAAAGTTTACTTTATAAGGACTGATTTTTTGTGAATAAAACTTTTTTTTTTTTTTTTTACGTTTTAAAAAGGGGGCCATATTTTCTATGGACTTTCAAACTTTCTTCTTTGTAAAAACATTGCCAAAAAAAAACGGTCTTTTGGGCATTAACTCCAAGTCCTGCTGTATTTAATATTTCATGAAAACTGGTACACACATTTGTACTAACGCTGCTGACGTAGCAATTGGCTTTGGCCACGAGTACTATGTTTGCTTTAAATACTATTAGTTGTTTTACTCCTGAAGGCTGGAAGCAGAACAATAGGAAAGAAATGACCTTGCCTTTTATCCAATCTACTGATTGTTTCTGTACCAAAACTGGGTCCAATTGGGCTTTCGGTAAACTGATAAATAAGTTTGGATTTTATGTTCTTGAAAAGGTCCTAGTTTTTTCTTTCAATATATGCTTTCCCAAAGCATGGAGTAAAAACACCACACAAAAAAAAATTAACCGGCTCATACCATTAATGTTACCTTTATGGAAAAAAATAACCCTTCTAAAAACCCCAAAAACGGTGTCCTCGGGTCCCGGGTGTTGCTTGGAACCTTTGTTCCCCCCACTATTAAAAGAAAACAACAAAAAATGATTTATCTGGTCTTCCTTAACATGTGGACAAATCCAAATTAAAAACTTTCAGGGTCTGAACTCGTTGAGGCTTGAAAAAACTCAGTGCTGTAAGGGAATAAATAGTTTCTTAAAAAAAGTTTAACTAAAAACCAACTTGGAAAGGTGTTAAGCCTCATTATTTTGGTTTCCTAATGGTTTCTTTATGTAGTCCAAAAAGCCCCCCAACAAAACAGATGGGGTGAAAACAATTTCCCCCAGATACTATGATCATCTCGGGCTGAGGGGATGTTGTCTCAACCCTCGAAGGGACTCCCTTTTCCCAAAAAAAACCCTGTTTGGATAAGGAAACTCTTCTCTTTTCTCCCCAGTTGGCTCGAGGAAACCACAAAGGGGAAAAGAAGATAGCATTACTTTCCGCGGCTAATGTTTAATTTTTAACCGGCTGTAGCCCAAAAGGGGGGGGGGTCCGCTGTCATAGAAGACGAATGTAGACACAACAACTAAACAAATAGAGTTCTACGTATAAGTAATACAAGCAATCCCAGGGAGCCCAACCTCTTTTAACAAAGTGGGGGCCCTGACAACGGATATTCAATATGTGGTGTGTCCTCTTGCTACCAAAAATAATAACCCATTCTCGATATAGGGGTTAACACAACTTTGGAAATTTTTTTACTGTTTTTTTCCTGGTACTTGGGGGGTTTTTCTGCCAGGCTGGCAAGGGGGGATTGATTTTGGGCTGCCCTAGGCGGAAACTTCCTTCCTTGATAAGTACCGGGCGACTTTTTCCCGGAAATGAAAAAAACCAACATTTGCTATCAGCCTTCAAAGCTTTCTTGTTGAAGCTGGATGGCACTTTGGGACCAATTTGTTAAGGGGGGGACCAATGTAACAAAATTTATTTTTTGTTGAAAGGAGAAAATGGGTTGTCCAGTGAACCAAATGTCCCCCCCCCCCCCCCCCTCCCCCAACATTCCACTTTAGGCTTTTACAAAAAACCATTGGGCTGATGTAGGTCCACCCCACAACAGGGTGCTATAAAAATAACCAGATTTGCCTTTGGGGTCTTTCTCTACCCTTCCTTCAAAAAACACCAACTTTTCCTATTAAACTGGAAAAAAGGCGGGGAATTGCATTTAAGGAATTGTATGATTCCATTTCAGGACCAAATTGAGCTAACACCGAAAAAAATTGGCCATCCCCCAATTGGGGCAAGAGGCAGAACGGGAATCTGGGTTTTTCCATGTAGTATATTATTGTAGGGGGGGGACCTTTTGTTATTATTTGCCTGGAGGGCAAAAAAAAGGGTCAATGGTTAGGGGCCGAACCAAAAAATTCATGGAAAACAAAAACAAAATCGTTTGTCAATAAAATACTTCAAGCATTTAACATCCATTTCAGTAATTAAAGGGCCATATTCGTTTACCGGGGGAAGGGTCAGGCTTGTCAGCGGGGACCAACATTTTCCCGTTTTACCTGGGGGGGAGGATGAGGGCAAGCAGTGTTAACCATAAATTTCTTGTTCCTTTGCCCAACCCATTACCCAAAATTCGTTTGTTATCGGGGGAAAAAAAGGGTTTCAACACACACAAACAAGTTGCACGATGATTCCGTTGTCCCTTCCCATTTCCTTGTTTTATATACGTTTTACTGTAGGTAGGTAATTTAAAAAAATTCAGGGATTAAGGATTTTTAATGTTGTTTTTCCAACTTTAAAACCATTGGGTAACCCCCCACAAAGGTTACCCCAATCCCAAAAAATTAACGATACGTCTAAAAACAGTTCCAAAAAACACATAAAAATTTGATATGGGGGGGAAATTCTTTTTCTATGGGAAAACTCCATAGTCCACGTGGGGCAAGTGGACGTGGACCCCCCCCCACCTGGTTTTACAAACAGGCCTCCCCAATTCCCAATTTTGGGAACGCAATCACCCCCACTTCAACCACCCACAAATCTGGTGATGGAAATTGAACCAAAAGTGGGGACTTAAACGCTGAAGGGTCCAAAATTGTATGTGAGAAAAAACTCCACCCAATAAAAAAGTTCTTTGGTTTTACTATTGGGAAGATTACATGCCTTGCTTTAAACGATCCCCCTGTGAAAAGCTAGTTCAAAGCTTTTGCCCTTATCAAATTCCAGATTTCACGAATATAATACCAAGTCGACACCTGCAAAATTTGCTACTAAATCCCACTAACTTTCCCGGCAAAACGCGCATAATCCTTTTTGTTGGTTCCCCCACCCCCCCCCCCCCCCACCCCCCCCCCCCCCCACCCCCCCCCCCCCCCACCCCCCCCCCCCCCCACCCCCCCCCCCCCCCACCCCCCCCCCCCCCCACCCCCCCCCCCCCCCACCCCCCCCCCCCAGGTAAAGAACTGAACACATCTACATATTCCAATTCGACCAATGTATATGTAATACGAAAAGCTCTACGGTACAAAATGACTTCCAGCCTTTATTTTATATACTTATTCTTAATATAAAAACGAGGGGTGCGGGCATCCTTACCAGGGATCCAACTTGGAATATATCATTTCTTCAACAGACATTTAAGTATCGATCAGAAACACGGAAAGAAGAACTGATGCGGAAGCGCTTTGTTTTTCAAATATCGTAATAAATTTTAATTCACTTCCGTTTGTTTGGCACGCGAATAAACTATCAAAAGACGGTTGAAGGAGTAGCTCTAAAGTTAACGTTGGTCGGCAATGACTTTTTTCATTTTGTTTATAACAACGGTTATCCACTGGCCATCTTCACAATTAAAAGTGGTATCATTTATGAGCAGACATGAAATGTGTGTAATGGTACTGTTTTTGAACTTTACATACCTTACTACATCAAGGTGTATTGAAGAGTGCCCCCCTTCCGTCCCTCTTCCGGCTACCCAAACAACTTTCTTTATTCCTAAAGTAGTGTAAATGTTTTTAATATAAATAAAACTAGGCCACTAACTAATTAGCGAAGGCTAAGAGGTGATTAACACGTATGCTTAAGGAGCCTTCAGTTTGGGCCTCCACTGGGCTTTTTAAGGTTTGATTTGGGGGCTAGTACCAAAGCCCTCCCTATTATCTAAGGTAATTACATTTCGGCCAAGAACAATATCCTTCATGCTTGTTACATGCTGCCTCTAATCTTGCTATAAAGTTGGAACTGCTTATAGTTCAGGAGGACTGTAATGTTTCCAAAATCGTGACTAGTTTTGCAGAGTATTTTTAAAATAAACGTCGGGGAGATGCATCATGGAGACGGTCCCTTTTAGAAAGCTGGAAGACCTCATAGGTTATTATGTCTAGGATTGATGTTTCTATAGCTTTTTGGGTATAAGTCAAGAATAATTGAATCATATGAAATTGTTTCCGTCGTGCAAATTAGAGAGTCTTCCAATCTTGGCATTGTCAACTGCGATGAAGGGTGCCAATGCAGGACTGGGAGCAGATTCGTGTCAAACGGGAGTCTTTATCAAACGATAAACAGGTCAATAATGGGTGGTAATACTAGACACGAAAACATGTATTACAAAATACCAGAATAGCAGAATTTCTGCCGGTTGCCTGTTTGACAAACAGTTGTACTGCAGCATTTGATGCATTCAACCTTAAACTGAATTGATCAGCTGGGTTAAGGAGACGGAGAGTTGTGATTACAACAAGGGGTATTACCTCTAGTGACAACTCCTGGGCTACAGCAAGCTACCAACATCGTTAGCGGGGTTTCAAACAAGGATCTTACACTGTCGCGAAAGTTTCAAAGCAAGAAGGGGCTATGGGGAGTTATTCAAGTCATTTTGCAGTAAGCTATGGCATTGTAACGCTTTTGATTGGTTGTGAGAAAGAGGCTTGAGATTATGCGGAGTTCCAAGGATTATGTTGGGCTGTTCCACAAAGCCACGCTCTATAATGCGGATAGCCCGGTATTGTATGCGGGTCAAAGATTTATTTCTGTCACCCTTGTTGACGATTGTACCTCCACGTAGATTATCCCTCTTGATAATCCCAACCGGTTATGAAAAGTTATGTAATCAGTTATGTAATATGATGTAATATTTTGATTTATTCTATTTTCCCTAGAAAAATGTACGAGGTGTGAGTTGTGTAGTTTTGTAAGTTTATTATGTTAATATAAATGTGTGCAAAGGTCCTATATTTGTTGTTTTTGAAGAATGTCGTGAATGGGATTTGTGATTTTAGCTTATTGTATTCCTGATTGTGTATAATGTTTCCTTACGTGAGATACATACAGTCGATCTCTGAACCGTAATCCATAGCGACAAGGCAGTGATAAGCGCCCAGAAGCAGTGGCGGCACCAGGATTTTAAAACTGGGGGCAAATGGAGGGCGAAAGAAATGATGGGAAAAAGTTTTGCGACAAACTCTGAGTTTTTAGCATATCTCTGGGAAAAAGTTAAGTCTCAGGATAGGTGTATTTTGGTTCACAGTGCATCATCCAATGCAAAGATTCTAAATAATTTTAATGTATTAGGCTATCCGCCTGTCAGACCAGTGACTGAGGCCACTATACTTTTAAGCAAGTGGTGTCTAGAGGGCGATGCCTCTGAAAGCTCTGGGGTTTTAGCATATCTCTGAGTGAAATATTAAGTCTCAGAATAGGTGTATTTTGGTTTATAATGCAAAGGTTCCAAATAATTTTAACGTATTAGGTTATTCCTCCCGCCAGGCCAGTATACATCAGGAGCTGAATGGGGGCATCTGGGGCAAAGGTACTGACTGGGGCACATGCCACCATGCCCTCCGACACCCCTTTGTACCGCCACTGCCCAGAAGTGGGCGATTTATCCTATTGGCAGATTGACAGGAATCCGAAGACATCCTTCAGCTCTAAACCAACTGGTAGTACCATTTAGTACCCAGTTCACTTGTCGTTATTCTTGTTGTTATTCTTCTTGTCATCACTTTTGGTTCTTTCGTTTTATTGTATTATTTGTTTCTACTCATTCAAAATAAACGGTATCTTCTTAACGCGCTTAACCATGTAGCTGCACCATGTTGAAAAAGCATACCGTGGGCAGGGTGAATAACAAATTGACCTAGTTGAAACTGCCAGTACTTTGACTTTCCATCTCCATGATAACAATTGCAAAGGGGTAGAGATTTATTACCATAGTAATGTCATTCAATGCAGTTAAAGTGTATAGAGAAAACTGAAATTACACAACCTATTTTCAGAAACATTCATCTTGCTCCATGCCAGTGGGGTAGCTAGAAAAGGCAAGGGACGATCCCCCTTTCCTCCCTGCTCCAAAATATCTGTTGGAAATTTCACCACATTAACATTTATTTCAACGCGTGGTCGTCATAGTCATGTTGTACAGCCAGGCCCTTGGATAAATAATTCAGGTGCCTTACCTGATGCAATCCAAATGCTAAACATTTTTCGACGGGTTTCGCACGCATCCATTTCAAACCTGTGTCTTATTTTTGCTCATTTCTGTTGGACAACTCGGGTTGAATTATCCTTTCAAATTGATTGCAAACCCTCCTGCAATCCAGGCTCCTACAGAATACCATTCACATATCGTTAGTCTGAGTTAATTTTTTTTAAATCCAGACGGTGGTATTTTGTGATCTTGGTGAGATGTTTACTGTCAAAGCCATTTGCAGTTAGTTGAAAACTTTATTCTGAGGATCACCATTTTGCAAAGACCCGAGGGTTTCTAGGGCTTTGCATTTGATGTGGCTGATAAACCTGCCGTCCAACCGCCTCCGTCAGACATGTTGCAATAAACTTCAAAAGGATCTCCACGTAATTCGTTGGTTTGATTTTGTGTACACCATTTTTGATTCCTTGCCAAAGGCAGGCAAGGAATCTATGCGATGGTGATGGCGTGTGTGTGTGTGCGTATGTGTGTATGTGGGTGTGTATGTGACGCCTTGCTTGTAAACACGATATCTCCAGTTAGCAATGACTGACACTTTTCATATTTAGTATATAGATTTGTCATGTCTAGAGAAAGAACCCTATTGTTTTTGGTAAAGGTCAAAGGTCATCTGAGGTCACCAGAGGTCAAAAAGCGAAAACCTTGTAAACATGATATCTCAAGATAGCAAAGGCCAACACTTTTCATATTTGGTATACAGATTTGTCATGTCTAGAGGAAGAAGCCTGTTGTTTTTGGTAGAGGTCAAAGGTCATCTGAGGTCACCGGAGGTTAAACTGCGAAAACCTCATAAACGGCTTGTAAACACGATATCTCAAGTTAGCAATGACTGACACTTTTCATATTTGGTATATAGATTTGTCATGTTGAGAGAAAGAACCCTATTGTTTTTGGTAAAGGTCAAAGGTCATTTGAGGTCACCGGAAGTAAAAGACTGAAAACCTTGTAATCACAATTTCTCAAGATAGGAGTGAAGGACACTTTTCATATTTGGTATACAGATTTGTTCTGTCAAGAGGAAGATGCCTATTGTTTTGGTAGAGGTCAAAGGTCACCTGAGGTCACCGGAGGTTAAACTGCGAAAACCTCATAAACGGCTTGTAAACACGGTATCTCAAGATGGCAGTGACCGACACTTTTCATATTTGGTATATAGATTTATCATGTTGAGAGAAAGGACCCTATTGTTTTTGGTAGAGGTCAAAGGTTATCTGAGGTCACCGGAGGTAAAACTGCGAAAACCTTGTAAATCACTTGTAATCATGATATCTCAAGATAGCAATGACTGACACTTTTCATATTTGGTATATAGATTTGTCATGTTGAGAGGAAGAACCCTATTGCTTGTGGTAGAGGTCAAAGGTCATTTGAGGTCACCGGAAGTAAAAGACTGAAAACCTTGTAATCACAATTTCTCAAGATAGGAGTGAAGGACACTTTTCATATTTGGTATACAGATTTGTTCTGTCAAGAGGAAGATGCCTATTGTTTTGGTAGAGGTCAAAGGTCACCTGAGGTCACCGGAGGTTAAACTGCGAAAACCTCATAAACGGCTTGTAAACACGGTATCTCAAGATGGCAGTGACCGACACTTTTCATATTTGGTATATAGATTTATCATGTTGAGAGAAAGGACCCTATTGTTTTTGGTAGAGGTCAAAGGTTATCTGAGGTCACCGGAGGTTAAACTGCGAAAACCTTGTAAATCACTTGTAATCATGATATCTCAAGATAGCAATGACTGACACTTTTCATATTTGGTATATAGATTTGTCATGTTGAGAGGAAGAACCCTATTGCTTGTGGTAGAGGTCAAAGGTCATTTGAGGTCACCGGAAGTAAAAGACTGAAAACCTTGTAATCACAATTTCTCAAGATAGGAGTGAAGGACACTTTTCATATTTGGTATACAGATTTGTTCTGTCAAGAGGAAGATGCCTATTGTTTTGGTAGAGGTCAAAGGTCACCTGAGGTCACCGGAGGTTAAACTGCGAAAACCTCATAAACGGCTTGTAAACACGGTATCTCAAGATGGCAGTGACCGACACTTTTCATATTTGGTATATAGATTTATCATGTTGAGAGGAAGGACCCTATTGTTTTTGGTAGAGGTCAAAGGTTATCTGAGGTCACCGGAGGTAAAACTGCGAAAACCTTGTAAATCACTTGTAATCATGATATCTCAAGATAGCAATGACTGACACTTTTCATATTTGGTATATAGATTTGTCATGTTGAGAGGAAGAACCCTATTGCTTGTGGTAGAGGTCAAAGGTCATCTGAAGTCACCAGAGGTCAAAAAACAAAATTTCCCAAGAATTCCCAATATCGTCATATGGGGTCACCAGAGGTCAAAAAGCAAAATTTCCCAAGAATTCCAAAGATTGTTACTGGGGTCACCAGAGATCAAAAAGCAAAATTTCTCAACAATTCCCAAGACTGTCATGGGGTCACCAGATGTAAAAAAGCAATAATTCCCAAGAGTGTCATCTGGGGTCACAAAAGGTCAGAAAGCAAAATTTCTCAAGAATTCCCAGATCATCATCTGGGGTCACCAGAGGTCAAAAAGCAAAGTTTACCAAGAATTTTCAAGATCCAAGATCCATTGGAGGTCAGAGGTCATTAGAGGTCATCAGAGGTCAAAGACCAAATGCATTTAAAAACATATTTGAAGACAGGGATGTTGAATACTTGTGATACTTGTAAATTTGAGGGATAAACCTCAGTGCAACAAAGCATCCCCATTTGGCAAGGAATCACTAAGCCTTTGGGCTTTCTGGTTTTAATACCAGCCTCTTCGAATACGTCAAAACAGTCAGTGACAGTAACGCAGTCTTCACCGTCCCCTATGGAACCAGGAACACAGTAACACTGTCTGACATCGTTTCTTCACAAACTTCATTATCGCCACACTCGTAAAAATCATTCCATCTGAGTTTGCCACCTTCACAAGTTGCTAGTCTTGTACAATCAGAGTTTGCGTAAACCCCTCCCTCCTATTTAAAGTATGAAGAAAATTGAAACAGTTAAAGAAACTTAAAACAATTAAAGAATTCGTTTGTTAGAATCCATCTCCGAATGAAAGTATCCCGTCGGTCATAGTTACAGTAGAAAAATAAAGTTCTAAATAAGAATTCTAAATTTGTAACTTTTATTATCGTCACTGTTAACAAAACTCACAGTGCACAATTCAAACATGACCCATTTTAGAATTTTTCGTTTACGATCTCAAACATCTCTAAAAGGTGACTAGAGGAAAATACCTATCTCTTCACATTTTAACACTAAAATGATTTGTATTTTAACTGACCAGTTTCTTTGATATTTCGTTACTTTTTTATCATACCTTTGTCAAAACTTTTCGTATGCTTTCACATCCCTGACTTACCCTACGTCTACATATTGCAAGATCATATTGTATAAGGTTAGTCCATTGAAGGTATTAAACTTATCAATCGAAGAATTCTAATCAACACATATCTAATGAATACATCAAGATAAAAAATTAAGGAATCTAATTGTGCTTGTCGTAAAATGTAATACGCAGTTTCGTTTCATCTTACCGGAATCAATATTCCTTCAAATGCATAACATCCACACTCCTCTCTCTGTACACAGAGTCCTTCCTTGAGGTAATAGTCGTCAGGACAAATACAGATATCCTCGTCATCACAAGTATCTAGACATTCGTGTGGATTCTCACAAGATTTCTGGCAAGTACAGTTTTCGTATCCCGTATTAATTTTACACCAAGTAATATGCGTATCTGAAAAAAGACAACCGGTAAGCACGATGTAACGATTTGTTGATTCCCAGGTAACGTGAAGACTAAGCGGTTACTATACAACTGCGTCCACTTTGATAGAAGACATACCTTACTGGAATATCAGTACAGTTTACGTATCCCGTATTAATATGACACCGATCAAAAGCGTCACTGGAAATAATAACAGTATGTTAGACATTTTCTATGAATGAAGCTAGCATATAGCTGTTACTGTTACATTGATGCTATATCTCTTTCTTTGATGTATACTTATTTCGTAACAATCGAGAATAATTCTGTTTACGTTTCTTAAAACCTAACCATACACCAAGCTGATGGAGCAAACTACACTCTAAAAACAGTTGGGTAAACTTTTACCCAGGTTGGTTACATATGCCTCCTGCTAAACTGTCGGGTAAAAAATTGTTCCTTGTTGGGTTAAACATTACCCAGCAATGGGTGCATTGTAACCAACTTGGGTCAATTTTTACCCAACAGTTTTGCAGGAGGCATACGTACCCAACCGTTTTTAGAGTGTATTGTCCAGTGATCTGTTGTTCGTAAATTGTCTTCGGCTTTATGTTATAATTAGAAGAAATAACTATAACTTATTTTTCTACAACGGATCACGTTAAGAAAAACCGCAAAGTGTTTTACAAAGTGCTTTACAGTACGTTGTTTAAAAACTTCTAAAGCGCGAATGATTTAAGATACAAATGAAAATGACAGATGTGAGATCAAACCGAACAAAGTTCATTCACACATCACACAAACCTAAACATTTTACATAAACAATCGTTAAATTTGAAGTTTTTCCCATAGTAGGTTAGTATGAGAATTGATTTAGAAGTGGTCAAAGTTGGTTCATTCCTTAAGTTATCCCCCTAGTGTATTCCACGTATTGGGTGCAAAGTAAGCAAATAGGGTTTTGGACAAAGCTGCCAGTTTTCAATTGAACTTCAACAATTTGACTCTTAACTTGTCGGATACTTTTAGCAACATGGGAAAGTCTCAAAGGAACTGGACGAGTGACCACAAATCTGACAGTCTGAGATGGTGAGGAACGGTACCAAGTACAATTAACTTCCTGCCGCAATGTGAATTTTACTTGAATTGAGGATATCCTAGATGACAGTGGATTAACTTGTCGCACACATGATTGACTACTTTTACCATAGAAGATACCTTTAGGAAACTATGTGCTTAAAGGTCTTACCTACGTTCCCAGAATGTTCTCCAATGCTGGCTAGGTTGTATTTGCTCTCCTCATCACTGATTCGAAAGAGGTTGTAGATGGCGTAGAAAGACATACCATAGGAGTTTGTGATGTCAATACGAAGTTCATATTTCTTTTGGTTTGTCAAACACGAGATCTTATCGTTGCTAAGCCAATCCAGTTTCAGTTTCTGTCAAAATAAACTACTCCGTCTTCACGACGTTGTATGACCTACAAATATGAACCGAATCCTATACGTCACAGCGCTTTGCAAAATGTATAAGTAGATAACAAAGTGGTTGGTGATTTGAAATCCATGCATGGTAATCGTTGTTTATGAACATTGTATACCAAGACAAAAACTAAAGAACGACCCTCATAGGAAACGTAAGTCTGTACGAAAAATTAATCAATAAACATCATGGTAAACTTTTTCAAATGTCAATTGGTGATTGACACGGATTGCCACTTGTAATCAAATATCATACTCTTTTAGTAGTACAGGACAACGCTGTAAAAATGCAAATGTTTGTTTAATTGAAGCGCTGTTAATAACTCTCTTCTTTTAAAACTGTTCTATCAATTCAGTAATTACTTTGTTCTCTTATCCTTTCGTAATTGTTATGATCGTTTCTTTTCCAGCGGAAAATATACGTTGGTAATTCAATTGTATCAATTGCCTACCACGCAAAACAAACAAGACTGTCTAAGAAAGGGTGAGGACAATTGATGTACAATTAAGAAACAGAAGACAAAAGAGAGTAATTTACCGTCCATCCCCAAGAATCCTCACTGTTTACGCAGTAGACCTCAAAAGATTCAGGGTATCCATCTGGTTTTATAAAATGTAAACCATTTGTGTTTGTAAAGGAACAAAGATATTAAACTTCCTTGCAGTCTCGGGGATACTCGGGCCGTTGATAAAAGAAATGTGAAGAAGCTACAGAGGGGAGAATTTTTTGTGGGTGTTGCTTTGAGATTCAACTCAATTTGATATACCGTTAAGTTGTGGGACATTTGTTGCGTATTTTCTTTTTTACCACATAACTTTTATTCAATTAACACTATTAAAAACCTTGTTTTTTCAATTCAGGATTTCGTTGGTATTGTTCATTATTGAAAAGGAAAATTGAAAAATGCAATAACACCCATTTAAATTAGGTTGCCTGGGTATTCTAATTTATGACTGGCTTGGTTTAAATTATGCGACGATATTTTGTATCTGAATTGTTCAATTGATGCAGGGTAACTACCTTTTTGGCTTTAATATGAAATAATTTTGTTTGGATAATCATGACAGATATTTTTAAAGAAATAAGAGGAAACTGGCAAAATTTAGCTGACGTTTATAAACAAATTTTGGGCGATTGTTCTTTCCCTTTAAAGTTCTTCTGTTATTTTTAAAAAATACATAACTTACTTAAATTGTTGTCATCTCTTAGACCATTTTCGATCCTGTTTTGTAAAAATGTAATGATGAATTATACAAGGGAGCGTTAATTATGAGCCAATATTTGAAGTTACTCCTCGAATTATGGTACAAATCATGTCTACGATTATTAAGTAATGTTTTGCAATTGTGTCATAAGATACAGAAACAGGTTTCTGCTAAAAAAAAAACAAAATTACAATATTTTAATCAGAGAAGGAATAAGAAGGAGACTCTTATTGAAGCGATTGCCATTAATAAACCAAGACTCGCGTGATGTTCAAGTACAAAACTAATTAGTCCAACCAAACTGATTTCGGTGTACTTCCAGTTGGCAGTGAAAAACTGTTTTCGATGGATAAGTTGTTTTCCTGCCAACATTTCAAGAAAAAATCTCACGAGGTTGAACTAGGGAGGTTTGATGAAGGAGACTCAATAACCAAAAGTGTCAGACAACGTGTACTGTATTATATTTCTTTTAACGATCAATTTTGGATTGGCTAATATTTTTGTTTCTATAGTTGAGCTTCTGTTGACTAAATCATCCTAATATTGATCTGAAACTCTTTTCATACTCAAATAATCCTGAGACAAAGACAACTGTTTAGAAATGTTTTGAAGTAAGGTTTGTGGCCGCCAAGATTTTACCAAATTTTGAGTAAAATTCCTGTCAAAAACAGTCTTTAAGCCTAAACATTTTTCTAAATGTTATCAAATTTCCTTATCAAAAAGAAGTATTATTGGGACGTAAGTTATAACAGGTCTTCACTGAAATTACTGGAATGCAATTTACTGTGACGAATGACAATGACATGTAAAAATATTACATTTTAGCATGGCGACCGGCAACAAAAAGTTATGGAGCTCAACGTAATGAGTGGTTCATATTATTTTGACAATGCAACACTGATCCTACTATCCCCGACAAAACAAATGAAACAAAATCGTCGGCAAAACAATACCACGTTGCACTCACAATCTCTCAACATCAAGTTGGAATCCCCTTGTCTCCTTTCAATGTTGTACCCTATCTGATAGTCACAAATTCGTAGCCAGCATCGAAAGGAGGAACGGGGAGAGTAGTTGATTATGGCAGTAAGATTTGAATTTTGAGCAGAAAGGCAAGATTACCATCTGAAACGAACATTGCTTCAAAGAGTCCATAGAATGTTCGATCTACTTTCTAACATCTCTCCGGTCGGACGAGGTGCCCGATACTATGGGAACTCAACTCAAAGATGGCAAATACAGTGGGGGAAATATTATAAAGACTTCTCAGGAAAGGAAATCTTAGGAAAACGTTATTATAAATAACTAAAAAACTCAAAATACATCAGTGTCTTGTTGCAAAAAATCGTCCAATCTTTATTATATTTACCATGGAAAAGGCGTTTGTAAATCAAACGTGAGATTAAGCGTAACAGTGTGTGTAAGGTGTAAGTGTGTTGTGTGTGTGTCCTTGTATATGTGTGCATGACATTTGGCTTGTAAACACTATATATATATATATATATATATAAATATAAATAAATAAACACTTAAGTGAGTCGGACTAACACATAATATAGTATATAAATCACGACAAATTTATTTCGTGAAGGAAAGATGCCTTCACTCTTCTGGTGATTGAGTGCAACTGAAGAGTATATAATGAACAAGGAAAAGTAACAGGTGGTCTATTCATGTATTAACTTGCGTGAAGTCGGGTCTTAAGTCTTGTGTGCGTGCGTTTGGAATGTAAGAGAAACTTATCTGAGTGTCTGCATTTGGACATTAGTTCTGAACGCTTATTGAGGGAGGCCTCTAGAGGCTTGTACATTAAATAAAACTTTTCGTATAGGCATACATTGCATCCTTTGGTTTTAGTTTTGTAAGGTTTAGCGCGTTTTAGTATTTTCCATTTTATATTGAAGTCGATGTCGTCGATGTCTTGATCTTTTAGTGACCAGATGTGCTTACTGTGTTTCTTTTGTTTGGGTGGGTGAAAGAACTCTTTTGGTTATTATAGCGGGTTTTAAATTCTGTGGAAGAGATGCCGATGTATGTTTGTTTGTCACAAGTTTCCTTAGGTATGACAGTTGCCTGGTAGACTATTCCTTCTTCCCGGCATTGACCGTCCAAGGGGCACAGCTCTTTATTTCTACAATTACAACGGATTGTGGGGGGACTGCATATTTTGGATTATAGACTTGTTGTGGGCGTCAATTACGTTTTTGATGTTTGGCATGCAACTGTAGCTTAATTTTACTGTGTTTCTATTAAAACGTTTCTGTAATGTATTACCTGGTGGGAACTCTTGATCTAAGATTTTGAAGAATTTCTTTGCTTGGAGAGTGAAGGCATATTTCCTTCACGAAACAAATTTGTCGTGATTAATATACTATATTATGTGTTAGTCCGACTCACTTAATTGTTTATATCATGCTCTGTATACCATTGCGCCCTTTTCTACGCATGCATTATATCCTTTTCGTATGTATATATTTATATATATATATATGTATATTATATATATATAAACATATATATATATATATATAGCACACAACGAAAGCCCAATACACGAGGATTCAGTTTAAGTTTCGCGGCAGCACTGTACACAACTCGAACACTTGAACACATCTTGAACACAACTCGTAAAACACTAAATCAATAAGCGAAATACACAAGCCTAAAACGAGAGAGCACACAAGAATATGAACGTACATATTAGAAGAGGACCTAAAGAATGAGAGCTCTAAACTGGAGGAAAGGGTAACCAACGATAATAAAAGTTAAACCAAGCTGAAACAAGAAATTGAAGAATAAAGCTCAGTCCCGTTTTTGTCTACTTGCACGGTTTTGGCAGTAGAGAGTAACAGCAATGCTCAAGCCGAGAGGAACCCAATGTATTAAATTTCCAAATCCAATGTCTTTCTTTCTTGTCTTATAAACAGTTCAATTTACGAATGTCTTTTGTATTAATTCCATCAGTTTTCAAAACTTTTAGAATTTGAAAATTGAAATTGTCCACCCTATGTGATTTCAGGTGAGCATATAGCTCTGAAGTTCCCGATTTAGAGGTATCTCCCTTCCAAAAAAAGTGTGACATGCCACATGTGAACACACGTAATCACGTGTGGTAGAGCATATGAAAATACATAGGGAAAAAAGTGTGGTTATGCGTGGTGACACATGTGGTATTGAAACCAATATGACACACAGGACCACGCTTTTCCCTGCATGATTGTCACACCTTGAAATCTGGGTCAATGTGGGGAAAGCTGTGTCAAGTTGACACATGAGGCAAACCAGGGCAAAGTGTGGCAAACAAGGCCAGTGAACGAAATCGAACTATTGAATTTACTTTACTCAGCACCACACTTCTCCAGACATCTCCACACTTTGCCTGCTTTACCCCAGTTTGCCTGTTACATGTGTCAAAGCGTTATTTTCGGCTTTCCACACATTGCCTCATGTCGAAACTGAAAATGCAGGTCAATGCATGGCACTTTGGAAAAGTGTGTCAACTGTTTATTAAATGACACACATTGTCACGCAAAATTCACAGAAGTTTCTCGCCTCTTCACACCCCACGACAGTTTTGCACAGTTCGACACAGTATTTCACGTGTGGTATTGGAACTTTTGCCACACAATTTTTTGTAAGAGTCCGTTCACAAATTTGCGATAATCAGATTTATGACCATTCCTGCGAAGCCCAATATTGTTGGATTGATCTATATACATACTGTTTCCACAAAAACCACACATTTGATCAGATCAGCAGTCCATTTAGTATTACAATCCGTACCTTGATTACGGCAGGTGAATGTTCTACCATTACTGGTACTGTACTAGTCACTTTGTCAGAGGCTATAAAAGAGGGACCATCTGACAGCGCTTACCATGGCATTGTTGGCTCCGGGTCACATCCGTGTCTTCCAAAACGGCTCGGTTTGCTCAGGCTCTTTGATTGGGAGAACGGAACTACTGGCAGGCGTGTAACCACCTTGCGCATGCGGTCTGACGTATGAAGGAGAGGTAGGTACTTTTCGAGAATCCCCCTGACGTTTTTTAAGCCGGGGTGGAACTTCACCGTAAAGTAGGTCCTTGTGACGTCACTGGCCGGACGCTGTTGTGGGTTGTGGTGCGCATTAACCGCCCTTTGTACCTGCTGTCGTGTTCGCCTTCGTCCATGTCCACGCCCAAAAAGATACTCGACCAATTCATTACACCTGGTGTGGGCCGTAGCTGGGTCGCTACTGATTCGAATAGTCTACGAGTACGCCATCGCTTTTTTCGTATGATTAGGGTGGCAGCTATCCATATGAAGGAACTGGTGAGTGTCTGTTGGCTTCCTATACAAATCTGTGGTTACACTACCGTCGTTAAGGGTAACAGAAACGTCAAAAATTTATATATATATATATATATATTTCTTTAGAAGGATCTTCAGATGGATAGATAGACAGATAGACACCTGGACAGATAGACGGACGGACGAACGGAGGGAGGGACAGACAGAAAGACAGATAGCACTGATGGATACTTCTCATACTTGTTACAAAATTATCATATTAAGAAGATGGAAGAACCCTACTGTCTTGGGCGGAGGTCATGTGAGGTAACCATAGGTCATAAACCGAAAACATTGTAAACACGATATTTCTAGGTAGGAATACATAGATACTTTTCATACTTGACATGCGGTATAGTCAGAAGGGGAACCCCATTGGATTTTTGGTAGGGGTAAAAGGTTATCTGAGGTAACCAGAGGTGAAAATACGGAATGTTTAAAAACTGCTTGTAAACACGATATCTCAAGATAGCAATGATGGATACTTTTCATACTTTATATGTAAATTGATCATATTAAGAGGAGAAACCTGATTGTTTTAAATGGAGTTCAGAAGTCATTTAAGGTCATCCGAGGTCAAAATCGAAAACCTCGAAAAAACATATTTCAAGACGGGGATGATGAATACTTTTCATACATGGCATATAGATTTGTCACTTCAAAAGAGAGAGAACCCTACTGGTTTGTTGGAGATCTAAGGTCTTCTGAGGTCATCAGAGGTGAAACTACGAAAACCTCGTTAACTAAATAGGCCAGACTGTGTCTGTTTCGTGACTAACGGAAAGTTAGGCCTGAACATTTGTGCCATTCCAAAGACTAAATTATAGAAAAAAAAACATTAATTTTTTTCACAAGCATAACTGTTACAGTAATAATTCGAATTTTAATTACTTAAATTTGAACACGTGTAAAGGATGATTAGAAATACCATATGTTTAAAGACTGAGTTCGTTGCTGGCTTAGGGGAAAGTGATTGGTTGCTCACACAGACAGCCCGGGTTCGAATCCCTTCCAAAACACTTGCTTTTTTTCTTTTTTATTCAATGTTGGTGGGGTTAAAAGGTCATGTGAGGTTAGCAGAGGTCAAATTGTGAATAAAATCTTAGAAAATGATTAATCAAGAAGGATAAATTTGAGGGATGAACCTCATTGCAACAAACCATACCCTTTTGGCAAGGAATCGCTACACTCTAAAAACAGTTGGGTAAACTTTTACCCAACGTTGGGTCCGTATGCCACCTCCTAAACTGTTGGGTAATAAACTACCCAAGTTGGTCAATTATAACCCTTTGGGGAACTTGGGGAAAATTCACCCACGATGGGAATCCTTTTGACCAACTTTGGTCAGTTTTTTACCCAATGTTTTAGGTGGTGGAATACGGACCCAACCTTGGGTAAACGTTTACCCAACTGTTTTTAGAGTGTAGGCCTTTGGGCTATCTGGTTTTATATGTGCTTGCTAAACAACCGGCGGCGAAACGCACCTCCACTTTGAATCCGCACTAGCTCACTTACTCTACACATGGAAATTTTCGCAAGAGATCACCTACGACAGCTAGCCGTGATAAACGGTACTTTCAGGTCTTCATCAAGAAAACGTACCAGGTTTATCTTCAGGCTGTTAGCCGGTATCTCATTATTTCAGTGAACTTTGACATGTGGTTCATTTTCACTTCATGGGCGGACCGCTCCTCGCGAAATTAATTTACAAATACTGCCTAAAAACTGAGCTCAAATTTGGATATATTTTAAGTTTCACTGAATCATATGAAATGATTATTGCATATATTTAATGTGTAATTGCAGATTATGGTTTTGTAAAACTGTAAATGGGTTCAAAAACTGTAACTTAAATTCAAAAGGCTGCTTTAAGGGCGAACGCTGCCTATAGCATTTCCCTCTTAAACTATATCACAAGACGGGTCACCAGAAATGATGTTGACCGTACATTTACATGTCACATCAGACGCTGATCCAAGTTTTACAAATGGGTGTAGGCTGACTTTGTGAAAGTGAAACACTTTAAACTTTCAAAGTTGCAAGGTCGCGATCGTGGTCTGGGGTTGTCTTAAGGTAAACTTTGAAATAAAGGAATGTAGATGCGATTTCCTGGCATCTAGCAATCTACACAAGTAGCATTACAAAAGACAAATATTTTCTTTTTTCGACTCATGCATTACTATTCAGTTGACCACTCAATAGTTTTGGAATGGTTAACCAACAATGATCATATATGTGTCAATATGGCCAAGACATATGGCACCGGTGGTCCTCATCGGAAAATTTAAGATCAAAATCTATTAGATGTATCTGGTGATTAAGATGAGCATACGAACACATGCAGTGTACTTGAGAGATCCTCTCATAAATAAAATAGTAGAGGAAACCCGTCTTCCACGATCTCTACCTACACATTTACACTGGAAAGAATGGATCATTTCGTTAAAATGCTCAATCCGATGGACCAAAAGTATTATTTCTCTGTGTGTGATAAGAAGTTCCAAAAATAATAAACCCTTTTTACCTATCGAAACTCTTGAAGCAGGTTGAAAGTCGGGCCTAAGCTTTGTTGTGATCCAGGGAATCTTTATTTTAAAGTGATACTACCTGTTTAAAAAAGGGAAATACATAACACTGCCTTGTCCAAAGTGTTGGAATAACGTTTAAGCAGTCCATCCGAACAATAAAGATAAATAAAGATCCCTCACAGAAGTAGTTGTTCCAAATACTGTTTCAATTATCATAAAAATAACGACAAAAACTATGAAAATCGAAAATGATTCCACACAATCTTTATTCCATTCAATCCCTCTCCTGGGTGAACAAACCAATGGGAGTGCTCTAATATATGAATATGCAAAAGGCAGCACAACGAAAGGTGCCCACGTATATGCTAGCGAACGAACACTGAACACTTGATAGGCTATTCACGCTATAGGCTAAGTACTGGAAAACTGACTGTAGGCCTGCAGTACCATGGAGCGGATATCCGAAAGGGTTTCATTGGCTCCATGATAGTGAATCGAAAGGAGAAATTTCTGTTGAAGCCCACCCGACCAATTTTGGAACACTGAACTACAGCCCTCGTGAGCTACTCGATAACATCACAACTTGGGACTAAGTATCAGCAAGGGTTGCTACCTGGAAGGGAAAGACAGTAAAATTTGTGCAGTTTGTGAGCTTGTGATCATCGCAGAGTGTTTTTGCATGATTCTGAAGGCAGACTCAAGAAAATACGAGTAAATCTAACTCGATTTACTCACGAGAAAGGCCATCGATATAATATGTAAGTACTACCTCTGACGAATAATATTGAACAATTCTTGAGTCATTCAAATCATCGATGGTCAACGATATCAGCTTGGAGTCTGACATCTGAGATGCTTACCCTCCGTCCCAAGGTCATACCATGGAGCTACTACCTGGACATTCTTTCCCCTCTTACGTTTCCCAGCTAAAATGTACACAGTTGCTTTGATTCAACCAGGGAGTGCTGATACAACAGACACAAATTCTTTTACATGTTGGAAACTCTTGGAGAAACCATCTACAACAATCGAAGTTGACCGAGGGAAATAACACATTGCTCACAGAGGAAATCGAATCGAGCCATACAATTTTACGACTTCGACTATCATACTTCAGGTTAGTGCTCTTGCCATAGTCATCGACATCTACAAACTCGACACAGTGTATCGTTGTCCTGTTTACGTAGATTATTTGATATGTAGACCTAGCCTACCGCTCAAAGACTTGGGATGTGGGGAAGTAAGCAAGTGTATAGAGGTGTAACTGGTTACCGTTACAAGCGTAGTATGCAAGTGTCTTTTTGAATACTGTTAGGGGTGAAATTCACTAACACGGGTAGTATGATGAAAACCGGTGCTTTTTTCAAAACCCCAAGTGTGCTGTGCAGTGTACAACCTTCAAAATCACTCTATTCCCAGTCAATGCATGAATAACCGAGGGAATATGCACAGTACTTCGGTACATAGGCCCACAGCTGCGTGATCCGTTGAATATTCATATAGTGTTGTGATAGGCGTGGCTTGAGCTGTTTGAAATGAGGACGGTTTTTTTTTCAAAATAGCCTGAAGATTTTGACTGTTTTCGAACTGTTTCTTTATATTTTGCCATTCACACTACCATTTTCAGTCACTACATAAACAACTCCATCCATGAATAGTATTGTTAGTGTATTGGCAAATAAAGAAAAACATTAGGCCGTATGTATTTCCCTTTTCTTGAACAGGTAATATCACTTTAAGCAAACCGTTCCCTTCACGTTAAAGGGGCATTTTCATGATCCCAGACAGTTCCAATTCTCCCAACTATGCATCTTCTAGCTCCTCCCATACAGAGCTGTATGAGGCTCTTCCTTGTGTAAGAATAAACCTGTTTTATTGCCTAAGGCCATGTCCTGGTGAGCATACAAGGCTATAAAGTGTAATAAAAGTACTCTCTTTGCCTTCTGTGGAATGTGAGCTACTCTGCATCTTTCAAATTTTCAAAGTTTGATGTCAATCAAAGAGCATTCACCAACTGAGAATTTTGATATACATACACTAAAAATATACTTTGGGGTGATGACTGTCTGTCTTTAAGTTTCTCCCACATCCTAATCCACTGTTTTTCTTTTCCAAGTATAATATGACATTACCAGTAAAACTGTGTTTCATTTAGACTCTCAAAATACATAAACGAAAGAAGGCGTCAACTCTTGACTTCCCCCTTTCGGCTTCTCTGTTCTGTTAAAACAGCAATCTGTTTTTACTACGATGAAGTAGAAAGAGCACCCCTTAGACGTCATCTGAAATTCCTGGAAAGATATTGCACTATGGCAAAGCAAATGGTTGTCGAAACCCACCGACGAAAACATTAGAATAAAATTACACTATTTTTAACTTGTACGTGTTTAACTAGTACTTCCTATTATGCGTAAAACAGTGTTTCTGGTAATACCGTCCACTGTCTGACTATGTGATGAAAATAATTCTCAACTTCGTGTTTACCAGTGAGATGTTATTGGATAGAGAAACATCGTCTTGAAGTGACATCTGCATCTCCAAGGTCACGCAGTAATCTGTATCTGTATTATTTCTGTAGGACGTACACGAGATTAAGAATTACCTGCTCTTAAAGAGTTAGCGGCATCAACCTACTTAACAAAGTCATATTCCGCGAAAGCCACATGTTAAATGATTAGTTGAACTGAAAGATGTTAGAAGGTGAATTATACAGAGTTAGAGCAATCAAATGTAGGAAAGAAAACTTTTTGAGCAAAAAAAAAGTACTTTATCTTTCATAGCCTGTACTCGATTAAGTTGGTGTTAAAGTATTAGCATAAAGCAAACTTTCCGTTCTATCGCCTTCCGAAATACCACCTTCCCATTTTTACTATCAAGTTCTTAGAGTAGACATTAATGTCAGAACGAAATGTTCATGTTTTCAATAAGGATATTTTTGGAGTGCTTATGTAAAACGTATGTTAAAACTTCACCATTAGTCGTTTAGACTCACTTTATTTTTTACATTTAAAAAATATTTCCATTTTAACCCAAACACTATTGTCTTTATAAAGAAGACGAACTGAAGGGTATTGAAATGATCTTTGTAATAGACATAGCAAACCTTGAGGCCGATCTACCCGATCAAATATTTGTTCAAAACATTATACATCTGCATCTGTATGTCAATGTTTATGGACTGATTTCGTAATAAATGTGAGCAGCGTTCAGCATGTATCAAAGTGTTCAACGTTTAGTGCATGTTTAATCTTCACAATGATTTCAAATGTGTTCAAAAGTGTTCAAAGATTTGTATAACGATTCTCATGGCTAAATGTATGATCTTGTAGCAAGCCCATAGCCAAGGGAGCCCTCGGCAACCTCCCAAACCCCCTAAATTTTTTTCTTCCCCTAGAAAATCACAAATTACCATTGCCTTACTGCTTTTCAGTATATCTCTCCCCTGAACTTTTTTTCGCCCCCTAAAGTATATATCTGGTCTGGCTAAACAGGCCTGTTGTGTAGAGTAGCCAAGCCTTAAGGTTAGCTACAGTAATAGTAGTTACCCCCTAAACGCTTACATAAGATTGGTTTGTATTATAAAGTATAAATGCATGTGAATCTCCCATCTAACCGTTTCAACATAACGCATATCCCCATATCCCTATTTTTTCAACACTTCAGATAACTATTTATGCATTTTTTATATTGAAATTGGGGACTTCCAAATTCAGTAATATTTATGTCAGATGGGTAACAATGTCACCCATCATACCAGAAATTGAGCACTTAGCACAGGGCGGATGGAAAGGTAAAAATCCCTAGGACGACCTTCACACTCTAGTCGAGTATTATGAGGAAGATTTTTCCAAAGGGAAGCTTAAGCTCAGATCATATCACTAGAGAATGTTCCATTACCTGAAGATAACGGACACACGGAAGAGGCGAAACTTCGACTAGGGATATTACATGTCTGCTTGGAAAATCTAGTGAACAACACACGATTCCTCAAGTCATGAAATTGTTCACACAGTATCTTCTTTGCCCCTCCACCACTGCGTCGGCAGATAGATCAGTGAGTCAACTTTGCAGACTAAAGACTTGTCTAAGAAGCACCATGTCGTGAGAGTTGCTGATTTATTACAGGAAGGTGCTGATAGCACCTCCCTGTTGATTATATGTTCCTTGCCATGTATCCCGACAAACTGGATATGGCCGATCAACTTGAGACATATCACTAACCGGTTCATTGCCAAAAAATGACTTCCGTCGAAATACATTCAAGACCTCAAGTTGCAGTGAATGGACAGACTGTCAGATGGTCCATCAAGATATGCAGTGGTGTTTAAGAGTTTGCAAAGGCAACAATTCCTCTTTAAGATTCGGAGAGATTCTTCGACCCTAATGTCGGTCAGTAACGATTTGCGCGCATTTGTCATGATACTTTTATTACATTATTAAGATAACCCAAGCTGGCTTAAAGGGATGTCATCTCTCATGCATTGAGCGTGAGAGTCAGAGATTTCAGCGCAATTTCATGCTCACACTATGAATCATCAGTTTCTCACGCAATGTCTCAATATGGTGTAAAAATTCCGCTCATAACGCAAAAGATGTGTCGGGTGCCGGTAAAACGCCAGCTATCACGCTACCTGCGTTCGTTCTCCAACTGATCATGTCTCCTTAAAAATTTCCCAGGAACATGAAACATCTGAAAGCTGGCAATTCTTGGCATGCAGTGATGAGGCATGGGAAGTGCCATTTCCTGCAATCTAGGGGTATATTTGGCAAAAAGTCCCATTGGCGGGATGCTCCACGCGAACCGATGGTCGCGCTCCTCGTCAGTAGTCTCCCAGCGAATCTCACAGTACTCTCGCCAGTAACTAAAAGTTGACAGCCCAGGGGTTATTCCTATATAGGTAGAAAGCTAGAAACGCGCATCATTAACGTTACACCCTGTATATAGTGTTTTATTTTCATATTATGCAATATGTTTTATATTAACAATCAACGTGTACATTGTAAACACAAATTAGTCAAACATTGTCTGATACGCCTAACCCGTTTTAGTCACTCATTTTGACCAATTTCTAATGATATTTGACTAATTGCACAATGATGGATCAATAATTATTGGTAAAGAATTGGTCAAAGAGGTTGAAAATTGGTCAGAAATCTAGTCAATTGGTACAAAATTAGTCAAACGACTTTGACTAACTTGGGTTAGGCGTATCAGACAATGTTTGACTACTTTGTGCTAACAGTGTATTATGTAGAAACCACACTAAGCGCCACCCCCCTTGTTATCTTTTCGTTCTTCGAGCGACAGGAGAAAAGAAAGATTCGAGAAAGATTACATACCTAAAACAATGCTCTCCTTAGCGTCTGTCCACGTCCACTTCTCCTTTAAAATATTATTTAAACGGAAATGATTCTTTCTTATATCCCTTATCACAAATTAAATGTACCGTATGTCTGATAGTATCGTTGAACGGTGGTTGTGATCTCTGGCCTAGCGATTTAGTACTGCCAAGTACAAAATCTAGAAGGCGTGGAACACACGAGTTAAGAAAAGCAAAATCTTCTTCAGTATCAAAAGCATTTTTTTCTTTCATTCTACTTTCAGTATACTAAGTTGATTCCTTCATATATTGTCAATCTGAATAAAGAAACTGGGAAGAAAGCAAACGGTATGATTTATCATGTATTTTGTGTACGGTGTGTCTGTGTGAGCGCGTGCGCGTGTTTGTTCACGTGTGCGTGTGTGTTCGTGTGCGCTCGAGTTCGTGTGGATGGATTGCTTATACAGGAGTCCGGTCCTGGACATGCTCCATGGTTCTGGCTGTCGGAAAGTTTTTGCCCCACCAATCCCCAAACCCCATCGACATAGGCGCAGACAATATGCTGAGAATTTTTCGGGCACCTACTGAAAGAAAAGTAATGCAATTATGTAGCTAAAGGTAAAAAATAGTTTCATTAAAAAACTTTCTTGGCCATTAAAATAAAGTTCTGATTTGAATTGCACTATAGCACCTATATATTCGGTATTAATTCACCAGTGTGTTTTTAATGGTTCAGCTTATATTATGATTATCAGTGACGTATTAAAGGGGCCACTGGCCCATGCCCCACCCTCACTGATGCCGATATTTTCCACCTAAAATACCTAAATTTTTAACAACAAATTTAACTTCAGAGGTAGCATATGTGACGCCAGATTGCATATAAAGACACCTAATTTTTCAAAAATTTTCAAAGAGGAGGGGGGTAATGCCTGTTTTGTTTTTAGAACCTAAAATACATATATGTTTTATCACAAGTTTTACTTCAAAAGGAGCATATGTGGCACCACACCAGATTGCATGCGAAGACATTTAATTTTTCAAAAATTTTTAAAGAGGAGGGGATAATGCCCATTTTGTTTTTAGAACCTAAAATACATAAATGTTTGAACACAAATTTTAGTTCAAAGGGAGCGAATGTGGCACCAGATTGAATGTAAGGACACCTAATTTTCAAAAATTTTCAAAGGGGAGGGAATTTTCCCCTCCCCTTTCAAAATTTTTGCCCCTCACCCCCATGAGAGAGAAATCCTGGCTACACCACTGATTATTATCATTATTATAAAATTGTAACGACTTCCGCAAAAATTAAAACCAATATGGAAGGTAGTAACACGGCAAATTACGGTATTGTATGTAATTGGCAAGCCGTGTGATAACCGATGCATGCCTATATGATATGTATATTAACATGTTGAAAACCACGTGGAACGCACAGAAATTTTGGGTTATATTTTTCGGGCAAGTCGTTACAGCCCCCCCCCCCCCTCATCAACTTGGGCTCCTACGCCTATGCCGATCAACGCCCCTGGGCTTGCTTATGCTCTTTGATTGGGAGAACGAAACTATTGGCAGGCGTGTAGCCACCTTCCGCATGCGGTCTGACGTATAAAGGAGAGGTAGGTACTTTTCGAGAATCCCCCTGACGTTTTTTAAGCCGGGGTGGAACTTCACCGTAAAGTAGGTCCTTGTGACGTCACTGGCCGGACGCTGTTGTGGGTTGTGGTGCGCATCAAACGCCCTTTGTACCTGCTGTCGTGTTCGCCATCGTCCATGTCCACGCCCAACAAGATACTCGACCAATTCATTACACCTGGTGCGGGCCGCAGCTGTGTCGCTACTGATTCGAATAGCCTGCGAGTACGCCATCGCTTTTTTCGTATGATTAGGGTGGCAGCTATCCATATGAAGGAACTGGTGAGTGTCTGTTGGCTTCCTATACAAATCTGTGGTTACACTACCGTCGTTAAGGGTAACAGAAACGTCAAAAATTTATATATATATATATATATACATACATTTCTTTAGAAGGATCTTCAGATGGATAGATAGACAGATAGACGGACGGACGGAGGGACAGACAGACAGACAGATAGCACTGATGGACACTTCTCATACTTGTTACAAAATTATCATATTAAGAGGATGGAAGAACCCTACTGTCTTGGGTGGAGGTCATGTGAGGTAACCATAGGTCATAAACCGAAAACATTGTAAACACGATATTTGTAGGTAGGAATACATAGATATTTTTCATACTTGACATGCGGTATAGTCAGAAGGGGAACCCCATTGGATTTATGGTAGGGGTAAAAGGTTATCTGAGGTAACCAGAGGTGAAAATACGGAATGTTTAAAAACTGCTTGTAAACACGATATCTCAAGATAGCAATGATGGATACTTTTCATACTTTATATTTAAATTAATCATATTAAGAGGAGAAACCTGATTGTTTTTAATGGAAGTCAGAAGTCATTTACGGTCACCCGAGGTTAAAATCGAAAACCTCGAGAAAACATATTTCAAGACAGGAATGATGGATACTTTTCATACATGGCACATAGATTTGTCACTTCAAAAGAGAGAGAACCCTACTGGTATGTTGGAGATCTAAGGTTTTCTGAGGTCATCAGAGGTGAAACTACGAAAACTTTGTAAACTAAATATGCCAAACTGTGTCTGTTTCGTGATTAACGGAAAGTTAGGCCTGAACATTTGTGCCATTCCAAAGACTAAATTATGGAAAGAAACGTTTATTTTCACAAGCATTACTGTTACAGTAATTACTCGAATTTTAACTACCTAAATATGAACACGTATAAAGGATGATTAGAAATACCATATGTTTATCGAGTTCGTTGCTGGCGTAGTGGAAAGTGATTGTTTTCTCACACAGACGGCCCGGGTTCGAATTCCTTCCAAGACACTTGCTTTTTTCTTTTTTTATTCAATGTTGGTGGGGTTAAAAGGTTATGTGAGGTTTAGTAAAAGTCAAATTGTGAATAAAATCTTACAAAATGATAAAGTCAAGAAGGATAAATTTGAGGGATGAACCTCAGTGCAACAAACCATCCCATTTTGGCAAGGAATCGCTAAGTCTATGGGCTATCTGGTTTTGTATGTGCTAGCTAAACAACCGGCGGCGAAACGCTCCTCCACTTTGAATCTGCACTAGCTCACTTACTCTACACATGGAAATTTTCGCAAGAGATCACCTACGACAGCTAGCCGTGATAAACGGTACTTTTAGGTCTTCATCAAGAAAACCTACCAGGTTTATCTTCAGTCTGTTTGTCGGTATCTCATTATTTCAGTAAACTTTGACATGTGGTTCATTTTCACATCATGGGCGGACCGCTCCTCGCGAAATTAACTTACAAATACTGCGTAAAAACTAAGCTCAAATTTGGAGATATTTTTAGTTTTACTGAAGCATTTGCATATATATATCTAATGTGTAATTGCATTATTATGGTTTTGTAAAACGGTAAATGGGCGCAAAAACTGTAACTTAAATTCAAACGGCTGTTTTAAGGGCGAATGCTGCCTATAGCATTTCCCTCTTAACTATACCACACGACGGGTCACCAGAATTGATGTTGACCGTACATTTACATGTCACATCAAGCGCTGATCCAAGTTTTACAAATAGGTGTGGGCTCTTTTTGTGACAGTGAATCTCTTTAAAACTTTCAAAGTTGCAAGGTCGCGATCGAACACATGTAGTGTACTTGAGAGATCATCTCAAAAAGAAAATACTAGGGGAAGCCCGTCTTCCACGATCTCTACCTACACATTTACACTGGAAAGAATGGATCATTTCGTTTAAGTGCTCGATCCGATAGGCCAAAAGTATTATTTTTCTATGTGTGATAAGAAGTTTCAAAAATAATAAACCCTTTTTACCTATCGAAACTCTTGAAGCAGGTTGAAAGTCAGGCCTAAGCTTTGTTGTGATCCAGGGAATCTTTTTTAAGTTAACCGTTCCCTTAATGTTAAATTTCTCCCACACCCTAATCCACTGTTTTTCTTTTCCAAGTATAATATGACACCAGTAAAAGTGTGCTTCATTTAGACTCTCAAAATACATAAACTAATGAAGGCATCAACTCTTGACTTCCACCTTTCCGCTTTTCTAATTGGCTAGCAACGGTTCTGTCTGTCTGTTAAAAGAGCAATCTGTTTTTACTACGATGAAGAAGAAAGAGGACCCTTAGACGTCATCTGAAATTCCTGGAAAGATATTGCACTATGAGAAAGCAAATGGTTTGTCGAAATCCACCGATGCAAACATTAGAATAAAATTACACTATTTTTAACTTGTACATGTTTAACTAGTACTTTCTTTTAAGCGTAAAACAGTGCTTTCTGGTAATCCCGTCCACTGTCTGACTATTTGATGAAAACAATTCTCAGCTTCGTGTTTACCAGTGAGTTATTATTGGATAGAGAAACATCTTTTTGAAGTGAGATCTGCGTCTCCAAGGTCACGCAGTAATCTGTATCTGTATTATTTCTGTAGGGCGTACATGGAATTAAGAATTACCTGCGGCGTCAACCTACATAGCAAAGTCATATTCCGCGAAAGCCCCATGTTAAATGATTAGTTGAGCTGAAAGATGTTGACAGGTGAGTTATACAGAATTGGAGCAGTCGAATATAGGAAAGAAAACTTTTGGAGCCAAAAAACACTTCATCTTTCATAGCCTGTACTCGATTTAGTTGGTGTTAAAGTATTAGCGTAAAGCAAACTTTCCGTTCTATCTCCTTCCGAAGCAGCACCTTCCCATTTTTACTATCAAGTTCTTAGAGTAGACATCAATGTCAGAACGAAGTGTTCATGTTTTCATTAAGTGTATTTTTGGAGTGCTTATGTAAAACGTATGTCAAAACTTCACCATTAGTCGTTTAGACTCACTTTATTTTTTGCATTTCCATATTTCCATTTTAACCCAAACACTCTATCTTTATAAAGGAGACGAACTGAAGGGTATTGAAATGATCTTTATGATAGACATAGCAAACCTTAAGGCGGGTCTACCCGATCATTAATTTGTTCAAAACATTATACATCTGTATCTGTATGTCAATGTTTATGGACTGATTTCCTAATAAATGTGAGCAACGTTCGGCATGTATCAAGGTGTTCAACCGTTAGTGCATGTTTCATCTTCCCCAACAAGTGTTCAAAGATTTGTATGACTATTCTCATGGCTAAATGTATGATCTTGTAGCAAGCCCATAGCCAAGGGAGCTCTCGGCAACCTCCCAAACCCGCTAAATTTTTTTCGTCCCCTACAAAATCACAAATTACCATTGCCTTACTGCTTTTCAGTATATCTCTCCCCCTGGACTTTTTTTCGCCCCTTCAGTATATATCTGGCCTGGTTAAACGGGCTTGTTGTGTAGAGTAGACAGGCCTTAAGGTTAGCTACAGTAATAGTAGTTACCCCCTAAACGCTTACATAAGATTGGTTTGTATTATAAAAAAAATGATGAATAAAACTTCTAATTTTGTGAATACAGATTAGAAATCATTTGTCAAGGTTTAAGTGAAACATCAAATCAAAATTGCAAGACTCATGTAACGTAAAAGTTATTACTTGCATTTGAGATCTTCATAACGATCAGAAAAAGATTAACAGTCATATTACAAGTATAGTTTAATTTTTTATGTTTCACAAAAAAACTCACGTTGAAAAAGAAGATATCTCTCTTCACTTATTCCCACTGGATCGGTATTGTTAAATGCAGTGCACCTATAGCTACCCGGCGAGTGGTTTGTTTTAAAGTTGTGCATGTCAAACGTCCAATACATTATAGAACCTCTGCGTAATTTGCGATTTGGTTTGACGGGTAAACGTTTCCACCGTCCTTCGGCCATTTTCAACTCTATTTTAACCTTTGGTCTGGGATTTGCGTCAGATTTACATTGTACGCTAACATTATCGTGTTCCTCCACCAAGGTTATTAACGATGGTTGTGAAACTCCGTTTGTAAAGACCTCTATAACTACTTTCGCAGAATCTGACACAAAGCAAAATATCGGCAAAGCCTTAAAGTATAATAAATCAATGAAGAAATATTGCAAAATCAATGAAAATGAAAGAAACAATTAAATTTTAAGTTTTCAAAATCTAATAATAGGATACAGTTACAGAAATTTTAAGAATCGAGGAACAGAATACGCCTTTTATCGTTTTAAATGTGATAAAAATCACAAAGGTTTGTTTACGCAAACTCTCACATTAGCGTAATCACAGTTCAAGTCATAATTCATTAGCATGTAAATTAATTTGGAGCATACTGTTTGTAGCAATTTTTTAATAAACATTCACATTTACGCTTCACTAAAAGATTAAAAATAAACTTACATGAAACTTCCAACTCGAAAGAGGAAGATAGGTTCAGGTTGTTCCGTATTAAACATGTTAAAACTTTCATATGGTGGAGGCGATTAAGCGCGGTAGTAAAATAACTGCATACCGCAGTTTTACCACCCGACTTGAAGTGGAATATTGCAGCTTGTTCAACGATGAATTTACCATCTACAGACCATACGACAGAAACACTGTCAGGCCAAAGGCCAAGGTAAAAACAACACCTTGGTGGAAACAGTTGCTTTTCCTTTAACGAGTCTTCAAAAATTTCTATTTCTGGACTTCCTGTTATTCAAAATCATACCAAATCAAATTCTTAATGTAAACGGAAAATTCACAAAATAAAACTTTAGCTCATCCCCTTTCCCTTTACGAAGTTAGATACTCTTATCAGATTAAGTCGTTTAGGGAAGCTTTGTAAAGGCTTACTTGTATCTACCCAGTTACAGTCCCTCACAACTTTGAAACTGACATTGAGAAATTTAATTACAGTAATGGCCATACAACTAGCCTAAGCCAATATCACCAACCTTGAACTTGCAAATTCCAGAATTTAAAAACTGGAAATCCTCTTTGAAAGTATATTTCACAAGCGTAGGTGCCTGCATCCTCGTATTCACTACTAGTGATATTTAACATAATGCACCGTCTGTTGATCTCAATTGTCTCGATTTTTGAAGTGTATCTTCCCACCTTAGTGATCAAGTTAGAATCAGGTGCGTCATGGAGCATTAAATTTTCTCCATTGTGTAACCATGACAATGATAACACCTCAAATGGAGAATTCAAGGTAAACTGCAGCACGACGTTATCACCACAGACAGCAGTTACTTGCGAATCTTCAAAAGTATCAAGGTTTTGTTTTCCTGTTATGAAACAAATCATGAAATCAGTTTGATTTAAAGTTATAAGCAAATAAAAATTTCACATTAACTGCTTTCAAATTACAGAAAATGGTGTGAATCGACAAGAAATATCTCTCGGACAGCTTAGAGTAATAAATTTTCGATTTGAAAGAAATATGTCACACTTTTTACGTTCACGTTAAACTAGTAGTAATAAAAACACACACTTCTCACCTACAGCCACGGCAAAGAATGCAAAAAGAACGAAAAGAAGTTTCCCTTTGCTTCTTGAAACAATTTTCATGTTCAGTTTGTCTGACCTGCGAGTTCAGTTGGATGAAAAGGGGGTGTAATGACAGAGATCAATGCCTACATAATTATAATGCCCGCACTAGAATGTTCTCCACTTATAAAAGAGAAAGTATTATTCATACTTATTATTTTCTTGGGGACTATTCGGTAAACGAGGTAAAGTATTTCTTATCATAGGCTGTAAAATATATTTGAAGCAATGAGCTTTATTCACAGTTAATTGCTTATTAAATACCAAATATCATTTTCATATTTAACACAATGTGATAAACTGTATTCGAGCACTTAGTCACTTTCACTTTACACTGTAGTCTTACAGGACCAACAATTATATGTGCCTTTGATCTAGTTTCGGACTACAATTATATAGTGAGATCGATATGTACTGTTTTCATTGAATTGAATGTAAAACCAAAAAGCCGAAAGGCTAAATAATGCCCTGAAGAAAGGCGCTTTCTTAATTGTAATGTGTATTCAAATTCACACAATTCATCCTGAAGGTGCTCTTACAATAAAAAAGAAAAACATCTATGACATTCCCACGAGCAGACGAGTGCCATGCTCTCTACGGGAATTCAAGAATCCCCGTAAAAACTTTACGGGAATTTTACATTCCCCCAAATGAAGTCTGGAGAATCCCACAAATAATATTGGTTTCTCATGGAGAATATATCCTATTTTCCACGTGATTTGTCACTTTCTCCATAAATATAGCACATAACAAAATTGTACAATAGCAATCACTCAACCCGGACGACATTTGATATTGAGTCCCCTACGCATGGGCTGCGATCCGTCTTTGAAAGTGGGGGAGATATAGTCAGTGGCACTACCACCATTGGTTGGGGCGGAGAGTACAAACAAAGTTTTGGCGAAAAATACACCCAAGATCGCCAAAAATGATTCTTTCCAGGCTTTGCAACGTGATATGACAACTGTCAGAAGTATTTCCTTATGGAAATTTTTATAGCCTAATGACTAACTTTAGTTTTACATGATTTCCGAATCTGCCGGGTTGATCTCATGGGTGATATAGTGTACAGTAACCCCTCCAGTTGCATGGGGATATATCCCCCGGATCGCCGTCCATGCCCCAAAGCCTTCAAAAGTGTACCAGGGATACGTATCGCTTACACCCTCTACATGCAGACTTGATTGACACAAGGAGTGCCAGCTGGTAACTCCCTGATTGACGCCACTGCCTTCTTGCGACTGGCAGACCAGCTGTTTGATTCAACATAGCAAGTAACCAGAAAACTCTTCCAGGACAATTTCCAACCCGGGCAATTTGCTCCAGAACAATTTCCACATTTGACAATTACCTCTCAAACAACTTTCACCACCCCAAAGTTGGAATTGCACTAGGTGGGATGTGTCCCTAGTGGAAATTGTCCTGGTGGAAATTGTACGGGAGCCATATAGGCTATCCAAATTTGAAAAAACACGGCCGTACTTGCATCGTACGTAAAACCATCTTCAAAATTTGGAAATCCAGCACACCGTCAGGATCTTTTGCACTCTTCTGAGAAGAAGCTCTTAGATCTCATCAACAGAGTAGAGGGGATATAGGTGGGCCTCAGACGAGGACGGTCGACTGTAAGGCACTGTTGAGAGGTAATTTGGATTCTGGACAGAATAAGGTTG
Source organism: Holothuria leucospilota (assembly GCA_029531755.1). Taxonomy (NCBI): domain Eukaryota; kingdom Metazoa; phylum Echinodermata; class Holothuroidea; order Aspidochirotida; family Holothuriidae; genus Holothuria; species Holothuria leucospilota. The sequence continues at coordinate 83,561,741 of CM055961.1, forward strand.
CAAATGTATGAATGAATACGATGTGAATTGCTCAGTAGTTTGTCTTGTTACTGTTAGACCATCTTAGCTGCTAGTAATGATTATGAAAGAAACATGCGATTACCTGTAGCTATTAGGGTTGTGTTTACAGAATCCAAAAAGGACCACAAAATTCACCTGTCAATGATTAAGTTTCCTTGTTTTATCGATAAATCCATACAGTATATGATGTAAATAATTTTCGTTCCATATAAACGCCAGCAATTCTATCGTCTGTACCCACAGTATATGCGACAGGTATATAGCTACAACTCTTGTTACTTTTTTCTTTCTTTTTTTTAAAAAAAAGTCCGTGGCTTTTTGCTTGCACCTTGACAGATTCTCATATCCCTGGGTTAATAACTACCAGTTTGAGGGAGAAAAAGGAGTATAGACTGGTAGCAAGCAATCCGAATAATATTTTTCGGAAAGAGTTTCTTTCTCACATTGGCATATGAGCGTAACCAGTGGCGTAGCTAGATATTTAAGGGGTCGGGGCAAAGCAAAAAAATTCCGACAGATTATTATCTTGAAGTAATGATGTACTATCTAAGCGGAACGCCACCATTATCTGAAGTGTAGCGCGCGGAAAAAAGTTAGATTAAAATATCTCCGAGATTGCCTTAAATGACACGTCCAGGCCTCGTCAGTAACCATTTCGATGTGTAATTCTGCTTAAAAACATAAGAAGTGTTGTAAGTAAACCCCTAAGAATATAATTTAAGCTTCTAATTTCCGTTGTAAGAAGTTTTATTTAAGGTGGTAAAAATTTCCGACAGAGACTAGAAATTTCCGACAGAGGCCTTCGGAGGCTTTGTGGGGGGGGGGGGGCGACCGCCCCTGCCCTCTTCTAGCTACGCCACTGTGCGTAACTATCCCGGAAGATGGATAGGCACAAAAGTATACACGGTGCTATATTATACAAGTTCACGAGTGCACGATTCGGCTCAGTGTACAGTACTGACAACAGCGATTGACATTCAAGTTTTCTGTTTTTTTTTTTAGTTTTAAAGACACTATCTGTTTTTTAACAAAAAAAAAGAACGAAAATAGATCAACAAACAAGGACCCTCCTAAAAGCTTTGATGGTTAAGTAAGTGGTGAGTGTTGTTATGGGTGGTTTACAGATAAAGATAATGCCATGCAAGCAATTTTCAGCGAAGGCTGTATTCTCGTTAAGTTTGGCCAAAGAAGGTTTGAGGGTCCTACAGGAGAATTTTTCCTGGTGGCTTTTGCGGCCATATTGAACCATTTCTAGAGGAAATTTACTTCCTGCAGGGGTTATTCCATATGCTAATGATGATTGCAAATTTAAAATCTATAATAACTCAGACTAACCTAGGGTCAACTTTATGATGATGGTGGTCATTAGAGAGGAAGGAGGACTGCGGAATGGGTTGCGAGGGTTTTAAAGGCGGAAATATCTCTGTAGCTGTCCTGTAGAGAGTAATAACGAGAAAATTCTTCCCAATTTGTCGAACAGGAAGATGTAATAATGAGACTGCTACTTGTACTAGCCACGTGCTTAGCCAGCCGAAAAATTTTATAGAGCATTTGGATTCCCAAGCGCTGTTGGGTTTATCGTGCATTGTGTGTATGAGGGTCAGGTATATGCTATGACAAGCATGTAACATCGCTAAAGTGGCCCTTAATTGAAGGCTTCAGGTTAAAATGGTAGGAGTGGGAGCCGAAACCCATGCATTGGAAAGATTTTTAAGTAACTGCTGGTATTGCGCTTAGATCTGTTTATAAACGTGTTATAAATGTTATATGTATGTATGTTTGCAAGTAAGTAACCAAAGCAAATACCATGTTGCTCACCTAACCCACCCCAGCTTCAACATTGTAACGATGACATTCTCATCACGCGGGAAGTGCACCGAAGAAAATCATTTAAGCAGTTTGAAGATATTTCGCACTAATGTCTTACTATTTTTTACTTTGCAAAAGTTCGCTACTATGTTACAATTCTTTTATACTTTTTCTGGCCTCGTTTCCTCTCATTCATTTCTTCACTTCTTTCCTATTTATTTCTCAAAGATCGGGAAAGGAGGCTGCAATTCAGTTGCCCCTCTCATACCAGGAATTCCGTCTATGGAAACCAGAGACAAGTGAGCAAGCGATCTCTGCTTCATGACAACTGCTTACTTAGAATGGCTGCTACCAAGGGACTACCTCCTTTGTCACCTAGTTTAGTGGATATCGTGCAGAAGGGGAAGGGGTTTTCTAAAGGTTATATTTTATTTTTATTTTTGTTGCATAAACACAACATCAGTGATATTTTCTTTGGTGAAAGTTTTCAACTATTAGGGTATGTGCACGGAATACGGACCCCTTAAGGACCTTTTGACTGATAAAAATTTACAATAGAGTTGTCCTGATTTCAACACTTGTCCCCGTATAGTTGCTAATTTAAGCTGTCAGGTTGTATATTCAACCGGATCAGAATGGTTTGGCTATTAGATGAGAGCACAGTTCAAAGGCAGAAAGGGTCCATTTTTTCTTTATGGAAAGGTAATATGAACCCCGATTATTCATTCAGATGAACCGAAATGAATAGGTATCTCAAATCAGGATTATACATAGAGTCTGGTTGCTCATTAGCAAAGAGTATATCAAAGACAAAAATCATTAAGTAACGTCTTGAAGAGGAAACGTATGTCATAATAATAGTGATGAGCACTGTCCAGTAGTAGAAGCAGCTGAATTAGAAAATTGAGTGTGTAAAACTTTTATAAGCGTTTAGCGAAACTCACCAAATAACATCTATATGACAGGATATTGTTAATTAATGCATGATTATTCTTTAAAAAAATTCTTTTCATTTATCACATATCCCTGAAGTATTATTTATGCTCTAGTTATCATTTGACATATACATATCTGACCATACATCGTATTTCTGTGACATTTACATATCTGACCATACATCGTATTGTCAGATACTGTGAGTACACATGCTTGTCACAAAGTCGGATCCGTTTTCCCTTCATACAAAGTTTTTTTTTTCACAAAAGTCAAGCCTTTCTGTTCATTATACACTTAATCAGTGTAGAGTGGTCATAGCAAGCATTAGTTGCAATGCCAGAACTTTACTAACGTTCAAGGGTATGCATCAACGTTAAGGGGTATGTGAGCAGAAATCAGCTATCAATCAACGAAAGTTTAGACGTGATCCAAAACTGGCACGTACGCGTCTTACCCGCTTCAGAATTTTAACCTAAAATGGACAGAAATTTCTTTTTCTTTTTTCTTTCTCTTTCTTGACAAATCTTTAGTTTGGTCTGTACCGTGACAACTTACTGCACCAAGAGATGGCGATGGCATGGAATTGAAACATATCGTCTCTCGCCCATGTACCGAAATATGCTTTGGGGTCCGTTTCACTCTCAGGATCCGTGTTTCTTCACACCTACCATATAATATTATCCGTAACAAGGCACTGGTCCTGACTGGTATAAAGCTCGGGCCTCCCCTGTCCCCAATTATTGTTCCAACGCTCCGCAGACGGAAAGTTATTAACCGTAAACAGCTTCATGTACACCTTCAAGAAATGGAAATTTGTGCTCAGTACCCAATAGGATAACAGTGCTGAGTATTGCATACTCTGGATGGCTGTTAGAGTAATATCTCGAGAATGCTGAACTTGTAATTACTTTGATACTGAATAGCCACGTAAACATGCGACGTAACTAAGGGCAAGGTTTGGACGATCCCCCCTCCTTGACCATGCACCTCATTCATCCGCATGTATCCAATTGTACAAAAACTGTGGATTTCTATTTTTTAGGAAAGTTCACAGGGGGAACATACCGACAATGTATAGAGAGCCTATGTACGATTGGCGTTAAGTTTGTATGTTTGTGGGAAGAGGGGGCGGCATTTCCTCCCCAAGATACCCCTCGGCTTGCCAAACACATAGCATGCTTAATTACTTCCGTCATTTCTAGCCATCGTTGCTTGTAAGAATCCTTAGGGGTGGCCCCGAGGATCTGTAGATCCTCAAATTGAATTCGAGCACCCCTCTCCTCGAAAAGTGTCAAACTCATATCAGGTACATAGACATAGACTGGCGTAAACCATATCTATTCTCTACAGAAGCTTATTAACGTCCACTGTGTTACAGGCCTACTATATTTACCGGAGAGAATCCTCTATCACATGTTGCATTTTTTCCGATCTATGGCCCCCTCCCGTCGGAGGGGTCATGTTCCCTTATTCCTGGGACAAAATGGAAATTCGTCGGAGAGCAAACGATATAAATTAATTATGCTTATTATAGTCCAATTTATAATAAAGAAAAGTCAAGTTAATATTTTCCATAGCTTGTGTGCTTTTTATTTGTGTGTGGGTGTGTGTGTGTGTTAAGTTTGCTGGGGAGGTAGAGTGGACACGATAAAGGTAATCCCCAACAACGGCCAGTCGGCCAGCCGGCTCAACTGTTTTTGCTCTCAAGGAAGGCAAATTCTTCAATACATCCCCATAATTTGTACTGGGTTTCTTTGATATCTTGTCATAGTTTCTGCTTCATGTATTTGCCCTCTTAAATTAAGCTGTCGACCATTAAGGTACGTTCACACTTGTCCGGTAACGGTAACGGCAACGGCAACGGCAAACCCTGCGGCAACGGCAACGGTAACGGCAATCCGGTAAAAGTGTACACATTGGTACGGCAAAAAGTGATTACCGCAAGGACGATAAAAGGTGCATGGAACAGTGGGTCATGTAAAGTAGACTCATTTTTGAGGGTCAAGTAAATGTTTGCTGGGGCTACAGTTTGGAGAACCGCCGGAAAGCGCAAGGGACGTCTCTAAAGGGATGAGTGAGGTGTTGTACAGGGAATATTATAATTGATGTGTTGAGATATTGCATAGCTGTAATGAGGTGTTTCACCCAATCAGTTTGGCATCTGAAGTTGAGGATTGAGTGCTTAAGTACCCATTTCTATTCGGGCAGCAAATTTGTTATTTTTGGAGAAATATGTACTTCTGGCAAATTTGCATTCAACTTTTTGGCAAAATTGATGTTTACCCCCCCCCCCCCCCGTACGGTAATGGCGAGTAGTCCAATATGCTTATGTTTAAATTTAAAGAAAATCCAGTAACGTTAAATTTTCGAAAAAAAAATATACTAAACGTTTTCTCTTTTGAATTGCATTCTCATTTGACCAGCTTAGTGTATTTGCCTAAATGAGGTATGACATTTCATAGCGCATTCCCTTTCTCACCCCCAGTCCCAGTGAGTTTAAAAGTAAGAGTCAAATTCCTGACTTTCTCGTCTCCTTTAAAGGCCTGCGGAAAGGCTCTCTCATTTTACTGTAACAAAAAACCGTAACTGTGTTCTTTCGGTAAGTGAAATGACTGCCGATACACAGTTAAAATGTCCCTTTGCACCCAGCTATGTGAGTTTTGTTGGCCATGTGTGTCATTTGCGGTGATGTACCGTTTGTCTAAAAAAACACTAGCCTTCTCATAGGTCTACCTTTCGTTTTCGAAACATGCAGTAATGATTGGAAAAGATTTCTACAGGGGTTTGGGATCTACTGAGAGGAGCTACAGTTGGAGATTAAGAATAGTAGACCTATGGGGTGTCTTTCTAACGGCCAATGGACAACTTAAAACTGTTTTCCAGCACAAACCGTTCTCAACTACAAAATTAGTTGCATAACAGGGTCAGGCGTACCCTGCTGAGCAGACTGCTTAAAAAGTCATTCTTTCAGGCTTCCCCAAACAAGGGACAAGGGACTGAACAAGGAATACACAACCACAGTCTGTCAGGGCGGTAGTCAGGATGAAATTCTTAGAAATTTGTGTGGACAGTTCATTACTCTGTCTAAGCGGAGCACCCGCAATCACTCTAATGCCGTACCTACAGGAGCGGCTCCAGGGGGGGGGGGCAGGGAGGGCGATCCCCCTATAATTTACTAAATCCCACAGAAAGTGACGACGGGAGAAGTAGTACTGAGGTTTGAAGTGCGAGAAGCGAAGCGCGCCGAAAAATTGCATTTTTAGAAATTAATAGCAACATAGGAAAAAGGAAAATACCCTCAAGGACGGGACGGTTGCCCTGCCCACCACCACCCGCCACGCTACGTACCTGATCCATACTGTCAAAAGTGGAACTTTCCGTGACTTACGAATTGCGTCTAAACATTATTTTAGAATCTCGGAAATTCATACAGATCGATTTGATAAAAATGGCTTTAAATGTTTCGAGGGAGAGGGCACTGACACCACTCCCGCTGCATGCTACCGTGACTCCATGAGGATAGCTATGACTAACATACCGTTCAAAATGTCAAGGACGAAAAGAGTGGACTCTCCCCTGAAGTTAAAGACTGTCAGTGGTTAGTTTCTTGCTCCTGCAGTTTATTTGTTTATGGCACTGTTAATCATTTTTAAGTGTCAAGTGACTAACAATTGACCTGAAGATCATGTGCAGGTCAATTTGACCTAAACGAAAAGGACAAGGCAACTCATCAATCAGAATGCAGAACTCCTTCCACAATCAAACCAATCCCCATTCCTCTTCAGTTAACCCAAGGTTTCTGTGGCCTGTATGAGAAGCACTTTTCTAACCGAAGGGCTCAGAATATCTTGTGCTAAACTATTTCCTTTATTGTCGGCAATGAATTTTCCCCTTGATTAAGTGCAGATAATGATCGCCTTTTGAGTATTTTGTTAATAAGGCCTCAAAAATAACGAGGTTCGGAAACTGTTCATTAAAAAATGTCAATAATACAGCGAATATGAGAGAGTCGAAACGAACCTCTAGAACAGGCATGTGACTAGTAGCTTTTGAGTCTTTATTTTGGTAGGATGAAAGGTGAGGATTTCGGTTTTTACTCAAAAGCAGATTTGAAAACTAAGATAAAAGATGACCCGTTTATGGAAATTTTCGGGGGACCCCTTAAAGTCGGGGGGGGGGGGCGTAACCTACCGGTTACCTCGATTACGGGGTAAATCCGGCTATGGTCTGTATATAAGCGCCCAGGCGCTGAAGAGACAGTAGGTTTACTCGTATAGCCCAGTCTATGAAATCAGTTTTTCTTCAAAGAGCCAAGTGACTGTACATGCAAGAGGCCCCCACAGAGGTTCGTGTGCAGGGGCCCACACATTCGTAAATCTGGCCAAATTCATATAGCCTACTATTCTCCCTATGAGTCACATGATAGACTTGTTGTTTCCTAAAAAAGTGTGCGGTTCGATATATATTGCAGTATCAGTCCTACAGAGAGTGAGAGAATTCAGAAATTGTGCCACCACGAGAAAAGTTCGTGACCCTCAGTGCCCCCTGATAAAAAAATCCTGGCTACGCCACTGTCCTTGGGGCTTCTGAGACCTTAAAACCCAGAAGCTTCCTGTGGCTTTGCCCCTGGACCCCAGCCGTTATGCACTCCACTCTCCACACTCATGGGCAGGTGGAGAAAGAAATGTCCCTGAGCGGCAGAAAAAAGATGTAATATACCATCGACCACAACAACAGTTAACCTTATATAAATATGTGTAGGCCTATAAATATGGTACATTACACGTTATTCCTATTATCAGTGTGTGAAAGGTTCTACCATAAAGATAAGCTCTAAATAACGTTCGTTGGAGCACACTTGATTTCAATACAGGCCTATACGTGAAACATAATAAACTCCCTTTTTGTTATTATAGCCTTTGGGTCTACTTATCGATATGCGATGTACACAGTGCATTTGCTATCATCACAAATAAGCAAAAGAGTAAATCATATTACACAATTTAGTTAGTTAGTAGCCTCAGTAGGCACAAAAGGTGAATGCAGCTGTTGTTGTGTTAATACTGCCTGGCCGAGACAATAGCAAGACGTCCGGTGACATTCGTTTCTAACTATAAACTCAAACGTTTTCAAGCCCAAGACTGGAGGATTGAACATACACTTGGTCAAGGCAAGGTCCAACTACCTCTACTTAAAGCTTGTACCCTATACTTATACTGCGATTACGCCATAGATAGCGTTTACCTTTACCTTTAGTGTGGAATAGGCTAGGCTAGGCTGCAGCGTAACGTTAGATGTAACGGAGAGAACAGATGCCTGTACACTCTAGCTACAACTTAGGCGTATTAACGTACGTTAGTCTTCTACGTCATGCGATATATAGGCCTAACGTTAGCATTTATTTGGTCCCTGTGAAGCTTCTCCATAGAGTAGGATATATTCTGCTCTATGAGCTTCTCATACTACTACTAGTTCAGGGAACAAAGTGTATGTGAAAACTAGTCCTGTAGGTACCCTAGCCTAGGCTAGTTTAATAGTTAGCTACAAAGAAATTGGAATCGCTCAGCGCAGGAACTGGGCTAGCCTGTGTATTATCTAATCGTACACTGATAATATTTGTAATAAAGGTAGGTTTACTAAAGGCACTTCAAAGTTCAAATGTGGAGTGAAAGTGTTTTGGCTATGTAGCCAAGGCTATAACGTAATGTGCTAAGCTACCGAGGCCCTTCAATCCCAAAGTAGGCTAGGCCAGGCTAGCGTTAGTCTACATTACTAAGCGCAAGCTGCACACCTATATGGAGCAGATCTCAGACCATAACGTTAGGCCTAGAGGAGGATATAAGAACTAGGCCTATCCTACTCTATGTTTTCGACAGAATTGGGCAAACGCGGTTGCTCGAGACAAAATTGTGACTACAAGTATTTGGCAAAGGATGACCGCTCGGTTAAAGCAATCAAAGGCCTTCAGTGTGTAAAATCAGTATGTCGCTAAACTACTACTGGTACTGTAATATGGGAGCCCAACGGGAGGCCCGCATTAATCTTACCTATCATCTCAGGATTTCCCAAGCTATCCGAAATTCTGCACCATGTTTACTTTCTTTTTTGTTCATAGTGGTAAAATACGGCATGTTGGATTATTCCATGAGGGTTTCCTCTTCATCAAACCACTACATTTTGATTATCAGCACTTTAAAAATGCAACTTTTAGGCCTTTTGTGTGCCCATGAGTCGCGAAGACTTCCAGGTTTCCTTGTTGCTAAGGATAATTTGCATGGCAACCATCCGGCAAACGGCAATGAATCGCTCCAGGAGCGATTTCATTTTTGCCGGATGCGTTTTTCATCAATTGCCGGATAGTCGCATTGCCGTTGCCGTGTCAGTGTGAACAAACCTTCATTTTCCTACAAGAGTAAAATTTTTGCCGTTGCCGCAGGGTTTGCCGTTGCCGTTGCCGTTACCGTTGCCGGACAAGTGTGAACGTACCTTTAGACTACTAAAAGTAAACGACTAATGGAACCTAACCTAACCTAAAACCTAAACCTCTACTTTATTATGAAACAACAGCTAAATCAGGGAGCTGTCACTCTAACATCTCCCTGGCTAAATCTCATAATAATCTCTCATTTCACTCCAAGTATCTTTCATTATATGTCAGAACATAAATTCAAGGTAAACCAAAAAGTGACTCTGGCTGAATTTCGTAATTCAGTGAGGAAAATATTTTCACATGATTCTCAACACCCATTCAAGAAATAGGATACCCGGGTACACTGACACAAATTAGGGTGACTGCATTGTCCCTTTTAAAGATCTTAGCGCGCTTTGCGAGCGCGCAACTCCACAAGGCGGATTTTCCAATAAGGCACTAAATCAAACTAGTTAGACCAAGTTGGTATATTGTGCAAAAGACGCAATGGCTGCAGTTTGCTACGAAACAATGTAGATATAAGATTTTGGTTATAGTGATCACGTATGTGCCATATATCAGGACTACCGTAGTGATTGGTGAAAGCTTTAGCTCGCCCGTCGTAGAAGCTGGCTTCCTCTCAGGCGAATTCTAGTGCCAGATAACAAAGGAACGATCTGCCCTTGTAAACACTAGCCTTGATAATTAGCTACTGATTCTGCATTCTTCTTTTCGAATATTAGTTTATGTTTATCGAATAATCACACTTTAGAAAACGAGTACATTAGCACCATCTTTAAGTTTTAATACGGTAAAATACGATTTCCTGACAGCTGGCAATCAAGATAAATACTCAATATAGTAAAATTGTTCATTTAACGGTAGGTAAGAATGGTGGTGGTTTTCTTGGGTGTAGCAATCAAATAAATAAAATCTCCAGTGCATCACAGAAAGAGAAAATGGTGAATGGGAAGCTGGGGCTAGCCCCGTTGGATAGGCGGCTGGTTGTAATGATGTTGAAGGCGAAACCCTGGAAGCTCTGGGTACATTTAAAGAATTATGGACTGTAAAATAAAACTCGCAACTTGACCATTTTTGATTCTTTGCCGATGGGGTATGGAATCCTTGCAATCACGCTGGCGAGTGTATGTATGCCGCGTGTTTGTGTGCTTGTGCATGGTAGGTGGATGGGTGGGTGTGCTTGTGAGTTGTGACAAATGTTGGCTTGTAAACACGATACCTCAAGAAGAGAATGATGAATACATTTTATAGTGGGTATACAAATTTTCATATCAATAAAAAGCAGCCTACTGTTTTTATGGAGATCAGAGGTCAAATGCAGTCACTAGAAGGTTAAATAGTGAAAAAAGCTTAAAAATGATATCTCATGTAGAGTAACCTTGAAGGATCTTAAAATAATCATGAAGCTTTTTGTTTTTTCGTGGAGGTCAAAGGCTGTTTGAGGTCACCGGAGTTCAAACTGAGTGAATCCCGTTAATATGATATCACAAGAAAGATAACTTCGATCAATCTCATACAAAACAGATAGATGTTCCTAATTTAATTAAAGAACACCATAGTGTCTGGTGGATGTCATAGGTCATTTTAGCTTACCAGATGTCAAACTGCTTAAATCTTATAAGCATAATAAATATTATGGAATAAAAATACCCCTGTAGTACTTGCCAAGGTCTTTCATCCTGCCACCACCTGGCACCTCCCGGTATCGAGCAGAGTGAAAGAACTTGATGTCCTTTTTCGGAAAGGAATCATAGCACGGACGTTCTAGTTTATTTAAATGGTCAATTTATGTTTTCTTATAGCCTAAACTATAGCTATCATACGGTTGATTTGACGGATGATACTGGGCCGAAGATGTTAGTCTGTAATGTAGAGGCTGCATTATGCTTAGTTGGAACAGTTCTTTCGCTCAGGCTGAAAATGGCATTTATGAGCATAGCATTAACCTTTTGTTAAGCAAAATTGACCTATATTAGAATTCCTGCCTACTGTGAAGAGTAGCATTCAAAGAGCATATAGTTGAGGTACCATAAGGGACCTCCCCGATCATTGTCAGGTTGGAAAACCCTGATGCTGTGGCATTATAAAATAATATCAAGAAATCAACTCTTAAGTTGTCTTGAATGAAGATATTTTTACACAAGGGAAGATTGAAAGTACAATGCAAGTTTGTTTTCATTTCACTGACGGATACAACAGTAACTAGCACTAACGGAGAGGGCAGTAATCATCCTTTTAACTGATTATTACTGACTGAAAAGCGGTATAGGATGTCGAAACTTTTAGGAGACGTAAAGATATTCTGGAATCAAAACGCTCCCCATTTCCCCCGGCATTTAGAAACATTTTCAGTCCTTCCCATTTTCCCCCAATTTTAGACGAAGGGGGAAGCACTGTCCTCCTTTGTTGCTCCACTTGGTTAGAAAATTTGAAGACAACTTATTGTTTCTGCAAACTACATTTACTGAATTTGCTATTTCTTCTTTGGCATGTGACGGGCTCTCTAAAATCAAACTATATTGTCTCCATACTCTATGCCACAGAACATTAAAGCTTTGAATAACATGCGTAACAAATCAAATAAAGTAAAACGATATATCGGCATTTTACAGACAGCAAAGGGTGACGTAGATTAGTTTTGAAAATGTGGAAAATACCCATCCAAATCCTTGGCTGAACTCAGCCCATTGACTTGAATATTAGTGCAGTGGGTGGTACAATTCAGTGGCTACTTAGCCCGAGTTTATTGTTACGATTTGCAGGCGCGGCGGAAGTGTAAGTGTTTCAAATCTTTTTCTTTCCCTTTTCTTCTTTCCCTCCATTTCTTTCCCTCTTTCTCTTCCCTGTTTCTTTTTGTCTTTTCTTTCCCTCTTTTTGTTTCCTCTTCTTTCTCTCCTTTTGACCTTTGCCTTACTCTTTTTCCACTCTCTTTGTTTCTCCTTTCCCCTCTTTTCATTTCTAGCTCTCTTCTTCTTTCCCTCTTTTCCTTTCCTTTTTCTTTCTATTTTTTCTTTCCCTCTGTTTCTTTCCTTTTTCTTTTTTCTTTCCCCCTTTCTTTCATCTCTTTTTCTTTCCTTCTTTTCTTTTCCTCTTTTCTCCCTCCTCTCTTTTCTCCATTTTCCCCACCATTCTTTCCCGGGTGGGCGACCCGCCCATCCCGCCCACCCGCTGGCTACGCTACTGGGAGAATCTGTTTTGAATCATGTCCATAATCAAGAAAATGTCCTCCTTTGAGAAAACAAATTGGTCAACGAGCAACGTAAGTTCCGAATTCAGTATTAAAACTTGAGATAACATTACAGAGGGAGCCGAAATGAATGTTTAATAGTTTCATTGCTCGTGCTGCAGAAGGTAAAATTTTCAATGTCCCTTTTTCTTATTTTGAATAAAAACTCATTGGTGCCCAGAATTCTATGGAGGAAACGGAAGTGGAAAATTTGCAGCATACTCTCCCTCAGAGAGCTAAAAAGAAACCAAAGTGTGCTTTTAACGTGCTTAGAAAATGGACACGGTCGAAAATAGAACACCGAACAAAATCCAGACCGGACCACAAACACATTACCAAAACTATTTACATAAAACACTAGAATTTAGAGTACCATTGAGACTCACTACAGTCAAAGAGGGCATTCCACTTAGTCTGAGACGAAAGACAAGTCGCAACATCACTTACTAAACGTTTGTAACAAACGGGTGAAAGCGAATGAGTTTGATGCAATAAATGTAACATTGACTTACCTCATGAGGCACCGACTTCCAATAAGCCCCGAAACCCTTCTTACTATATAAGGTAATGACATTTCGGCCAGGACAATATCCTTCATCCTTCTTAACTGCCGCCTGTAATATAAAGGGGCAATTGAAGTTGCACAAACCCTTTTGTTTCTTTACAAAGTTAGCACTGCTCATAGTTTAAAAGGACTGCAATACTTTAGATGTGTTGAAAATAAGTTCACCTCTACTGCTCAAGGACACCTATGATTGGTAATAACTTAAACGGAAATGTTGCGTTTACAATACAACAACCTGGCATACCGTGCAAGATTCTGTAATCATTACTGATCTATTTAGTCTCATAAACTTAAAAGCAGTAGGCAGTCACCCCAAACAGAGTGAGTGTATCCTGTCACTCTAGTTCATGAATGGCCTATTTTGATCATGTGACAATATTTTTGTTGGTGAATTGTGGAATTCAAGGAGAATTTCGCCTTGCTTTACCTATTGTTTGTAATAGTTATGTTCAAAACATCTTCAGAGGCGCTTGTAATGCAATAAGAGGAGACTTGCAAGAGTTTGCTGATTTTTCAAAGAAAATTTTGGGGGGACTGCCCATTGCCTTTAAACAGTTGCTCTATTTCACCAACACATAATGGTGTACAAAAGTTGCATCATTTAAAATTTTGTACCAACAACTTATTCGTTAGCCATGAATAGCTAAAATTCTTTCTTCAAAATAATGCTACCATGCTGCCTTTTTCTTTTTAATTTCGTGTCATCCCGTATCTTTACACTATATGATTTTAAAGATGCAAATATGTTCTGTGCTACTAACACAATGTTTTCCTTTAAAATAGTTTTCTTATAAATGTTGAGGGATTTTAAGGGTCCATCAATTATTGTAAGTGACTAAGAAACCTCACTGGCGTTACATTGTTGCAACTCTCTGGTCTTGCCATTTCAAATATAAGTGCACTCGAACAGGAAAAGCCACAGGAGACTCATGCGGTTGAGTGCGTGCCAACGTTTACGAAAAATTGCTATGTACGCAGATCAGATTTTCAATGTCAACAAATAGTTCACAATTTTAGTTTCACATAGACAAATGAGAAATAGAGTGCGTTAATCAGTAACTCAATAGGGTTCTAAGAAATTTCCTGCGACTTTCTTGAGAGTGATCACTACGGCGACTTCTTTAAAATTTTATTCCGAGGCAATTTAATCCCTGTTATCATTTACCCACATTCCATACCAACTAGGTGTAGACAGGTTGTTGTTTGGATAGGTATATAATGCAACTTTTCCTGTCAGTCAATTTGCTCTGCAGAACTTTACAATGAGTCAGACTACAAAAGAGTACCCGATATTTAGGCAACTTTTCAATTATAGTGTTAAGTTAAATGGAATGTTTCGAAAGGAAAAAAATGTTTATACAACCTCTGGTTTATATGGAAATCCATGGTATAAAGGAAGTTTCGTGTGTAATTCCTGATCTAAAAGCAGTTCCGTTTCTATACACCACTCATATTAAACTTAAGTTTTAGTTCCACTGTACTTAAAACTGGATAATATCTCGTTCTCTTTTATTTTTATTTTCTGTAAATGTATCCAGCGATTCCGAACAACAGTCAATTTTTTTATTTGTCTTTTCTTTATAACTTTGCGAATACCCAGAGCTTCGGACGCTTCGTCCCAGGACCAAAAATACTCTAAGGGGGACACAGGGCGACAGTGGTAGGCCTTGACTCGCGGTGGCTTTGGAGCTGCTGTATTTTTCTGCCCCCATGAGTCGGTACTGACTGATGCATTACTGGCGGGGACGAGGAACATTATCCGCTCAGTGTTGTGCAGAAAGTTTACGACATAATAATATGACTAGATTTACTTTGATAACTCTAACTTTTGGGTGCTTCTTCTGTCTCTTCATTTTTTCTCCCCCTTTACCATAAATTTCCCGATTGAATGATTTTCGCCCCGACCGGCCAAGGAGGTGGGGGCAGTGCCCCTGGGCCCCATTAAAGATGCTACTGAGCTTGCATCCTTCTATTGGATGACAATGTCCAAGACAATACAGTCAGTAGGCTGCTGGATTGTAGTTTCCCGTATTGTCTCACTCATACAGAGAGAGACAACTAACATTCTGCTGAACAAGATAAACGTGGATCTCAACTAGCGAGGTAGCATCAGGGAGCTACTATATAGCTCCCTGGTAGCAAATATCAACGTAAAGCGTAGCTGTCCCTTACTGAATCACCGACGTTGAATTTAACAGGGCTGTATCCGAGTCAACCTAAACCAATTCCGGTTTCGATTCCAGGCGCCCCACTTCCGGGCTAGTTCCTAGTCCAGCCATTTGACAATGCAGCGCCTCGTACAAGTGCTTTCTGTATTTTTTGCGATTAAATTTAATTCAAACGAGCATTTTTAGGAGTCTATTTCATACTCTGACTCAACTTGTAAATGAGTCGACTGCGTGTTACCATTTACTTGGTTAACTGTGCAACAATAATAATGTAGTCTTGAGTATTATTTAAGACACTCATTTATTGTGGAATCGGCTGGAATCGCCTCCACGTCCGAGTCCAGCTGCAGACCACTTCGGGCCAATTCCTATTTTGGGCCAATTCTGAGTCCGGACAAAAACGGACTCGAGTCCGAGTCCGGACTCGGACTTTACAGTCCTGGAAGTTGAACAATAAATGGTATCGAGTTTTTCTTGTTGGGGAGGGGTTGTGCTGCGGCAATCACAACACTGGTGAATTCCTGATTAGACCTGATTGGGTTTGAAACAGAATTTAGCAAAGTTGTTGTGAATATAGTGAATTCAAAACAACAAGTCACACAGAGTTTTGTACAGGTTATGAATAAAAATGTCAAAAAGCAACAACAACAAAATAAGTGATTTACACTTCTTCTAATAAGCGATTTACACTTCTATTTCTCTTGCTAGATATGCACAATTTAATTTTTTCCTATTCAATTTAATTCAATTCAATTATCGAAATACTTAATATCTTCTTTTTCTTCAATTAAAGGAACCACATAGTCAATGTAATTAGTACTGAGCATCTTCTTCCATGTAACCACCTAATCAATGTTATTACTAACATGATTTTAAATCAGTTTCTTAATTTAAAGTTAGGATCGGTAGTATATAGCATGTACTGTATTTAACTGTGGGTTGAAAGAAAAATAGAGAGGTTAAACGAGGACATCAATAAATAACGATATCCGATAAGACTTAAAAAATTCACTGATAATAACAGATTTATATGTAGCATGCTTTGAGAATATATGATTCAACCACAAGTCGGTAAGTTCATAGTTCTATACAATACGTGCCTGCAACATGCCTTTCTTAGGCATTGTGCCACTTCAAAATTTGTCCTCATTAGAGTTTTTGACTTTTTAAGAATGAACAACAACAACAATAATAACAACAACAACAACAACAACAATATATATATATATATATATATCTTTCCTTTGAGACAAGTAGACAAGTGTAACTCCGACAAATTTCCTTCTAATCTGGTTCAACCTGAGATATATGCCTATTACATCCAAAGCCAGAGCGGCGATAACAAGACAATGAGAAACTAATACACAACAACATGCAATGGATATAGAAACTCCTGCACTCTACGGTAGTTCGTCGTGAGGCTGAGAATGGGAGGGGGCTCCCTTTAAGCCTTCAATAATGCAGTACGTAAGTTTTTGCAGTATGTCTGATGTCAGAAGGCAGGACATCCCAAAAATAAGGAGCTGTATTACTGAAAGTTCTTAGTGCCAAAATGTGAAGTTGTTACTATTTTGGCTTTAAGAATGAGAAACTTGAAAGAGGAGCGTGACGTGCGTTACGAAGAATAAACGTATCAAATCACTGAGATAAGATAGGACACGTACAGCCGATTCGGGGCCTGGCAGCAGATATGGACGTCATCTCCCCTCTCAGCCCCAACCAAAATTTATTTAGAATTTTATCAACAGTTAATTGTAAATTTCTGTGATTTTGTAATGAAGATTATTCAGATGACATTTGTAAGGTAAGGAAAGTTCCATTCCCGCAAAATGGGACAGATTCTTACCCTGAGGAAGGAGTTGGGGTCAGGAGAGGATCTAACATTTTAAAAAGTGGGTCCGTCGAACGCCGAAGGCACGAATGAGCCACAAAGAAGGTGTCCTCCCTCCCGACGAGGGACTTTTTGAAAAATTTACATAAAACTGTGCAATTCGGTGACTCTTACAACTTGAATCACAGACAGTGAAATGAATGTGATATCCCATTCAAAAACAGAATCATTAACTTTTAATAGCCCTAGTATCGCCGCCGGGATTTGATGATGGGGAGGGGGGATTTGCACCACAGAAGTTGATACCGTAATTTCACCTTAAATAAACCCAGAAAGTCGGTGTTAGTGGGCATATGCGTATCTCACGGCTTGACCCTTCCTTTGTCACCTAGTGCGGAGATTCCGTCCAGGGGGGAGGAGTCTAACGTGAGGGGACCCTTTGAGAAATGCTTGCTCTTCAAAGGTAGCTTATATACAAATGGTGCTAGCTTTGGCAAAGTTTCGAACTGATCAGATGTTGAAAAATTCTCATATTTAAGTGAATTGTTCTTATTTGGGGGGGGGGGTGGGTGAGGGAAGGGTGTGGTGTGTACGTGGAGGGGGTGAAACTTCTCACCTTCAGAAATATTTATCCGAGGTGGATTAGATGCTAAATGGTGATATCAGTGGCAAAGCTTTAAAGTAATTGCACTTTGAGGAGTTAAAGTTACTTAGTTGTATTTTGGCTGTTGCATGGCACCCCCCCCCCCCCAATGCTGGTACCATGAGACTGGCATAATGACTCCTCACAGTTCTGAGGTAATTACAAAACAAAACGAGGACGTTACTATGATGTTTTTCACCGATATTCAAATGACACTACAGGAGAGCTAATTAGCACTTTACCAAACACTTATTTTACTAATTTTGAACGAGGAATCCTTACTAACAGCTTCCAATTCGGCAATGACCGAGAGATTGTTTATAACAAAAAGGGAATAAGATAAATAAGTTGGTTTCACAATATTGTATAATTCCCTGTAAATGCACTCAATGACCTTTAAATAAGCTTTTGTTATAGGTAATATATGATACTTCAAATTATGTACGTCTACGTAGTATTACATCTGCACGATATAAAATTTAATGTTGCTCATAATATGTCATTGCCACATAATCGCTTCCTCACAGATGCAATCCTACGGTTGGCCTTTTACCTCTTGTTTTCGGAAAATAATCTCGCCAGAATATTTCCATGCATTATGGTCCTAACGATGGTCATCAGGCATGGAGCGCCGCCGCTGCAATTATGCGCAAAGTGTACCAAAATTCGCCTAAGCATTGTTATAACCCCGTACTTGTACCTTAATTTGAAAAAGAATACGCGTGAGATGGTATTGAAGGAAAAATATAACTACCCATACAGCACAATAATGTTGGGCCAACATTGGGAAATTGGATAGCCAAATGGTTGGGCTAATGTTATCTGAATGGTTGGGTGCTCATTGAAAAAAAAAGGTTGGGCCTACAATCAATTTAATATTGGGCCAACATTTTGCCTACCAAAGGTTATACCGTTGAGCCAACGTTGGCATATCAGTAACCCAACTGTTAGTCCCAACATTTGAGTAACGTTGGTTGAATAAATGGTGTTAACTGTTGGCTGGCAAACATTTGGCCAACGGTCTGGCTGGAAAGTCGTTTTCAACAGTGGGCCAATAACATTTTGCCAACATTTAAGCAATATTGATATCCTGCAGTGAAAAGAATGTTTGGCACAATGTTGCACCAACTAAACTATGCCTCGCTTTCTAAAACTTCTCTTAATTAACTGCTCATTATGGGAATCCATAATGAAATATATCAGAGAAGTTACCTTCTACAAGAATTAAAAGCAACCAGCATTGTTAGTGCCACTTTTACAAGTAGTAGGAATTTCATTGATTATTCTTATATGTAATAAGAATGTTGGTTTGGCTATTATACTCAGTGAGATGCTTTTTTGTTGTAATTTACAATTAATGAATTTCCTTCATGATATTTCAATGTTTCCTTCTTTATGTTGTGTTGTACAATTAAGGAACATGATTTCCTGCAAGAAATCACCATTACCAGCCACAATTTCTCTTAAGTAGACCTAAATCAACTCATTAAGTGATAAACACAAATCTACTTTGAAAAATTCGGAATGCTCTATTCAGATGAAAGGTATATAAACCTGGCGTTCCAACAGAATTTTACAGCATTTTAAACATTTTTCTCAAATTGTCTTGGCAAAAATTCCCACTGTGTATGTGAACGTTTTGCACAATATTCACTGTGAATGAAAAATTTAGAAATAGCCGAGGAATTGTGAGGTTGGCTTGATACCAAAATGACTGCAGTATTTTTTCGGTGGTACAGTACATTGTTGGGCCAATGTTGAGCCCCTTACCATTTGCAAACCGAAACCAATGTGAGCGTTTAGCAACCCATCACCGAAATCCGGGACGATAAACCTCATCTAACCTAACCTAACCCAACTGTTGGTCACTTAAAACTGGCTCAACGTTGGTTTTACATAATGCCCAACGGTTGGCTAAATATAGCTGGATCAATGTTGGTTGAACACATAATGACCAACGGTTGGTTTCATAATAGTTGTTCAATATAGGTTCAATGTAAAGCCCTCAACAGTTGGCTACTAAAGTTAGTTTAATGTTGGTTAAATGTATGATGCCCTACAGTTGGCATATAAATGTTGGTCAAATGTTGGCAATACATGTAATTTACAATTGTTGGCGGCATATGGTTGGCGAAATGTTGGCCCTGCCTAAATTAGTTGCCTACACAACATAATACCATATGTCGCCAGCGGTTGCCAACGTTGGCCCAACATAACGCCAATGCTTTGTGCTATCTGGGTAAGGGTTAAAGGGCGATCTGCGCGGAAATGTTGATAGTTTGGGGAGGATTTACGAAAATTCTGATATTTGCACCTGTTCATGGAGAACTTGGAAGGTAATCTACATATTAATCTTGTTACATCTCATCGACGGGGTCATTCAGTACACAACTAAGACACATTTTTCATGTATTCCTAACAGCGAATGGACCGATTATAATCTTTACATGATGGCGGGTTAAGGAATTTGTCATGCGGGTGATTCCTTATAAGAGGGGGCTGTGCGGGACCAAAGTCGACCTCATTCCGCGACCGGCGAGGATAAGACTGAGGTAAGAAATTTTCCGGCCCAGATTGCAGAAAACCCCCTTGATCTACAACACAACTGAATGGAATGTGTCTACTATGCAGTACAACGCGTGGGTGGGTTGCCAGTATATGACAGAATACTCGGCATCCCAAATTGTAGGAAACTGCATTCTAAGCCACTAAGACGAATTTATCTCGACAGTTCTGCTAGTGAAATATTCTTTAGCCTCGACGTACGTGTAGCCTAAAAGGTTATCATACATCAACTACAGAGAGAAAACCTGGCATCTGTCCCAAATCCCAAGAACGCACTGCAGGAAATCGCATGCATTCTGAATTTCTAAAACGCAAACTAGCTTGCCACTACAACTGTGCGTTACCAAGATTTTTCAGAATGTATTCACTGAGAGAATTTTATTTTACTCCCTTTGTAATAAGATCTCTACTTTTTGCTGCTCCATGAAATTGTTCACTCCGAGAGCGGATGTAGAATCATCCCGGCGCAGACTCAATGGTAGGCGCAAATTAGACGCCTCCTATAAATCAGAGACGAAAAAGGAGTTATATGAAATTTGCCGAGAAGACTACCAGTGCAGAGAACGCCCGTATGGAAGTTATTTGGATTCCTAAATACGAAATCGCACTCGGATCTCCACCACCTTGACAAATTTTTCACGCAGTTAAGTGCTTTATTTTAGTCCTGGATCCTGCATACCATGGCCGGTGATCCGTCTTTGAAAGTGGGAGAGGGGGATATAGTCAGTAGCACTATATCTGAGCGGAGCACGGCCACCATCGGTTTGCGTCGTTGATTTCATGGGGGGAGGATAGTGTACGTACCCATCCGATTCCATGCATGTCATGAAACGGTCCCTTAGAGAAACGCACACTTCTAAATTCCCTATATATGGGCCTTTGATCGGGTTTTCAGCAGAACGTTTATACTCATGTACGATCGATAGAAAATTTTCACTATGCCAACTGCCGGTGCTGCTTTTCTGTATAGAGCTGTTCTGGGGAAAGATACGGCTCAAGAGAGATAAGAACTGCAGTACAGGAAATGAGAGTCACTGGTCAGATCTGGACTCAAGAAATAACATTACATGCAAGGCTGCACAATTTCTGTCAAAATCTGTAAGGGACCTTGCTTGACATGTGGGGGCATATATCCCAGGGGCGGATTTGGGGGGGGGGGCGGGGTCCCGGGTCCCCCTTCCAAAAAATTTTGAAAGTTTTTTTCAACTTCATAAAACAAAGGACAAGGCCCTATTCCAATGAAATAGGCCTATGAGATGTGTCAGAGTGAAACTCAAACTTGTTCATTATTTTCTACCTCAGAAAATAAGTGTTATGTTAATAACTCTGCTACTGACTTTCAACTGATAACATTTTGGCTTATATTGGCCTCAGTAACTTTTCTGGGCATTGCAAGGAGTTATGAGTGAGCGTTGTATTAATGGATTGCTAACTTCAGTCTATTACCGGCCAGGCCCACAGCAATGGGAGCGCTGCTTCTACTTTCAAGGGAATTTCAGAATTCTTCAATATTTAGAGGAATATTTTCGACAACATCAGGCTTTTAACTATAACTTGCTGCAATATTACCCTGTAGTTTCTTATTTAAGCTTTGTAATTTATTTCAATGAAATGCACTGTGAATTTACTAGGGTAAAATTTAAAATTCACCAAATTATGAACATTTTCCAGCCATATATGATCAGTTCAAAAAATACACCACAGACATCACCATTTTGCATCTGAGCAACCTTAAATTAACAAAAATTTCTCAAAGGGGAGGGGGACACCCCTCCCCTTAGACCCTCCCCAGGACGGCGATTACTCATCACATGCTTTGCCCCTATTAAAATAACCTGGCACTTCCCCCCAGGACACCCCCTTTCCTTATAGATTCCTCCCCAGATCGAACTTTTATACAAACCACTATGACCTGGTCCCCCCTTTTTGTCAAATCCTGAATCCGCCACTGTATCCCCCATCCCCCCCCCCCTTCCCGGATCGCCTCCGGGCAAGCTACGTACATTAGCCTGACTATATAAATTGATATCGTAGACTACCGATCGAAATACGGGCTGGTTAGCGCGGAAGACAATACTTGTAGTACAAAAGCTTGGGTCACACTGTTGAATGTCGATTTCGACAGTATTAACTTTGATTAAAGACCCCTAGAGTTAATTCGACAAAATAATAACTTAGACGTACTCGGTTGTATAATTCTACGTTTGGGGTGTTTCTTCTGTCTCTTCAACCCCTCTCGACCACTTTTCAGTCTCTTTGGGCCCCTTTAGCTTGGCAATAGGAAGTCACCCCACTCAAAGTTAGTATGCCCCGTCACTCAATCTAGCAGGCCTATCATCTGACAATGTTTTTGTTAGTGAATTGTAAAATTCAAGGAGAATTTTTCCTTGCTTTACCTATTGTTTGTAATAGTTATGTTCAAAACGTCTTCAGAGGTGCTTGTAATGCCATCATAGAGGAAATTTGCAAGAATTTGCTGATTTTCAAAGCAAATTTTTGGGAGACTGCCTACTGCCTCTATTAAATCCCACACTGAGCCTGACCCTTGAAAAATTTTCTGACTATAATGTCAATCAAAGAGCAGTCACCAATTGATAATCCTCGTGGAATTTTCCTTTACCCCAACCAAAAGTGCACTTGGGTTGATGATGGTCTGTCTGCGTAGGCCTGTGGCCAGGGCCGTAGCTAGGGTCATATGTTTGGGGGGTGTGAAGGTCCCAAATTCCGACTGGGTGGATATTTTTCCAACTGAATGGTGGCGCGTAAATGCACCATTTTTTATGCGCCCTGCGTTTACATACAGCAGTGGGGATCCTTCCTTTGTCACTACATAAAGGTGCCGTCGTGGGGAGGGGTCTAAGGGGAGGGGTTGACCCTCCCCTTTGAGAAATTTTTGTTAATTTAAGGTTGCTTAGATGCAAAATAGAGCTATCTTTGGGATATTTTTGGAGTTGATCATATATAGCTAGAAAATGTCCATAATTAAATGAATTCTAATTTTTCCGACTGGTTTGATTCTTTTTCCAAATGAGTTGTGGCCCGTAAATTGCATTTCCGTTATGTGCGTTACTTTTGTTTGATACAGCAGTGGGGATCTTTCCTTTGTCACTTCATTAAGGTGCCGTCCTGGGGGAGGAACCTAAGGGGAGGGGTGTTCCCCTCCCCTTTGAGAAATTTTTGTTAAGGTAAGGTTGCTTAGATGCAAAATGGTGCTATCTTTGGATACTTTTGGAACTGATCATATATGGCTGGAAAATGTCCATAATTTAGTGAATACTAAGATTTGGTGAGGTGAAAGTAGAAACTATTTTGTCTAAAAGAAGAATACAGTGTCAACAAACCTCCTGAAGCCCCCCCCCCCTCCTTTCGACTACTTTAATTCCCTCCTATTCTGGGATCTAATGCTAGCATATACCTGTGTAGGCCTCCTGGGAGCTCTGAATCAATTATATAAAATGGGGCAATGACATAATGCTTATTACCTGGCATCTAAATAATAATATAGAGTATGACGCCAAGTACTTTACATCTATCGTATTTTTACTAATTTTGAACGAAAATCCAGACGAACAGCTTCCAGCAATGGGGAATGGGCGGGAAGGAGAGTATAGGTGCAGAAAAATGGCACTAGACCTCTCAGACAGGTATAGCAAAAGGGGTGTAGGATTAACAAGCTCGTTTTCAGAATGTACACCTAGTTTATGCTATAAAAGTTTACTGGTACGTTGTGCTTATAATGTTCATTAGTGATACAACGTGGATTGTGAGGATGCGTGCGAAGCGCGCCGAAATTTGGGGGTATACTTGAATGCCAAAATGAAAAACCTGCACGCAGGCTCAGCCAGGGGTGGTGCTTTGATTTGCCGACATGGGGGGGGGAAGCGCCCTGACTGGGGGCCAGCTATTCAAAGTACCGACAGATGCAATGGGTTGCCGAATTCAAAATATAAGGCGCGCGAAGCGCGCCGAAAAATTTGGGGTTATATTGAATTTTCATTAAGGAAAGTTGAAAATGTTTGGGCTTTTATTGAAGAATCTGGACAAAACCAAGAAATTTGTTCGAGTGACTGCATGTGGTCGTCGTCGGGGATTACATTCTCATCTTACCCATTAAGGATCTCCTACGAGACTGAAAGATCTTTTTCTTACAAAATATGTTTGCCACGATGGCGAGGCTGAAGAAAGAATCTTCCAAAAGTTAGGAAAAAGAGGAAAGAATTTCGCAACGATGCATTTTCGTGTTTCTCTAGAATCACGCCTACACGGAAGAACAACATTTGTGGAAACGTTGAAATCCAATATGTTTGAAACGGGGGCGTTACCACTAGATAGAACTATAGATGAAAGCGCGCGTAGCACGCGAAAAGTTTTTGAAGTTATAGAAAGAATCGTTACAGAACTTACTGGCTACTGGCCTGATAAATAGACGTTTGTAATATTTTCTGAGTATATCTATGTCTTTAAAATTTTGCGCAATTTTGTGGGGCTCGGAAAAATTTGGGGAGGGAGACTAAAGCACCCTCGCTCCCATAGAACTGTGTCTGGTATAATTACCTTAATAATGTTCATGAGATTGATTGTAAATCGTGACGCATGCGCGCGAAGCGCGCCCAAATTTTCATTAAATAAGATTTCCATAATAAAACCTGCATTCAGAATCTGCATCGAGATACTTTCAATTGCCCAACAAACCAACATGCCACTCAGAAAGCCAGTCTTATATATACCTGGTAATTTGTAAACAGCTTTCAACTTCTGCTGTTGTGCTTCTCCGAAAGTTGCTATCGGAAGATATTAATAATAAGAACAACACTGAGGTAAGGTTTGAAGCGCGCGGAGCGCGCGAAAATTTTGAGAGTTTGAGAAGAATTTGCGAGAAAAGGACAGCTTTGGTTTGATTTTACGTGAGGAAAATAACGTTTGGTATTATTCTCACTTGGTCTAGTTGGAAAATATATACAAAGTTGACACAGGCTCAGTCGGAAAAATGTGCTAGACTGAGATATCAGAAATTCCAACTGGCATGTCAGATTTTCCGACTATCGTCGCTCTGACGAACTTTGGGGGGGGTGTCTCACCCCCCACCCCCCCACCCCCCGGTCGCGACGGCCCTGCCTGTGGCACAATTTGGCGTCAGATGTAAAAGTGAAGAGATTTACTGGCGCAAAACTTCGGCGAATGAGATTTCAACTTGCCAGTGAATATTACGGTACCTTAGCCTGAGCACCGCCGGCTCGGCTGGCTTCGCCGGACACTCCGGGCACGTAGACTGGGCTTGTTTTAGGTTACTTAGTATAGTGCAGGATTTATAAGAACTGCAGCTATGTAAGTGATATATACTGTACTACGAGGTACGATCATGTAGGACTCAAACCGAGATCTCAGGCGTCAAACTTCGCCCAGCCTGCGTAGTGCTATTGATAAACTGTTTCAAAATGGCCCTCATTCGAATACACATGCGATTGACGAAAGATTGTGTAAGTACCTGGCGTGTGTACTGCAATGACGCATTCACATTTCAGAAGAAATTCTGAAGGTGGAATGCCGGGTCTAAATCGTAATCAGGGTAATACAAATTCTACGCCGATCTTTAAGACTTGGTATACCTGTATTGTAGATACCTATTCCGCGAAATTATACATTCTCATTGCGTCGCTGCTATTCAAACATTGACAAACAGCCGTGCGAACGAACAGTCAGTGCTGTTTTGATTACTGTAGCCTACATGTCCATAAACCTTCATGTCGATAATGGAACTTGAGGGCACAAAAATTGCCATACACTTTGAAAAATAAGTGAGAAACAACTCAATTTTGTAAGGGAAAATCAGTGAAAACCGTGATAAGAACTGGTACACGTACAGTAGGCCTAACGTTAGTTCTACAGTATTTAGAGTTAACAAAATGTTAATTCTTTGAACATACAGTAATCAGCATGCAGCATGTACATGAACTGTACATGCATTGGGTCAGAGGTGTGCTTGAACAGTAAAATTGAACTTCTACAGGTACAGCCAGTCTGATTTTTGGCATAAAATTTCTGATTTCATGCAGTCCCCAACACAAATCACTGCCCTTGATTGGTGTACAAAAGCTACAAACTAGAATACATGGGAATATCCGTTTACAGATGTCCGGCACAAAAAATTTACATTCCAGTCTGGAGGTACAGTTGGGTCATTTCTGGGATTGTAGAAATAAAATGCATGCAAAAACTGAATGGGAAGGATAGTGATAGGAGTTGTGTTAACATCAACAGGCAAGTAATCAAGCCTGTACCTAACTTCAGTTGCACAACTTGAATGACAGTTGACATCTGTGAAAGCAAGCATAACTAGCCTATTCTATAGGTTTTACATGGTTCAAATTTTTACCATTGCCCAAGAAAAGCAGAAATGAGTGAGACTATTATCGACAAAAAAGTGTGTGCATGCAGAGTAGCGGAGCCTCGGCAGCTTCGCTTGTCCTGTTTTCTTGAACACTGGATGAGCACTAGGTCAGGATACATATGCAGTAGTAGGAATAAGCTTCAATAGAGCCACACAAGTCCACTGGAAAAATGTGGAATAAATTGGGAAAAGTGCTGTCCATGTGGATCAGTGTGGCAGGTACTTGGATGTATCAAGCTACCACCTATTACTGTGCACTTCACTGAGTGAAATGAATAATTGTGTCAAAACACTGTCCTACAGGTTGTTTTAGACCAGTGGTAGAGGATACATACAGTACCCAAACACACAGTGTTTGTTCACTGTGATTACTACAGTAATGTGCTACGTTACCCCAATGATACAGTATGATAGAATCTTTGGTGCTTTGTAGTTCCTGTCACTTCATGATCATTTTTAAGTGAATGAATGGCTACTTTATTGTATGAATTGCTAGTTTTACAGTACAAATGCAAACAATTTACAAGTTTCTTTTAAAAAATAACTATTATCCACTTTTCTCCTATTAAAGTTGCAAACTCCCTTTAGATCTCAAGTGTTGAGGATTGCTGCCAGTCATTTCACTTCTAAAGGATCCAGTTCAACACCTGCACCAAAAACAACAGGTAAAAGGACCAGTAGATTTGTAGA
Organism: Holothuria leucospilota; assembly: GCA_029531755.1. Taxonomy (NCBI): domain Eukaryota; kingdom Metazoa; phylum Echinodermata; class Holothuroidea; order Aspidochirotida; family Holothuriidae; genus Holothuria; species Holothuria leucospilota. Next base: position 83,589,013 of record CM055961.1, read on the forward strand.
ATACAGTATTGCAGTTTATCACATGATGTTACCACCTCTCTAAAGCATTAAACAGTAACACTGGGCCTGGGCACATTACCTGACTCTAGGGTTGTTACGATATGACGATATCGGCAAAAAATATCGATATCGGATTTTGCTCTCGATATCGTTTATGACAACGCCTAAACGATATCGTGAAAATCCATGCATGAAACACCCCCATAAACTTCAAGAGCGGCGTAGAATAACTTGACAGGTTGTCAAATTAAGCTTTGTTTTACTTTTTTAACATGAGCATAAAAAAGAGCGATATTAATGCAGAATATTCAGTAAATAAACCTGCAAGATCGCACGCCAGATAAAGTGACCCAAAGAGCAAGCATGTCGAGTGTTCCCACACTAACACGGGATCGCTGCATTGCATAAAGTGTAAAATGTTTGTACAGTATGTGCCTACTGTACATTGTGAGTTACGAGTGGAGGGACCGAGTGAAGTGTTGCACGGGTAACCGACTAACCGACGATCTCTACGAATTCTGTAACCCGTTTCCAAATTTACATCCCAACTGCTTAAAAACGTTGCTCAAGAAAAAATCATTCCCAATTATTGACTTCTTCATTGTTCTTTCTGATTAAATTCCCAACTTAAAAAAGTAAATAAAATAATCCGGTCATGTTACCACAATCATTGTTCAGTAGGCTATATAAACTGAGCTTAGGACCCACTTCCCAAGCGAATCATTTGTGCTCACTGTCCGTGAAAAACATCGCAAGGTCATCGTTACGTAGAAGCTTGATGACAAGATTCTGGTGTCAGCTATTGGCTGTTCAATAGCCTAATTGGTTCGAGTAAACTGCCGAAAAGTAGCCGCCTGGGACTACATCCAAGTTTCCATTAACCAAAATGTCAACCAGTTCAATTGTTCAAATGTTTCATAAAACATGGAATTTTTCCGTATCGCATTCCCCCGCCCCTTCAGAGAGGAAGAATAAAAACACCAACAGTTTACAGTATTCATGAAATTACGTTTGCAGTCAATCCACTCCCCATGCTTGTCAGTATTAGCATGGCCGTACGGGACTGTTTTTCTAATTAGGGAGGGCGGTGATTTTTAAACGACTCCGACCTAAGTCACCTAATACAACTGTTCAATTTTCCGCCCGCCGACTGAGTCAAAATATCTGCCCGATTTTGTAACTTCTGGCATTTCGGGGGGGGGGGGGGGGGGGCCCGCCCCACCCCCCGCCCCTACGGCCATGAGTATGAGATAAATAACAATTGCTTCTGGATATAGACCTACGATGTTGTACAAAAACAGTTGTCACATTCAGTAGGCTGGCATGAGCGCAAGAGGGCCGATAGTCAAAAGTAGTAGGCCTAGCCTATACTGTACTAAACATCTCGAGTGTACCTGAATTGCAGACACCTCGATTAATGGTTTAAATTTGTCACTATAATGTAAATCAACCGAGTGCCATGTGTTAAGTTCTAAGATGGGGCTATTAATACTATAAATGTTCAGGAAAAGTTACGGCCCGAGCCATTATATTAAAACTGGTAAGCACCAAAATGGCGCTCGTGCGAAGTTACGATAGATTGAAGGGTGGCCAAATTTAATCCGCAGGGCTACGTACGGAGAACAGCAGCCTACCGAATAGCATAATAGAGACTTTCGCAAAGGCAATACTACACATCGCCAGATTGGATGGGTGAAGGGTTTACGTACGTCATTCTTGAGTGTACTAAGATCAGACCGAGCCGTATATTCCTCGCTCTGCGTGCAGGGAGATGCTGCTTTAGTTCTAGTGACATGCTTACTGTAAAAACATGCATGTACAGTACACAATACACGTGGCATTTCAAGGAATTTCCGCAACATTTACTGTAACTCGTGCACGATAAGGGAAGATTCCAAACTCTTAGAATAGATGCAAAAGGACCTCGAACTGTTTTGGCTTGCGATTGGTCGAAATTAAACGTGCTAGAAGATGTCCCTAAAACAATCTGGGAAAGTTACAGCTGGGACCCTGTGAAGTATTAAGTTTCTTTGATTGATATTTTTTAGTAATATTTGTTTCGTTTATCAGTAATTTTTGTTTAGAAATGAAACAAAACGATTTTTTCTGGACATATTCTGAATGCCAAGCCTCTCTAAATACGATCTAATTTGAGGGTCTTTGGGTTCAAATTACCAGTTAGACTTGGCGCTTATTTCTGACGCCGAACGGCAGATCACAGGCCCAAACCGGTGATCTGTTCACCACAAATGTATACTAAGCTCTCATCTTTTTTCGTATTCGGTATTTTTGGCTTCGTCTGCAAGTCGCAGCAGAAAATAACGGTACACAGTGTTCGGGAAAAATTTTTACGGTACCGTACCCCCGCTGCTACGTAGGGCAGTCATTTGGTCACAAATTTTTCGGCTTTGAGGCGGCCATGCTGAGGTTCGTAGCACTATCGCGGCCGCTATGCAGTGGCCGGAACCAAAAACATTTGACATGGTGGCTTGATTACACGATATCGCGATATCGTTTGGGAATTGAAGGAAAAGTTTTTGCGATATCGATATCGAAAAGTTCATATCGCAACAACCCTACCTGACTCTACTAGAGTCACAGCTCTTGGCCGGGAGCGGAGTACTGACTCCACTAGCTTTCCATGGAATTGCGAACCCTGGGTAATTATCAAAACTGTCAAAAGTATGCAAAAAAATTGGAGTTTGTATGTGTTATTTTACAGGTTTTATAAAGTATTAGGCCAAGTAAAAAAAAAAATTATGTTTCCTGTCTGGAATTTTTGAGAAAAGGAGGATGAGGCCTTTTTTTTTTTTTTTTTTTTTTTTTTTTTTTTTTTTTTTTTTTTTTTTTTTTTTTTTTTATGCATGTGTCAAAACTTCCTGTAAAAGAAGACAAAAAGTTGCATGCACAACTGTAAGTGAGTTTATTTAATAAACAAAGTAAACTTGTCTTGTAGTTATCACATCACATTTGTGTGCTGCTCGGTGAAGTTTTGGTAAAAACAGACTGTAGTCGCGGTGTCCAGTCGTTCCTTTTTACAGTATGTACCAATAAGGAATATTGCCACAATTTGTGGAAGAGTCCCGAATGTGCTGAAATGAAATATGATTTTCGCTGTTCAAGAATAAAAAAAAAAAGGATGCGGCCCAAAAAAAGAAGCGGGCAAGGACGGAAAGCATGTTATTTATTTTACTTGGCCTTACCGCACAATGGGCTCTTTTAGTCTTCAGCTCTAGCTAAAGCAAGTTTTCAATTCTGTTGTTCATTGCTATCTTCAGCATTATCGGATAAACACCTCGGCTGTTGACAGGCCTGCAGTGTTAGCCTACTGGTGTATTTTCCTTATATATACAGTAGTTAGGCTAGAAATCAACAGTTTACAGTATAGCTGATGAGGTACATGTTTGTATACCAGTTACAGTATGATGGCACCGTAAGAGTCACGACTCCTTGCGATTAATAGGGCCCCAAGTACCCAACTAAATTGACACCTCACCACTTCTGTGCATATGTTGGGTGAGGTACAGTATGAGAGGTTCGAAATTCCAGCACAAGATTGATGCATCTACTCAATATGGACAGGGTTATAGCTAGCATTTTGTGAGTGGTGGTTATATTTTCTGAAGTGGCGGTTGTTTAATTTTAAATTGCGTGCCCTGGAGGAGGAGTCCCTTCCCCTTTTGAAAATTTTGCATATGCAGTAGTGCGTAGATGCAAAATGGTGCTATATTTATCAATATTTTGATAAGTATATATTGAATATTTAGGAAAAGTCACAACAACTGTAGGAAAATCAACAATTTTTAACATCATTTTACTTTAAGCTTGGACTGGAGTGCTGGTTGTATAGGTGCACAAGTGGTGGTCGGAACTATGAATTTTTTTCTCTAGTAGTGGTCAGCAATAGTGAGTGCAGGCTAGAGCCAACCACCACCCACCACCGTAGCTGGCATTGGATAAGAATTTAGAAATTTTCAAGAAGAACAGTTCTTCCATGATGTAGCCCCTCCCCCACCCCCACCTGTACAGTAGTAACTGTGGGCATAGATTGTTTCCTAAATTTTACCTGGGCCATGCTGGCTACCCTGCCTGTAGCCTCACATGTAATGTCCTGCACCAGTGGGGGTGGGGGGAGTGCTGTAGCAACCCTGGGGTTTGGGAAGAACTTACCGTACAATATTATTCAGAAAGATTTGTAGAAACAAGTGGGTCAGTTTTTCTGGGCAGCATAGCTTTCTCAGGGTCAGCCAACCCTCCCACCCCACCCCACCCCCAAAATGTATGCCTGTGTGTATATAAATATGTGCAAATTCCTCACATTTGTGTCTTAAATTTGTTGTTTCATTTGTTGTTTTTGCCTGGACATTGATTTGAAAGCTGACACTGGTTTGTTGCCTGTACGTTAGGCTTGTTTACAGTACTCTGGGTGGCAATTCAGTAATTGGGCCTAAATGAGTCAAATTCTGTGGTGTCAAAGCAATTTTGTGAAGGGTGGTAATAAAGTCTATCTCTGCAGACTGCACACACAATAAATGAATGAATGAGCTGTAAAAAAAAAAAAAAATGATCTACTGTGTATGTTCCTCAACTTCTAAATATTAATTTAAAATTCAATTTCTGTATTTTCAGACAAAAAACTTTCAGAAGACAAATCCACCACAAAGGATAAAACAGGACAGATGTATAAGGCAGAGGATTATTTCAGTTATACAGAATGGTCATACTATGACCTTGAGTCGGAAATGAGGAAGCATCGATTAACACAGCCATCAGCTAAGTAGCAACACCAGTATGGATATTGAAAAATGACTGGAGACTGGGATTGGATATGTGATTCAATTTGGAGAATTCTGCCTGGGACTTTGAAGCATGTCATGGCAGGTCGATAAAATGACTGATTTGATGTGTTTTCCTGAGTATTTAGTGCTTTTGCTATAAAATTTGGATGATTTCATCACAGCTGATTGGAAAATTTAATGCATAAAATATAATACATGAAGTGTAATACATAAAGGAGATTTCGAACGATTTCATGATTTTCGTCTTGTGTCCAGACCCATACTACAGTACATGAGTTTGGTTTTGACAAGAAAAGTGAAGCTCCCATGCAAATGTGCCAACTGATTGACTATGCCAAAAAATCTGAACATTTTTCACACCCTACCATTAAAGTGGGGTGTGTCATTTTAATACCCTACCATTAAAGTGGGGTGTGTCATTTTACCACCCTACCATTAAAGTGGGGTGTGTCATTTTACCAACCCCATAGCCTATTGCAGTTGCAAATGTAAGGAGCTCTGTAATGCACAACTGTGATAGATACATTTGTGTCTATCAGTTGTGTCTTTGAGATCATTGCTTCAACTGGAGTGTACACCCATACTGTAGCTAAAAGCTAGCTACAGGTAGGAAAGGAGATCCAGGTCAATGCCAAAGTGTGTGTGTGAGTGTGTTAGTCACTTTTCTTGTGAAAACAGTGCCTCAAGAAGGGTATTAAACTTTAATGAATTACATATTTGAAATGCACATGTCTGTATGTTCAGTGCAAGTGTCTAATTTTTTTGTTGATTATTAAAAGCTTTTTCTACTAGAGGTCAGAACTTGCATTTAGCTGGTCTATATGGTCAGCATTTTGGCACTGATTGAACCAGTCAGCAGGCAGGGCTTGTGGAAGGAGCATGTACATATGACGGATGCATCTTGTTTATAGTACAGTACCTGTGGTGGTAGTTACAGTACAACTTAGCCTTTTTATTCTGGTGTCTGTAATCTGACAACTTTATTCTCTGACACTCTGGGGTTTGGGTAAGAAGGTGAAGATAGGGGTAATACTGGGATCATGGTCAGGGATGGGGTAAAAAACATAAGTCGTATATCTCAATATTTCTGTGAAGTTTTAAAATATTGTTGATCAGTCACTCAAAGCTACAAGTCTGCATGTAGCTTTAATAGTGTCCAAACACAAGAGGTTTCAGAACATTTGAGATGTCAGAACATTGAGGTGTAAATAGCTGTATAAGGCCTTAAAGGGATATTTAAACAAGAGGGAGGGGTTACCCAGAAATTTGCATCGCAATTTTAAATCAAACAAGATGATCTAGGAAGAGGAAGTAAATTTTGCCCAGGTTCAGTCTATCAGTGTGCAGATTGACTACTGACTTTTGGAATTAAAATGGTAAATTGTCAACTGACATTATGTCATTTAATGCTGTCCATGGTTTCAGCTTGGAAAGCATCTTTCATAATGATTGCCCTAAAGTCTGCTATGTTTCATTTCCATGGGATTGGTGGTTTTGATGCCAAAGGGAAAGGGGTACTACTCACACAAAATTTACAGGATTTTGAAATGGAAGTATATCAGTCTGCCTTCTCTACAACAACTCCCTTCTCTAAAACAACTCCCTTTCTGTATATCCGAGATGAATATCTGTTGGAGATCCTGAGGCTTGCCTTGCGAGGTTTTACCCTCTACCCATGGGAGTTAAGCTGACAACTGTTACACACCTAGCCCAGGGAGGCTTATTAATATTTTAACTTGTTAATTTCCCAAAGATCTCCTGCAAGACTGCAGATATTTTTTTGCAAGAATTGTTTTTATGTTTACAAATATTTGAGAAAAGTCACATTGGTATGATACTCAGCTGGCTGGCATCATTTCTAGCCTTGGACGATGCTTGTGGCCTTGACTGCATCACTTCTGGAAATGATATACTGGAGACAAGGGGGATTCAAATTGTCCATGCAGCTTCACAATAGACCTTTTTCCAAACAGCAGTCACAAAGGATTGTGGGATAATTTTTGTGTGCTTTTATTTTTGTCAATGGCATTTTACTGTGGATAAGAATGGTGCAGACCAAAAGCTATCCCACAATCCTTTGTAATTGCTATTTGGAAAGGGGTCTGTGATGGAGACATTGTTCCCTATGGCTTGTTATAGAAAGTCCTTACTGGAATATGTTGCTTTTAAATCTGGTCCCTTAAATTTAAAGAATACAGCATACGACCATCCCACTCCACCTTTCAAAAGTCATAGAAGATTACTCTACCATGCCTATGTTTAATATTTATGTTCTAGATATAATATATACTTGCAAGGGTAGTGTAAATGATGTATGAACAATACAGCTTTCAGGTTTCATTGAAAATTGAGGGTGGTGGATGGAAAACAGACTTCTTTGGCAGAGTTCCAAAGAATCAGGGGATGAGAGGGAAACAGCTGTCCCCAACAGCTGCAAATGGACTGATAATGCCCTTTTCAGCCTTTATAACTGTACATTACAGTTTGCTGTTATTGACCTTTTGTATATAATATTTAAGGATTAAGTTATTTGATAATGAGTTCTTCACAAGATATTCAAAAAGTAGTCATTATCATAAGTTTCTGGCAGTGGAGGTTTTATCTGGTGACAGGCTGGGAGTATTTTCTGTCCAAAATAATACCTACACTATGACAATTTGCCTGACACTTCACACCAAACTATGGTAATACTTTTTCAATGATGAAGTGCTGTGTATCTACCTTCCACAAAGTTCCCCCAAAGAACCATGCCTTTCTCCTCCCCCCCTTTAAACCCCTAGCCCTGTCACTGTGTGTGTTCTATTAATCTCTGATCTGACACTGTACAAAAGAAGAATGACAACAAAAAGATTACTCATTAATGAAAGTTTATTAAACATCAATCTAGGCTGTTATTAAAAGATTATTTAAAACAAGATGTAGAAAATTGGCTAAAAGAAATCTGATTGTACGACAATTTGAGCTAAAGGATATAAAATGGGGGATACCAACTTGACCGAACATTCACTAGATCAAAGGTTCACTAGACCGAACATCTTCTTGACCAAAAATCTGTTACTGGTCAGCGGTTGGGTTAGGATTTAGGGGAAGATTAAGGTGTAGGACAAGGATAAGGAAATGCCTCAGGTAGGATTAGGATAAGAAGAAAGATATAGAGTTTATAGTTAAGATCTTCTGTCTAACGAACCTTCAATCAAGTGAGCCCTGCCCATTAAATGACTTTTGTAGCGGATTATATTAATACCAGGTCCCATGCTGATCCACTGCAGGAATGTAAGCAAAGTTACATACACTGTAGCAGCTGCAGCCATGCTCTGCTGTTATGCTGGAGAGCAGGATTATCATGGGCGGCAATCCCAGGGGACAGGGGGGACGTGCTCCCCTCCCCCCCATATTTGAGAAATCGCCCACTGACTTTGATTTTTCACACAGTAAATTATTGGAAAATCTGGTCATGTCCCCCCAATACTGAGAATAACCGCTGCTCTTGAGGATTATGAATTTAAGGTGCTGTTGCATCCACCCAAATATATTTAAGAATATACCTGTATCTCTAAAAGCAATTGGAGAATGTGCTTTGATTGACATAAAGTCAGACATTACTGCAAATTGTTGGTCAATGATGACTGGTGCAGTCAGTTGTGCTTTCAATTAAGCTTGCTCAGAGTCAGCTAGTGTATGGATATGGCCTTGAGCAATTTAAACTCGGTGCAGGCTACTAGATCTTTATCTGGGAGGTGTACTAAACAGGCATTTTTGCATAAACTTGAGGTGAGGCTATAAGAAAACTAAGTTGGGAGAATTTTACCATCTAGAGTGAGACTGATGGCCTTTAACCACAAAAGGAAAATACCTTTGACAAAAACAGGACACAGGATAATGGATAAAACCCTGTTGCAGCCATCACAGTAAAACTACACACTGCAGGTGCTTCAGCCATGCATTGTTATAGTATAACACTCACAGTTATGCACAGGATACAGGGAAATACCTTCGACAATAACAGGATCCAGGATAAAACTGTTGCAGCCGTCATGGTACAACTATACACTGTAGGTGCTTCAGCCATGCACTGATATACTGTAACAGTCACAATGGTGGGACTATAGGACCTTATACAGTTACTAAATAGCAGGATTATACATATGACAATAATAGGATTAATTCAGGGTATAACCCTGCTGTTATTTAATCTACTGCAAAAGTTCATGGCTACAGTACCCGCAGCTTTTGGCAGCTGCAAGGGTTGACATGGTAAACACTTTGCCTTTGTTGCTTTGTCATGCTCTATTGCCTTCTGCAAATACTATACCTGATGAATCCTAACTGCAGTTTAGTTTAGCATTGGAAGGCAGCACAGTTTTATGAGGTAACCCTGGGAGAAACCAGGGAGTCATTAGAAAGGAGATACAATGACCAAATCTGTCAGACAATATGTACTTGAAAATTAATGATTAAATTCTTTTCAGGTACTGTTATTTGATTGACAGGTCTCTTTGTTCTGATTGCTGAATCTCTGTTAACTAAACCCTTTTAATGATAATCTCCTTTCTTTTCCAAGTAATCCTGAGACAAAGACCATTGTCTATACATGCTTTGAAGTAAGGTTTGTTTCCGCCAATGAACAAAATTGAATCAGGACTTTCAGTGAAACACCTGGCAACAAACGGTTAAATAATGTACTTTAATTGTGCCCCCATGATTTTAATACATCACCTGCTGGAAACATTGTTAGAGCTATACAGTTCTCTTAGTTTTTAGCAAATTTTCCAATCATTAGGAAAAATATTTGGAAAGTAAGTTGTAAAGAAATTCTTAGCTGACTTTAAATGATATTTAGTGTGACAAATAACAATGAAAGGTTAAAATTTCACATTTTTGCATGACGGCTGGCAACGAAAAGTTAAAAGAGTTCAACGTAAGAGGATTGTCTTCTAATTGTCATTTTGACAATGTATCCCTGGATACTTGTTGATCTCAGTACTGAGACAAGAATTTTGAGAAGAAAGGCAAGATAACTGACGGAAACAAACATTGCTTCAAAGAGTCTATACAACGTTGGATCTCCTTGGCAATACCTCCCTGGAGAAACTACTAACATTTCCTAATTATCAACAGAGTCAAAATGCACACCACTCATTACTATGAACATGGAAATTAGGCTTTCATGCAGAGCACATATGTGAAGCTAATGCAGTCTCAAACCCCTTGCAGGTATGCATTTAATGTGATCCCCCTCCCGGCCCCACCCCCATAATTTTCCTTTTTCGCTGCATTCCAATTTTCCGACTGCCTAACACTTGCACACGTCAACTGTTTCAAAATGGCATTCACAGGAAATAACTTTCATCATCATAATGCAATCAGTATCATCAATAACCTGTGGCAATAGCATCTCTTCTCAAAATATAACCCATCACTAGAGTTTGTTTATGGTGCATTATTTGGAACTTTGAATAAACAAAGTATTAATAAGCTTCAAAACAGTGGACACTTTCCTGCGGCGGGAACATTACATTCTTGACAGTAGAGTGTCCATGCTACGGTACCTCAGTTATTTTGAATCACCTACTATTCTATATCTACAAATCATGTTTTTAAAGGCATGAAAATTTTCATTAAAATTGTGTCATAATAGAATAGGGAAACACTGGTACTGACATAGAATGTATGGACAATGGTTTATACACCTCTTTAATGGGAAACCTATAGTGTATGATGGGACAACTCAATGTTCCGACACTAGATATATGCAGGTATATGGCTTTGAGTGATTGATCCACATTTTCATTTCACTTCATAAAAATTATTGAGATATATGGCTTCCGTTTTAAGCTCTGTTCCAAAGCTTCACCCTAACTCAAACTTATCCTACCTTCTATATCCTAACCCCTAAGGCGTCAAAACTACACATGTGGGATCAAAGAGACGTTGGAACATAAAGCAGTCACCGGCAATAGACACTGGTAACTTTGTACAGACCTGAACTTCTATAAATATATCGACAACCTTGCAAGAGAGTAGGCAGAGATAAATATAAAAACCGTATCAGCCTTACAATTGTTAAAAATCATGGTATAAAAATTATGAAATTATCAGTTAATTTCAGAATTCCAATTTTTCACATTTGTTATTACAATGAATCAGAGTATAAACTGTCTTATATTTTTTCGACCAAATTTCTCATTTGTTTTCAAAAAAAAAAAACAATCTCTGAAGCTGTTTCTTGATGTCTACTATCACGATGATTCTCAAATTTTAAAAGATGCACCTTTAAAACTCCATCAATACAATAGTTCACATACTTGGAACTGAAGGACAGGATTCAAAAAGTGTATGACATGGATGCTTTAGAATGCATGCTGCATGCAAACAGTGAATTCTTCGGTACAATGATCTTTCATAGACTGAATTTCACCTTCATCAGATTTCTAGTACCAATCCAAAACATGATGTCATATTGGAGAATGATGAAGGCTAATTTGAATGCATACACAACTAACCAATTATTCCAAGTGCTGCATTCAAAGAAACCTCGTACCTATGCACACTGCTACATGTGCATTTGTGAAGTGCACACATTACATAAAATGTGTCCACATAACATAATAATGTAGACAGAACGTGCCACATCATATGGAATTGGTTCACAGGGCCTACTGTCACATCGTGTTTGGATCAAACTTTGCAAACTTTGACCTGAAATCTTCAGCCATCTGTTTCTCCTCCTCTGTGGAAGTCTTGCAATTTTTCCAGTCAACTCTGTCTGGTAAATCTAACAGCGCCCTCCCAGCCATAACCTCCCTATTTAATGGAAAAGAAAAACAATGATCAGCAAAAAATTTCCAGTTGTTATCTCTGTGTAGAAAGGAGTAATGTTCAGATTTTTAAGATACACCCATAAACTTCATACAAAGGGTATTAATGCATTTGGAAACTGGTGCTGTGGCTGACTAGATGAAGGGAGTAGCCTTTGAAGCAATGAAGCCAAATAGTGGCCAAGATGCACCTCACTGTTTAATCCTCAACTGGGTCAAACTAAGGTGGGATATTTATCCATGAGCAATCTATGGTTTTTCATCTGACCTGGCCTTCCAAAAGAAAGCAAATTTGACCTAAATTTCAAGACTGGAAATAAGAAATGAGGGCAAGGCCATTTTATGATAGCTTGCAGGACACATTTATGCATCTCAAAGGGCACCAAGGCCAAACAAAATTTATTTCAAGCCCGGAAATTGTTGGGTTGGTAAGTAAACCGTTGTCTTTTTGAAGCCATTGGCTCCCTCACATTTGTAGTTGCACAGTGTAGCAAAGAAACTGTCCTTAAAGGCCCACATTATTATTATGAACTGAAGGAAATACCACATCCAACATTGAAAACCCTGAAAGAACCACTTGATTTTATTTTCTCCTGTGCAAACTGGTGGTGAGCTTTCAAGTTGCTATTGTTTGGCTGTATCTGAGTGTGTCAGAAGTCTTTTAGCTGAAAGTAAAAACTGTTACTGCTTATCCTCAGCCAGCCTCCCCATCCAGTCTCCCGCCAGTCCCCCTTGCCAGTACCCATGCAATACACAGCTTCCCATGTAGACTTGGCAAGAATTATTGTAAATTATTTACCACTAAAACTTTAAGCGAGAACAAGGCCAAGAATATTAGGAGAATGGTTCATGGTTGTAGCGAATAGCAATGCATGGCATACAGAATTCCTGAGGGGCATTCACATTAAGTGAAACAGCTAGGGAAAGGGGAAGTGTCCCATTTAAGGTAAGTTGGGGGGGGGGGGGGGGTAGGTAAGTTGGGGGGGTAGGAGAGGAGGGAAGGAGAGAGTTTGTAACTGGTGAAGCAGTATGGGGCCTAATCAGGTTGCCATTTTCCACTCTTGAATGGAATATTTTTCCATTGAACTTTGACCTCATCATGCATTCCACAAAATTGGCAAGATTTTAATTTTACTATTTTCAACTGTACCCCATTTGTGTTTCAATGGTTGGCAATATGTGCAAAGGGCAGAAGATTCTTGCTTTAGTCTTTAATGACACCTCAGAAAAGATCCTGAGCTCAATAAAAGTTACATTAATTTCAGAACATACATAAAAATTGCCCAGCTGCAGGTATTTTATCAACAAAGTTTGAAGAGGTGTATCTCGAGGGCAAACAGTAAAAGATATTGAAATAATTTTGGCCAATCTTTCCTTAGAGGATTTCAGCCTTTGACTGCCCAGTTAAACAGCTCTTTTTGGTGGCATATTACCATGAATATGAAAATAGCATTTAGGAAGCCTTAATGGAAGCAAATGGGCTCAGCAAGCACTTGATGCTATCCTGCTATAGCGCAATCAGCCTTCATTCTGACAAACATCACAGAAGCAGGCTTGTGAAAAGCTTTCTAACAGTTGTATTTGTTTTCATTAGGATTTTAGTGCTTCTGTGCAACGTACACCCAGTCAAAGTTATTGTAGTGCATCTCTGCCCTATTGTTTTGTGTAGATATGGCTGGTTTTGGGTGGTTACATGTTTCACAAACACCCATATACAGTACAAGTAACATGTTGGAATTGATGGTAAATGCTAAAGGCTACTTCAGAAACCTTGCTGAAAAAGAGGAAGTAAAATGTCACAAGCCATACCTTCCAAATTGTAAAGGGAAGAACTTTTTAACCCTGTGTAGAAGCTTCTCCCCACTGTCTAGCTCAACGTAAAAGTATGGCGCCCCCACTGAAATTATCTGCGGGGGAAAAGAAACAGTTTTCAAGTAAACATTTAAGAGTACTAACTGACTGAACACTGTAAAAGAAGGAAGCAGACATGTAAGTAATGACCTCACATGCCAGGGTTCCTCCTCTGTGATCCTTCAATCCATTAATCTTACAGTGTATTGATTCTGAAGGTCCTAGCTTGGTCCAACAGTCTACTGGTCGTACAGCCTACTGGTCATACAGATAATAGAACAAAATGACAGTCCACAATAGTGACTGTCTACCCCTATGACAGCAAAAGCAAATCCCAAAGCTGACTGTTGGACCAATGGGCTGTGAGATCAACAGACTAAAAGGAACTTGGATGTAGTTACTCATGTGAGAATTAAAAACAATGGAAGTTGAAATGGTATCACAGACTAATTTCAATCTTATTTGAAGGCCTAAAGATTTATGTACAACAGGCATTTCACCTCGGGGAGGGGGAGGTGGGGGTTGCCCAACCTTTTTTGAATATAGATTTAATTAGTAGATGCAGGTAGAAGTTGAAATGGTATCACAGACTAATTTTGATCTTATTTAAAGCTTTTATGTACAATACACATTTAACCTGGGGGAGGCGAGGGGGGACGGAGACGTGCGGGTTGCCTAACCGTGCCCGAATATAGATTCAATGGAATACATGCAAGTTTCATGAGATTTGTCAATAAGAGGAGGTTCACTACAATGATGACTGACATCTATTTCAAATCCACACAACAAGCAGTAAAGTATAATTCATATCAATCAGAAATCTATTCATTATACTGTACCAATGGATTACATAAGACTGGCTGGGCATCCCTGTTCAGACATCTTCAGTGAGAGGGGGAGTTGCTAATCATAACACACATAACTCAGATACCCGACCTTACACCACAAGATGAGAAATTAGTACCACTTTTTACCTGTTTTAAATCACTCAAACTTGGGATCTGATTGAGTTCAATGTTGTGTTCATCAGCCAACCTCTGAAACTCCTCCAAGATGTCCTCTGTAACCACTGACTCTACCGGGACCACCTTAAGAGTAGAAAACAAAAACAATATTTTTTTTTAAATCAAATGTGCAACTTTCAGATTAGCTGTTATAGAACTCGTCAATGCAGATAACATATACATCATTTTAGACATTTGTTTTGAAAAATAATGTGGAAATTAATTTTCTTTTTGTTCTGTCTCTTGCTTTTGGGAGTGGTTCCAAGTTGATGAAGGAGGATAAAAAAGAAAGTAAAAAGAAGCAAGAAGAGGGTTGACGAAGAAGGATACAGGGGTAAATTGAAAACTCTACAAAAATATGACATTAAGATGAAAGTCTGCATGACCCTGGAAAAGTATACCAAGTTTTAGCCTTCCCTAGTTGACCACTATTAATCCACAGTGATTTAAAGTACTTTCCACGTATCTACTGTATCTTGAGATCAATAAAGTTAGGGATGCCACTGAAATTCTCTTACGCATTTCTCTTCATCCTGTCGCAGCGCATTTTCATCTGTGGGTAGCGAACACCCATTGTGCAGTGCTGCAAGAGTTCCCCCACATCGAACAATGGCCATTCCATAATACCAGCGCACTGCTATGTGCCACTCTTTGTTGTCATATTTTGCACAGTTATCCACCCAAAATACAAAGCAAATGCTGATGCATTGCAGCCACGGTTTGAGGATTCATTCATCACACACAGAATTAGGCTCGCATTCTGTCTAATAAATAACGATCAGAGAAGTCATCTTTCTTTTAGGGGTTTTACTGTTGTATTCCAGAAACACAAAGATGAGTGATAAATTCCATCACTTATTTACAGCCCTTAACATGGCATGGCTGCAACCTTTTAAGGAGTCTGCGGTCAGCAGAGTTAGCTTGTTTACAAAAGTGATTAACTGTTGTAAGAGGAGAAATAGGCCTCACCTTGGAAAAGGCCTTTTTTGTAGACTGATTTTGGCTAAAATCTCTTTTTGAATTTTAGCAACATGTCATAATGGGATTACACCACCCTCATATAAGTAAAATGAAAGTGGGAAGATTTGACAGGGGAGCAGGCCTATGCCAAAAAGAAATCAATTAAGCATGACAAATTGATCATGTTAAAATGGCTAGCTCTTTTTCTTCTCACTTCTCCATTGCAACACATGTCTAGGACTGGACAGGTAAGACCCTGGTCATGGCATACAGTACAGCTAAAGTGTACAGAAACAACTGAACTGAAGAAAACAGGAGCTCACTGCTTATTATAATGCACTTTTTGTTCTAACTGTAAAAGTAAACACCCAACCATGATGAAATGATCTTTTGAAAATTACAAGATCTTCCATTTTCCATTACACTTCTCCACTACTTTACTTCCACATTTTAATTGCCTAGAAGTTTGAGCAGACCTTCAGGATAGGTGATAGCAGGAGAAGCATGGGGTATTGGGAAAATACCTTTTTGCAAGCCCTTATGTTATAATGAGACAACTACATATATGTACTACGTAAAATGGGTGCAAGAGAAGCAAACCAAATATCGTATTTACTAGACATTTCAGCTAAGTAATGAATTACTCATTGTATATTCCAAAAGTTAACATCAGATTACGAAAAAATTAAAGCTTTTTGTGGGTCATATTTGTGAGCTTTATTCGCTCAGCCGCACTTAAAGTCAAAAGTCAGTTGCGTGAGTAGTCTGCCTGAGGAGGCTTTAGTTCAGCTGGCAAGCGGCTTCATCGGCTGGGCAACCAATTTTGATGGCAAGGCAGGCAAGCCCTTGCCAAGTGGGAGGAAAACCGGAGTACCTGCAGAAATACCCATGCACCTAGAACAGAACTGAACCCAGACACTTGAAAAACATATTGGTGCACAGCAGCTGGAATAAAGCACTCAGCCACTCAAAGACCCCAACTCAGCTCTGAGGTAGCAGTTACGTTTAATGTCCTGTTTATATCAAGGTTTACATAAAATCCACAACAGGATCTATCAAGTGTTCCTTTAAGATAGCACCTTTTTATCAAACTTTCCTCATGATGGCTCTACCTTTTTCGAATAAGCAAGGAATTTTAATACTATCAAAGTTTTATCTTCTGTAAACCTAATATGTAGGTATGGTATCTCCATCACTTGATATAAACATTGCAACAACCATGTAAAGTTTGTGCCAAGTAACATTGATAGAAATTAAAGTATGGGAAAATGCTTATACAGTGCATAGCTACGTGTTTAACCAGTGAAGCCACAAAATGAGAGAGGGCACTCCCCCTATATGGCAAGAAGCTACAATCCTGGACAAAATTATCTGGGACAAATCCCTGCGCACCACCTCAATGTTGGTTTTGAAGGTGAATTAAAGTTGAGCACTGAAGAAAAGAGCGCGCTTTTCGTTTCTTCTCAACATTGAAGGTGAATTAAAGTTGAGCACTGAAGAAAAGAGAGCGCTTTTCGTTTCTTCTCAACATTGAACAAGGGGTGGAGGGGGAAAGTCCGGAAGTGTCCTAATAATTTTGTCCAGGATTGTAGATGGTTGGTGTGTCTCTGTACATACCATGTGCATTCACTTTCAAAAGTTACATGTCATTATATTCATTTTTGGAAACATTATGAGTAATTTCACAACAGTGATAAGTCATGGTGCCTAAAGATTTTTTATACTCCTAACCTGAAAACTTGCAGTTTCTTCGCCAATAACTGGGACAAAAGCAATGACATGGTTTTTTTGGGCCACCGATTTTCCGCGATCACGGAAATTGTCACGGAATCGCGGAATTTTAATTTTTTCACGGAAAATCACGGAACTTCAAAAATCTCTCAGAATGCTAAAGAAGTCTGCAATCAAGAGGGCAAAATGAAAAAAAAAAAAGTTTAAAGGTCTGTACGTAACAACACTGGATGGCTCTAGCGGGCTACAATCTGATACAAAACTTGAAATGCACACCCTCCGATGCTTACTGTATGTGGGACCAGGTGCGAGTTGCGCATTTACTAGCCTTCGGTAGGTCAAATGTTGCTCAGTCTTGCAAAGTTTTCCGGCGATCCAGTTGCCTGTAGCTGATTCTTGTTTATACTGTATCATGTACTGTATGTATGGTATACTTTGCATGAGTGTGTCATAACACAAACTGTTGCGCATGTTACTCAAGTTTCATGCTTTGCTTTGTTGTTACGTTCATGATCGAACGATCATAACGTTCTGACTGACAAGTTACACTTTCAATTGTGGAATAATTATCGGATTTAGTACCTGCATATCATTTGGATATAACTTTATACGTATCTTTTACTATGTAAGAAGAACAAGAGACCCACACTCAAACAATCGTAAGTCAAGTTGTTTTAGGTTGTTTTTTGTCCATTACATATATGTGTAGACATTAGGCTGGTGATTGGATTTTAGTCTGGTTAGGCTGCCTGGCCTAACACACTAGTCAATTCAAAGCAGAAAGTCATGGATTTGGCAAATTGCTTGCACGGATTTTCACGGAATTTGGAATTGCTGTAACGGAAATTGACTCTTTTTTTCACGGAAAATCGGTGGCCCTAGTTTTTGTATTATGAACCGTTGCTTTGTTGCCGTACAGGGAGCCAACAAGAATGGCTTCAGTCTAGTTCCCTAGATGTCATTCTCCCTTATTTTAATTTCTATGGTTACATATTAGTGTTATCTGTTGTAAGCAAAATGTCGATTATTCCCATTGGATTCAAATAATACAAAAGAGGAAACCAACCTGTAACTGCAGATGTGAAGTTTTGAAATTCCTCTCAAAGATGACACAAGACTTTCCGATGGATTTGAAATACTTCCTAAGACTGGACTTGTATTGTTCCAGTTCTTTCAATATTTCCTGAAAAAAAGAAGATGTTTAAGTTGAAAGTTCCAGGGTCAGAAATCCACTTGGCTTATTGAGGACCCTATACCAGATTGATCAGGGATAAACAGTGGCAAGATTTGTCTTCTCTTTTTGACTAGTGCTCAGAGGGTAATAAGGCAGGGGTGTACAAATCACTCACAGTCCTGCTCCCAGGACCACCATCCAGTGGATGTGAGTGTATCCCCAGTCTGTAGCCCCTTTCTCAAAAGCTGGAGGGGGGGGGTAGAGGATCCTTGCTCTGCACAACTGCTCGACAGCCGCAGTTGCCATGTCCAACACAAGCCCACATCTCAAGAGAATGGTACACAATAAGCTAGCTTATGACACTAAGGTAACTATAAGATCTAGAAAATGCTGGTTAAAACAATGCCTGGGTTTAATACAACAATGTGTCTCTTTGAAAGATGCTGCACTTCATTGACTCTCCCTAGCCACCTATGTGTACAGTGGTAAATGTCATTGCAATTGATATACAACTACAGCCTCCTGGAGGATTGTCTCTGGGAGGGGTGGGGGGGGGTGAAAATACTTTTTGTGGAGCCCATGGGACCTGTGCTGAAGTAAGTAAAAGGTGTATAAAATGACATTATTATATTTGGCACCATTGTTCTCAGGCCAAATGCCAAACCAACAAAGCTGCCGCTGTCTCTACAGAGTTAGTGTGGCTGTAATATGCTTTGTTGCTACAAACACAACAAATGCAGCATCGCACCTTAGATTCATCCATTTTTTTCTGTCACAGCACAGCTGCAGCTGTTGCAGCCCATTCTCACCCTCATAATATTAGCAATATTACGGTCGCCGACCAAATACTGGGGGTAACGAAAGGTGGTCCGTTCCTCCCTCCCCCTCCCCGACCAAAATATGGCTATGCTACAGCAGCTTCAACTTTGCTGAGACAGATAATGTGTACCTAGAGACCAAAAAGTTTATTCACTCAATTTCAAATGGTAAATTGTGAAATAATTTGTTATGTCTCTTTTGTACTACTTGGATTGCATTCCTTAGTTTTCCATGTTGTCCTAAAAACACTGCACCTCGTGCCATGATGTGGTCAGTGTCTTATTTTTACAGAGTGATGTGACCAAACAAGCCCTCTCTTTACAACATTCTAAGCAAGAAACACATAATTCTGTTTCAGGTCATAACAGCATGTTAATTTCAAAGGGAATCAAAAGCAGGTAATGTGAGTTGTGCAAGAAGGACATCACAAACTTTGGCACAATTGCCTATTTAAAATAAAATGAATATACTTTATAAACATTTTAAATCTCAGTGCTCAATGGAATAACCTGTAAGGGTGTAAGGTGAGTTAAACAGATTCTTGTTATTCAAGACTTGGGGTACATATTAGGGATTTGATGTGGTGCCTATGTCTCACCTCTGATAATTCTACAGTGGACTGATGATGACCAATAGGCAAGATAAGAACATGATCTGGGACTAGACCTCCTTTAGCTAGAGCAACGTATGTCTATAACAAAAAAAAATACAACATATTTTTTTTGTCTGTTGAGAAACAACATATCTGTGTGAAGAAAACAAAATAACTTCAAAGCAGTAAGATTACATAGAACAAAACACCAAGAAACATATTACACTATAGGCCCTCTTCAAAATGTAGCAATCATGACGTGACTGACCCATTCAGTGATTTAGCCAGTTCAATTCTCCAAAGTGACATTTTGAATGCATAGCCTGGAGAGAAGGGGGATCCCCTCTACTATGGAAAAGCTTTTCAATTTGAGATGTGCCTTGATGGAAAATGGTGTAATATTTGACCCAAACTGAATTGCCAATGAGGGGTGAGAAGTACAAATTGTAATGACTGATTCTCTGCAAAATTAAACTGAATCAAGGTGGTTTCATTGAAATAAACACCTGTGTAGAAATTGCTTAACACATTATCTTTGGCAAAACATTCCTTTGCATTGTGTGACATTTTTCCCACAAATACAGGTTGGCTAAATAACTGGATGTAATCCCCCAGTGATAGGTCTTGGGGAATTTTCAGACAGCAAACAAAATTACTACTGATGCAAGAGAAGGGGTGAATTCATATTGCATCCCAATCCCAACCTTTTACACAGCTCCTGATTGGGGCCTATGCAAAATTGGGCACATAAAACATAACCTGTCTGTTGATTTAACTTTGATATTAGTTGGAAAAAACACACACTTGCCCCTTGTATGATTATCAAGAGTCATTATTAGCCCCGGGAGTCACAAGTGCCTGCCCGAGTTAAATATGGGAGGCAAGATTGTAGTGAAGTACTATTATTCAAGTATTAAGTACTTCTGAGTACTTATGGATTAGAGTACTAAGTATGTGGTTTCAAGTACAGCATTTTGAAATCCAAGTACCAAGTACCAGCATCCGAGTACAGCATTTATTAATCCAAGTACTGAGTATAAAGTACTTTCGAATACATTTCAAGCTGGTTTTGTGATCAAGGAAGCATACAGAGTACATTAACATAGAGAATTTGATTATCATCTTAAAA
The DNA here is from genome assembly GCA_029531755.1 of Holothuria leucospilota. Taxonomy (NCBI): domain Eukaryota; kingdom Metazoa; phylum Echinodermata; class Holothuroidea; order Aspidochirotida; family Holothuriidae; genus Holothuria; species Holothuria leucospilota. The sequence continues at coordinate 83,609,890 of CM055961.1, forward strand.
GGAGGGCGTTATGTTATGACATACTTGTTACCCCATGTGAATGCAGGGAATATTGTCTGGTAGCAAACATAGCTTTGTATATAGACCTGTCCTTTGAATCTGTGGGGTGTTGTTCTCATTCTAAATTGTTGTATATACGATGACAACAAAGTAGTTTGCAACAAGCAAATGTCCTGAACATCCCTCTGGATTTTTATTGTACAAAATAAATTCAATGAAACTCCCAAATGGCTTTTCCACCTTGGATTATTCATTACTCAGATTAGAGTGATTGTAAGGATAAAATAACCTAGTTGATGGCCATTTTAAGCAACACTTAAAGATAAGGATTAAGTCTTCTTTGTATAAATGGATGGAATTTCTGGCTTAATTTTCAAACACACTGTTAGGCCCTTTGTTCACGTTTGAAGGAAGTTAGGTTGCGGCTTAGAAACGCTATTCACTAACTTACTGTACACAAACACTTGACTGCACTACTTATTCCTATTCACACAACGTCACACAGTGAGTGGTGGCACGAAGGCTCGTATACTTTACGTTATACTAGGAGTTGCCACTATGGAACTCCCAAGTATAGTAAACACTACAGCTACACAGCCACTAGAATCAAGTGGTATCAATACTGTTTGAGTAACAGTACACTGAAATGCCAAACAGAAATGAAACTTTTGTTGCTCAGTGTTGAGACTCTTTGGTATTGTTACTTGGTCAGAAGAACCAAATACAGTATTACAAATGTTCACGCTCCAGCAAGTAAAAAAGCCCAAAAATCTTTCGCATGAAATCATGAACGATAATTTTGCACCTTTCCTAAAAAAATGTGCAAACTTCAACAGCAGAGTGTAACATCAGATTGTCACACCACTAGTACCGTTCTCTCACTCTCTCTCTCACAAGAACTACTCGTCCTGCACCAAGGACAAGTAGCATGGCTACACGGAATATTATGCATTTTCACCGTTTTTTTTTCTTTTTTTTTTTGCAAAAATCATCGCCAAATCATCATTTATATTGCTAAAGATATAACCAGGAGAAGTTTTTAGTTTGTCCTCTTCAATTTGACATAAAACATGCTTTAGTGGGATAGAAACTGAGGAAGTTATAAACACATTGAAGATTGTCTCCGTAGGGAAATTTAATGTTAAACATATTTGCCTAATTTGGGGAACCCAAGCTTTAAGTGATGGTGTACGTTGGCAATGTAATTTTGGAGTGGTGATAGACCTCCCTACAGGTGGGGGGTGTTGCCACACTGTCCTCGTAAGAACCCTGTCCTCCTTTAGTATGACCCTTGCTGTATGTCCATTCCATACCATGACAAACCTGGTAAGATATACTATGAAACAATTAGCACAGGAAAACTACTCTTTGAGTAATTGTAAGATATCACTGAAGGCTGGCCTTGTTGAGGTCTCAAAAAGCCTCAGCTAAAACATTAAAGGCCTGGGTATCATCCTCAGAGGCCAAGCCTAGGCCATTTCCTCAGTAATTCTCCTCAAGGCCGACCTCAAGGCAAGGCCTGGCCTCAAGACCTCCAACACAGCTTATCTCCTGGGAGTTTCTCTATCAAGAATAAATGACTGTACTCTTAGCATAGTACACAGTGAAGGCAAACACTGCTGGTGAAAACAAGCAATGTTTGTGGGTTCTTGCATAACTTCATACTTCCAAAAGAGGTTTTGCTAAGACATGACAAACCACAAGGCAAAAATGTCATCAGCTTTGGTTATTTTGCCCATCTTGTATAACAGCAGTTCTTTTCCCACAGTCCCCTGACTCTCTGATGAAGAGTGGAAAGGTGAAATCAAACGCAATTCCCAATTCCCAAAGGAATCCTGCTCCCCAAAGGAGCTAAATCCCTGAGGAGACAACAAAACTTAACAGGATCAACCTCTTGACCTTCAGACCTCTACATCAAGGGTCTGTCATGCGTGGTCAGTTCTAGACTGGCTGAAAAGAACAGATACTACACTTGATCTTAGCTAAAAGATCGAAAAGAAGTAGTTCCCCCCATGCAATATATCGTAATCATTTCCAGAATTACAAACTTTGAACACAGATTTCAACAGACTCATCAAAATACAGCATGCACAATACTCTCCCTATAATTAGCAATTGATCATTCTGTGGTTGACACAGGGAAATTCAACAAAGTGTAAGCTATGCTTAAAGTCCCTATTCATACTCCCTCTACGATTTCATAAAACATGAAATACAACTTACATGAGTTCCAATGCTAACAACCATGTGCTTCTCAACCTCTGGACTGCTGAGACAGAACCAGCATGCTCCTGCTGGCTGGGCTGAAGAAAAGAAAAGTGCAGATCTAATCATGAAACTGAGTATTAAAGTGTACTGTTGTCGAATAGAATTTTTCTCTGCAACATTTGGAACATTCCAAATTTTTTTGTACGTACGATCAGAGTTTAATATGTGCAGCAGTGTGTTTCCTTTTTACGTACATACAAAAAGATTTGCAGATCTTCCCGAAGTTGGAAAACGATGTTGTTACGTGACAACAACGGCCTTCCATACAGATTCATTATAAGTGAGAAGTTTTACTTTACAATTTTTGTCTCTGATGTGTAAGCTCAACTGCCCAGCTCCTCATTAAAAAAAAAAAAAACAGATTTTGGGTAACCTCTTCTTTAAGCTTCAAATTTCCTGAAAAATCTGTCTGGCCTTTTTTAAGTCGTTTTTGACTTTTCAAAGTACAATCAATTTATGAATGCTTTTCACATTTCAAACCCTGAAATACCAAAGCATAAATGTACAACTAATTGACATGATGCATTATGAAAGGGGTGGGGGAGAGGAAGGGGAGGGGTGTGGAAGGGGGGACTGTGTACTTCAGCCACTCTCGTTCGTGTATCTATCTCTAAAAAAAGAAAAGTCTTCTGCATGCTCTGAACCTAAGAGTATATCAATCATATAAACAATGAGTAGCATATTGTGCAGTAGGTAAACTTACCATCTTATAACTAGGATATGGCTCTTTTACAAGATCACCTTGCAGCATTAGCTAAATTTTGGTCCCAACTGCCATTTTGTAAATCCCTGGCACCAACTGAAGAGTAAAATGCACTCAGTTGGACAAAAAGTCACTCCCACAAGTTTCTAAATAAAGGGAACCCTTCTAGCAAAATTCAAAGACATTAAAGGGTTATACTGAACCTGTACATGGTAAACGTGTGAAACACTCCATTACTACTATTATTACGGTACATAATAATAAAACACTTCCAACATTTATGTGCTTACAAGGTCTCTTTGGCCTTCTGTCTTGTGAACTTTGATCTCTTGACCTTTTCTGACCTCTGTCCTGCTGCTGATTGGTTGAATAAAAGTATTGATTGGACATATCCACCTATGAAAGATATAAGAGAAACGTGTGGTTCGATTTCTTTTCAGGTCCATAAGATACAAAGTAGCTTGCACTGCTGTGGTGTGTGACCTTCTCTCCTGGACCCCCTTTGATTTTCCCACTCTAAAGGTGTGCACAGACCATCCAAATCCGAGATCAAACGGAAACCACCTGAAGCTGAAGTAGCTTTTGGGTGGTCTTGGTAATCTCGGACAAATGGTTGCGTAGTCTGACAAGTCATGAAACTGACATTATTTTCGTTTGAGGTGGTCTGTCTGTTTTTGACCCAACTCAAGAAAAACCAAAACAACCAACCATTCAATTGGTGTAAATTTAGTGCCTTTTTTCCAAGGCACAGTTATCATACTTTTTTTTTTTTTTGAAAAAAATGCCCAAACGGTGTATGAGTATGAGTATCAAAGTGAATGCTATTTAATGTCCATGTAAATTTTCCAATTATTTCTGAGTATATGATTATTTCTGAGTATATGTTTTCCTTTTTTAATATGCATACCACGAAGTAGCTCTTACCAACGATAGGCTCTATGGTATATTTGTATCATTAAAGCTTTCTTCAGGTTCTTTTGGGTCGGTCCTGGGTGGTCTGAGAGCTTCGTCACTTTGAACAGTTTAGCTTACCCCAAGCCTATGCAAAGCTAGTCTTGGGTGGGCTGAGCATGATGCTTTGTCCATTTTGGGTGGTCCTGGTTGTGTCCAAACCAATAATAAGGTGGTTTGGGCATCAAAAGTCAGACTGACACACACCTTTACCCCACACTTAGCCTTGCCATGAAACCAACTGTCCAGATGACAGTCTGCTGTGCACCTGACTGAGGCACATTTGGGGGAGAAGAAGTATAGCATTGACTAATCCAATTTGATTTGTATGAATCTATAGCATTGACTAATCCAATTTGATTTGTATGAATCTATAGCATTGACTAATCCAATTTGATTTGTATGAATCTATAGCATTGACTAATCCAATTTGATTTGTATGAATCTATAGCATTGACTAATCCAATTTGATTTGTATGAATCTGTTCAACAGTCCCTGGACTCACCATAGACCTTACTTCATTCCACCATAAGTTTTGAGGTCCTTTACAATCTTTACAACCAGTTGGAAGGCCAGAAAATATGCAGCATTATATGAACTTTACTGTTGCATCTCTACCTTAAATGGAACTGAGCTGTACAATAATTTCCAAAAAAAAAATAGAGAGATGACCTGCCATGAAATGAACCTGTTTTGCTTTCTCCCAAACAACTAATCTGTTTCAAAATAACATGGCTGTGTGTGTACTTCCTTTTTTTTGGGGGGGGGGGGGAGGGAGGGGGATGGGGGATGGGATTTTTTCTTCTTCCAAGTTGCAGCATAATGGCCATGCTTTTCAAATATTAAAGGAATGATTGAAAAATAAAATTTAAGAAAATTTGGCTGGCTGCTTGCTCTGTAGTTTTTAATAACTTTTCACACTCTGTGGCAAAACTGGGCTTTGGCTGGGACTTCAGTTTAAAATTTATCACACCACTCTTAGGGAGAGATCACATGTCTAGTTCTGCAGGCTACTTCATTGTAGTTACTTTGCCAAAATTTCAGGAGACATCTCATAGAGTACTGGTTTTCAATGATCATATTACCTTTAGCAGGCCTGATTTTTGAGACTATTTTCTACTTGTACATCAGACAACATGAAGCCACATCTTGGATGTCCAAAATATTTCTTTCAAATTTTGCATACTTTCCAATGATCTTTTTCTTTTTTATTTTATATTTCAGTGATGAACTACAGGCAATACCACTACAGGGATTTAATGAGATACTTTCTTGCTGATGTAGCAAACTATTCAGTTACAAATGAGATCTACTCATCCATCAGACAAGCTCAAAGGGAGACAGTATTTGTCTGATGCAGTTTTCTCATTTCAGAAAATCAGAAGAGTGTTAAATTTCAACCCTGTTTACTTAAATTATCGAAGTCAATGGTCAGATCAACTTAATTACAGAAGTCTACCTAAGCATGTGTCCTACCTGTTGTTTTTCTACTGGTCGTTCTGAGTAGCTGTATGGACATTCTGTAACATCTACAGGCTGTTTGGTCAAGTCATCTGGAGTCATGTTGCACATTGGAGTGATGTTGAAAGCATACAGGGACTAGGTGTGTTAAAAGAGGATACATTTTGAAGAAAATTATAAATTATATATAATTATAATTATATTGTAATTATATATTATATAATATTATATTGTAACATTCTCTTTTCAACACAAAGTAGCCTGCCCATAGTGCCCCCCCCCCCAAACCTGACTCAAAACAGGTGTAAGTCTTCTAGATTCTGAAAAGTAGACTGCTACTTCACTTCACTTTCTATTGTGACTGCAACAATAAAAACAATAATGTTCTTTGTAATGGTAAGAATTAGCTTCCTTTTATGACTACAACATACATGACTCCCATAGAAGAAACTGTTGCACTCTGTAGTGTTCTGTAATGGATACCATACCATTCGTTGCTCTCATGACTCCACATGCTGATGCAATTCTACTCTGCAAAATACTTGCTTTCTTTTTATGACTTCAACATGACTCCCTAAAGAGAAACCATTGCACTCAGTAGTGTTCAGTATGTCATACCATTCATTCTCCAGTATTATGCGATGACTCCACCCACAAAAACAACTTTTCAACCTTTTATGAGACTACTAGTCCTCAGTAAAAGTATCTGCATTAGTTGGTGTAAGTTGCAATGATATGCACTTCCCTCCGTTGGAGGGCACACTTTCTGTTCCATAAAATCATATGCATAAGGTCTACACACTGTCTTTACAACAACCCACTGAGGACGTGGGTCTTAAATTGATTTTTTCTAATAACAAAGCTAGGACTTAAAGTCTTATGTTACTACATATCTTGCAGAAGTAATGAAGTTGCTTTTCATCACTTAAAACCACAGGAAAGGTCAAAAAAATCTGAAGTAAAATCATCAATTTTGCCTCTTTGTAAATTTACTGTTTCATTCAAAATATTTGTTGATACCAGGATACCGTGTGCATATCACTGTGATGTCACACTGAACATCTGATATCTACAGTTCCTATACATCCATATGGCAGGTTGCTCATGCAAGCAATGCACAATGATGAAACGATCAAGCTCATTAGCTTACTGTTGTAAACTAAGTTCCTTATAAACATAGTAAGCTGGTGTGAGCTAAAAACTGAGGAATACTGTCATCCAACAGTATTTGCAGTTTATTATCTTCAAGTCCTAGACATCAGATGACATAATTGTACAGTTATAGGGTCTAACTATGAATACTATCTTTGAAGCTGCTTAGCATTACAATAATTTATCTTAAAGAATGTCACGTTTAGCATAATAATCACTTATCCCACATCGTCCCACTTACCTTCTTTTTCTCCGCATTTCCTACCTTTGCCAGCCCTACAAACCGTGTAACCTGCTTGGCACTCTCAGCTAACACCTTATGGTTCCGATATGGAAGCCTCTCATAATGAAGACCCTCTCTCCCAGCAAAGTGGTACCTGGGCCTCAGTACAAGTGCCAGATCTGATATTAAGGGAGAACCAGTAGTCATAACATCCATACCTTCCTGACAATGATAAAATGCAAAAATTTTAAATGATCTGATCATAGAAAAGGAAACTTTAACAAATATTGAAATTTTGCAGATGGCAAGAGGTACATCAGTACAAAGTAAAAAAACCAATGAAAGAAACTTTCACCCCTGTCTGCTGACAAGTAATGTTGGAATGGATTTTTTTCCTATTTATTTCGGGTCATATGATATTCTTTGAAAAATCACTTCTGCACATTATTCCTCACTTTTATCGGAACAGCACCCGAATTAGCCTGTCTTCTAAACCCTAAACCTTGACTTCAAACACATTTTGCAAACTTCGTGGAGGATCCGGTTTACCCACAAACATCCTGGGAAAAAATAACGCGTGCCGCGCATATCTTCCCTTCACTTCAGTCCAGTCGGTTTTAACTTTTGAAACACGCCACGAATGACAAACAGGATATACAGAACCCATCTTCAGATTCTGGTGTTCAAAGCATATTTTGAACGCTTGTGTTAAGATTCTGAACACTTTTCTCCCTTTTTGAACGCCGGAAGCCTATCCACTTATCGTATTTGAACGCATGACGCGTCTAGTGTTCAAATGCTGAACACATAGTTTTTCAGGTCTGAACGACAGGTTCAGCTCCTGAAGTATAGTGGCAGGACGGGAGGAATAACCCCTAATATTAACCGGAATCTTTGCATTGGATAATGCATTATGAACCAAAATATACCAGTCCTGCATGAGACTTAATTTTTTACCGAGAGATTAAGCTAAAACCTCAGGGCTTCCGGGGACGAAGTCCCCGGACCCCCACCAGGTGCTCTAAGGCCGGCCCAGTGTTTTAGCCAGCACCTATTTGTGCGACAATGTCACATAAACGGCGACAAATGTTGCACAAAAAAATCTGACAAGCAAATTCTACCCAGGTGTAAATTTTGAGGTTCCTCATTAGGGCAGAAATCCAACTCAAATATTTCACCATTTGCGATCTAGGCACCTTTCAAATCAAAAATTTCCAAAGGGAAGGGGACACCTCCTCCCCTTAGATCCCTTCGACAGACCACAGATCAGTAAATGTCGCACTGTAGAAACGTCCAGGCTAAAACACTGGCGGGCCTCTTGATCCCAACCGCTTAAAACTATAGCGGCCTGACGAGAGGGATAGCCTAATACAGTTAAAATTAATGGGAATCTGCATTTGATGATGCAATTTCAACCAAAATATATCCATCCTGAGACTTAATTTTTCACCTAGAGATATACTTAAACCTCAGAGCTTCCTGGGGCTTCGCCCTCCAGAATCCACTAGGGGTCCCTAGGCGGGGCAAGTGTTTTAGCCAGCACCTATTTGTGCGACAATGTCGCATAAACGGCGACAAATGTCGCACAAAAAATCTGACACGCAAATTCTACCCGGGTGTAAATTTTGAGGTTCCTCATTAGGGCAGAAATCCACTCAAATATTGCACCATTTGCGATCTAGGCACCTTAAAAATTCCAAAAATTTCCAAAGGGGAGGGGGACACCTCCTTCCCCAGACCACAGATCAGTAAATTAATGTCGCATTGAGAAAACGTCCTAGCTAAAGCACTGGCGGATCTCTGGATCCCAACCGCTTAAAACTATAGCGGCCTGACGAGAGGGATAGCCTAATGCATTAAAATTAGTGGGGATCTAGTTTGTATTTGATGATGATGCTTTATGAACCAAAATATATCCACCCTGAGACTTAATTTTCACCCAGAGATATACTTAAACCTCAGAGCTTCCGGGCTACGCATTACCAGATCCATCCGCAAAACATAATCTCCACCCCACAAAGATATAACACCTTCGCTACGCCCCTGCCCGTACGATATTCCCATGCTCTCAGTCCGGTTCCAAATTTTAAGGCGGGGAAGCCTGTCTGATGTGTAAATTTGCAATGGGTCAAATTGTCCAGGGTACGACTTGTCCTTCGGGACATTGTCAGGTGGGAACTCCGGCGGTGAAAGTTTCTGAAGGCCCCCTTCAATCCAAGGGGTACGCCGGAAAACCGGGGGTAAACGGGGAATCTTCCCCTGTGAAAAAATGTCAAAATTTCAGAAATTTTCCATTAACATAATTTGCTAACTTGTTGCACCAAATTGCATCTGAACCCTCAAATTTTCGAAAATTTCTCAAGGAGAGTGGTCCGCCTAGTCTTAGACCACCTTCTCGGGAGGTGGTCCGAAAATGTTCAGCCCCCAGTATACCGTAATCGAACAGCAATTCCCACGCATATCTGCACCTCTCAGGATCAGCTCGTAACCAAAGGGGTAGGCGGCAGCCGCATTTTGGACCGGGGCCCCCAGAGCCATATATACAGATATATCTGTGCAATACGTTATACTTAGAGCTCCCCTGAGACTGGTTTGCCCCCCCCCCCCTACTCTCCAAATCTGCCGGGTTACGCCGGGTGCGGCCTGCAGTGGCGTAGCCAGGGGGGGGGCGAGTTGCCCCCTCTGGAAAATCTTGGGGGAAATTTTGAAAGTGAATATATGGTGAAATTTGCGCATGATCTGGTAAAATTTTAAATTTCTTAACCAGTACACTTTACTTATTTACATGGGCGTCAATCCTGGGGGACGGGGGGACTTGCATTTCGATGGGTGGGGGACACGATATCAAATGCCCCCCCCCCACACACACACACATTTGCGTTAAAGAGTAGTCTCGTGGCTCTATTTGACTGGCTTTTTGAGTGGCATGTAGGTTTGTTGGGCAATTATTAAGTGTCTCGATGCAGATTCTGAATGTACATTTCGTCAGGGAAATCTTATTTAATGACAAAATTTCGGCACGCTTCGCGCGCATGCGTCACGGTTTGCACTCCTCATGACCATTAAAAAGGTAATTATACATGGAACTATTCTGATCACAACACTTTCCGAAAACAGACATACATCTCCAAACATCTGTAGGGGCTTCGCATCAATATGGGATCATTCAATCAGTGGCAGAGGGGGGGGGGGGCATTCGGCCATGCCCACCCTCACTGATGCCTATTTTTTTAGTTCCTAAAAATACGTAAATTTTTGAACACAAATTTTACTTCAAAACGTATGTGGCACCAGATTTCACGTAAGGACACCTAATTTTTCAAAAAATTTCTTAGACCCCTCCCCCAGGCCAGCGGTCACACAACATACTGCATGTCCCCCTTGAGAGAAATCCTGGGCACGCCACTTCATTCAGTCCAATTTGTAGCATGATGTGGAAGGTTGAAAGTACGTTGTTGCCGTTAAACACCTTTCAGAAATTTTTACCGAGCGCTTCGCTGAAGTTATTATCGGTATAGATGGTGATTGTAAATACACTTACGACTATAAAACATTCTGAAAACGCACTTGCCAATCCTTCACACCTGTGCTATAGTACGATCAGCTCCAAAAATATCCCAAAGATAGCACCATTTTGCATCTAAGCAACCTTAAATTAACAAAAACTTCTCAAAAGGGGAGGGCTAACCCCCTCCCCTTAGACCCCTCCCCCAGGATAACACCTTTACATAGTGACAAAGGAAGCAATCCACTGCCTTATACAAACGCAGGGTGAATAAAAAAGGGGCAATTTACGCGCCGCCACTGAAGTTAGTAAAAACATCCAGCCAGTCGGAAAAATTAGAATTCACCAAATTATGGACATTTTCCAGCCATGTACGATCAGCTCAAAAAATATCCCAAAGATAGCACCGTTTTGCACCTAATTAGCAGCCTTAAATTAACAACAATTTCTCAAAGGGGGGGGGGACTCCCCTCCCCCTCCCCTTAGACCCCTCCCCTTAGACCCCTCCCCCAGGACGACACATTTATGTAGTGACAAAGGAAGGATCCCACTGCTGTATACAAAACGCAGAGCGCATAACAAAGTGCAATTTAAACGCCTCCCTTCAGGTGGAAAAAAACATCCAGCCGGTCGGAATTTGGAACCTTCACACCCCCAAATATATCACCCTAGCAACGGGCCTGGTCGGGTCCATGATCTCCAACAATGATCCACGCTGCGAAGCGTTGTTTCAGCTATTTTAGGACATGATGAAAATAACATCTTGAAGTAATTCTGTGGACTCCGTGTATTTCAGATGGCATTTCATCTATGATGGTCATGTTTACTTTGAAATGATAATTCTTATTAGAATACGACAACATAAGTCATCATAAGGGGGGGGGGGAGGAAAGAGCCTATAGGAAGACGCCCCTTCTTCAAAACCAAAGGGATTGGTTTGTGCTATGTCATGTATGTCCCCCGTCCCCCCCCCCCACAACCAGTCCTCGTTAAGGTTTTCAGAGATGGAATGATGACACCATTCTTATAGTTGTACTAGTTATGTTTTACTATCTGTTTTATACAGCATGGGATCTCTGGACCTCTGACAAGGGACTCTGTCCTTTTACTGTACACTTCCAATGTTTCTTGATAATTAAAGGAGCAGCATTGTGGTATATGCAGTTTGTTAGAATGGGTCAGTGGTCAAGTGCTATAGGACAGGTTTTGGTGAATGTGGTGAACTGATGAAGGGAAAGGTGTACCAGGGTTCACTTTATTACTGTACTTCATCCATTGTGATTCTAAACTACCAGTAGGACTCAAGAAAAATTCATCAAGACAAGCAAGGTAAAAAAAAAGCTTCCTAAAATAATAGGAATTCTTGGTGATGTATTCAATTTACATTTAGCACCAAATGTGGCACCATTGTGCATCTAGCCCCCTTGCATGAGCAAAATTTTCCAAAGGAGAGGGGGACACCCCCTCCCCTTAAACCCCGTCCCCACGACGGCAATCAGTCACATCAGCCAGGTCAGAGGAAAGCACTCGGACAAAATTTGGACCTGCGGAGAACACTGATTATTCGGAAGCAGATCACTAATTGGGGGAAATCTTGGTGCTCTTGCCCCCCCCCCCCTGACAGAAAACCTGGCTACGCCACTGGCGGCCTGGCACCTTTTGCTACCCTATAGCGAAAAAGAAATGGCCAATTCCGCCCGGGTGAGGAGTACAGGGATGGCCATGAGGCCCATATATAGTTCCTATAGCTTTGTAGCCCGTGAAATTTTGGAACTATGGACTGACCTTTATATACTGTTCCTGGTCCCCATACCCGCAGTTCTCTTTCCTCATCTCGTACTTCCGTATGCAGTGATGATGATAATGCTAAATGATATAGGCCTAAACTATAATATACTGAAAACAGAACACTTGAATTTCTTGGAATGGGAATCTTTTTAGTACTATACACCTTAATCCTAGACTTGCCGTCTCCTCACCCTCTGCGACAATCTTCATGCTGCTGTCTTTTCTGCGAATCCCTAAATCCTGATCGAAAAGCTCACACTATTTATCAATGGGAGAAGTATCTCTGAAAGTGTGCGTATGTTTTCTTTGTAATGTTTATCAAGCTTTAATGTCTTATTCTTAAAACATAAAATCGCTTTATATTGGAATTGGTCCTAGTATTATTAATGCTAGATGCGCGAAAACGATAAATGCATGCTGTACCTGTGGTGCCACTGGGTGCATTCCATGTACTGTAGCCTAGGCCTACTCTGATCTGAAGATCTTCATAACATAACATACCATAACATAACAGGTTAAAGGGCAAAGGAGGGCTAAGGCCCCATAAGATGCCCTGAAGTCCATACAACCTTAACTGAAAACAAAGTACCAACCAACACCGAAAGAGCCCAGCACAATTAGATTCTACCACACTTATGGAAGAACTTGTCAATGTTGACCTTAAAGCAGTGCACAGATGTGGAGTTAACTACCCACTCAGGCAGACAATTCCACTCGTTAACAACTCTATGAGAAAAGCTGAACTTCCTAATGTCGAGCCTTGCAAAATTCTTAACTAGCTTCTTACAATGGCCTCGAACCCGAGAATTACATTGAACCTTTAAATAATTGCAAGAGGACAAAGGATTCCTTTCAGAGAGAAATTTGTACACCTGAAGCATGTCCCCCCTAATCCTTCTCAACTCCAGGGTGGTAAGTCCAAGATGCTTAAGTCTAACATGATAAGGTAGGTGTCTCACCTCGGGTATAAGGCGAGTGGCTCTTCTCTGAACTTGCTCTAAAAGAAGCTTGTCCTTTTCATAGAAGGGACTCCAAGCCTGGGCTGCATAGTCGAGGTGGGGTCTTACCAACTGCTTATACAGATTTAGTACAATTTCTTTACTAAAACTACTGAAATTCCTCTTGATCAATCCAAGCACCCTATTAGCCCTAGCAGCAGCAGCTGCACACTGTCTGGATGGCTTTAAATCACCTGTAATAACTACACCCAGATCCTTCTCAAAAGTCACATCACTCAGAATACTACCATTCATGTTATAATCATAGCTGAAATTTTTAGGACCAAAGTGAAGGACTTTGCACTTATCTGCATTAAAAGACATTTGCCAAGTCTGAGACCATAAAAATAACTTATCCAAGTCTTTTTGCAGTAATGAGGCATCATCCTCATCACTAACCTTCCTATAGAGCTTAGTATCATCAGCGAACTTACTAATACTAGATGTGAGAGAGCTATCAATATCATTGATGAAAATTAAGAAAAGAAGCGGGCCAAGAACAGAACCCTGTGGAACTCCACTTGTAACTTCTTTCCAAGAAGAGAAATTACCATTAACAACAACTCTCTGAGATCTACCATTGAGCCATTAACTGAAAACAAAGAACCAACCAACACCAAACGAGCCCAGCACAATTAGATTCTACCACACTTATGGAAGAACTTGTCAATGTTAACCCCAGACTGCATAATTTGTCAGTCGCGCGGAAGAAGTTCCGCGCGCAATTTCAATTTACATACTGATTTTACCACAAATTTGGCGCGCAATAATTCAGTTTGGTGTGCGGCGCGCAGAGCAAGACTCCATCCCGGCATAGCGGTGGCAAAACGGTTACAGTACCTCGGTCTGTCGGCGTACTGTGCAATGCAAACTAGCCTTATCCAATACACACACGGCAGCCATGCAATTCTGTGTTGTAATGTGCCTCCACTTAATTCCCACTGAGTACCACACAAAATATGATTATTTCCTGCCAAATAGGAAAAATGTACATAAATTTTGGCAGTAGTATGATATGTATAAGTGTAGCGTATATACGTACAGTATACGTACATATAGTATGTAGTATACATAAATATAGTATACATATTCGTATATGTATATACGTACACATATAGTTAAATGTATTGTGTGTATTCAGTTTGTAGCGGCATTGGCGCGCAATATCGAACTTTACAATTACATTCCGCGCGCGATTAACAAATTATGCAATCTGGTGTTAACCTTAAAGCAGTGCACAGATGTGGAGTTAACTACCCACTCAGGCAGACTATTCCACTCGTTAACAACTCTATGAGAAAAGCTGAACTTCCTAATGTCGAGCCTTGCAAAATTCTTAACTAGCTTCTTACAATGGCCTCGAACCCGAGAATTACATTGAACCTTTAAATAATTGCAAGAGGACAAAGGATTCCTTTCAGAGAGAAATTTGTACACCTGAAGCATGTCCCCCCTAATCCTTCTCAACTCCAGGGTGGTAAGCCCAAGATGCTTAAGTCTAACATGATAAGGTAGGTGTCTCACCTCGGGCATAAGGCGAGTGGCTCTCCTCTGAACTTGCTCTAAAAGAAGCTTGTCCTTTTCATAGAAGGGACTCCAAGCCTGGGCTGCATAGTCGAGGTGGGGTCTTACCAACTGCTTATACAGATTTAGTACAATTTCTTTACTAAAACTACTGAAATTCCTCTTGATCAATCCAAGCACCCTATTAGCTCTAGCAGCAGCAGCTGCACACTGTCTAGATGGCTTTAAATCACCTGTAATAACTACACCCAGATCCTTCTCAAAAGTCACATCACTCAGAATACTACCATTCATGTTATAATCATAGCTGAAATTTTTAGGACCAAAGTGAAGGACTTTGCACTTATCTGCATTAAAAGACATTTGCCAAGTCTGAGACCATGAAAATAACCTATCCAAGTCTTTTTGCAGTAATGAGGCATCATCCTTATCACTAACCTTCCTATAGAGCTTAGTATCATCAGCGAACTTACTAATACTAGATGTGAGAGAGCTATCAATATCATTGATGAAAATTAAGAAAAGAAGCGGGCCAAGAACAGAACCCTGTGGAACTCCACTTGTAACTTCTTTCCAAGAAGAGAAATTACCATTAACAACAACTCTCTGAGATCTACCATTGAGCCATGAATTTATCCAGTCAGCACAACTGCCCTTGATGCCTAACCTATGCAGTTTAACCATAAGTCTACCTAATGGAACTTATCAAAGGCTTTTGAAAAATCAAGGTAAATGACATCAACACTGTGACCACAGTCAAGAGATAAGGAAACATCCTCAAGAAAGCTTAGTAAACTAGTAACACAAGATCTACTCGGTAAAAAACCATGCTGTGACAGATTGAGTAACCCATTATCTAAAAGATAATTAAGCAAACAATCCTTGATTACAGATTCCATAACTTTGCACACAACACTGGTTAAACTGACCGGCCTATAATTGCAAGGCAAGCTCCGATCCCCCTTTTTGAAAATTGGAGTAACATTAGCAATCCGCCAGTCAGCAGGTACAAAGTTTGAATCCAGAAACTTCTGAAAAATAATGCAAAGAGGAAGTGACAAAATCTCGGAGCATTCATGGAGAATGGCAGGATGGATCCCATCAGGCCCAGGGTCCTTACTAGCTTTTAAACTCTTCAACTTATTACAAACCAACTCTTCAGAGAAGACAACATCACTAACTAAAGAAGAATTATCAGAATCCCTACAAGTCCCCAAAACAGATGATTCCTTGGTAAAAACAGATACGAAATAATCATTTAACAAATTAGCCATATCCTGATGATCAGTAACTAGTGTGCCTTCATTACCTTGGAGAGGCCCAACACCCTCCTTAACCTTCTGCTTAGACCTGACATAGGCATGAAAAGATTTTGGATTTACCTTAACCTCCTTGGCCAATTGCTTTTCAAACTTAGCTTTAGTGTCAATAACCAAATTTTTAACTAAGAGTTCCTGCTTCTTGTAGACTGCAAAGTCATCAGAATTCTTACTGACCCTATATCGACGCCAGCACTTACGTTTCTTCCTGGCTGCTCTAAGTACCTCTCTAGACATCCAGATTGGCCTTTTTTTAACCACAGCTTTCTTGAGTGGGATACACAACTTTGTAGTGTCAGTAACTATATTACGAAAGACACTTTATGCTTCAGCAGGACCTAAGTGAGACAAATGTGCAACCCAATCTATGGTAAGAAGCTCTTTAGCATGAGTAAAGTTAGCCTTGCTGAAATCTAAAACAGTTTTGTCAGTACCTTGAAGTTTGCTGAAACAAAGTAACTCAAAACTTATGAGGTCATGGTCACTAGATCCTATCTTACCACCACTAGCTACATTTCTAACCATGTTTTCATCAGTACTTAGTACCAAATCCAGACAATTGTCCTCACGAGTGGGAATCAGAACATGCTGGGTAAAGAAACCATCAGACACTGCCTCGAGAAAATCCCTCCCATGTGACCCACTAGTACATGAATGCCAATCGATATCAGGAAAGTTGAAATCCCCAAACACAACTGCTCTTTTCGAAGAAACTATCCTAAAACTTTCGAACAAACTCTGATTATTATCAGCACAAGAATTTGGTGAACGATAAATAATACCAACAACTAAAGGAGTGCAAGACTCATTGCCAAAACTAATTTCACACCACAAGCAGTTAGAAAATCCTGAAGAAAACTTGTTGGTGACATCAACACAATTTATGCTATCCTTAACATGCAGTAAAACCCCTCCACCCCTACCACAGACAGTATCAGCCCTATCCTGCCTGAAAACTATATGTACCCAGGAACCTGAATTTCAGAGTTGCTGATATCACTATGGAGCCAAGTTTCAGTAACCCCAACTATGTCTGGATTGTCTATAGAAATATGAGCAAGGAACTCACTGAACTTATTGAAAAGGCTGCGAACATTGGCAAACATGACCTTCATTCCACAAACTGCCCTATCTACATGTTTCCCCTTGTTACTAACACAATCACTCTGAGCACAATAAAACTCAGAAACCCCCCCATTCTTGGCTGACCTCACCCCTGACTCTAGTTTGACACCTGCGAATCAACAGCCCTAGAAACCAGCCTACCCAGCTCTTCGGCGTGGAGTTGGCATTTTCCGTATGTTTACCATTGTTTTTCTTGGTGTAACTTCGGCGTGGGCCTGACATGGAATGGACTGTGGCTGTGGTGGGGCCTATAGGGCACAACCGAAATTCGAACCATAGGGACAATTAGTGTTACAGGTAGGGCCTATAGCATAGAAAAAAACCCCAAAATTCAAGATATTTACTTCAAATCAGAGTCAAATCAGAAATCATATTTCTGATTGAAATATTGGATTGCTCTAGTCTAAAGAAATGTGCTTTAATAATATTAATATAAAGCATGAGGGCCTAGGGCCTATTGGAATCTAAAAATGAAAAAGGTAACATACATGGATCAGAAGTTGAGAGAACTTCGCAAACTGATTATCTTGGGGTATGTATCGACGAAAAGCTGACCTTTAAATGCCGTATTTCCAAAAAGTTAAGAAAGGTGTATTTTATTGTATCAAGTTTAGCTTACATTGTATCGTTCTTCAACAAACGTGCAAAGGAAAACGTTTTCAATTCTTATATATTACCACACATTGTTTATGCTGTGCCAGTTTGGTATCACTTTATTTCAACTGGAGATAAGACTAGAATAAACAAATTCCTAAAATATACTTCAAAGATTTTGGGTTTAGATTACCAATCATTGTGTGATACTGTGAATACAGCTGCTAGGAGGGAATTTGCTAGATCCTAATATTTTGCCAAAATACAGGATCCAACTTTTCAAGAATTCCTTCCTCTATCGTGCTGCAGTACTCATCCAGTCAGAAAATTTAGAACCTTTACTGTAGTTTTAATCAGTGCAATCTTTTTACATATTAACTTTTTAAAATTTTACTAACTGTTTTTATACACGTTTTGGTATATCTGTAAATTACTTTATCATTTATTGTAATCTTTTTGATCTTTGATTGCTTTTGCACTCCTGTTTATGAATGCCTGTCATTTATACTGGTTTTAATAAATGAAATGAAATGAAATCCTTACAATGTGTTCTACCTTTTCACAAAACTAGCAAGATTATACAAAAAAAATCACAAAATAACACTACCTAGCTTGAAAATAGGATGATTTTCTGCAACGTCGGAGGAGCTCGGAAGTGTTCGTTAGAAAAGATGATTGCGAATAAAATCACCGTGTTAGCCTTGCGCCAGTCGTTTCTTATGTCTTGAATATACTATGTATGTACACATAATTTATTCACGAGAAAGAAATGACTGGCTCAAGGCTAACACGGTTATGCAGGGAATAATTTAGTATTAAAATTTTGCGTAGCAGTTTTGAAAATTTTTTCCTTCTGTATTGTACAATCTCTGAAAACCCTATTGTTATGCACACAAAAAGGTGTTACTGTACACATTTTTCCATCTGTGTTGCAATTTGGCCAGCTTGTGTAGCAAATTACGATGCGATACCGGATAAATTATTCCCTGTGATGACACTACACAAACTACCAGTAGTTCAAATCCATGTGACGTGTTATTATAATTCTCTTGTTTCTGCTAGTATGAGAAGTACAGCCCTTAGACCAAGAATGGATTTACGGTTTGCTACACATGCCCAAACTGACTTTACTATCAACCTCATTCTCGTAAAAATTAAATGAAGGTCAACAATATACACAAGTGCAAGGGTATACTTTAGTCACTGGACTAGTCATCTTTGTCTCAAACGCATTCAACGTGAGAGTCCCACATTTAGGCGCAATCTCACACTCTCACAATAAAGCATCAGTTTCTCACGCAATGGCTCAACTGGTGAAAAAAATTCCTCTCATAACACAAACGATGCATCGGGTATTGGCAAAACGTCAGCTATCACGCTACCTGAGTTTCTTCAACTGATCATAGTCCTCAGTAAGCTGACAGTAGTGCAGTACAGAACAATTAATCTTGCCATCATCAACCCAAATGTGAACAATTAGGTATGTCTGAGACAGTCTGAGTCCACTGGATATATTTATATTCAATTTTTGGTTGTCAGCAATACATACTGGTTTGCCTCAGAAATTCCAATTTTTCATAGGCCTATTTATTCTATTTCTTAAAAAATTTCCAGGAACATGAAACATCTAAAAGTGGCAATTGTGGGCATGCAGTAATGAGACACGGGAAGTGCCATTTCCTGTAATCTAGACTAGGGGTGTTTTTGGCAAAAAGTCCCCCTGGAGGGAAGCTCCCCGTGAACCGATGGTCGCGCTCCGCGTCAGTAACCCTCAGCAGATCTCACTCTCAGCAGTCACTGAAAGTTGACAGCCCTGGGTAGGCTACTCTGTTTTATACTGTAGGCTAGCGACTTTTGCCAGCATGATCGTAGCGTGTTTGGCATCCTTGCTTCCACTAGTTACGAAATTGGATGAGCAAAACATCGCGAATCTCGTGTTCTTCTTGGGCAAGCACAGGAATGTGTGTGATCGGTGTACTGCTCTGCGTGTGAGCGTGTGAAGGAGCTGAAATGCGTGTGACTTGGAAAATCTGCACTGACTGCTGGCTTTAGCCTTTACTTTCAACCACAGGCGTTTAAAACATTACATACGTACTGTACTGTATATTACACACTACAGTATAATAAGACAAGGTACTGTTAGACATTACTCAGAATATGTACTGAGAAGAAGTAGGCCCAGTCCATAGAGCAGAATATAGGAACTAGAGTGTGCACTCCTAATACCGTGTACGTAAATCTGCTGAGATTGCATAGGGACTGATCAGTGACGGGGACCCGTACGCCATTTCAGGTGGAGGCAAGAAGCTATGCTACATGCGCGAGCATGTGTGTACAAACTGTATGACGGCCAAGTCCCCATCTGATCACAGCTGTTTCGGGGAGTGAGCACTCTAGTTCCTATATCAGGTAATTTTAGATTCCATTTCAGGAAAAATGAATTTAGATCGTGGAAGCACTGGTAGCAAAGTGCGACTGGGCCTACAGTACAGTACTTCTTCTCAGTACATATTCTGAGAAATGTCTTACAGTACCTTGTCTTGTTATATGTGTAGTATGTATGTACAGTAATGTTTCAAATGCCTGTGCTTTCAAACTGAACACTTATAAAGAGGAATGTTGGAGTCGAATTTAAGTCATTTTATAGCCTTAATAAGGTGATAGAAGATACTCAAAAAAGAACACTTTTGTCTTTGTTATCAGTGATTGCAGATCAGTAAGAAATTTGTGCTGCACAGTTTACAGCCAGACCAATAATGTATAACATGTACAATACTATTCGTCCCCGGCAGCCAGGTCAATAGCCACTACCCATACCTGTAGGCTACATTCATTTCATGTACGTATGGCCTAATGTTAGGCTCAATACAGGGACAGCTCTTTGTTCCAACATTTCTTTGTTTGGATGTCTCTACTGTATGTTCCGATTAGTCTGTATGAGGTTAGTGCTAGGATAAGAGTTAGGTTAGACGTAACCCTTATCCTAACACTGACCTCAGTGTAGACTTGTCGGAATATAGAGACGTCCGAATATAGAGGTGTAACCGCTCAATACTGTACTGTGCAATGTAGGCTAGTGGGTGGTTAGAAGCTGGAACAGGGTCAAAGTTCGAAAACCTGTTACAGTATCCTCATTTACTGCAGTCAAAGTATTACAATGCATGGAAAATAGTATTTCAACTTACGTGTAGCCTACAGTACAGTAGCGCATGATTTTTTGTCTCAGGCTTTGCAACATTACCCCTCCCCCTTGTGACTCTCCTTTATGGATCCTTTATGATTTACTTTGTGTATTATGCATTTGTTATGTGTAATTCGAAAATTGGGTTGGCCCCTTTAAAATTGCTATTGAACCCCAAAGACACACTTTCAGGCAATCTAAACCGGCAAGTACAGTATCAATGTTTTGGACCGTTTAAATTTGGAGGTAACCACTAACCCTGGCTGGGATAAACAATCATTTTCTCTTCTCAACCTTTAAACCCTAAAATTGATTTTTTAATCAGCCACAGGTTATGGCTTTACTGTATAGGTCTAGCAGTATGGTTTCTTACTGATTATAATTCTTTTGTATCTCTCTTTCAGCCTTGTGACAGGGGATGTAAACGGAAAGTTCAAACAACTTTTTAAACGAGTACAGAATGTGAACAAGAAGGCTGGCCCTTTTGAGGTATGTAGTATAGTGTACCATGGGTGTTTTAATTCCTTGCTGTAGGCAGAGGAATAGGCTGAGGGAATGAAAGTCATAGAATACCGTTCACTGCCAGCATGTGCTGAAACATGCCGACGAAAATTTTCATTATTTGAAAAAAAAAAATCATTATTTCAAAAATATCTGCCAAAATGTTTTATAGTTCTTTGAATTTCATCAGAATTCCCAATTAAAACGCTTTCTAAAAAAAAAAAAAACTACTTGTTTTCATGGTATACGCCTCATAAATACACAGCTCAAAACCGTTCTCAGCCGTGTACATCGTTTTAGTACTGTGAATGTAACTTTCGTTTTGAATCGTGTATATGTACCACTATGTAGTCAGTCGTTGTTTTGCCTGTATTGACCAGTGTTGCAAATAATGAATAATGACAAAAAGCCTCATGTGTTTTCTAAAATCTCCCAGATGGTATTCTATGATTTTCAATCCCTCGGCCATATATACAGTACTGTATATGTGATGGTGACGTGTGCATATGCATGTATATGTGCTTGTGTACAGTACTGTGACACCATTTCCTTGTAAACACAATTATCTGAAAAGGGAAACTGTGAGGAACTTGAAATTGCATGTGAATACCCTTTACTACCGTAGGTACAGTACTGTAGCTGATTCATTATTTGAGGAGATTAAATTAGGTCATTTGGGGTTATCGGATATCAAACTGGGAATACAGTATCTTATAAAAATAAAATGTAAGGGAGGGATACAGTAGAAGTAGACTTCAGTGAATGTCATACTTTGATTGTAGAGTCTCCTTTACAAGTTGAATCCTGGGATTGATTTTGATAAAGGTCAAAGGTCATTTGGAGTCACCATACTGTAGGGCAGACAGAGTAAACCTTGAAGACTACTTTTTAAACATACAATATTGCTGGGAAGATGACCATTAGAGATCTCACACTCACAGTACAGTAGATACTGTAATATATGCTCCTGATATTCAGTGGATAATTTGTATTGGTTTTGATGTAGGTCAGAGTGTAATATTTGGAGTCAGCACAAGTCAAAATGTGAAAATCATTTAAATATATCTCAAGAAAGAAATTTCCATGAATTTCATAGTATGAGGATGCTGAAGAATGCTATTGGTTTTCGTGGAGGTCAAAGAGTATTTGGGGTCACCAAAGGTCAAACTGCAGAATCTTGCTCTGTTATCCATGATATCTCAAAAAAGTATGATGAAGCTTGTAGTTGTTACCCCATATGTGGTTTCCTTGGATCAGGGAGGAGATAGGAAAGAGATCCAACATTCTGTACACTCTTTGAAGCAATATTCGTTTCTGACAGTAATCTTTCCTTTCATCTCAAAGTTCTTATCCCAATGCCCAGATCAACTTTGAACAGTAACGCATTCTTAAAACCAGAAAGCCCAAAGGCTTAGTGATTCCTTGCCGAATGGGGATGCTTTGTTGCACTGAGGTTTATCTCTCAAATTTATCTTTCTTGACTACATCATTTTATGTTTTAACAATTTGACCTCTGCTGACCTCACATGACCTTTGAACCTCACCAAATATAACAAAACAGAAAATCTGAAGTGTCATGAAAAGGATTCAACTCCGATGATTCTTGGATCTTGAAAATTCTTGAAAAATTTTGCTTTTTGACCTCTGGTGACCCCAGATGACAATCTTGGGAATGCTTGGGATATTTTGCTGTTTGACCTCTGGTGACTCCTGATGACTATCTTGGGAATTCTTGGAAAATTTCACTTTTTGACCTCTGGGGACCCCATATCATGCATGATCTTGGGAATTCTTGGGAAATTGTGCTTTTTGACCTCTGGTGACCCCATATAACAATCTTGGGAATTCTTGGTAAATTTTGCTTTTTGACCTCTGATAACCCCAGATGACGATCTTGGGAATTCTTAGAAAATGTTGCTTTTTGACTCCTGTGACCCAAGATGACAATCTTGGGAATTCTTGGGAAATTTTGCTTTTTGACCTTTGGTAACCCAAGATGACCTTTGACCTTCACCAAAAACAAAAGGCTTCTTCCTCTCAACATGACAAATCTATGTACCAAATAAGAAAACTGTCAGTCACTGCTACCTTGAAATATCGTGTTTACAAGCTGTTTACAAGGTTTTCACAGTTTACCTCTGGTGACCTCAGATGACCTTCGACCTCTACCAAAAACAATAGGGTTCTTCCTCTCAACATGACAAATCTATATAGGCCATTCCTATCTTGACATATCGCGATTTCAAGGTTTTCGGTCTTTGACCTCTGGTGACCTCAAATGACCTTTGACCTTCACCAAAAACAATAGGTTTCTTTCTCTCAACATGACAAGTCTATATATCAAATATGAAAAGTGTCGGTCATTCCTATCTTGCGATATCGTGATTACAAGGTTTTCGGTTTTTGACCTCTGGTGACCTCAAATGACCTTTGACCTCCACCAAAAACGATAAGATTCTTTCTCTCAAGATGACAAACCTATATATCAAATATGAAAAGTGTGGGTCACTCCTATCTTGAGATATCGCGATTACGAGCTTTTCGGCTTTTTACCTCCGGTGACCTCAAATGACCTTTGACCTTCACCAAAAACAATAGGGTTCTTCCTCTCAACATGACAAATCTATATACCAAATATGAAAAGTGTTGGTCATCACTAACTTGAGATAGCGCGATTACAAGCCATTTACGAGGTTTTCGCAGTTTAACTTATGGTGACCTCAGATGACCTTTGACCTCTACCAAAAACAATAGGGTTCTTCCTCTCAACATGACAAATCTATATACCAAATATGAAAAGTGTCGGTCATCCCTATCTTGAGATAACGCGATTACAAGGTTTTCGGTTTTTGACCTCTGGTGACCTCGGATGACCTTCGACCTCCTCCAAAAACAATAGGGTTCTTCCTCTCAACATGACAAATCTATATACTAAATATGAAAAGTGTTGGTCAATCCTGTCTGGAGATATCGCGATTACAAGCAGCGTCACAAACACACATACACACACACACATACTGGTATTCATCACAAACCGAGGACCTGCGCACGTTGTCATGTATGCATATTCACCTGCGGACCAGCACATACAACTATGAGATTGACAAATGAACACATTCATTGTATTACTACCCTCTAGAGTTCGCTATACACCCCAACTGGGAAGCCACATATATCTCCTAAGTCCACTATATTGGCAATATAATATAAGTCCACCAGTTGTATCCTACACACCTGAGGACCTCTGAAATTTTCACACACCTGTTTCAAATTCATAGCCAGTAGAGGACTCTGCCCTTACCTATACCTAGATAATGGAAAACGTGTAGAATGCAATGGAACTAAATTTACCAGAGGACCTGGGTTTAGGTCCTCAGGTGGAAAAAATGTCCTCAGGTGGTAGGTGTGTATTCTGGTCAAGGTCCTCGGCTGGATATCAATACAAGTGCACATCCACACACACACACATACCTGTTCAGGGCGCCTACTGGGGATACTGGATTTTGAGACGTGAAGTGGGGATACACTTTCTGGGGGCGCTAGGGCCAAAACATCATTGGAATTGCAATGGCTACATCATAGCTGTAGATATCCCGTGTTGAAATAACTCAATTTATGTTTCTATCTACTTGGACCGCCAGCTATGGAAATGGGGAGCATATTTCACACACTGCGAAAGTTAGGGAACCGAGGATAATTACTCTCTATTGAAATATCCCCAGTTCACCTGCTCAGCGCATGGTCGTGTGTGAAAAAGGGGCGTGTTTTCCACACACAGAAACCGGGGATAATTTCACAAGAGAGTGTATGGCATATAATCAAAGCTAAAATTACACAGATTTTACACACGAACGTGCGGTGAGCAGGTGAACTGTGGAACTTGCTTGAAACTGTATGATAAGCAGAGGGCGTGCTACTTTGACTCCCAAAGGCACATCTGAAGTGGTACTAAAATCGGGGATATCCCCGATTTTCATCATGTCCCCATTTCACGTCTCAAGGACCGGTGTGTGTCCCCAATAGGCGCCCATTTCAAACGCACACACACACATACACACACACACACATACACACACACACACACGACATCACCATCGCATAGATTCCTTGCCTGCCTACGGCAAGGAATCAATGACAATGAGAAAACACACGTCTTACACTGAACGTGTTAACTTTTTGTTGCCAGCCGTCATGCAGATATGTGAATTTTTAACCTTTCGTCATTATTGGTCACACTAAATATCATTTCATTTAAAGTCAGAGAAGAATTTCTCAACAACTTACTTTTCAATGTTTCTTAGTGATGGGAAAATTTGCTCAAAACTGAGAGAAAGGTGTAGGCTTGAACAATGTTCCAGCAGATGAGGTATTAACATTGTGGGGGCACAATTGAAGTACTGTACAGTACATTATTTGAGCATTTGTTGCACAGGTCGTTTTCCTGAAAATCCTGATTAAAGTTTGGTCATTGGGCAGAAAAACCTCACTTCAAAGCATGCATAAAGAGTGACTTTTGTGTTGGGATTACTTTGAAAAGAAAGCAGTAGATCATTATTAAAAGGGTTTAGTCAACAGAGACTTAACAGTTGGAACAAAGAAACCTTTCAATCAAATAGGGGTGCCTGAAAAGGATTTAATCATTTTAAGGTACATATTGTCCAACAGATTGGTCCTTGTATCTCCTTCCTAACACCTCCCTGCTTGTACAGTATCAAGTCAAAAATCTTATTGACATTGGTGAATGCTAATAAACTGTCAAATCAACATTGGCCCTCTCTTACTGTACCTCCTACAGTATCTACAAATTTCGTAGCCTTCACTTACCCGTAGTAAGTCTTGCTTGATCACATAGTGGAAGAGTTTGGCTGCCAACAGAGAGCGGCCTCCCCATCTTCACAAACCAGGGAGTTATGGGGAATCACATGCTGATACTGTCATTTGTATGTAGGGATATTTCACACTCAGCAGAAGGATCGAGTGATGTTTAAAACATAGACATCTTATTTTCTCATCTCGTAGATGCTGCTGTGTGTGGGAGATTTCTTTTCAGATGACCCTACTGATGAAGAGGTTTGGTCCAAGTATCAGAGTGGAGAAGAGAATGGTAATTAAGAATTTTTTTTGTCTTTTGTAAGATGATATGCCAAGAAAACCATACAAGTACATAAAAGATGCATTGAGGTTTTGGCTTTGATTTTTAAAACTACACCTGCACTCTACTGTAGTTTTTATGCCTGTTTCCGGTCAAGCAGTTGTAATTGTACAGACAAGGTTACAGTGCAGTAGACAACTGCTGCTATGTCATGCACACTGTGGTCATTAGGGTCACTTCAGCTCATTGACACATGTTCAGACAATAAGTGCTTACATCCCACCAAGTCTTTGATCTACTAGGATATGCTTGTAAACTTTTGGCCAGGGGCATCAAAGCAAGACTTTTAAAAGGAGTTTGGAAAAGTGATATCTACTGCACCCTGCCAGAGGTGTTTCACCGACGTCACATGATTGGGTGTCTCTTTAGTTTTAAAGGCAAGCATACATTGTGTCACAATAGTACAGTATCTGTGGTTGTGCTGTGCGTGTGTGCTGTAAATACCTGTACTGGGTGTGTGTTTTGCCCTTCACAGCCCTGCAATCTCAGTCGCATGACATCACATGAAATCCCTCCTTAGAGAAGACCAGGAGCATACATGTAGGTAGCCTTTAATATTTTAAGTTTCTCACAGGTATCAGCTCCAAATCAGTTCTCCCTTGGTTTACAGTTAGGTTATTTAGGCCCACAAAACGAGCAGGATTTTATTACTTACACTCACAGGGTTATACAGGTACATGGTATAGACCTTATACAGTACATTGACGTCACGTGACATCAGTTTGGAGGCAAACAATGAAGCGCACTGCACGCATGGCATACAGTAGATGGCGTAGATTTTGTAAGCCCATATAGTAGACTTACGCGCATATCCCCCGATGCACAAATCAGCCATTTGCATTTGTTGATGTAAGTTGCAATGATACACACTTGCCTTTATTAGAGGGTGTATTTTTGTTCTGTGACATCATGTGTATAAGGTCTATTGTTACTTATGCAGTCTGTGCGGCTACTGCAGGGGTGTGCAGTCTTTGTAACTTTGCTGTGGTATCTTTGGGGGCTGAGGTTTTTACAGCATACCTACAGTACTGTAAACCTTGATGATATTGAAGTCATTTTAAGTCTTGAAATTGCAGAATGCTACTTTATAATACAAACAATCTTTAAATTTTTATACAGCACTTTATCACCAAAATACTAAAGCACTTTACACAAATATTACCCCTGGTCAGCAGTAACATTCATGTCCAAGAAGTACAGTAGTCCTTGAGGTGGCTGCAGCTACAAGCCACCACATGACAAGTTACCTCACAGTTACCCATTTAACTCTTAGGTGAAGAGAGGCAATTGAGATAGTAAAGCCTCTTGCCCAAGGACACAATGTGTAATGTGTATTAAAATGAACCAAGCGGAATTCAAACCAGCAACCATTGGATTGCCAGTCAGATGCCTTAAGGTCCATCACACTCCCTTTATGATAGCTTTTTGAATGGTAAGCTATTTAATAGAACTACAATATGTACAGTAAGTGATATATTGAATACTGTGCACTAATATTCTTACATTCTCTTTTCAAGTTCCTCTGCCAACATATATACTAGGACCAAACAGACCTGCTCACACCAAGTACTACAGAGACATGAAAGGCTGTGAACTTTGTGAAAATATCACCTATCTTGGTAAGTGATAATTGCTTGATTTAGTGAATTACAATCCATTACTAGTTTAGTAGTAAAAAAGATTGTACAGAATATTAAATCCTCATCAAAAACTCTATGTGCCACAAAGTTCCCATGCTAAGACAAGAGCAGAGTTTTAGACTGTCTCATTTTGCAGACTTTGAAATGCATATCTGAGGCATTTTAAAGCCTTTGACACTGTGAGCTAAAACAATAGACTTAGACAAATTATTCCACGTGTTAACAACCCTCTGTTAGAAACAATTTGTCCTAACTTACAACATACTCTTTTAAATGTCCCCTTGTATTTGTAACCTCTGAAAACTTAAAACCTGGATCAAATAACCACATACTGTAACCCCCTTAGTTCAAGAGATGTGAGATCAAGCTTGCAATAATTTCTCCTGATAGCAATCCCAATAAAACTCTGAATGAGCCCTAGGACAAGCTTCTGGACTTTCTCAAGCATTTCCTTGGTCTTTTGTAAAATAATGATTCCAAGTATGAACCACATATGGTATTACCAATTGCTTGTAAGACATAACAACAATGTCCTTACTTAAGTAATTAAAAGTTCCTCATAATCATACCCAGAGTTATCTTATCCCTTGTGGCAGCCTTAGCACATTGCCTTGAGGGCATAAGCAAAGTAGTACAATGTGGGATTAGCTATTGCTAGAGCTAAAATTGTCCTGAGGGCTTCATGGTTGAATCAATAAATACACCAAGATCAGCCTCACGTAACATCTCCTGTCCATTCAAGTTATAAGCAAACCTAGATGATTTCCACTACCAATATGCATGTCCTTATACCTGTCAACATTAAAACGCATCTGCCAGTCCTACTCCCTAGGACCAACCATGGAGCTGTTACAGATCAATTAAGAATGATTGGAAGGAGTCAGCATTAGCCTAAGATGTATCTTCAGCAGTGGTTATGTGACAGTAAGCAGGGAGTAGTAGTGAGGGGTGGTTCTTCATCTTGGTAAGGGTCTCTAGTGGTGTACCATGGGGTTCAAGTTTAAACCCACTATTGGTAAAAGCATTACTCATCCTGAATCGCAGGTTTGCTTTTGTGTTAAGAAATTTGTTGAAGATAATAGATAGAACTCCGAAGATACATCTCAATAGATTATCAGCAATGCCTACAGTATGCCCTTTGGCTTTTGCAACATCCCTTAAAGGTGGGAAGGCTTATCAAATGCTTTCTGAAAGTCTAGAAGTACAATATCAACAGGTCTTGGATAATGTAAAGAAATGCTAATATTTTCCAGAAACTCTAATTAATTTGTTAAGCAGAACCTATCAGGACTAGAACCATGCTGAGATTTCCCTATCAAAGAGAACCAATAAAAATGCTCAACATTAGCATCCCTAACGGTCGACTCCATAACCTTATTAATGATGGGTTGTAATTACTAGGGAGAGCCCTATCTGCTTTATTGAAAATGGGAGTTACATTTTCATACTTCCAATCTTTAGGAAAAAAGCATTCCTCTATTTCTTAAATACCTCATACAATGGGAAAACACTGCTGCAGAAAGGAATTATGTAGGGAGGATAAATAAGAGCCCTGGAAATTCCAAGGTTCAGCTGCTATCTACACACCACTTGTTCTGAACAATTTACTGAATTTTAAACAGTACTAACCCTTTCATTGCAAAGCTACAAAGATTACTGATATTTTCACAAATGAAAACAGATTTATGCAAACTTATCATTAAGTATATCTGCAATCCCCTGACTATTCCCAGCAGTCAACCCAGACTGAGGATGATACAAAAAGCTAATCACATCTAGATATTTTTGGGTAGACCTACAGAAATATACGACTGAATAGCTTTTTTATCCCCTTATAGATTTAGTGCAATTGTTTCCTCAAACCTTTACCAAGCCCAAGCTTTATATTAACCTTAGCTTCCTAAATGTTACCAAAGAAAAGATCAGACCAAAGATAATGATATAATTGCTATACGTATTTGATTCTTACGCACACCCATCTTGACCTCCCTAGACTTCCAAGCAGGATTTTTGTGACCACTCTTTCTAGGTTCAGAACTAAAGACAAGGTCCAGAATATTCTCCCCTCTTTAGTTGGAGAGTAACATGCTGATGCAGGGTGCAATCATGGGCCTCTGGAGGGG
This sequence comes from Holothuria leucospilota, assembly GCA_029531755.1. Lineage (NCBI taxonomy): Eukaryota > Metazoa > Echinodermata > Holothuroidea > Aspidochirotida > Holothuriidae > Holothuria > Holothuria leucospilota. The sequence goes on from CM055961.1 coordinate 83,640,099, forward strand.
GGGGGGACTTGCCCCCCCCCCCCCCGGAAAATCAAAAACTTGAAAACACGAAGAAAAATAAAATAAAAAATGAAGAAAATATAACATCAACATATCTTAACAGTTCAGTCAGTGTGAATTACTACTCTCAAAACAGGAACTGAATAAAAATATCAACACTCAGGCCCCAGCAGCCCCCGAGCATATTTTTGGTATTTTTTAAAGTTTATATTTAGGATATTGCTTATGTTTCCCCCTTTTTATATGCGGTAAATAGGCCTTGGAAGTGCCATTTCCAGCAATCTGGGAAGCATTTTGGGCCAAAATTTTCTTCCGCTCCGCGCCAACCCTTGGTGGCACGGAGCGCTGAGAGTCTGTCTATGGGCTTAGCCCTCCCCCCCCCCCCTTGACAAGTTCCTGGCTACGCCTTTGTCAACACTGTGTGAAAGTAGCGTTTAAACTCTTTTCTGGGAGTAAAATATTTCCCATGAAAAAAGTTGGCCCACCTAAAAAATTTTGCCCCCCCCCCCTTGAATTTTTTTTCTGCGGACGCCCATGGGTGCAATCTTCATCTCCACCTGAAAAAGTCAGCCCCCTTCCTTCCACTAAACCCAACCACACAGGTAATATCAGGAGAATTAAAGTTGCCCATTATTGCCACAACCTAACCCCTCTAGCAGCCTTAGTTCCTAAAGCAATCAAAAAGCGTCTTATCATTTGCAAAATTAATGTTAGGAGAACGATAGACAACCTTAACCAAAACTTTTGAACTTGCCTCCTAGAACTCCCAATTGACAGCTCCACCCACACTGAATTGGCACAGCTTCCCTGTAGGTCTGTCTTCTCCATCCTGAAAAGATCATCAGTCATATACAGCAAAACCTTACCTCCAGTTCCCCTACGAGTATCAGCTCTATTCAGCTGGTACATAATCAAAACTTGGAATACAAACCTCAGAATTACCTGTACTAACAACATTTTTAAACCATGACCCATCAAATTTAGACAACATGGGGGTTAAAATCAGCTACAAAAATACACAGTTCATCAAAATTGTTTATTTCTGACATTTGAAAACCCCATTTTGAGCTTGTCTTAAATATAACAAGACAAATTATGCTTATTTGAGTCAACTTCTCAACTATTATGACTTGTGTCAAAAGACCTTACCCCTCTCCCATCATCCAGAATACGTTTACCTAAGTTAATACCCCTGTTCTCCCTGTACAGGGCATGCTCTACATTCATTGACCAAATGGAAATAATCTCCTCTTGACTCAACTCTGTCCCATTTTAAACCACCCTTTCAGCAGCAGTGTTTAGCAAGCTGGTGCCAGAATTTTTTAAATGTAACCCCGTCACCAGGAAACAGCCCCTACCTACCATGGAATGAAGACTAGAGTTTAACAAATTTTCTACCCACACTGACACACTCCCTACCAAGTCACCTATTGCAACCATCCAGTTTTGTGAGTGAAACCCTCTCATCAAACTAGATAGCAACCTTCAGTCTACAATTTTAGCTGTAGCACTGGCCAATCCCTAGAGTAGCTCCCACCCCCTGCTGTTATTTGTCCCATCCTATTCTGCAACAATCTCTTCATCAAGGGTGGGTAGTAGCCCTCAATCTACATTTTAGCCCAGCACTAGCCAATACCTAGAGTATCTCCCAATCCTAGACCTAATTTACTCACTCACTAGCATTATTTGTCCCAACCAAAACACCTGACAGGTGAATACTGATATAGTAAGGTGGGTAACAGGGACAATAGCTTGATTTTAATAATTTAATGCCCTGTCAAACATATCGTTGTAGTTCAAAAAATTACCACAAAAGTAACCTGTTCTTTAACAAGTCCTGTTACTGGCATTATTTTACACCTGAAATGAAAAATCTGAAGGAGGGGACTGTGGGGGTGGGGGATGGGATAGTGAGGTTTTCTCTTGGGAACCACTCCTCTCTTTCTCCTTCATAAGGAAAATCGTGGTATTTCAGCTTTGCTTATATTCAAAAGAGTTTTTGCTTATACGTTTTGGCCTTTATTTCCACTATTTTAGGCAAAAAGGGTGTATTCACCGGTACATCAGGTTTGAAGATCGCATACATGAGTGGGACTGAGGGTGCTACACAGTCAGATCATGAGTTTTCAAAGACAGATGTTGATGCACTTGGCCTTCCATTAGTGTCCAATTCATCTTTCAAAGGTGTTGATATTCTTCTTACATCGCAGTGGCCGAGGGGAATGACAAAGTATGCTGTACCTCCAGTGAGTAACACATTAACTGCAGTTTTTGGCAGTGTTTCCCAGTGTCACATGTTAACAACCAGGTGCATTGGTCCATTTGTTTAGCTTGCAGAGACGTTAAATTATTCCAACATGTGTGGCCCATCCCCTTATCCATTATGTAAACTTGGAGAAAATGAGATTCAGTTTACATCTATGCCCAGTGCTTTGTAAGTTCACATTTTAAATCTGTAGTTTACTCAATCCAGGATGTGTAAGATTCCATATCTTTTAGGGCAACACATTTTTATAAAAGCTCAAAGAATTTGTTTGGAGTTCACTTGTCCAGATGCTAGGGCTATGACTTAAGCAATACAACATACAGCCTGCTATGCAGGCAACCTTAGTGAAGGTCAGAAAGATACACTTGGTAATCTGGAAACAAAGCGACTCCCAACTCATACAGTACAAGATCCAACAATCACTTTGGAAGTAAATTGATCCCCACACTACTCTGGTTGGGCTCCTAACATTCATCTGATAACAGTATGCAGAAGATTTGAAATCTTACACATCCAGGATTGAGTAAACTACAGATTTAAATGTGTGAATTTACAAGGTACTGGGCACAGAGGTAAACTGGAATTCAGTTTCTCAAAGTTTACGTAATGGATATGAGGACAGGCTGCACATGCTGGGAATAAAACAACATCTCTGCAGCCTAAAAAAATGGACTTATGCACCTGGCCATTAACATGTGATGTTGGGAAACACTTTGCCAAAAACTGTGGCTAATGTGTATACTCACTGGAGGTACAGCATACTTTGTCATTCCCCTCGGCCACTGAGATGTGAGAAGAATATCAACACCTTTGAAAGATGAATTCGACACTAACGGAAGGCCAAGTGCATCAACATCTGTCTTTGTAAACTCATGATCAGACTGTGTAGCACCCTCAATCCCACTCATGTATGCAATCTTCAAACCTGATGTACCGGTGAATACACCCTTTTTGCCTAAAATGAGAGGAAATAAAAGGCCAAAACATATAAGATTGAAACTTGTTTGAATGTATGCCAAGCTGTAATACTTTCCTTATGAAGGAAGTGAGGAGTGATCCCAGGAGAAAGACTTCACCATCTCATCCCCCACCTCTAACCCCACCCACTTCCATAGTCCCCTTCTTCAGACTTTTCATTTTGAGTCAAAAATAATGTCAGTAACAGGACTTGCTAAAGAACAGCTTACTTTTGTGGTAATCTTTTGACCTGACAATGATATGTTTGAATGGGTGTTAAATGATTAAAATCAAGCCATTGTCCCTGCTGACCCACCTTTAATTCACTACACCTTTTGCTGAAGACAGCAAGATGTCACCAGGAATGAATCCCCAACTTAACTAAATTTCATAACTTTTTAAAAGATTAAAGATTTAAAGGTTACGAAAATGGACTATATAATTCTGCCACAGTAGGGATTGAAGATTCAATCTTTCATTGACTTCCCGAGGCAAGAAAAATCTCATACTGTTTGAGTACAAAAAAGGGTTGCACTGAAAGTTACAGTCTATGGGCCATTCCTTATCTGCAACAGGCCCAATAACCAGTATAAGAGTTATACAGTTTATAGTTATTTAAAGTAAACTACTGCACAGGTGAAGCTTAAAATTATTACAATCATTACAAAGAATAACTCAAGAGAAATAAACCCTTTGCCAAAACACTTAAAACCCCTGTTCCAGGAATACCCAGCAGTTTCCTCAGTACTGAAATTCAGCAACTCATATCTACCATCTGCAGAAAAAAATCAGGATTGGACAAACCCAAAATGATTCATCAACAAATAAATCATTCGTACCTTTTAATCCAATAAATCAAGCATTTTTTTTTTATGAATACTCACCAGGATAGGCACTTTTAGTCCCCTTCCCTTCCCCCACCCCCTCCCACAGGAAAGACCTCTTATAGAAGAGAAGATGTGCTGCTAATTTAAATTAGCCATTATCACCAACAAGTCCCTTAGGACATAATGTACATACACAATATTAAAGTGATCCACACAAGGGAAAAGTATGTTGGAGGGGAAAGAGCATCAGTAGGGTGAGAACTCAGATGTTGGCAGTATTACAAGGGCTCGCAAGCATCTCTGAAAGAGTGGGAAGTTAAAGGGAACAATGTGTGAAGATTCACAAAAATATCAAGATGCTATTAGCTTTTTGTATCATCCTCAGTCCGGGTTAATTGCTAGGGATAGTCGGGGGTTGCAGATATACTTAATGATAAGTTTGAACAAATCTGTTTTCACTTGGGAAAATATCAGTAATTTCCATCACTTTTGTGATGAAAGGGTTAGCAATGGTTAGAGATCAGTATAAAATTTTCTAAGGTGGTGTGTAGAAAGAGGCTGAACCTTGGAATCTTGAAGGCTCCTTGCCTCCATGGTATTTATCCTTCCTACATAATTCCTTTGTGCAGCAACATTTTCCCACTGTCAGAAGTATTTAAGAAATAGAGGAAGGCTTTTTTCCTAACGACCGGAAGTATGCAAATGTAACTCCTACTTTCAAGAAAGCAGATCGGGCTCTCCATAGTAATAACAAACCCATCATTTGTAAGGTTATGGAGTCACCTTTAGGGATGCTATTGTTGAGCATTTTTACTGATTCTCTTTGATAGGAAAATCTCAGCATGGTTCCAATCCTGGTAGTCCTGCTTAACAAATTTAGTAGAGTTTCTGGAGGATGTTAGCTTCTCTTTGGATCCTGTTGACATTGTACTTCTAGACTTTCAGAAAGCATTTGATAAGGCTTCTCACCTGTAAGGGATGTTGCAAAAGCCAAAGGGCATGGGCATTGCTGATATTGATAATCCATTGACATGGCTTCAGCAGATTATGTGACAGAAAGCAGAGAGTAGTAGTGAGGGGTGGTTCTTTGTCTTGGAAAGGGTTTCTAGTGGTCTACCATGGGGTTCAAATTTTGACCCTCTATTGGTTATAGCCTACATTAATCATCCTGAGTTACAGATTTGCTTTTGTGTTCAGAAATTTGTTGAAGATAATAGATAGCAATCTAAGTTCTTAATTGATCTGAATTGCTTTATAGTTGGTCTAGAGATTGACAGATGCTTTTTAATGTTGGAAAGTATAAGTTTATGCACACTGGTATTGGGAATCATAGGTTTACTTATAACTTGAATGGACAGCAGATGTTAGGTGAGGCCCCAATCTTGGTGTGTTTATAGACTCGACCATGAAGTCCTCCAGGCAATGTGTTGAGGCTGCCACAAGGGGTAAGAGAATTCTGGGTATGATTCCGAGCAATTTTTAATTACTTATTAAGCACATTCTTGTTAGGCCTTACAATCAATTGGTAATACAGTACGTTGTTCCGGCTTGACATCATTCACTAGTTTACAAAGGCCACGGGAGTGCTTGAGAAAGTCTAGAAGCTTGTCTCACGGCTCATTACATACTTTATTGGGATTGCTATCAGGTGTAATTGCATTACGCAAGCTTGATCTCATGTCTCTTGAACTAAGGGGGTTATGTGGTTATTTGATCCAGGATTTCAAGACCATTAAGGTTTGACAGTCTTTCCTTTGACGAATTACTATTAGTTTTCAAAGGTTACAAACACAAGGGGTCCACAGACTAACATTTGAGAAATGAGTTAGGACAAATTACTTCTCACAGAGGGTTTTTAACCAGTGGAGTAATTTGTCTGAGTCTATTATTTTAGCTCTAAATGTCAATGGCTTTAAAAAGGCCTCAGATATGCATTTCAAAGTCTGCAAAAGGAGATACACTAAGTCTATGCTCTTGTTTGAGCATAAAAGTTTTGCAGCTCATAGAGTTTTTGATGATTTTTTTTTTATTACTGAACTATAATACACTACAATTCTCTAAATCAAGCAATAAATTCTTACCAAGATAGGTGATATTTTCACAAAGTTCGCAGCCTTTAATGTCTTTGTAGAACTTGATGTGAGCAGGTCTGTTTGGTCCCAGTATATATGTTGGCAGAGGAACTTGAAAAGAGAAAGTATTAAGAAATGTTAGTGCCCAATATTCAACATATTAGTTACTGTATGTAGTTCTACTGTATTAAAGGGGAATTTTCACGATCCCAGACAGTTCCAATTCTCCCAACTATGCAACTTCTAGCTCCTTCCATAACTGTATGAAGCTCTTCCTTGTGCAGGAATAAACCTGTTTTATTGCTTACGGTCATATCCTGGTGAGCATACAAGGCTATAAAATGTAATAAAAGCACTCTCTCTGCCTTGTGTGGAGTGTGAGCTACTCTGCATCTTTCAAATTTTCAAACTTTGATGTCAATCAAAGAGCAGTCACCAACTGAGAATTTTCATACCCCTACACTAAAAATATACTTTGGGGTGATGACTGTCTGTCTTTAAGGGTAGCTTACCATTCAAGAAGCTATTATACAGGGAATGTGATGGACTTTAAGGCATCTGACTTGAAATCCAAGGGTTGCTGGTTCAAATCCTGCTTGGTTCATTACATTGTGTCCTTGGGAAGATGCTTTACTATCTCAATTACCTTTCTTCACCCAGGAGTTAAATGAGTAACTGTCAGGTAACTTGTCATCTGTTGCTGTTTGTAGCTGTGGCTGTCTCAAGGACATGTTATTGCTTTCCAGGTAATATTTGTGTAAAGTGCTTTGGTGCTATATAAAAATCTAAAGATTGTTATTATTTTAAAGTAGGATTCTGCAATTTCAAGACTGTTAATATGAGTTCAAAGAGCATCACGGCTTACTGGTTAAGGTGTTGGACTTGTGGTCTAAGGATTGCCGGTTTGACTCCTGCCTGGGTCATTATGTTGTGTCCTTGGGCAAAAAGCTCTATCTTGATTGCCTCTACCCACCCAGGGGTCAAATGGGTAACTAGGAGGTAAATTGTCATCGGGTGTGCCATTAGAGCTGCTGCTGCTGCACTGGAGGGACTGCCTCCAAGACAATTTATCATTGAGCAGGGTTAATATTGTGCTGCACCTTTGATAAGGATTGCCTAGATATTGGCACATCAAAAATGCAAATACTGTTTAGTGGTTTTAGGTATTTTGTCAAAACCTCTACCCCTGCAGCTATTACAAAAAAGTTACGAAGGATGCACTCCACTGCAGTAGCTGTACAGGTGGTAGTCCTTACAATAACATGTATCTGTATAACCCTGTGAGTATAAACATAATCCTACTCTTTTAGTAAATAAACTACTATAACTGTATAATCAAGGAGAACTGATTTGATGCTGATACCTGTAAGAAACTTCCAAAATTACAGCTCAGTGACCCACTCTATTTCAGCTCAAAATAATCTTTCAGAGACAATTCCTAATGGAACTTTTTAAGTCCTCTCCCAAAAACAAACCTTTCAGCCTTAAAGTATTGAAAATTAAGTGTCAAGTTCACCTTTTTTCAGATGAAACCCTTCTGTTTCAAAACAGTGTTGAATGATATATTATTTTATATGACTGGTACAAATTGTACAGTACCACCTTTTTCTTGGGTCATCATCATGGACTGAAGAATTCATAAACTCAAAACATTGCTGGATTTGCTGTTCCTTCCCCTAGTTATGCTCCTAGACCTCTCTATGGAGGGATTTATGTGACGTCATGCGACTAAGATTGCCCAGCAGTGAAAGGCAAAAGACACACCCAGTAAGGGTATTAACAGCACATGTGCACAGCATAACCATAGATACTACTGTGACACAATGTATGTTTGTCCTTCAAAACCAAAGAGACGCCTGATCACGTGATGTTGATAAAACACCTCTTTTGGCAGGGTACAGTAGATATCACTTTTTCCAAACTCCTTTTTACAGTAAAGTCTCGCTTTGATGCCCCTAGCCAAAAATTTACAAGTATACCCTAGTAGATCAAAGACTTTTTGGGGTGTTAGTACTCACTGTCTGAACATATGTCAATGAGCTGAAGTGACCCTAATGACCACAGTGTGCATGACATAGCAGCAGTTGTCTACTGCAATTTGACTTGTCTGTATATTACAACTGCTTGACCAGAAACAGGCATGAAACTACAGTACAGGTGTTGTTTTAAAAATCAATGCCAAACTTTTACCTCAATGCATCCTTTATGTACTTGATGTTTTTCTTGGCATATCATCTTACAAAATATAAAAGAAATTCTTGATTACCATTCTCTTCTCCACTCTGATACTTGGACCAAACCTCTTCATCAGTAGGGTCATCTGAAAAGAAATCTCCCACACACAGTAGCATCTACGAGATGAGAAAATAAGATGTCTACGTTTTAAATATCACTCGATCCTACTGCTGAGTGTGAAATATCCCTATACAAATGACAGTATGAGCATGTGGTTCCCTATAACTCCCTGGTTTGTGAAGATGGGGAGGCCCCCCTCTGTTGGCAGCTGAACTCTTCCACTGTGTAATCAAGCAAGACTTATTACGGGTAAGTGAAGGCTACAAAATTTGTCAATAGGAGGTAAGAGAGGGCCAATGTAGATTTGACAGTTTATTAGCATTCACCATTGATGTCCATAAGATTTTTTACATGATACTGTACAAGCAGGGAGGTTAGGAAGGAGATACAAGGACCAATCTGTCAGACAATATGTACCTTAAAATAATTTAATCCTTTTCAGGCACCGCTATTTGATTGAAAGGTTTCTTTGTTCCAACTGTTAAGTCTCTGTTGACTAAACCCTTTTAATGATGATCTACTGCTTTCTTTTCAAAGTAATCCCAACACAAAGGTCACTCTTTATACATGCTTTGAAGTGAGGTTTTTCTGCCCAATGACCAAACTTTAATTAGGATTTTCAGTAAAACGACCTGTGCAACAAATGCTCAAATAATGTACTGTACAGTACTTCAGTTGTGCCCCCACAATGTTAATACCTCATCTGCTGGAAACATTGTTCAAGCCTACACATTTCTCTCAATTTTGAGCAAATTTTCCCATCACTAAGAAACATTGAAAAGTAAGTTGTCAAGAAATTCTTCTCTGACTTTAAATGAAATGATATTTAGTGTGACCAATAATGATGGAAGGTTAGATTTCACATATTTGCATGACGGCTGGCAACAAAAAGTTAACGAGTTCAGTGTAAGACGTGTGTTTTCTCATTGTCATTTTAAGAATGCGTTACTGTTCAAAGTTGATCTGCCAAACTCCTCCCTGATCCAAGGAAACCACATATGGGGTAACAACTACGAGATTCATCATAACTTTTTTGAGATATTATGGATACCAGCGACAGATTCTGCAGTTTGATCTTTGGTGACCCCAAATTAAATAATCTTTGACCTCCATGAAAACCAATAGCATTCTTCATAGCATCCTCATACTATGAAATTCATGGAAATTTCTTTCTTGAGATGAATTTAAATGATTTTCACATTTTGACTTGTGCTGACTCCAAATATTAAACTTTGACCTACAGCAAAACCAATACAAATCATCCACTGAATATCAGGAGCATATATTACAGTAATTACTGTACTGTGAGTGTGAGATCTCTAATGGCCATCTTCCTAGCAATATTGTATGTTTAAAAAGTAGTCTTCAAGGTTTACTCTGTCTGCCCTACAGTATGGTGACTCCAAATGACCTTTGACCTTTAACAAAATCAATCCCAGGATTCAACTTGTAAAGGAGACTCTACTCTACAATCAAAGTATGACATTCACTGAAGTCTACTTCTACTGTATCCCTCCCTTACATTTTATTTTTATAAGATATTCCCAGTTTGATATCCGATAACCCCAAATGACCTAATTTAATCTCCTCCAAAAATGAATCAGCTACCTACGGTAGTAAAGGGTATTCGCATGCCAATTTCAAGTTCCTCACAGTTTCCCTTTCCAGATAATCCTGTTTACAAGGAAATGGTGTCACAGTACTGTACACAAACACGTATACATGCACATATGCACACGTCACCATCGCATATACAGTACTGTATATATGGCCGAGGGATTGAAAATCATAGAATACCATCTGGGAGATTTTAGAAAACACATGAGGCTTTTTTTCATTATTCATTATTTGCAACACTGGTCAATACAGGCAAAATGACTGATTATGTTGTGGTAACGAAAGTTACATTCACAGCACTGAAACGATGGTACATGGCTGAGAACGGTTTTGAGCTGTGTATAAATTTATTAGGCGTATACCATGAAAACAGGTAGTTTTTTTTTTATTTTCAGAAAGCGTTTCAATTGGGAATTCTGATGAAATTCAAAGAACTATAAAACATTTTGGCAGATTTTTTTGAAATAATGATTTTTTTTTTTCAAATAATGAAAATTTTCGTTGGCATGTTTCAGAACATGCTGGCAATGAACGGTATTCTATGACTTTCATTCCCTCAGCCTATTCCTCTGCCTACAGCAAGGAATTAAAACACAAATGGTACACTATACTACATACCTCAAAAGGGCCAGCCTTCTTGTTCACATTCTGTACTCGTTTAAAAAGTTGTTTGAACTTTCCGTTTACATCCCCTGTCACAAGGCTGAAAGAGAGGTACAAAAGAATTATAATCAGTAAGAAACCATACTGCTAGACCTACAGTAAAGCCATAACCTGTGGCTGATTAAAAAATCAATTTTAGGGTTTAAAGGTTAAGAAGAGAAAATGCTTGTTTATCCCAGCCAGGGTTAGTGGTTACCTCCAAATTTAAATGGTCCAAAACGTTGATACTGTACTTGCCCGTTTAGATTGCCTGAACAGTGTGTCTTTGGGGTTCAATAGCAATTTTAAAGGGGCCAACCCAATTTTCGAATTACATAACAAATGCATAATACACAAAGTAAATCATAAAGGATCCATAATGGAGAGTCACAAGGGGGAGGGGTAATGTTGCAAAGCCTGAAACAAAAAATCATGCTCTACTGTACTGTAGGCTACACGTAAGTTGAAATACTATTTTCCACGCATTGTAATACTGTGACGGATAAATAAATGAGGATAACAGGTTTTTGAACTTTGATCCTGTTCCAGCTTCTAACCACCCACTAGCCTACATTGCACTGTACAGTATTGAGCGGTTACACCATCTATATTCTGACGTCTCTTTGTTTCGACGTCTCTATATTCCGACAAGTCTACACTGAGGTCAGTGTTAGGATAAGAGTTTCGTCTAACCTAACTCTTATCCTAGCACTAACCTCATACAGACTAGTCAGAACATACAGTAGAGACATCCAAACAAAGAAATGTTGGAACAGAGAGCTGTCCCTGTATTGAGCCTAACGTTACGCCATATGAACATGAAATAAATGAATGTAGCCTACAGGTATGGGTACAGGTAGTGGCTATTGACCCGGCTGCCGGGGACGAATAGTACTGTACCCAGTCGCACTTTGCTACCAGTGCTTCCACGCTCTAAATTCATTTTTCCTGAAATGCAATCTAAAATTACCTGATATAGGAACTAGAGTGCTCACTCCCCGAAACAGCTGTGATCAGATGGGGACTTGGCCGCCATACAGTTTGTACACACATGCTCGCGCACAGCATAGCTTCTTGCCTCCACCTGAAATGGCGTACGGGTCCCCATCACTGATCTACATGTAGATCAGTCCCTATGCAATCGCAGCAGATTTACGTACGTGATAGTAGGAGTGCACACTCTAGTTCCTATATCCTGCTCTATGGACTGGGCCTACTTCTTCTCAGTACATATTCTGAGTCACAGGCATTCGAAACATTTACGTACATATACTACACACACTATATATATAATAAGACAAGGTAGGACATTTCGATAGGAGAAGGCTTCGGCCCAGTGACTGCACTGCCACCCAGTGCTTCCACACTCTAAATCATTTTTCCTGAAATGGAATCTAAAATTACCTGAAATCGGCCATTTCAGGAAAAATGATTTTAAAGTGTGGAAGCACTGGCTGTACGACTGGGCCGATGCTCTTGCTTAGTTTTTATTCTTATTTTTATTTTATTTTGTCACCTTTTTTACTGTTTAGAATTTATCTTATGCACAAAGTTGCATCCGAAGAGGTGTTGGATATTCTGCTGGAACAGATGACGTGATCGACCAAGTCTTTTGAGGTTCACAGTAAGAGTAGAGTGTAAAAATTGGCCAACATTCGTGCTTCGTCCTGAGAAATGTCCTACCTTGTCTTATTATATATATATATATAGTGTGTAGTATATGTACGTAATGTTTCGAACGCCTGTGATTCTGAGTAATGTCTAACAGTACCTTGTCTTATTATACTGTAGTGTGTGTAATATACAGTATGTACGTAATGTTTTGAATGCCTGTGGTTAAAAGTAAAGGCTAAAGCCAGCAGTCAGTGCAGATTTTCCAAGTCACACGCATTTCAGCTCCTTCACACGCTCACACGCAGAGCAGTACACCGATCACACACATTCCTGTGCTTGCCCAAGAAGAACACGAGATTCACGATGTTTTGCTCATCCAATTTTGTAACTACATGTAGTGGAAGCAAGGATGCCAGACATGCTACGATCTAGCCTAGGGTACCCAGGCCTAGTTCTCACGTACACTTTGTTCCCTGAACTAGGCCTAGGCTATTGCAACACAAACTTTTGACCGCATGTTACTGTGAGAGTAATATCGTCTGCGTGCGTTGCTGCAGTGATTTTTGCTATATACGCGTATGCGCGTGTATGAACGTAACTACAGCTATGGACTATGTCACAATTAAACAGCAGTGCGTGCTATTTAGCATACAATAGTGTGAACGTCCTAGTAACACGATTTAGCAGTTTCATAGAATGTTTAAAAAACAAAACAGGATCGTTTGTGTAAATCAAATTTTTTTGTTTCTTTTTGGACACTAAGTGCAAATAATCTTAGAATGAAGGGTGTTAAACATATAAGGCCCCGTAGAGGTCAATTATGTAGGAGTATACGTGAATTTGAGAAAGATCGAGACCATTCAAAATTTTTGAAGTCACGGTAGCCCAATTTTGACAATGGGTACATTGCTGACCTAGTATGGGAAGGCCCAAAGCTTCCCAAATACTAGGTCAACAGTCTGCGGACTAGCTACGATCATGCTGGCAAAAGTGGCTAGCCTACAGTATAAAACAGAGTAGCCTACCCAGGGCTGTCAACTTTCAGTGACTGCTGAGAGTGAGATCTGCTGAGGGTTACTGACGCAGAGCGCGACCATCGGTTCACGGGGAGAGTCCCTCCAGGGGGATTTTTGCCAAAAATACCCCTTAGTCTAGATTACAGGAAATGGCACTTCCCGTGTCTCATTACTGCATGCCCACAATTGCCACTTTTAGATGTTTCATGTTCCTGGAAATTTTTTAAGAAATAGAATAAATAGGCCTACGAAAAATTGGAATTTCTGAGGCATACCAGTATGCATTGCTGACAACCAAAAATCGAATATAAATATATCCGGTGGACTCAGACTGTCTCAGACATACCTAATTGTTCACATTTGGGTTGATGATGGCAAGATTAATTGTTCTGTACTGCACTACTGTCAGCTTACTGCGGACTATGATCAGTTGAAGGAACTCAGGTAGCGTGCTAGCTGACGTTTTGCTAATACCCGACGCATCGTTTGTGTTATGAGAGGAATTTTTTTCAACAGTTGAGCCATTGCGTGAGAAACTGATGCTTTATTGTGAGAGTGTGAGATTGCACCTAAATGTGGGACTCTCACGTTGAATGCGTGTGAGACAAAGATGACTAGTCCAGTGACTAAAGTATACCCTTGCACTTGTGTATATTGTTAACCTTCATTTAATTTTTACGAGAATGAGGTTGATAGTAAAGTCAGTTTGGGCATGTGTACAGTAGCAAACCATGAATCCATTCTTGGTCTAAGGGCTGTACTTCTCATACTAGCAGAAACAAGAGAATTATAATAACACGTCACATGGATTTGAACTACTGGTAGTTTGTGTAGTGTCATCACAGGGAATAAATGATCCGGTATAGCATCGCAATTTGCTACACAAGCTGGCCAAATTGCAACACAAATGGAAAAATATGTACAGTAGCACCTTTTTGTGTGCATAACTGAGTTTTCAGAGATTGTACAATATAGAAGGAAAAAATTTTCAAAACTGCTACGCAAAATTTTAATACTAAATTATTCCCTGCATCATTGTGTTGAGCATCATGTTTACTTAAACACATGTGGCACTAAAATGCATCGCAGGAAGAGAGAAAGTAAAAAAAAATTGGGGTGCGAAGGGGTTAAGCCCCTCCCCCTCCGTGCTCTCCCCCAGTGGGGATTTGCGCAAAAATTAGGGACAATTAGTATTACAGGTATAGGACGAAGACCCCAAAATTCAAGATATTTACTCCAAATCGGAATCATATCAGAAATCCTTACAATGTGTTCTACCTTTTCACAAAATTTGCAAGATTATACAAAAAAAATCACACAATAACACTACCTAGCTTGAAAATAGGATGATTTTCTGCAACGTCGGAGAGCTCTGAAGTGTTCGTTAGAAAAAGATGATTGTGCAATAAAACAACCGTGTTAGCCTTGGCCCTTGAGCCAGTCATTTCTTTCTCGTGAATAAATTATGTGTACATACATAGTATATTCAAGACACAAGAAACTACTGGCGCAAGGCTAACACGGTGATTTTATTCGCAATCATCTTTTCTAACGAACACTTCCGAGCTCCTCCAACATTGCAGAAAATCATCCTATTTTCAAGCTAGGTAGTGTTATTTTGTGATTTTTTTTTGTATAATCTTGCTAGTTTTGTGAAAAGGTAGAACACACTGTAAGGATTTCTGATTTGACTCTGATTTGAAGTAAATATCTTGAATTTTGGGGTTTTTGTCTAGGCTATACCTGTAACACTAGTTGTCCCTATGGTTCCAATTTCGGTTGTGCCCTATAGGCCCCACCACAGCCACAGTCCATTCCATGTCAGGCCCACGCCGAAGTTACACCAAGAAAAACAATGGTAAACATACAGAAAATGCCAACTCCACACCGAAGATCTTCAGATCAGAGTACTGTAGGCCTATAGTATAGTGAGTGTACCTTGAGTCGGTCGGTACCTTGAGTCGGTCACTGCATACAATTCGTAAGACAGGCGAACTATGGCCAACAAATAAACATATGACAGTGAAGAAACTCCAGCACTACATGACAACAACTCAAAGTCTGTCAAAAATAAGTATTTACTCTCATTTTTAGAAGAAATTTACCCAACTTAGCCTACGTCTAGTGTTACCTAAAGGTGGCCTGGGACCTTCTTTAAATGGCCTAAAAATTATTTAAAAAATTCTCCAAATCACTGCAGACAGTCTCCTTCCATCATCTTATAATTTGTTTTTATAATGGTGATATCATTCATTGAATATATTTTGATATCACTCTTATGGGCTTTCATAATGTTTGGGTGACCGACTCAAGGTACCGTTCTTGAACCTAAGGCAGCTGAAACTTGTGATGGGAATTTCTGTGTTTCTTGAAAGTTTGCCAACGAAATTCACTCTAACTCTCAGGGTTAATAGAAAACATGTTCATGAGAATAATGGATAAGTTTAAATTACATATTACAACCCTATGTGTATGTTTTTAGTGGAAATTTCCTTAATTGACCGACTCATAGTACTACCACCATGCTACATGGAATGCACCCAGTGGCACCACAGGTACAGTATGCATTTATCGTTTTCGCGCATCTAGCATTAATAATACTAGGACCAATTCCAATATAAAGCGATTTTATAGGTTTTAAGAATAAGACATTAAAGCTTGATAAACATTACAAAGAAAACATACGCACACTTTCAGAGATGCTTCTCCCATTGATAAATAGTGTGAGCTTTTCGATCAGGATTTAGGGATTTGCAGAAAAGACAGCAGCATGAAGATTGTCGCAGAGAGTGAAAGACGTGAGGAGACGGCAAGTCTAGGATTAAGGTGTATAGTACTAAAAAGATTCCCATTCCAAGTAATTCAACTGTTTTGTTTTCAGTATATTATAGTTTAGGCCTATATCATTTAGCATTATCATCACTGCATACGCAAGTACGAGATGAGGAAAGAGAACTGCGGGTATGGGGGACCAAGAAAACTATATAAAGGCCAGTCCATAGTTCCAAAATTTCACGAGCTACAAAGCTATAGGGGAGTATAGGGACTATATATGGGCCTCAAGGCCATCCCTGTACTCCTCACCCGGGCGGAATTGGCCATTTCTTTTTCGCCATAGGGTAGCAAAAGGTGCCAGACCGCACCCGTAACCCGGCAGATTGGGAGAGAAGGGGGGCAAACCAACCTCAGGGGAGCTCTAAGTATAACCTATTGCACAGATATATCTGTATATATGGCTCTGGGGGCCCCGGTCCAAAATGCGGCTGCCGTCCCCCCACCCCCCCCCCCCGGCCCCTTGGTTACGAGCTGTGAGAGGTGCAGATGACTTAGAGGTGCAGATGACTTAGACTTAAGCATCTTGGGCTTACCACCCTGGAGTTGAGAAGGATTAGGGGGGACATGCTTCAGGTGTACAAATTTCTCTCTGAAAGGAATCCTTTGTCCTCTTGCAATTATTTAAAAGTTCAATGTAATTCTCGGGTTCGAGGCCATTGTAAGAAGCTAGTTAAGAATTTTGCAAGGCTCGACATTAGGAAGTTCAGCTTTTCTCATAGAGTTGTTAACGAGTGGAATAGTCTGCCTGAGTGGGTAGTTAACTCCACATCTGTGCACTGCTTTAAAGTTAACATTGACAAGTTCTTCCATAAGTGTGGTAGAATCTAATTGTGCTGGGCTCGTTTGGTGTTGGTTGGTTCTTTGTTTTCAGTTAATTAAGGTTGTATGGACTTCAGGACATCTTATGGGGCCTTAGCCCTCCTTTGCCCTTAACCTGTTATGTTATGTTATGTTATGTTATGTTAGATGCGTGGGAATTGCTGTTCGATTACGGTATACTGGGGGCTGAACATTTTTTCGGACCACCTCCCGAAAAGGTGGTCTAAGACGAGGCGGACCACTCTCCTTGGGAAATTTAGAAAATTTGAGGGTTCAGATGAAATTTGATGCAACAAGTTAGCAAATTAAGTTAATGGAAAATTTCTGAAATTTTGACATTTTTTTCACATGGGAAGATTCCCCGTTTACCCCCGGTTTTCCGGCGTACCCCTTGGATTGAAGGGGGCCTTCAGAAACTTTCACCGCCGGAGTTCCCACCTGACAATGTCCCGAAGGACAAGTCGTACCCTGGACAATTTGACCCATTGCAAATTTACACATCAGACAGGCTTCGGCCGCCTTAAAATTTGGAACCGGACTGAGAGCATGGGAATATCGTACGGGCAGGGGCGAAGCGAAGGTGTTATATCTTTGTGGGGTGGAGATTATGTTTTGCGGATGGATCTGGTAATGCGTAGCCTGGAAGCTCTGAGGTTTAAGTATATCACTGGGTGAAAATTAAGTCTCAGGGTGGATATATTTTGGTTCATAAAGCATCATCATCAAATGCAAACTAGATCCCCACTAATTTTAATGTATTAGGCTGTCCCTCTCGTCAGGCCGCTATAGTTTTAAGCGGTTGGGATCCAGAGATCCGCCAGTGCTTAGCTAGGACGTTTTCTCAATGCGACATTAATTTACTGATCTGTGGTCTGGGGAAGGAGGTGTCCCCCTCCCCTTTGGAAATTTTTGGAATTTTTAAGGTGCCTAGATGGCAAATGGTGCAATATTTGAGTGGATTTCTGCCCTAATGAGGAACCTCAAAATTTACGCCCGGGTAGAATTTCCGTGTCAGATTTTTTGTGCAACATTTGTCGCCTTTTATGTGACATTGTCGCCCAAATAGGTGCTGGCTAAAACACTTGCCCCGCCTAGGGACCCCTAGTGGATTCTGGAGGGCGAAGCCCCAGGAAGCTCTGAGGTTTAAGTATATCTCTAGGTGAAAAATTAAGTCTCAGGACGGATATATTTTGGTTCAAATTGCATCATCAAATGCAGATTCCCATTAATTTTAACTGTATTAGGCTATCCCTCTCGTCAGGCCGCTATAGTTTTAGGCGGTTGGGATCAAGAGGCCCGCCAGTGTTTTAGCCTGGACGTTTCTTCAGTGCGACATTTACTGATCTGTGGTCTGGGGGAGGGGTCTAAGGGGAGGAGGTGTCCCCTTCCCTTTGGAAATTTTTGATTTGAAAGGTGCCTAGATCGCAAATGGTGAAATATTTGAGTTGGATTTTTGCCCTAATGAGGAACCTCAAAATTTACACCTGGGTAGAATTTGCTTGTCAGATTTTTTGTGCAACATTTGTCGCCGTTTATGTGACATTGTCGCACAAATAGGTGCTGGCTAAAACACTGGGCCGGCCTTAGAGCACCTGGTGGGGGTCCGGGGACTTCGTCCCGGGAAGCTCTGAGGTTTTAGCTTAATCTCTCGGTAAAACATTAAGTCTCATGCAGGACTGGTATATTTTGGTTCATAATGCATTATCCAATGCAAAGATTCCGGTTAATATTAGGGGCTATTCCTCCCGTCCTGCCACTATACTTCAGGAGCTGAACTTGTCGTTCAGACCTGAAAAACTATGTGTTCAGCATTTGAACACTAGACGCGTCATGCGTTCAAATACGATAAGTGGATAGGCTTCCGGCGTTTAAAAAGGGAGAAAAAGTGTTCAGAATCTTAACACAAGCGTTCAAAATATGCTTTGAACACCAGGATCTGAAGATGGGTTCTGTATATCTGTTTCATTTCGGTATTCAAAAGTTAAAAGACTGAGATTGAAGTGAAGGAAAGATATGCGCGGCACGCGTTATTTTTTCCCAGGATGTTTGTGGGTAAACCGGATCCTCAGAAGTTTGTAAAATGTGTTTGAAGTCAAGGTTAGGGTTTAGAAGACAGGCTAATCGGGTGCTGTTCCGATAAAAGTGAGGAATAATGTGCAGAAAGTGATTTTTCAAGAATATCATATGACCCGAAATACTGCACCTATACGGAAGCCGTTAATTCCCTTTCTTTTCCCGAGTTGCCGACGGACTCAGTCACTCGTCCAATTACACCGACGGCCGTTGATACGGCTGTATACGGCCGTCACATGCATAATCAATTTGACGCCGACGAGCCTTCAACTTGAATGGGCCAGTTAGATGAAGAGACGAAAATCGAAAGAGCCGAAAATCGAAATAGCCGATAACAGACTGGCCGGTTCTCTCTTTCTCTTTTTTCTTTTCATTCTCCGTCTTCCCTTTCGCTCCCTTCCTTTCCCTTTCTTTTCCCTTCTTCTCTCTTCTTTTCCTCCTCTCCTCCTTTCCTCTTCTTTTCCTTTTCCTCTCCTCTTTTTGCCGACAGACCGAAAATTTGCCGACGGGCGACCGAATATTGGGGGTGTGACCCCCCCCACACACACCCCGCTCGCTACGGCCCTGCGTGCGGGGAATTTTCCCTGTGGGAATCGTCAAGGTTCATTACAAACACAGTGCCTTTTTAAAACGTTTTGTCTTTTTTTTTCAAAACGTTTTTTTTTTGTTTTTTGTTTTTGTTTTTTAATGTATTGTGTCATAGGGTTAAGAGTATGGTGTGGGTAAAATTGTGCCCGGGAGTTCTGATTGGGAATTTTGCAGTGTTGGAGGCGGGGGGGGGAGGAGTTGTCCGGGATTTTCCAAAAGGGATGTTCGCTATGCTGCCGATCAGAAAAATTGAAGACTGAGGAATAATTATAACGGTGGCTGGACACAAGCCGAGCTTGTGTCGGGGGAGGGGCAAACTTCCCTATGGTGGCTAACAAGCAAAGGCCAGGACAATAGTGACGGTAAGTAGGATGGATCGCGAAAGCAAAGTTTCTCGGCACATGAAGGGCACATAAAATTTTAACATTTTTTAGGATTTTGTTGAAGGAGATTAATTAATGTGAAAAATTTGGTGTTTTATTATAGAGAGTTTGAAAAATTATTGGGGGTTTATTGCAGAATATTTGCAACTTTATTGAAGAACTTGTAATTCCTTGAAAGCTAAATCATGTAAACCATCTTGGAGACTGTACGTTTTTTTTGGAGTGGCCGCGCCACTGTGTGGCTACTAGCGTAGCAGACTCCACGGTGTACGAAATTTTTCTTGCAGAGTGCAGACATCCTAGAGAGGCCCACCGAGAACCAATCCATCATAGTGTAAACTACTGATCCCTTCGGATTGTCGGAAAGATGGGAAAGTGGTTTAAATTACATGGTAAAGCAAAGCATATAGGGCACGTACTGGCAGGTGACGGTGGCACATATGGCATGAATTGGCCTACCTCCCCACAGTGACGTATTTAGAGAGCCTTGCCAATTAAAATTGGGCAAATCTCATGTTTCCCGGGTTAAGATTATAATTGGGCAAAGAGTATTTCGACATGCTCCAAGATCGGGGCAGTCATATATATTAACTGCCATTAAGGGCTTGGCTATAGGACCTACGTATACGTGCAAGTTCAGGTTGGAATCACCAGTGCCGACTCGGAAAAGACAACGGATTTCCAGCCATTTATCCATCCCATTTGCCAGTCAAAGTAGTCTAACGACTCGCTTACCGCACAAGAAATAAAGAAAAACCAGAATGCTAGAACATATAGTAAATCCTTTCCGAAAGCTAGTTTATACTTGTAGGATGCCTACGGAAAATTCATGTTTTCAAAAATTTTTAAATTTGTTTCAAAATCATGGTCAGGGTTAGAACATGGGCGTCAGCAGAAAAAAATTCAACCGGGGGCAAAATATTTAGGGGGCCCAAATTTTTTCATGGGAAATATTTTACTCCCAGAAAAGAGTTTAGATGCTACTTCCACACAGTGTTGACAAAGGCGTAGCCATGAATTTGTCATGGGGGGGGGGGCAAGGCCCATAGACAGACTCTCAGCGCTTCGCTCCACCATGGGTTGGCGCGGAGCGCAAGAAAATGTTGGCCTAAAATGCTTCCCAGATCGCTGGAAATGGCACTTCCAAGGCCTATTTACCGCACATAAAAAGGGGGGGAAACACTAGCAATATCAATATAAACTTTAAAAAATACCAAATATATGCTGGGGGGGCGGTCTGCTGGGGCCTGAGTGTTGATATTTTTATTCAATTCCTGTTTTGAGCGTAGAAATTCACACTGAGTGAACTGTTAAGAAATGTTAATGTTATATTTTCTTCGTTTTTTCTTTATTTTTTCTTCGTTTTTTTCAAGTTTTGATTTTCCGGGGAGGGGGCACTTGCCCCCCTCCGGACGCCCATGGGTTAGAATAAGGATTAGGGTCACGTGGATTAGGAATATTTAACCTGTTCTTTCATAATCCGGTGTCAGAATTAAAAAAAAGGGTCGAAAAGCGGTTATTTTGGAATTGGAAGTACGTGTGGCCTATTTTAGCCTATTTCCAAGAAGCTGATTGGTCCATTGGCAAGGATCCTCCATTGCCATCCTACGAAAAAAAACTCGCTTTCCAGAAAGGGTTTCTTTGTTACACTGAGGTTCATTCCTCTAATTTACTAAATACTGTAGACAGTGGGCGGTACTTCCAAATTGTGTCCGGCTTTTCGAATTCTTAACCAACGACTCAAAGTTAGGACTGAATTTTCCTACCGTTGTAAAGATAAATTAACAACATTTTTTTTTCACAAGCATAACTGTTACAGTACTAATTCAAATTTTAATTACGCCATTATGAACACGTGTAAAGGATGTTGTGACCAAAGACAGTATAGCGCCGTAAGCTAGCGCAAGACCGGTGACTCACACGAAAGTGCACACAAATTTTCGTAGTATGCAATGGAGCAGAGCGTCCGCTATTTTAGTAAGCAGCTTTGATGCATCGTATGGAACGCGAAAAACGGTGCGGGTTGTAAATGAGTTGACCTGACGTTCATAAAATCAATATCTCGATAACCAACGATGCTACGTCAATGGGAGTTTCACTGTTGGGTTTGGTACTTTCATTTAGTGTTAGACTTTTCTTTTAAATACTAGTTCAAAGAATAGTCCAGCACTAAATGAAAACTACATATAATATGGGCCATGGGCAAGAAGCACTACAAGGCACCCCAACCCGCAACTCTCCGACCCAATATTTTTTGGAAACCTTAGGCCTTAGTGTCCCCTGAACGCAGAATCAAGTGGTAACAGTAGATATTTTGGGTCTCACTTATTCAAAATTTCTGCCAAAAACAAAATGGTGGCAAAATTTATGAATATTTTGTATTAAAATATATTAAAACTAAAAATATTCCTGAAAATATTTTGAGGCATCGACTGTTAAAATTTGGTCATATTTTATGACAAAAATTCCAAAATTAATTTTTGAGACTGTTTTAGTGAGATGCAGTTAACCAAGATGGCGGAATTTCCAAAATGGCTGTCCATGTAATTATTATAATATATTGAAATAATGTGAAAAATATTCATGAAAAATATGTTGGACGCACCGACTCTTAAAATATGGTCATGGTTCATGCCAAATAATTAAATATTTTTTAGAACATTTTTGTTGGAATTCAGGTCAACCAAGATGGCGGAAAAAGCAAAATGGCCGCTTATGGTATAGTAACAATGTAGCATAATGATAGATAATAACTTGTAATCATTAAAAATATTTTCAACACATTTACATCTAAACTCTGTCCATTTACTGTAATAACTATTCAGAAAGTTTATGGATAGATTTTAGGTTTAAAGGTGTTACAAATATTTTTTAAGGATGATTTGCCTTATTTTTATAAATTATCACTGGCCGCCATTTTGCTTTTTCCTCCATTTTGATTGACCTAAATTCCAAGAAAATGTTTTGAAAAATACGTTCAAATTAATTGGCACAAAATATGGCCAAATATAAAGAGCAACTGTCACAAATATAATTTTAAGGATGATTTTCCCTATGATTGTGATATATAGAAATTGTAACATTAGAGGTCATTTTGCTATATCCGCCATCTTGGTTGACTCAGATCCTAAATAAATGTCCAGAAAAACGTTTTACATATTTACAACAGGAAATGGACACAGGTTAACTTTGCCTGTGTTCAAAAGTATTTTTAATGAATATTTTTACTATTATTATGTTATATTGGCATAATTATTGCATTGGCCGCTATTTGGTTTTTCCGCCTTCTTGGTTAACCGAAACCTCACCAAAATAGTCTCAAAAATTAATTTTGGAATTTTTGTCATAAAATATGACCAAGTTTTAACATTCGATGCCTTAAAAATATTTTTAGGAATATTTACTTATTATTATTTAATACAAAATATAATTTTTGCCGCCATTTTTGGGAGCCATTTTGAATGAGTGAAATCGAAAGTGTTTGCTGTTACTTCTTGATTTCGTATTCAGGGGACCCATAAGGTTTCCAAAAAATATTGGGTCAAAGATTTGTGCGGGGAGGGGGGAGGTTGCCCGTGGGTGCCTCTGGCACATGGCCTGCTCCTATTATGGAGCAAATTTCCACTACCAGTAGCTGAACACCGCACATGAATCCGTTCGGTAGTTTTGGACAGTGGCGTAGTCACGGGGAGGGTTTTGGGGGTTGAAACCCCCCCCCCCATGACCCAACCTTGAAAAAAATAATTGCAAAAAACACATGATCACTATAAACTTTATTACATTTGAGGCACAAACATTGCATCATTTTGCATCTGGAGACCTAAAATAGCCGTTTTTCTCCCTCCCCTTAGACCTTTCCCTCGTGTCGTACTCCAAAACCCTCCCCATGACACAATCCTGGCTACGCTACTGGTTTTGGAGTTATTTCCCTTTGATTAGTTATCAACGTACCAAATAATGTTTAGCATCAACTCTCTGACATCACGGTTAAACTTTCATCAACAATAGCTTATAATTTTCATTACATTTAGGTGACTAATTTTTCTTCGATTTTTTGCAATTTTGACCAATTAGTCGTCTATGACTTACTCACTGTCTCGGTACGTTACGTACATATCAGCGTCCTGGCGTTTGCTTACTAAAATGGCGGATACTTCACCCCATGACGTACTACCGTTTTAGAGGCAGAGTAACCGGTCTTGCGCCTAACGGCACTATAGTGTCTTTGGTTGTGACTAAAGCATGATAAGAAATACCACACGTTTGATTAGCTCTTCGACGGCGCAGTGGATAAGTGCTCCATTTCTCACTCAGGCTGCCAAATGCAAGTTTCGAATCCCCTCGAAGACATATTTTTCTTTTCCCTTCTTCGTCACTCAATTTTGTTGGGGTTCTATGATCATGTGAGGTCACCAGGGGTCAAATTGTGAAAACATCGTAAAAATGATTTTGTCAAGAAGGCATTATAAACTTGAGGGATGAACCTCGGTGTAACAAAGCACCCCCTTTCGGCAAAGAATCACTGTAAAGCCTTTGGGCTTTCTGGTTTACAATAGGCAAGGAAGTACGTGAGATATTCTAGAGGCATGTTTCAGGGCTCATATTTGACAAGTCCTTTTTAAAGATTCATGACTGGAACAACGAAATTTTCAGCTTTTCAAATGAATTTCAAAAATAACGTCTACATAGAAGGAGACTAGTTCAGCTCCCTACCTGCCCCTCCATCCGCGCCTAAAATACAAGAACTTGCAAAAACTAAAAGAGACATACTTTGACATAGAAATCAGTATGAGGTTTTTCTCTTTCCCCGAACTCTCTCACTTTCTTGATTTTATAGTCAAAATGTTCTTTTGTAAGGTGAAATCCGTTCGAGTCACACTGAGAAGCCTCAAACGGCCCTAAGGACCGTGTTTGAGAAATAACGTTCTAGACCTGTAAGTTGCATCTAAACAGCATTTATTCTGAGATTTCACTTTTCACAAATTTATCCTGAAAAGAAAAAGAGAAATAAATATAAAAAATTTGTTCAGTAAAACTGTATTTTTGCAATGTAACAAAAAATGTAACAATAATTCGCAACCAGTCATGGGTGGATCCAGAATTCGGGGGAAAGCGTGCGGTCATCACATTCGTAAAGGATATGATTTCTAGAGGATATAGCCAAAAATCTTGCATTAAGCGAGACAATTGCCCATTTTTCCATAATTTTGCCCGAGAAAGGGTTTTTGCCGGAAATCAGTCTGGTGGTGCTGTACGTAGCCTACATCCTGTCTCGTACACCTCAGTGAGGCTCATTCGTCATGGCGAGAAACTCACATAGGAGTACACCTACTGCGGGGGTCCGGGAACTTCCCGGGAAAGAGGAACGATAACAGGGTCCTAGGGTCCCCGGGCCTTAAAATCATAATGAGAACAATGAAGTTTACAACATTTCCAGCATGTGATAGATGACAAATGACAGATGGGAGTGACCAAAATTTCCTCCGAATTCGGCACCTTTACTTTTTTCGTCTTTCTTGTGAAAGTCTCCTCTTTTGAGTGTGAGATTAAAGTTGAGAATTGAAAAGGCCACATCGGCAAATTGGAAGGGGGGAGGCCGTACCACCCTGGATCCGTCCATGAAATGGAATGGGCATTACATTACAGTATAAGATATCAATTCGCAAAGAACATGGGAACATGGGCTGTGAAGCATAAGTATCAGTGCGCCCTCTAATACCGTTGAACTCTCCAGATAGTGATTGAACTCTCAGAACTAGAGAGTTCGATAGTAGATGTAGAGGGCGCACTGGTACATATGCTTCACAGCCGATATGTGGTGGACGGAAATGAACTAGAAATCTTGAACAAGACTATATGGTGTTCTCCTCAGCCATGGCATGAGATCATTAAGGGACGAATGAACATTGTATACTAGAGACGAGAAAAAGAGGTAAAAATTACATACCACAGGGCTATAAACTTGATAGGAACATCTCTGTTCTTATGTGGTATGCAGTAGTTTCCTTCTACGATCTTTTTTGAGAAAGCGCTCTAGCACCTCATCTATTGTAGGCATCATATTGCGGTAGACCTGTAACATAATGAGACTTTCCAATCTGTTTTCTGTCATGGCGGACCATGCTGCCGTTAACGTATCCTTAACTTTAGAAAACATTTAAGCCTCCATTGTTGTAAGAGAAGAACCTGCCTAACGAGGCACTGTAAGCGAAGTTTCTGTGCCGATAAATTGTTTCCTACATTTACAATTTGTACTGTAACAGAAAGTCGGTACAGTCTCCCCAATTTTTAAGGAATTTGCAAAGTCAGAAATTGTGGGAAATTTTCTACTCACTAACATCGGATAACCCTGTGAGTGACTGAGTGAGAATAAAAATAAGGGTAGAGGCAGTTTGCATGTCTGCGTGTACAGTTATCTTGTGTCACGCTACAAGAAACCGATTATAAACGTAGTGTAGTACGCATCTCATCTGGAAGCACGTTACTTGCTCACAGAGTAACAAAAATGACAATGTTGATGTTTGATGTAAATCTGACAAGGAAATGTGAGATCAGTATAACAATATTGGAAACAAGCAAGTGGTGTTTTACTTAATTTCTTCGGACGCAGGAGGGACGCATTTTTCTTGTATTGGTGGCGTCAGATTGATCATGGGGACATCTACCTTAGTTGCCCCCCATGATCCGCGCTTGTAGAACCCCCTCCTAGTAAATCCTGGTTTCGGGCCTGATCTTCCTACTTTTTTATTAGTTTATCAGCCCAATCTAAAATGGGAGATTACAAAGTGATTTGTAACGACAGTACTTTACCACAAATATTTGAGTCTTTGTTTCGGTTTGTTTAAGATTAAGACAAGATAAGATAAATTTATTTTTTAAAGTTGAGTAGGTATTTTTATTTCTTCTGTAAAATACACCACATAATATGGCATATACAAATGCAATAGATCCAACAACAAAAACAATACAGGACTTATTAAAAGCAGTAAAGCGATTAGACGAGTTGGGAAAATGTTTTCACGCAATGAATCATGGGATGGGTCAAAGGTGAAGAGAACCACTTACCTTCGCGGCATTTGTCATCTCTTTCGGACATACACGTTACTGGTATTTCATGCACAAAGTTAATTCAGGCATATAATGTACACATCCGTCGGGCGGAAGGGTATATCACACGCATGCGCACACAAACGACAAGGTTGTCACGGTAACAGCTGACCTTGTGACGCCATCGGAAGTACCGAATTTCCCAACTTGTCTATTAAGAAACTCAAACCTAGCTTAAGACTAGAGAGAGTATATAGAAGAATTATAGTTATGTAACTAGCACACTTTGTGCCAAAATGAAATACCTCCCTTGTGTGATGAATTATTATGACGACTTGATTACAAGTACAAGATCCATCACCTCGCTAAGTGTTAGGACTAGCATGTTAGAATTGAGTTCTTTCTAGGGCTTCTTAAAACATTTTAAATCTTTTACCATACGTTAAAATAAGTTTTGATACAAACGTGAAAGGGTACAGATTTTTTTCTTTTTTCTTTTGGAATACAGAATAATTTCTGTCAAGATTTACCATCCGTTTTATTTTGTAGCTTTTCTATGTACATAATTCCTAAATGATCCTAAGCTGTTTTCAATTTCAGTTTTAATCCTGTGCTAAGTTAAGTTTAATTCACCAACTTGTTGTGAATTAGAAATAAGAGGCATCTTGGCAGGTTCATCTTACCCTTGCCATATATTTGCATTGTATTAGGATCATGCATGGGTTAATCTTCTTATGAAGGAAAAGCTTACGAAAAGTGCAAGCAGGTTTCGTGATTATAAGGTGATATGATCTTTGATCTGCATTGCATTTAAGCGTCATACAAAAGCTGGCTCTGAATTAGTAATGATAAGCTGTTTACAGGTTCACGTTACACTTTTCATCCAGACTATGGATGCACTTTTCACTAAACTGCAGTAATCTGTATATGCTTGCTAACTAACGATGATCTTAATTCTGAAAAATATTGGTTTTTCCGTGTCAGTATTAAATTTGGCTTTCAAAAAACGTGATGCATAAATATTGAGAGTCTTCTTTTTGGATACAGTAGTGAACAGTTTCAGAATTATACAAATAATACCGTAATAAAAGGGACAAGAACGGATGTTGTATTGTAACTCGGATAAGAGTAAATAACATCTGTGATACATTGTAGTAACATGAAGAGAGTAACTGACATCTAAAGTAAATTGTAATAAAAAATCAGTTCTGCAAATAAAAATTTTTGCCCCAAATTGTAAATACTATGTTTTGAAAGTTAAAAAAAAGAGAAAAAAAAAGCATTTGATTGAATATGAAACAGGGAACGTTATATATTTGATACGATGAGTTGTTAGCATCATCTAAAAAGGTATGGTACAGAAAGTGTAAGAAAGTTGTTGAGAAAAATTCTTAATACCTAAACACTTCTTTAAGTGAACGCAATTGCTTGACTTCATTGTAAATATTGATTAACACTTTTTTGTAACAGATAATAAACGCGTCTTGGCGTTTATGTAACAGAAAAAACAATAAAATACGTAAGCAAATTAAACGTCTAAAACGCCAACTTTAACACATTGACGCCACTTTAACGCCATCTCGTAGACACGTTTATGCGTTTATTTCATGATTACTGTAAACATTAAGTTTTTTTTTAATAAAGAAAAATCCACAAAAATATATATCATGTAAACGTGTTTGCGGAGTGCACTTTAATTGACGTCATTATCCTTATCATGTGTTAGTATTCGTTCAGTCATTTACTGTGCTTACCCATTTTCTTGTTCGTTTTCTAATTGTTAAACGCCATATATGTGTTAAAAATGAAGACGTCTATTTTTACAGTGTTACGCTTGAGCGTTTAGTAAACTTAACACTATAGCTAAGAGAGCTGTCTTTGTAAGCGTGGGAATATCTGAGCTCTCAGATAATTTCTAAAATTCTTAACCATTTATCTTACAAGCTATAGTTCTTGGTGTAACGAATTTTGCAACATGTAAATCGCAAAAAAGATCCAGAAATGAGGTAAAACAGGCCCAAAGTCAGACAAGGTACTAAAGGGGGGCGAAAAGCTTCCAGGGGCGAAATATTTGGGAGGCGAGACACTAAAATGCACTACGGCAAGTTTATTTTTTGATATTTTCCCCCTCCCCACCCGGCCGCCTTGCCACGGCCTTGCGAGTCGATGACGTTTCAGCCCTTCCCAAAACCCGTTGATATTCTAATTTTTTCAGATTAGCATAAGGTGAGATTCCTGACTGACCGAAGGACGGTAGCCCTCTGGATTGTTCTGCGTACCTCAATTAACTACCGTGCTTGATAGTCACTGTTGGAAATCATCAAATGTCACCGCTTCACACTCACTTTGCAATTTACCGTTAGCGTATCTCTAACGAAACCCTTAACATGAAAAAAACTTGAGCCAATTTGTACTAATTCAATAGGTTTTCAAATGTGTCTGCCACAGAAAATCACCTGTTAAATGTAAAAACTGGTGTTTTACCTAAAATTTGACACAGGTTGGGCAGTTACCACACTTTATCACATGTTTGTCACATGTTTTGCATGCAAAAATGTAAGGCAATTTAATCTAATATTAACAAAGAATTCTGAGACAAAATCAATTTGTAACAACAAGAAAATGTGTATCAGCCTGTGTCAAACCTGTGTCCAGAGTGCTCCAGACACCCAAGTTGGCCCTTTGTTTTACGCATAAAACCTGTGATTTTGTTTTTCACTTTATCCTGCCTGGTTACAGACACAGCTTGACACACCTCTTACTTTCCAAAACTGATTGTCACTCCCGCTTACCCGCCTCCTGTGCTTTGCACTCAAGGAAGCCTAATTATTCCTATTGGACAAGGCCGACAGAAATTGAAATTCTTGCTATACAGTAAAGAGGTCACACATCCGTAATACTCCCAGGTACTCCTACATCAAGTAAGCATACTTTTAGGCCGGATTTCTTTAAAATTCTCCAGAATAATACGTGGCAGTATTTGAATTTAGGCTGGTGGAAACTAGTCATTTAACTCTGTAGTCTAAAGAAGTAAACGTCTTGTCTGGAAGTCAACAGGATGGGTGAGTTTCTCTTTCGTTGTTTTCAACCTTCTTAGCTTTCTATAAAAGGTAAATATCACTAACGTAACTGAAGGGAGGCAGGGGCGGTCGCCTCCCCCCCCCCCCCCTACTTGGCTTCCAGGGATGGTCTGTCGGTACATTTGCTGATTTTGTCGGTACATCCACCCGGTGTGAAAGACGTCTCTCCGACGGTTTACCAGTCTTTGCTCTCAAGAGTACAATTTTTTCTAATAAGAACCAAAAATTTTCGGCGCGCTCACTCCAGTTTCTTCAATAGTTCCTTTCCACATGGCTAGATAGCATAAGTCCTGTTTCCCTTACCAAGTAACATGTAGGTAGAGCACACAGATTATGTAGAGGTCGTAAATTTTATCCCATATCGCAAAGCCATTTGCTGTTCTCTCGTGTGTGTCATGCGGTAGGGTTAGTTGGTGAGCGACTAACGGAGCAAAGTTTGACTATTCCATCGGGCAGTCCAGGTGCTTCGACACAATGTATGTTATCCCCGATACGGTCTACAACCCTTACAGGTTTTATTTTTTCTTTATTCTTCTTAGTACTTACATATGTTTTAGTGTAAGCCTACAAAAAATTTTCGCGCGTTTCGCGCGCTTTGCAATTTCACGATTCAGACTCAAAAGAACACTATAAGTGCGCAAGTCCGCTCTTGAAGTAATAAGTCATATTGTGCAAAATATATCCTGCAATGGCATGGGATAGTCAGGCACCTTTATATCTACTTCTCACCACCCCATCTGTAAAGGAACTGACGGAACTTAGGGTCGCTGGCATAGCCCTGCCCAATTCGGGAAAATTCTGTCGCCACATATGGTCAATTTATTTACCGTATTTTGGCTTTCCAAAAGGGTCATCTATGAGATAAAACCCAAAATTTTCGGCACCTTTTATCCACTGGTCCTCAGTTCCGTTACTTATAGTTAAATATAGTAGGCTACAAACCCTTTCCATCTTTTCAAGTAACTTCATAAGTAGAATACATGGAATTATGTAAATGTCGGGAATTCCATCTCATTCACTAGACTTAGTTAATGTTCTCTTGTCTGCTTGTATCTGTCTTACGGTACGGCAAGTGAATCGAGGAGGGGAGTAAGATGTAAGTTGTGGCCGATAGAGCCCAACTGCCAGAAAAATTGACCTATGTATGCTTTAAATAAGCACAGATTCTTTTTAGTGTATAGGCTCACCCAAAATAATTTCGTGTGCTTCACGCGCTTTTTCACAGCTTAGAGTCAGGCAAAAACATTAAATCGGCACGGAACTATTTTCCTCTAGCAAATACAAATTTTATGCAAAATATGCCCTGAAATGACATGTTATAGTACACAGGTTTTCTTCAAATTCTCCCTCACCAACCTCTCGACGGGATCGGAGCTGTCCGAAGCTTCGGGTCTCTTGCCCTCCCGTCGGGGAGTCTGTCCCCCCCGTCGGGCAAATTCTGGGGCCACCCCTGGGCGGATGGGGGGTCACGGGTGCGAGGTTGACTTGTTAAGTGATAACCCCTTGACACTAAGTGTCGGTACATTGACTATTTATATGCCGTCGGTACATTCACCTTATTTTCATCCTTCCCGCCCCCCCCCCAACTTCAAGCCCCCCAGTTACGCTACTGGTAAATATTGTGTTTAAATTGGAACAACATGGTACGGACAAAAACAGCCGTCATAGCTTACCCTGCTCCCACCCCCAAAATATTACGCATTTCAAGAATTAAATGTTTCGTTATTTAAAAATAAAGGCCTAGTGAAAGAAATTATTCATAACAAAAAGTAATGAAGTTTTATTTTTAAGAATTTAGCTTTTTAATTTCCAACCAGTTGATATCCATGAATCACAATTTTTAAAGATTGAAAATTTTGTGTACTATAAACGCTATTAATTTTAAATGCCTGAACAAAGGTAAAATATGTACGCACGTCACCCACGCAATTAATTTACATTGTCAGCTAATGGTAACCACAATATCACCGCATTTTTTCGTGTTCTATATTTTTCCATGTGACTATGATATGGAAGCATCCAATTACGAAAGTAACGAAGACTTTTTTATATATATATTTAGTAAGACTGAGGGCACACAGTTGTCTACGAATTGAAGATTAACGTTAGCTAGGATATCCTAGTCCATTCAGGCCCAGTGACTTAGCTACAGGGGGCAAGGGGATACCCCCAGCTTTCCAAATATGTTGGAAACTCTGCCAACCTAAAGATTCTTGTAACACATGGTCGTCGATGGTTTTTTACAGGACACAGAGCAGTCGCATAATCATATAAGCTGTTCGCAATTACTCTAATGATCTTTTCGGCTCGCTTAGCGCGTACCCATTATAAATAAGTGTTTCATTACATCCAACTTATGTTAGACGATTCCATATAGAATTTGTCTCATTATTACTTTTTGTAAGACAAGGTTTGAAAACCATTGCAACCCCTCCTGTAATCCTTTCTCCTACCAACTACAAAATTACACAAATTCAACCGACGATTAGTCTTAGTTATAATTTATATTTAAAGTTAAAGGTGCACTCAATTATGACGTTTCATCAAGAGGCTTTGCTACTAGACTACACGAGGCCCTTTCCTCTGAGCCCACCATGAAGGAGGACCTTGCAGTGTCACGTTAGCAAGAGAAGTGAGTATAGCGCTTCAGAAGCACCTTTCAAATTGAAATGAAGGCTTTCAGTGAACACTTAACCTAATTTGTAATCAGCGTTAGCCATACTATTTTATAATCTTTACACTTTACACGAACAAAACGCAGTGCATTCTCTAGAAACTGACCAGATTAGCAGCTAAAGCCACTCAGACCTGTACCAGGGAGCTGCCTCTACAGCTCCCTGCCTGTACAGCCTTCTTCCGGCTTCTCTGATCATTTTCTGCTCGCGTCGTAGGCCACATTTTATGAGAATGGTACCTCAATGAAAGTTGTTTGCTGTGGCTTTGTTTTATGCGTTGTCACGACGTTAAGAAATTTCGAGGGGTAGGGCACGAAGGGGGATCTCAAGTGCACTGAATGTGCACCCTTAGCGCTATGGGCGAGTTTCCACGAGTGGGCCCCTTGAAGCTCCCTGAAACATGACATGGTGAGAACGAAGAATAGGCCCTACTTCTGTTGAAGAGATTTTATATCATTTCACAGTTAATGAAATTCGATGTTAATGGCTGAGTACAGGTTATTTAATTTAAGGGCAGTTAGTATTAATAAGTACAAGGCGAACGGAGAAAATTGCGCCCAAAGAGCTCAGAAATTTTTCTATTTAAGATATCATTTTTCATGGTAAAATTTGCCTTCAGGTAGTACTTCGATACACTTCAGTTCCTTAACCAAAACTGTTCTGTCTGGAAGTCTGGCTTATCAATGTTTTGTTATTTGCTTACGAACATTATGGTCTGCTTCAAATAGGTTTATCTTTTCAAAAGTATTAGAAGGCGAAAAGAGTTCCCCTCCGCATGTTAGTATGAACCTTGCTCTTGTATAATCACGCCTAAGCAGAAAGTGCATTAAGGCAGCAAATAAATTGTTGAACGAAGCGAAATGTTTAAGATGGCATTGAAAAAATATAAAAAGAATTGAGCTGAAGGTAAAAGGGCGAAAATTTGGGTAGTTTGAGAAAGATCTGTAAGGGAAATTATTTACATCAGTCATTCATCCTTAAAGATATTTCACCCCACCTCCTTCAGAAATTATATTTTGCTTAAACTTCTTTTGGATCATTTCAAATTTCGATTGGAAACCATTAGGCCTTCACTAGCTCCCTTGCAATACGTGCTTGCGTTTCTGGTCGTCGGTAGTTTACTTTGGGAAAGAGATTTGCTAAATAGGGGTATGGGTACAACAGTCAGCGGCGCGGCCAAGATTGGTTATGGGGGGGGGGGGGGAGGCATCACAGAACATGTCGTAATCCCAACCCAGATAAACCAAGACAGTCGGTGGAAAGTGTGCATATGAGTACCTAGTCGATACTTTGCATCTGGCGCGAATCTTTCCTTTGTCAGTGACTTTTTAAATTAAACACGGTTAGATCCCAGACGATTTACACCTGAAAATCAAGAAAACTGCAGAAAGAAACATGGAATCATGTTTTGTTATATCCCCAGTGCAAAACAACGGTTTTAAAATAGCGTAGACAGTTGTAATCATGCAATAATGTGACCGAGACGCAGAGAGCATCTTAGGATCTTCCTCCTTATTTTAAATTTAACACTGTTACCTCGTATTTAATGATTTCTTGCAGTCACGATAAATATTCTTACACTGCAGAAATTGTTGTGTCGGCCCCCGAGAAATACACATCTCAAATGATAACCGAAAAGAACATTATGTTGACATGCCTGTCTGAATGTATTGTACGTCTCATTATGTGAACTCACTGAATCAAAAAGCAACGGAACGATGAGAACACTTATTGTCAAAATACTATTCCAATGAGACATGCACGTGATATGCTTAGCAGTAATACACGACGGGTATTGTCTCCATGGGTGGCGATTTGTGTTGGATATTGGCTATGAAGGGGGGGGGGGGACCTCAAAATGATCCATATGTACATGTGTACATATACGTACATGTATATAACTACATGTATACGTAAACGCATATGCACATGTAAACGTATACATAGGCCTATATGTAAAGGCAAATGTACATGAAAATGTAAATGTATATAGTATAATGCTGGTAACGGAATGTGCTCTTTAGTGGAGCCAAAGAAACACAAATCTTCCTCTTTTCCTAGTCGCAAGTAGCACTGGGTGTGCGTTCACGAGTCAGTAACATGCCAAACTTTTACCATGCAGTTTTGTATTTAACAGGTGCTCGATTTCAACTGTCTCTCACAGCTCCCTGATTTGAGTGGTTGACAGAGAGGATAAAAGAAATAACAAAAAAGGTTCGTCACAATGACACGAGAAAGTTACACCTGTGCGCCCAGAAAATTCGCATATTGAAGAAACCTTATATACGTAGGCTAAATACAACATTGTGCGAGGTTACAAAATCCGAAGTAGTATAAGCCCGTGGTGTGGTCCACTAGGCCATGCCTGTTAAGAAGGAGCCTTCATGATTCCGTCCAAGTTTGTCTGTGTTTGATTTCGTTTGTCCTTCCGTTTGTTTGTGTGAACATATTATGAATATCCTTTCATTAATCCATGTTTATCATCTGTCCATGTCAGTAATGTTTACCGTCCAGCGTTTGCAAACCTAGTCCTTGTTCGTCTTCAAAGTATCGGATTTCATGTTGTTACACCCTCATTTACATACCAGTACAGTAATTTAGAGCCATTCAGTGCGTGTTTTCCGAATAAATCAGTAACCATAGCAGTCGAAGATTTCTCACAGTTTATCGATTCGTAGTCTTCCTAAAAATGCCCAGTTAAGGTTAAGACCAGGAGGCTGGAGTGCGCACTACCCGACCATAAAATCCTGAACATGCGTCACTGATGACATTTTAGGTCAAAAATAAGATCGCTAAGCTCAAGTGAGTCAAGAAGCTTACTCACTGTAATCGGTACATTTGATTAAAAACCGGAACGTTAGTACCGTTGAAATAATTACTCACTAAAATTAATAATGCTAGGAGTCACTGATTCAATCAAACAACTCGAGAAGCAAAAGTAGTTACAAAAAAAAAAAAAAAAAAAAAAACTTAACCAAAATGATAAAATGAGCAAGTGTTTCAGGTGAAATTTTGTGACTGTTACAAATATACAACTTAGCTCCCCCCCCCCAACATTGCCATAGCTGTATCACTGTTGCTCTCTAATCTACAAACGGCATGTGCACTAGCCTACGCTTACAGCCATGATGAACTCATAGGCGAGTGTTTCCACTTATAATGTCGCAGGCCAGATTTTCAGAAAAGTACCACCATCGGTCTTGCACTCCTTAAAAAATCAGCACAAATTGGCTCACATTTGTTTCTTACAATCGATTATTCTGTGACATACGTCAATTGGACCTACGAAACATTATGAAGGCATGAGTTTCATCATGATACTCGGCAGGCGCGTAGCCAAGGGGGGAGGGGCGAACGGGGCAGCCGCCCCCCTTGAGCATATTTTGGCATTTTTTATGTTTATTTTTACAATATTGCTGGTGTTCCCCTATTTATGTGTGGTAAATAGGCATGTGAAGTGCCATTTCCAGCGATCTGGGAGACATTTGGGGCCAAAATTTTCATGGGTTGGTTCAGGGCGCTGAGAGTATGTCTATGGGCTCCCCCCCCCCCCCCCTTGTCAAATTCCTGGCTATGCCCCTGATACTCGGAGTGCTAGAGTGTTATTTTTATCCTTGTAAGTTGTAATCATGTGCGTACTTAAATTTCTTTTTTTTTTTCAGAAGTGGAAAATGCCAGTCCAGTATTCGATGTTTGGGCCAACTCTACTCAACATCACAAAAATACAACAACGATGCCACCTGCTATGGCTGCCAGCACATGCGCTGCAATTACTCTCAACTTATTCCGGGTGCTTCAAATTCTGGTGGCTCTGTTTGGGGTGATTGGCAACATTCTTGTTTTAATTGTCATTTTCCAGGCTCGTGATGTCCTCAAAAATCAGA
This sequence comes from Holothuria leucospilota, assembly GCA_029531755.1. Lineage (NCBI taxonomy): Eukaryota > Metazoa > Echinodermata > Holothuroidea > Aspidochirotida > Holothuriidae > Holothuria > Holothuria leucospilota. Next base: position 83,676,789 of record CM055961.1, read on the forward strand.
CCAACTTTCTCATCGCCAACCAATCAGCCGCCGACCTATTCTCGTCACTTCAATTGATCGTATTCCAAGTAGAATGCTTCACAAAGTGGCCCTCTCTAGTACCAGGATCTATCTGGAGTAAGCTATACTGCTTCTTTTGGCAACAACGACTCCTTCTCTTCGGAAGCTACGCCATTTCGACCTTCAATCTCACCATCCTTTCTTTGGAAAGATATTTTGCTGTGGTCCACCCCCAAATGTACCTCGCAAGGAGTAGAAAGAGACTGTTTGCGTTTATGGGACTTGGTACCTGGTTGCTTGGGCCCATTATGCAAATTACCTTCATAGTCGTCCATGTTTATTACAAGGACCGCGAATGCCATGTTCGCCAGAGTGCCCCATCCATAGGTGTCGCCATTTTTCTGTGGGACTTCTTCATTCCCGTAGGAGTCATGACCTTCTGCTTCATCAAAGTGTTCCACAAATTTCGGACCATCGCCAAGATCCAAGGGAACTGGAACACGGAATCTGCACAGGGGGCACCGGGTGCATCGTTTGTACGTTCTTCTGGTTTTCCCTCACCGAGCACAGCGGAAGGAAGCAACTCGGGAAGAACTGTCACTGGCAATACTCTTCAAGTACCAACGGTATATCAACCAAATTTCCCCCGAAGATTCGAGAAAAGCACAGCAAGATCTCTGCAACGACGAAACGCTTCTCTGACCATATTAGTAGTTTATATTGCCTACGTCGTCTGTTGGACCCCGAACCAGTTCGGATTCCTTCAGTATAACCTTGGCGGATCGATCGACTGGGGTGGATTATTTTATCAAATCGAGCTCATCATGGCGAGTTGTAACAGTGGGATAAACGTTATCATTTACGCTTTGAGGTTCAAAACATTTCAAACCGGTATTAAAAAAATGTTTAAGCGTCAGGATTCCTAAATCTGTACGTATTGTATATTTGACGCTTTGTAGAATACATCAATGATGGTTACTTATTTGCAATTACCTTGAGTACAGCCAAGCAAACTAACGGATAGGCTTTATGATACGAGCAAACCTACTTGCAAACCTTCTCATGTAATGGTGGCGTGTAACGTTTTTTACTAATCAGTATGCGGGCGTAACAAGTATAATTGTGTAGAAATTCACGATATCCTAATAAAAGGCTCAGGGCATGTCAAAGCTATCACCAAGATTTAACCTGTAGTGTCGGCTGGTGGATCGAAAGTATCTGAGTGTTTGTTGTCGGTGGGAATTTTCATTTCCGCTTACTTGCCATTCTGCAATCTCGCCTAGAAAGAAAGGAAAGGGATAAAAAGAAGAGAAAAAAGTCAAAAACAAACGCAAAAGAAACAAAAGAGCAAAATGTGGATCAAAATTATCGAAAAACGCATTTTAGATAATATCCTTCTTCAGGGGATGGGTTGAGCTTTTAGGTGAAATTATTCTCCAAAAAAAATCGTTTAAAGTGGTCAATGAAGAGAGGAGGGTTACAATGTGCGAAAACAAGTGAAATGCTATTCTACACATCGATAGACGTAAACAGACTGATATATTGGGGTGAACCAAATAGGTGCAGGTTAAGCTATAGAATTCGTCGGGGATAGGATGAGGTTTGTTTGCGACTGAATGGTGGATTTATTTTAATCTTTTATCCCAAATGTTTGCAATTTATGAAAAGTTTCTCACAAATTTTCTCATTATATAAATCTTTTCTGCGCATGGTACCCGTGCTTTAGTGTCATTACCGTCCTTATTATCAAACGGTCTCATACGTATTGGCATTATTCATCAGTGAGGATTTTATAATTAAGCCACTTGTTCGGGTGCATGGACATTATTATACACAGGGCCACAAGTTTGTGAGAAATTTCTTACTTCCTTCGATCCTGCCTTCCTCCATTTTTCGGGGGACATCTTTTATGAAAAATTAATTGAAATCTTTAACGGATTACCAGACAGCAGACTAGCATTCTAAGTGGCAGAGACTTGGGGGGGGGGGGGGCATTGATAATGTCTCAGCGCAGAGTTTGCTTACTGCTTTGTTATAGAAATGATATTTTTAATGCAAGATTCGGCGCATTCGTCATGGTTCGCGCGAAATACGAGAGACCGGGCATCACGAGAGAATATAGGCCTAATAGAGCATTTTAACATGATGAGAAGCCTACGGTAACATCTGACGGGCTTTTAATATAATGTAAAAGATTGTATTTGCCGTTAGACATCTCTTCGGAGTGCTTCGCGCGCACCCATTAAATGGCTAATGTTATTACATACACATTCCATCCTTCTCAGTCTACGACCAATTGGTTATTCCTTAACTCCTTCTCGCTCGCTGTTCATTGCACGCCGATCGTCTGAATGCTCATTGTTCATACCTTCCCTGCGCCGGTCTCATGTTACCAGTCTTAGAGGGGTACCATAGCCAAAATATCATTAAATGATGAAAAGTTGTTATCGGTTCAAGCATTGTCAAATATAGCACCATTTTGCACTTAAGCAGCCTTCGATACACAAAAAGGCTTCATGACGACACCTTTGCACGAGGTGACAACCGAAGGATAAGCGCTGCCCCAGAGCTACCCTGCACCGGTTGTCACAACTTTTGTGGTGTCGCCCCAGTCACCAATTCCTGGCGGCGCCACTGATCGAGCGGACTACTTTGCCCATCCCCCGATTTAGCATTTCTCCTGCCAATTTTCATTAAGTGAATAAATTTCAACTTTTTTAATTTCTGATATTAAGTAACCTATGATTATCATTCATTTGACAACTTCCCAAATATTATTTTTGTAAAATATTCTAGACTTTAGGTACACTTTAAGATAGGCAGGCTACGGTACAACGATAAACGGCTTGGAAAACTGGATACAGTTTCGTCTGAAGTCTTGCTACAAGGCTATGTTTAAAAAAAAGCAGCCCTTGACAGCTGTTTATGAAATACGATCAACATGGCAATCAATCACGAATTAAAACGAGAGTGTAAATCGCTTTTTTCTCTCGTTTATAAAAGGGCCAAGGAAATGTGTAAGGCTGTTGAAAAGTCGTGGTATTCGATGGCGCTCTTCATCTTTAGCTTCACGTGTGTTACTATCCTCAAACTACAGAAGTCGTGTACGCTTGGCATAAATACAAGTGAGTATGCACTCAAACCACAAACACACAATTTGACACTTTTTCTCAAAAGTCTGCAGAAGTCTATTGATGATGCAGGGACTCTTGGTTGGAGGTTGGTAGGGGCTGCGTGGAGCTTTGCAACAGCCATTTTATGCAAGATGTCCAACAGGAAGTAATATTACGTAATATAACGAGACATGTTTGTTACTGACGGCAAGTACAAATCGAAGCCCATAAAGATGAGTCCACGAATTGCCCATAGGAAGAAAGAAGAGTCCTATATATGAAGACACCTTATTGGCAAAATGGCAGGGTCACAACGTCAAAATATTTTCGCAGAACATATACTTACGGACCACAAAGAGAAACCAATATGGTAGAGATTCCGCATGTAACTGTACATTCGAAAATTCTAGTTTGGGCATGGGGCTAATACTTGGTCCAGGTAGTAGCTCCATGGTTTGGGTTAATGTCACATTTACTGCATATTTTTAACATTTTCGACACCTTTTCAGAATATAGATTAAGAGAAGCATTAGACGTAGGAAGCTGTCCTCTACTAATTAGCCGAACGTTGTTTTGGATCGCCGTCCTCGAGTGGGGCAAACGGGAGGGGGAGTCCCTTCCCGTTTGGGAAATTTTGAATATCTGAGGGTCCTTAGATGCAATTTAGTGCAATATATTGGGCAAATTTTAAGGAAGATTACTGCATTTTTTTACAGATTTCATGAAGAAAAGTGATAGGTTATGCTGTGGAATAAATCAGCAAACACCCAATTGAATGTAAGGCCTGAGAGCCCTCAAGTACTATTGGTAATACCATGAGGGTGAAAGTCAATTGGAACAGTCCCCAAAAGTGGGCACTTGTTATTAATCCCCCTCAGGATTTCTGACTATGGGAGGTGGTCTAGGGTCTAGTTATCCCCAAACAGAATCCATACAAGCAGTTCACACTGATCCCAAGCAGTGAGGCCCATGAGCGGCTTGTCATATTGACAAGAGGGATGTTCCCCCGGCAAGAAAAATAAAAATGAAAAACACGTTTCAAGGCATCGCCTCCAATTATGAAAATAGCGACAGGTTACAAAGGATTATTACGGCATAAATAAAAGTTCTAACAAGGACGAAAGCATCCCTTTCATCTCTCAAATGCCATACATTATGTATAAAGTTTCATATATTACTTCAAAATTTCTCAAGAATTAACAAACATGTATATCCTGATACGTTCAAGGTAGAAGCTTCGCTTACTAGGTCATTCGATCACAGTTTATGAGGATTAATAGTGTTAGGTGTCCTAATTTCAATTATTTTCAGGCTTTTATGCAGCTTTTTTAATAGAGAGGTTGTAATTATAGCAACGAAAACGGAAATAAGACAGAAGCAGAAAAAAATAAAAATGCAACACTGTATTTTCCAAAAACGATATCTTCTTTGGTTACGCTAATTTTACGTTCTGCCCTTACAGTTCTTTCTTATTACATCATGCGTATTGTATTTCTAGTAAGAAAATACAAAAGGTTCTACTCGATATTGATGAGTGAGTTTTGCCTAAATTTTTAATTTGCTTTACAAGTTGAGAAGCGCAATTATTACTATTCATTATATTATTATTATTACTATTAATTATAATGTATTTGCGTCATGAGGAATGAAGCAATTCATGTTTTGTCAGTTATTATCCTCAAACCTCATTTATATCCTCAAACCTCATTTATAACTTTGACCTGTGATAATATAGCATAAAATTGATAATATAGCACAATGTTGAAACTTTTTGAAGGGATGGTGATTGTAAATATGAAACAAGAATTGAAATTTTGTGTATAATGTAAGTACGATGTAAATTTCATGAGAAGTTTAATACGCACGATGGTAAATATTGTGAATACTGAATTTCAAAAATCAACATAAAATGGAGGAAAAAGCACTGTGCAAGCAAGGAACCATTATCTTTTGGGACATATACTGTACCAAAATATTTTGGGCCAAAAACTCACTAATATTGCCAGAAAGAGTACTTCTAAGGGTATTGTAAGTTGCTTAAAAATTTTATTTTGGGTTTTAATGCGTCAAAAATTTCAATCAAAAAACGTTTAACTGGTTAAATCACTGAAGTCTTAATCAACGTTGATCACAAAAATCGTTTACTAGCAATGCTCGCTTCCTTTTGAACTTCACACGTGTTTGTCCTATGTGAACATTAATGTAAAATGTGATAATTATTGAATTTGAACTTTAATCGTTGTTTAATCCGCAAACACAAATAGGCTTTAAGGTGTGAAGGCGTAAGTGTTCAAATAGATTTAGCACATTGGAAGCAGTGCAAAGGAGAAGGTAGTCTTGCCCCAAGACCAGGTCCGTAACCAGACTTTGAGAGCGAGGGGGGCAAATCAAGCTTAGGAAGGGGGCGCTGAGTCTTGGTTCAATGGAGAAGCGTAATTTTAATAGAATATCCCGCAGAGCATTGGGACCAAGCAAAGGAGCACAGGGGCTGGCCCCCAAATGCCCCCTTGTGACGGGCCTGCCCAAGACGTAACTTACTTTCCACCTATCTTCTATCTTCCTTTCACACAAAGTGAGGACGTATGTCAACTGAACTGCATGCCACGCAAAGGTTCATGTCCAGAACTATCAGTTCAGAGAGTTCAATAGTAGATTGTAGAGGGCGCACTGGTACGTATCCTTCTAGAGACCCTATACTATAGGGTCTCTAGTATCCTTCACAACGGATTGTGGTGGATGGAAATAAACTAGTCTTGAGCAAAACTAAGGAGAAGGTGGCACAAGTCATATTTTATCCGACTTTTGAACTAAAATGTTGTAACAGCCGTATATGTCGTTTTAAAATCATGGCCGTACGGGCCGAGGGCGGCCGCCCCCTAAATGTCAGAAACCCGACTAAATCGGGCAGATATTTTGTCTCAGTCGGACAGAAAATTGGACAGTTAAATTAGGTCTGGAGTCGGGCAAAAATCACCGCCCTCCCTGACAAAAACAGTCCCTCACGGTCATGTTTAAAATCGACTCGGATATTGAACGATTTTATCATAGCCTTGGTGAGAGTTCTGAATGATAGCCTGTATTTGTATAGGTGATTGAATCTTTGTTATGAGTTAGGGGGTTGCCCTGTGAAAAATTTTAATTTCATATGGTGATGAGATCCATAATACTCTCTAAATGTAAAAGAGTGAAATTCTACCAAAAAGAGTTACTCCAGTGACCACTCTCGCTTTCGAGTGACATTCCACTCTCCGTCGAGTGACATTTTTACTCAATTAGAGTTAATTACCACACCAAGCAGAGTGAATTCCACTCTTTAAAAGAGTGGTCACTGTAGTCACTCTTTTATATTTAGAGAGTAGTGTTATCATTTCATCGTTGTCAAGCTAAGTGTTTATGTACAACATCTCCTTTATCTTATGAAAACAATACATTAAACCAACGTCTTTTGGACTCCTCGGTAAAGGTGAAACGTTTTTGACATACGTAATAAGATTTCGAGGGGTGGAGCTGAATTTGTGGTTGAGTGTAATGCTTTGTACTCGAGCGATCTCAGGATCAAATCCTGGTGGGTACTACTTGAAAATTTTCTGGTGTTTGAAAAAAGGGCTTGCAGTGCATGGCTGTTCTCAGTGATGTGGTTTCTGGTGGTAAGGCACAGGAAGTTGCCCGAATGAGGCATTGGCTGCTTCCTTTCAACTCTCAAGCAGTCTGCATCTAGCATGGGCTCTCCCCTCCTAGCCTTTGAGAAAGTATCTCAAGATTGGAAGTAGGTCGCACGTTGATCTTAAATTTATGGAGGTTTCGGGAACAGGATTGAGAGGGTAAGTACACCCTTGACTTGTTACTCTCTGAGCACTCTCTGTTACTCTCTGAGTCAATTTGTGGAAGTGTTCATCCACGAGTTAATCGGTGTAAGGTCCTCGATGAACCTCAGTAAGATCCTGACCTTAACCTTTCGCAAACATGGTTTGGTAGCGCCCTAGGCCGATAGCGGGACGTTATTCGTTCTTGCAAGTTAAATGGAAATATTGTTTCTACTTTTGACTTAAATTATGGTTACTAATGAACAGAATGCTTGTGATATTACGGTGTTCCAACTCGGAATAATACTTGTCTTCAGATTACGAATATATCTGAAAGCATGATTTGTTAGTTAAGGACTGTACTAATAATCGTTGTGAAAACGTTGTGTTACTTGAATACCTTTCAGGGTACGGAGCCTGAGACCATTGCCCACTCGAGCCACTTCTTAATCTGTCGCTGGTTGTAAGGTGCATAATTTAAGGTTTTTTCCATTATTTCGGGCCAATGGTCACTTGCACTATTGGTTAATCTTTTATTGCAGTAATTAGAATCTGTACAAGGCGTCATAATCACCTTAACAAATTCCCAGCTTCTCCATCCTTCTGCGGGCCACTATTGTGCTCGTCGCAGGCCACAAATGGCCCACCGGTCGCCACTTGAGAACCTAGGAATTAGGAGGTCCCATTTTACCCAAACGGATTAAACGTTTTTACCTGTTTTCCCGGCTCTAACAATAGAACAGCGCACGAGTGAATGCCTGAAGAGGGTTCGGATGGGGTGTGGGGAGTCTATGCATGTGGAACATCACCAAAACCGGAAATAATCTGATCGTACTCCTACTGCACTTTTCCGAGTGGACCGTTCCTACGGCCGGGGAAGGGATTGGGGTCGTGTAAACCTCCCTGAATACGGGCTTGAGTTTGCCCCCAAACAAAATTTCTTACAGCCATCTTCGTTGTGCTGAAGCTTAGTCGTATGGATTGCTATTGTGCTGGGTGTCATGACTTGGTTATCTTGCTCGGGTCTTCCCCACGGACTACGCACCCCCGGTGAACTAGACAGAAAAAAGTGTAAGAAAGTATTTAGTGGAAAAACTAGAAGTGGCCATGTGAATTTCGTTCTGTTCTCAGACTTAGTAAACAGTTTCTACACATAAAACAGTAGAAATCCTGACATACAATTACAGATTCCTCTGAATTTGTTTTCTATGCTCTTACACTCTAAAATCGTCCGGATAAAAAATTTAAACCTAGTCCGGATCAGAGGGGCACCGGCCCAAATCCGTGTCATTAGCCGTAGTCAAATTTGGATAACAATGATCCAATTCGCATCATTTTTTACCCAAATCTGTTGAAATAAATGATCAATGTTCAGCCCCTCTTGCCGGACGCTTCTAGAGTGTAAGTTTTCAAGAACGCTGCCCGCATGAAAGTTTCCTGCTGCTGTTTCACGAGTGAACGTGAGATCCACTGTACATGTTGAAACGAAGAAACACGGGAAAAGTAAGGCTTTACCCCTGTGAGATCACCAACTAGAAATTCAGTCGAAGAAAGTGGAAGTACTTACTCAGTGCTGATTGGACTTCTTGACGATTATCCCCTATACTTGGAATGATAGGTGTACTTTGTTCACGTAAAAGACTTGAAGTTACATCTGTCACAGAGCCTGACTACCTTACTGCGCACTGTGCCTGTCCGCAATTGGACCTTGAGCCAGCCTTACGTATTCGTCGTACCATCTTGCCCACGTCAGAAATGTACTCTACGAACTAACAAAGAGCGCACCCAAACATGCCGACGAATCACATTGTTTTGATCACTTCTGAAGACGTTGTGTAATGTTTCATTTCATTTTACATTAAAAATATTACCCATGTCATCTACTCCCCCCCCCCCCCACTTTTTTAAAGGGAAAATGCAGTCACCCCAATCAGAGTTAATATGCCCCGTCACTCTAGTTCATGAATGGCCTATTTTGATCATGTGACAATGTTTTGTTAGTGAATTGAGAAATTCGAGGAAAATTTCTCCTTGCTTTACCTATTGTTTGTAAAAGGTATGTTCAAACGTCTTCAGAGGTGCTTGAAATGCAATAAGAGGAGATTTTCAAGAGTTTGCTGATTTTTCAAAGCAAATTTTGGGGCGACTGCCTATTTCCCTTAAATTAACGACTTGGAAAATCTTTCTCAGCAGTCGCCTAGCTGCGTTTCCGTTTTCGATATTTGGCCCTTGAAAATACGAAGAGCCACTAAATGAACGTAACCCCCTTCATTATCTTCGGGTCGTACATTTAGTTTTTAAGTCCATACTTTCAGTGACTGCATATACTTTGTACCGGCAGCGAGGTGGCCCATCATCTTTACTTTTTGCCAGCTGATCCTTTACAGCCTGAGGACCATACGGGAGTCTTTGTGAGCCATCGTAGAGACAGCAAAGTAGCATTAAAACAGGGAGACGAGGCAAACATTTATTTTGATATGTGAAAAAAGGACCAGTCTAAGAATAGATGAGTTGGGAAATTGGATTTGCTGTACCATGAAGTACCACAGATCAAGTCCACGGATATTTCCTTACGGATACGAAGTTTCGAGATATTGTTTTCCTATCTGCCACAGTTTACCGTTTTACTACCCAACCTTTTCGGCCCAAGTTTAAGGAGAGAAACTTCAAAAAAGAACTGTTTCTTCCAAAGGAAATTCTCCTTGACCCGTGATTGATATCTAGGAACCGTAGTTTTAAACTCGAAAATTGTGCGTGCTTATACAAAATATATGTCTTGCACATGTAATCTCTGTTATGGTACACGTACTTTCCTTCCCAGCATGCAATGTGTATCGAAGTTTCCCAAGTCGCTTATCGTGGTGAAATTTTCACCAACTTTCCCTACCTGTGGCTATTTAGATAGTACGGTATATGGTGAAGTTACTTCATTTGTGGCCTACAGTGAACTTGAAGCAAAGTTTGTAAATTTCCCATGCCTTCACTTTTTTATAAAACGAAAAGATAAGATTATTATGATGAAGAAAAATTGGCTTAGAAATCAGAACACTCTGACCAGAGGGGTTGTCACATGTGGGGTTGAAAATATGATAACTTCATCTTCTTCGTGAGAAACCGCTATCACTTCTAAAATAACACTTAACCCTGAGCAATGAGGAACTTTTCCAGTGATGACACACAATTCACTACTAAAAATTGCCCCTATTAATTCTTGAGACAGGCCCAGAATTTGGTCTGATTTCATTATCTTCGAAAAGTTGGTTCTTGATGTTGCAAGTTTCACACGTAGTATTGAAGTTTGATAGGACATTGCTGAACCGTATAAACAGTATGAGTACAGGACAACAGAGGTGTAAAGACCTGAGCCGTATCATAAGCGTATGGGACCATTTGCATGGGGTAACAGATACACAGTTTATGGTTCCAAAAATAGCATCTGGATCTCTTAGCAGAAGAGTGCCTAATGTGGGGGGAGGGACACAGTCCCCCCCCCCTACTTACGCCTATGAACCTAGACGACCAGGTAAATAAAAACACGGTGAAAAACTTGTGTTACATCTAGCTTTTTTGTCATTTTGCCAAATCAAACAAATTACTGCTTTCTTTTTCTAGTGGAAGAATTGATCATCAGTTTCATACTACAAATATCTTACTCGTTCTTAGCATGCCGATGGTAAAACTCAGGTGTGTATCGGGGGTGCAGTTGGAGTTCGGAGCACTCACTCAGGTTTGACAAACAACTCGAAAGTTGCTGCACTCTCCTATACATAGTGTCGCCATCCCCGGTACCGCTTTACAGCAAATAGAAAACCAGAATAATATATGGGGTTCAAGGGTCAGCACTTCCCAAACTGTTCAGTAATTGTTCAGTGCACTAATTTTATGCTCGGGCTGACCGCAGCGAGTGTAACTTGAGTTTATGTGTTACGTAATACAATCTGAGAGCAACTGTAAGTTATCCTCGAGACCATTCATACATCTCATACATTGTGGAAGGGAAACTAACTGATCCGGTAGGGAATGATGGCGCATTTGGACTATTTCTCTCAGCGGAGTACACGGGCGGCGATCACGGGGGGGGGGGGGGGGGGCAGGGGGACATGTCCCCCAGTATTTGTGGAATCGCCCATTGACTTTGATTTTTTACACAGTAAATTATTTGAAAAAGCTGTCATGCCCCCCCCCCCCCTTCCTCAATATTGAGAACAAATCGCCGCTCTTGGCGGAGTAAAACCAGATTTCAGCGGTAACAGTGGTAAGGAAATGTGCACACTATATAAGTCGCAATTAAAGTCACTCCCGGCAGCTATCAAATCACGTATACGCCTGTGAAACTGGTGTGTCTTTTTATATATGCCTATCTCGGTAACCTGTAACCGGAGCTGTATTAAAGACAGACTGTCATCACCCCAAAGTATATTTTTAGTGTATGTATATGAAAATTCTCAGTTGGTGACTGCTCTTTGATTGACATCAAAGTTTGAAAATTTGAAAGATGTAGAGTAGCTCACATTCCACACAAGGCCGAAAGAGTACTTTTATTACATCTTATAGCCTTGTATGCTCACCAGGACATGACCTTAAGCAATGAAACAGGTTTATTCTTGCACAAGGAAGAGCGTCATACAGTTATGGGAGGAACTAGAAGATGCATAGTTGGGAGAATTGGAACTGTCTGGGATCATGAAAATTCCCCTTTAAATTCGCCACTCTTGCTCGACTTAATGGACTCAAAACACAGCTTAGGGGTAGCATCCTATATTTTAACGTCCTTAGCTATAGGCCTTATGCATTGAAAAACAACGAAGCACACTGCAAGCAGGATGCAGACTTCGCACGCGCTCGTAGAAGACTCCGCGAGCATCCGATATACAAAGCAGATGTGTCTGCATTTGTTGGTGTAAGTTGAAATGAAAAGCGCTTGCCTTTACCGTAAACTAGGACTGGAGGCGCACTTTCTGTTCTGTGACGTCATATGCATAAGGTCTATGGCGTTTCAATATTTGTTATCTCGGTGATGTTTTCGGTCAGTCATTTAAGTATGTTGTCACACATACATGTTCCGTTACAACATTCGACTTGGCTATTTGACAAAAACTATTCTGATCATATTCAAAGGTAAGTAATAAGTGCCAACAACCTTCTTAAACTTGATAAACTTAGCGACAGTATGATTCCTCAGTGGAGTCATAAACTTTATTACATGTGACTCAGTATTTTCCTGCAAGACCTCACCTGTTTTAGTGAATTAAGTTTCCAGAGAAAACAAAACAGATTTGTTCACTCATAAGACAATTCCAGGCACGGCCAATTTTAGCAGAGATTAAGTGCTGTTGGCACCCTCTGCATTTCCCCCATGGAGAAACTATTGTTTGCTCTATAAATCATATAACATACTTCACAACATTAAAGTACAACTAAGAGGTATGACCCACCAGTTGATGTTTCAGTTTCAATTGTCAGAACTAAAAGAGAATAATTTTAGTAGCACCCAAATGATTTTCCAAACGTCCTTCTCAAGTAGAAAACTATGTTTATGACATCAACATATAACGTACCCAGGGAGTTGTGGTGGTTCCCTGACTGTACTAGAGCCGTATCCTAATACACACGGCGCGACATTTTAAAACAATCTGATCCTTTAACATAATTTAAAGAGTGCTGAAAATAACCACGGACTTCTTATGTATATGGACAGAGCATATTGCACTAACGTCCTATTCGTAAATTGTCACCACCGTACGTACACGAGTAGGCTTACCAATATGGCTGCCTGCTACAGCCGTGTGTGTAAAAGTTTGGACTTGCTCAAGTAGCTCAGTATCGACAGATTGTGTGAGAAACTTGTAATATTTTCGAAAGAATGCAAGCTCAGGTCAAATTCAACAAATAGAATGAAGGGCTGTGATATTGTTTTTCCATTCATGTTTATATTTTGTTTGAAATGTTGCAGATTCGTCGTCAAATTGGGCAAATGGTGGCAACCCGGCGGCCATCTTGGTAAGCCTCAATATGTTCGAACGGCGGCGACCGTATTGGGCACGTTATCCTCTGTCCATGTATATGGGAAGTCCGTGGTCACGGTATTAACGGATGGCAGACCCACCGTGGAACAACGGTAGGCACCATGTGTGTATACTAGACCTAGGCCTACTGGTAATTCGAATAAACCTTAGGAGTGAATAGACCCTTTTCCAAATAGCAATTGCAATGAATTGTGGGATGGAGTTCTGGTAGGCGATGTTGTTGTCAATGGCATTTTGCTGTGGTAAAAAAGATGCACACCAAAATTCTATCCCACAATCCTTTGTAATTCCTATTGGGAAAAGAGTCTATGGAAAACCCCACCTTTAATTAATTTGTACATTGTTATAGGAAATGGTGGGAATATTTTGAAGGACATAAATGAGCAGGGCGAATCTCTGGGAAATGAAAAATTAAAAAGTAAACAAATAGAAACTGACGAAAGGAATTTATGACGAGCTTAACTTGAAATCTGATGAAGAGGTACATTACTAAATAAGGCCCTCCAACTTAAAAAGTGCTCATTTTTGGCGTGCTTCGCACACATCCATCGATTGTTTTGTTCCATTATTAGGCTACACTTTACAGTTTGGCTGGAAGTATCGATCGGTTCTTTTCTTAATTAACTTGCCATTTTTACTGTCGCATCACCACCACACCCCCCCCCCCCCGCCAAATGAAATTCACTAAAGAATTATTGTAGGTATCTTCAGTTTAAAGATTTTGAACAAAGTAAGCACCATTTTTTTAGGATCTGAGCCACCTTATACAAGAACAAAAATAGCTCAGAGGGTTCCCCCTTCCTTTAGACCCCTGCCCATGCAGGACGGTTGAGGTTACAGGATAAGGACTCTCTCTTAGGGCAAATTATCCCCGAACCCAAAACACTAGTCCTCTGGAACAACTGTACTGTCCAAATGCCGCAAATAGTCCCAAAACTGTTATGAATGTTCCACCGAATGGATAAGCAAGTAAATATTTGGTCTTTCTGAAGAAAGTTTAACGCTCCCTCTCAAATATTATTTACCGGGATAGGCTGGCTCTGAATTTACAACAGCAACCGCTGATGTGAAAATACAGTTTGCTGGTCCTTAAAATTGTAAGGCAGGAGGCAAACTTTCGTCACATATAGACCTTTTGCATATGACGTCAAAGAACAGAAAGTGCGTCCCCAATCAAGCGCGTATTATTGCAACTTACACCAACAAAAGGAGACAGCTGATTTGCGCACCGGTCGGATAGGCGCGTAGTCTTCTACGTGCCCGAGCGAAGTCTACGCTGTGCGTGCAGTGTGCTTCATTGTTTTGTAGCCAAAGTGACGTCGCGCGACGCAAATACACAAGGTCTATAGTCCCATCATATTAATTCTGCTAAAACATTATCTTACTTCATTAGACTCGAGGTCTAACAACTATATACTAGCCTACAAACAGGTGGAGTGAGAAACATAAAAGCACCATCACTCGGCGCACAAGCAATTATAATTCAGCCTCTCATTGAAAATATCGTGAAACAAGGGACAGATGGATAACATCCATAGGCGTAGGAAGCTGTTCTCGAATGGAGAAAGTGAACATTGTTTCGGATCGCCATCCTCTGGAAAGTGGTTTAAGAGGAGGAATTCCCTTCCCTTTGGAAATTTTTTTATTATTTGAGGGTCCTTAGATGCAATTTGGTGCAATATGTTACACAAATTTAAGGGAAAATACTGAAAATTTTGAAATTATTACAGAGGGAACAGATAGGGGGTTTTCGTTCTTGAATTGAGGGGGCAGAAGTATACTTCCTCCAGATCACATTTTGGATTGGGGTTTTGTAACCCCCCCCCCGTCCCCCACCCCGGTTCCTCGCTTCCTATACGCCTATGATAGAATCAATCACGTTTACTCATCCATCCGGGAAATCACGGTCCCTCATACGTCATATTAAGCTTCTTTAAACTAGAAATGTAAACAGTGGAATAACCTTCGTATGTCACAGCTCAGTAAACAAGATATTTATAAAGCAGGGTGCTCAAATGATATAGTAAGCCTATAGTGAATACCTATTACAGGGTTCTCAAGTATTGCACTTCGCTTCCTACTTTAACTCGATTTTTTGCTGTAAATTTATTCAGGCTAGTAGCCAGGAGTTCGTTCAAGCGCTTTTGTTCTTGTTACAGTTTTGGTCACCCTGAATATCCCGCTGGCCATTCTTGTGCACAATGCGGGCCTCAAACAGGGCCGGATCCAGGAATATGAGGAGGGGGGGGCGGGGGGGAGTACTGCGTCCGCAGACAGTGCATGATGGAAAGAGTGGGGGCTGGAGATATAAAATTCCGTTACAAAAATCATTGCTCTGCCGAAAATGCGGGCGTATACCCCTTACACCCCCTTGGATCCGGCCCTGGCAAACGGCCGACGGGCCACTACTTGAGAACCTACAACCTACTAATGAATCATAAGCAAAAGTTATGGTGGCTCATAAAGGACGTCTGATTACATAAGGATCCCTTGAAAATTTAAAGACAAAAGTATTCTTTGGCAGCGTAGGAAAAATGGGCACTGGCAGGCTGGATGAGCCTCTTCCTGGATTCGGAGCATAGGTAAATGACGGTGGGGTCTGGAGGAGGTATTTACCCACTCGAACGAAAATGCTTCAACTTCAAGGCAAAGAAGTTGTCGTTTTTTGTCCCTGTCTTAAGTAAAGTTCGTGTCATGATCATTTACCGATTGGTAAGATTTTAGGGCAGACACCTTCTGCCCTCTTGTTAATGTATGTGAGCCGGGTATAATTGGAAACAAACAGAAAACACAATTCAGTAATATCCACTTTCAATACCATCAAACAACGCCCCCAACTAAAATAATACTTGCTATGCAGCTAGGGTACAAGACAAAAAGTTTAACCGTCAATTACCAAAAAGTTCCCAACTAGTTGAGCTCCCACAGGAGCCAATAGACGAGTTGGGATATTTTTCCACGCAATGCAATATGGGAATGGGTCAAAGGTGAAGTGTATCACGCTTACAGCGTCCCAGCGCGGGTGTTGCATGCTCAGCATGCAGAGCTAAACACGTTGCCGTTGTCGTGGTACACTTGACCTTGTGACTGACCCGACCGGAAGTACCGAATTTCTCAACACGTCTATAGCTTCGAATGTGCCGTCAATGCCTATCTTGACTGTTGTAACTTTCCTATTTGTTTGTTTGCTTATTTATTTGTTTGCTTGTTATTGTAGTACGCCGCACTACAATCTTGGCATTACTGGCCGGACGCATAATTTTTTTCCCAGGACGAACGTGGGCAAATCGAGTTTTCAAAAAATTTTAAATTTGTTTCAAAATGAAGGTTAGGTTAATAATTAAGTTTAGGGTTTCGTTGATTGGGGATATTTGGCCCGTTCTTTCATAATCCGGCGTCAGAATTACAAAAACGGTCGAAAAGCTGTCATTTTGGAATTAGAGGTGTGGCCTATTTCCAAAAAGCCGATTGGTCCATTGGCCAGATTTGGCCTGACTCGTCCTGGGAAAAAAAACTACGCTGGCCGGACTGTTGAAATCTTTTCTGAAGCCTTGAGTATGGCTTATAACGCCTTCCGAAAATGTTGCTGCACGTGCCGTAACTAGTTCGTAAAAATATTCCTGCTTGACTTCTAACAACAGCAATAAGTCCATCATTAAATAAAAACCCATGTAACAAAAGCAAATACCATGACTTCATGAAAGGTTAACGAGTTCAGACTCGATGAAAGAGCTCTGCGGATAAATTCCTTGAAAACGCGATGAAATGTGATTAAGGCATTAGTTCCCAGGTTACCATTGAGGTGTAAAGCCTGGGGTATTTCAATTATAGGTAAAGGTGTAAAGCCTGGAGTATTTCAATTATAAACACAACATACAAACCGAAGAAAAGCGAATTGGCTCCATTGCACTGGTTTGAGTGAGTTGTGCTGAATTCCTCTCACGTTTAGTTAAAGTTCAATGGTGAGAAGATAGGCTCAGCGTATATGACAACAGCAACGTGGACGGAACTGTGTACAAGTGCCGTATGATGAATATAGCGGCACAGGGTTGCCTGTTTACATGCACAGGGTTGTTCACAACACGAGTGCCTTCCCGTGCAAAAATCTTCTGTAGAATTCTATAGAAACAATTCTATAGAAACTGTGTAAGATTTTCTATAGAAATTCCTGTAGAAAATAGACCCTCTATAGAATCTTAAAGAGTTTCTTTAGAATATCTCTAAAGAAGCCCCGTAGAGGTTCCTCAGAAAAGTGGGCCACTTTTCTAAAGAAACACTAAGTTTCTATAGAGAGTGAGTGGGACTCTGTAGAAAACTGTATAGAGGTTCCATAGAAACTGTAGATGTTCTATAGAAACTATGGAAGTTTAACGAAAAGAAAGAGAAGAATACGTTGTCAACAAACCTCCTGAAGACTCCCTTTTGGCTACTTTACCGCCTTCTATTGGCAACGTTTTTATCCAAAAATACGTGCGTGGAATCCACAGAAACATTGTTGGACTATAACGAAATTTTTCCTCTCCTTCATTGTGCATTATAAAAAGGCATCTAAGGCTGGCAGATACCTGTATAGGGCCTTCCGGAAGCTCTGGATAAAGTACATAAAATGGAGCAATGACATAATGCTTATTACGTGACATCCAAATGATAATATAGAGTAGAGCACTTTGCAACTATCGTATTTTTACTAATTTTGAACGAAAATCCAGATGAACAGCTTCCAGCAATGGGGAACGGGCGGGAGGGAGACTATTGGTGGAGGAAGGTGATATTAGACCTCCCTGATAGGTAGAGCAAAACGGATGAAGGACTAACAAAGGCGTTTTCAGAATTCTTTTTTTTTTGTCGTAAGTGTATTAAAATCACCATCTATCAAGGACGTAACCAGGAATTTGTCAAGGGGGGCGAAGCCCATAGACAGATTCTCAGCGCTTTGCGCCACCATGGGTTGGCGCAAAGCGCAAGAAAATTTTGACCCAAAGTGCCTCCCAGATCGCTGGAAATGGCACTTCCCAAGCCTATTTTACAGCATATAAATAGGAGAAACACTAGCAATATTGTAAAAAAACATTAAAAAAAAAAAAACCAAAATATGCTCAAGGGGGCGGCTACCCCCTTCACCCCTTGGCTACGTGTCTGCCATATATACCCATAATGGCTGCGCGCAAAGTGCTCGGTAAAATTTTTTGGAAAATAGGCCTATATAACGGCAAATACGTAATTTCAACTTTCCAAATCATGCTACAACAACTTAGATTGAAAGATCGCATATTGATGCTAGGCCCCTACAGATGTTGTGATTATAGTTCCATGTATTATTATGTTAATAATCGTCATGAGATGGAGTGCAAACCGTAAAGCATGCGCGCAAAGCGAGCGAAATTTTTCATTAAATGAGATTTCCATGACAAACACTGCATTCAGAATCTGCGTCGCCGGAGACACTTTCAATTGCCCAACAAACCTACATGCCACTCAAAAAGCCAGTTTTACCTGTTAATTCGTGAACAGCTTTCAACTTTTGCTGCTGTGCTTCTCCGGGAGTTGTTATCAGAAGATATTGATAATAAGAACACAGTGGTAAGGTTTGAAGCGCGCGGAGCGCGCGAAATTTTTGATAGTTTGCGAAGGATTTGCGAAAATTCTGAGAGTTTGAGAAACATTTGTGATAGAAAATGATTAAATAGATCTATCACTCGGTTGAAGCACACCTCATCCTACCCCCTACAGAAATCTATAGCTTAATCGCCTTTTGGAATCATTTTAAAATTTTCAAAAAAAATTTCATTGGGGGGGGGGCACGAGCCCCCCCCCATGCCCACCCGTACCGGCGCCACTGAGAAACAGTCACTGAGAAACTAACATATGGAAACGTTTACGGCCATTTGTCTCATAAGAGACCGAACCGCACACACAGAGCACAGGATTACGTGCAATCAATGACACTGGCAAAGCGTTTGTTTATTCACAACCTCAGCTTTCTCGATAATGGACGATTCCTTTTTTTTAGCAGGGCGTTAAGAGTGTTTTACAAAACATCGTAATTTAGTTTAATTTCAAAAACGGCAATTTTCGGCAGAAAAATTATAAACTACTGAGTCCCCATTAATATTACCCTGTATAGGCTACCGCTAAAGTATGTACTGTGTACGTGAATGCTATACAAGCAACACCAATTTCCCCACGAGAGAGTGCTGTCGCCCTGATCAGTAGTCACGTGATCTTTGTTTACATCAGAAAACCAGCCCGAGGCCTTTTCTTAGGCGATCTCTGAATGGATGCGAGTAACGAAAGTGCACAGTCCGATGAAAGTACGGAACCAATCAAGATGGTTTTTACATAATTTGAAAGCTTATGAGTTTCACAACAAGCTTTCATTTGCCCCATTGTAATCGGATTCGAAATAACTGAGTGAGGGCCTGTTGAACAATTGCTGCATTCTGAAGTTGATGTTTTGGTGCCATTTTCACGTACCAAACTGCAAGTTTTTTTATTTTTTAAACGCCTAGTCCGACGTGCACATTACTCATAGTTCTAGCATCCTTGGTTAGATAAATGTTCAAATTTATTAAAACTAGGCGCCCCGAAGGAAAATAGGATACAGAAATAGGAAAACTGAACGATTGTTATGAATAATGACAACCCACTTCTGCACTTAAGGGTCGCCGTAAAGGACAGATTAGCAAAAGAAACAACGTTTCCATATGGGAGACGCCAAACCCAAACCCTGTCGGATCACAAACACAATGCCAAACAAACTATACACACCATACAACAGGGAACAAAAGAGTCTTTGTTACTACTGAGATTCAGAAATTGCCACTGCAGCCAACCCCCAAACAACACAAAACAGTCCCACCCGTCAACCAACCGGCCCACAAAGGCCACCGCGTCCGATGGCAACACACTCCCAAAGGCTACCACACGCCCGAGGACAACACCACGCTCGAAGGCAACACCACGCCCGAAGGCAAGATTACGCCCGATGGCGACACTACGCCCAAAGGCAACAACACTTAAAAAGCACTGGGCAAATACAGGTGCACCTTGCCCATGGGTGCCCCGGAGGCAGTTGTGGCAAAGCGTAACCTCATTATTCGGCCAGGGATTCATTTTTTTTTTCAAAAGTCCCCTGACTCTTTGGCGAAGAGCCAGGGGCGAAAACCAAACATTACTCCCGAAGGAGTTCTGCTCCCCGAAGGAGTAACAACGTCCCCAAGGGACAAACTTCGGCTTAACTGACACCACCCAACAGTGGTCCCGTTCTAGACTGGCTGAATAGAACAGGTCCCAACTGGGAGGTCCGCCGTCGTGATCACGGATACTCATGCGCCAGCGAGGTAAGTAAGCCAGGGAGGGGGGCTTTTTAAGTGCATAGAAACGGGCACTATCAAACAGGAAGAACCAAATCCGGGACCGGCAAGAACACAACCATGAACTACTTACAATCATTTACAAATTTACCTTACACTAAGCTAGCAAAACAAAATTTCTGTGGCCAACATATACGACATCCCCAGCCCACCCACCACACAAGACTTTACAAACAGGAAAACAACACACGCCAGAAGGCAGCAACACACACCCGAAGGCAACAACAAACGTCCGAAAGCAACAACGCCCGAAGGCAACACAACACGCCCGAAGGCAACCACCACGTCAGAAGGCAACTTCACGCCCGAAGGCGACCCCACGCCCGGAGGCATCTTCACGCCCGAAGGCAACACCACGCCCGTTGGCAACTTCACGCTCGAAGGCAACAACACGTAAAAAGCACAGGGCAAATACAGGTGCACCTTGCCCAAGGGTGCCCCGGAGGCAGTTGTGGTAAAGGATAACCTCATTATCCCCACGCTTAAACAAGCTCCACAACCGGATGCAGTTTAAAGTCCTACCCAGGACAGGGTAGTAAGCCAGAGGGATCCTTTTTTTTCCAAAAGTCCCCTGACGTTCTGGCGAAGAGCCAGGGGTGAAAACCAAACAATACTCCCGAAGGAGTTCTGCTCCCTAAGGGAGTAACAACGTCCCCAAGGGACAAATTTTGACTTAACTGACACCACCCGACAGTGGTCCCGTTCTAGACTGGCTGAATAGAACAGGTCCTACCTGGGAGCTCCGCCGTCGTGATCACGGACATTCCTGCGCTAAGCCAGAGTGTTTCTAGAAAAAAGTTCGGTGTAATGTTCGCTAATATTGTTAGAACCAAATTATGAGCTATGTTATATGTACCACGTCTTTGACATGTTGGTTATAGTGAAAATGTTATTACATATTTTTTTAAAGAAATATTACATCTTAATATATTCTTTATCTGTCTCAATAAACTACAGTACTTACCTTTTTGCTAAAACGAATTGCTACATATCTGATTGATTTAGACCTGAAGCATAAATTTACAATTTTTATGTCAAAATTTTGGCCACGCCCACTTATATACTCTATACCATAAGTAATTTCAGTGAATGAAGAAGGAATATTTTCAGGAATTTTTGTTTGATCTTTGCAATGATATAAAGGTCCCCACACAAAATATAATTTAGAAGAATATTTTGTGTGGGGAGGTCTATATCATTGCAAGGATCAAAGATAGGGTATTTGAATGCTCCTTTTAAACTTTTTAATTAATTAATATGCTTATTAGATGTTCTATAGAAACTGTATAGAAATTCTATAGAAACTTTATGAAAGTTCTGCAGAAATATATCAGCATGCTTCTATAGAATTTCTATAGAGGGTATCCTGTAGGATTGTTCTACAGAGATTGTTCTACGTAGAAACTGAGCTATGGAAACTTCTATAGAAATTCTATAGAACTCTAAAGGGACTTCAAATTTCTGTGGAGGACTCTTTAACATTTCTATATAGAAAATCGTTGATTCTATAGAGTTCTAAAGAGCTCTATAGGCATTTCTATAGAATTCTATAGAAAACTTTTGTATGGGTTCAGGACATTGACCAGGGAGTTGTTATCTAAATAACAACTCCCTGCATTGACAATGTATCTGTGTGTATAAAAGTTGGTCGAGCGACCTCACTTGTACAGATTGAGAAAGGAGTTTCACATACTAGAGGATTTATACAACAGTGCTTGGGATTTGAAGGGAAGGTGAGTGGCGTAAGCTGGTTTCATGTGAGAGGTTTGAGATAATACAAGGTAGCTTACACCGTTCAAAAAGTCTATAAGTATAATGAGAAGATCACCTGGCCGAAACGGCTGAACCCTTTGCGTACGTACATACGGCATATTCCTTGTTCAGTAATATTACTGAACGAACCGAGTCCACCCGAGGGGTAGTGAATTAACCCTGGGAAAAGCACAGTCCTATAAAAAGAAATCCCACCACCGACTGCGTCATTCCCTGTTAATTCAGGACATAATTCACAGACATGCTGGCATGTATCATAGTCGGTGGTATTTAACCTAAGCTGGATTCCCTCGACCATGCGATTCACCACTTCCCAGTTCTTATAATTTAGTAAATCCAGGGATGTTTAAAGATTTTTTTTGGAGCGGTTAATAAAGTGTTAAGTATATCTCTGGTTATTAACGGGTCTAGGAGATAATGAGGAAAGGCAGGTCAATGCTTTGGTTGAATATGAACTTAATAACCCCTTCAAAACACAAAGATTTTTGCAAACCTTTCTGAAGGTAGTGAAAAATATTTGACTAAAATAAACGCCGTACCGAATCCACAAGAAAACTGACCTCCTTCAAACTGCAAGGACTTGTCTAACATGCACTACAATTCAGTGCGTACAAGCAAATGCAGTTCTCGTTTTCTATAGTAGATGTTTACAACTGTCCACGAAGCTGAGAGATGCTACTCATTGGTAAATTTGATAGTGAGTAACCCAGATTGAATAACTGAACTGACATCTTACTGCAAAAAGGCCTTGCAGGTCACCAACCAACAGACCCATTGGAGGATGCAAGAATTTCTTAAAGGTGTTGGTTACTATAAAATATTAGAGGGCGCCTTACAGGACTAGTAAAGCTAACCTCAGCCCCACCATGACTGGAGTTGAAGTCAGGTAATTTGGCATCCCAAACGCCTTAGATTGCATGAAATGGTTTTCTAGTAGAAAATTTGTCCATAAAGCATAGGAGCGCTGAGATGATGGGCAAATACACTGTAAAACCCAATTTGTTGGGATAACTCATTAGACTGGAGGTAACTTGCAGCTTGAACCATTTAAAGTTCTCCGTGTCTCCGATTATGCATCCCTTTACTAGGAGAAACTCAGTTGCCTGAACTTTAAAAGGTCTATGCAGCAAGTTACCTCAAGTCTGATAAGTTATCCCAACAAATTGGGTTTTACAGTGTATAGGTATCACAAAAGCTCTGTAGCAGGTGTTCTTAATTATTTTCGGTAGATGGCCTCATTTTCCAAAGTAAAAATCTCGCGGGCCTCATAAAGTCCCGTACTCAAGGGTTTTTCTTTAGGGTTTCATTTTGAATTGACTAAACGAAGCTTGGCGTGGAGCCCATCTTAGACCCCTGTTGGGTTCCAGGGGTATCGAGCTGTGGAAAGTTGATGGCTGGAATGTCTTGGGTATTTTCAAAATTGTGGGCATGAGACTATTTAAGTATCTCTACATGGTATTTGAAACATACACATACAGCCACACACACAGTAGACAGCAGACAGACAGACAGACAGACAGACAGACAGACACACACACACAAAAGATGATCACAAGTAGCATTATATGATATCCTAAATACCGATAGGCACGGCAGAGATGGTAATAGGCTCAACCCAGAATAAGTGAGGCACATCAGGCTACTCCATCTGAAACGTGTGTTGGTTATCTACTCTTAAACGTTTGTGGGCTGGGAGAGGGTGTTTCTGCCGAGCTCACATTTTCTGAACGGAGTGTCTCCTCGATGTCTCCTCGATAGCCGTCAGTGTCATTTACCAGGCTTTGCAAGTTATATCTAAATATTCTTTATTTTGAAATTTCACTGTTTGCACTTCAAATAAGATAAGGTAAATAGGAGAAAAAAATTCTACCAAATGCAAGGGGTTCTTGCAATTTCGTAAGTCCACTCCGGTTGGCCTACCTAGCTCCCCAACCACTACCACTAAGATCAATGCAGCACTAACAAGGCTTCCGTTTAATTACGCAGTGAGTGTTTTAGAGGGTGGTGAGGACCATGCATGATGGTAGGTGGTTGCATGTAGTGACGTATAGCTAGTAGAGGGTCTGGTGATAGGGACACGAACTGAAATGCCATGTGGGTTTCGAAGCCCCAAACTGAAAAATTTCATAATCATAACTTCCATTTGACCAAGATGTAGTAAGATATCCACACCTCTAGCTAGCTTACCCACTTTTGCTTAAGAACAGATGCATTGTTCGTACAATTGTTGTTTTACTGGTAAATGTGTAACCCAAAAGCCCCTCTTCACAACTCGGTGAACGTCACACTCAGGGGTGGAAACAGAATTTGCGGAAATTGGGCTCATTTGAGATCATGAAGAAACCTTAGCATGAGCTCACCAAAACGAAAGAGTATATCTACCGATGGGGACTGGGAGCTTGGCCCTCCTTGAATATTTGGGAAAATAAGCCCCATGCGTGATTTCATGCATAGATCCAAGGGGTGACGGTCAAAACCAGGACAATGCATTTTCATCAACGATAAATACAAAACGGTCTGCAAAATAGGAGGGAGGAACTCTGACAAGTTAGGCCCTGACCTAAATCCAAGCTTGGCCCCTGTTGTACAATTGATTTTATTTTTTCCGATTGTAAGCTAAATGAAGAGCACCCCAAGAGAACTGGAAGTTTTGTACTTCGGAACAGAACATGATAAAAATATTAAAAGATCGATTATTCGCAAAGAAAACCTACAATACCTGCTGCGGCGGCTTTCCCACCTAACAAATTCTCTTTGATATCAGCACTCAGAATTTTCCTTTCACTGTGCCCAATTAATGCCCATTGTTTGTGTTTCAGGATCATACCAGTAAGCCAGTATAATTGGAAATTTGGAATGTGGTTGTCAAAAATTCCGACTTTTGCACTCTAATGTTCTTAGTAGCCCTAGGCTTACTTTAAAATTTACCATCAGTGGGATGGGAATCTCGCACCATCCATAGTTGCATGCGGAACAGTAGTACAAACACGCTTCTTTACACTCTGAAAAGGTCTGGTCAAATTTAAACCGAATCTGATCCTAGGGGCACCGAACAGGAATCTGATCAGTTATTTGACTAGATTTGGTTCAGAAATGATCAGAATTGGTTCATTTTTGACCCGGTTCTAGTCAAATTTTTGACCAGATTCCTGTTTGGTGCCCCTCTGATCAGACCTTTTTTAGAGTGTAAGAAGTGAGAGCGAGATGTTTTATAATCTGAGATGATCGCGAGATCCGTAAGAATGGGGTTTTAAAGAAAAGTTTTAAGAGAAAAATTACTTATAATACCATGTGAAAGAGAAACTAAATCTACGCATTCTGGTAAAAATTCCACCCAGTTTGCGGACGTACAGTTCTCGAGATATCAGCAAAAGAAGTTACTAGATTTGTGACCTAAAGTGAGCTTGGAGCAAGCAGGGGTTATATTACCACCTCGATCCCGCTGATGAACAAGGGTTTGTTTTGTTTGTTTTTCAATCTGTTGTTTTGAATTTGAAGTTAATAGGAATATGAGCCTGCCATGAGGAATTTGAAGTTTGTTAAAGTCCCACGTCTCTCGTGCATTCACATTCTGATATGCCTTATGGAGAAATTGATTGAAAGGTTTAAAGACAAGCAGTCATCACCCCAAAGTAGATTTTTGTTGTGGGGGTATTAAAATTCTCAATTGGTTCCTCCTCTTTGATTGACACCAAATTTTGAAAATTCAAATGATGCAGAGTAATTCACATTCCACACAATGCAGAGAGAGTGTTTGGATTACACCTTATAACCTTGTATGCTCACTACGACATGGCCAGGAGCAATAAAATAGGTTTGTGTCTATACAAAGAGAATATTTATACAGTTATGGGAGGAGCTACAAGTTGCTTAGTTGGGAGAATTGGAACTGTCTGGGGTGACGTGACTTTCCCTTTAAAGAAAAACAAAAGAGAGTTCATTAATGTGAGGTTATGATGTCAAACGTGCTTGCTTAAAGTTCACTTTGGGTTGAAAATGTGACAACTTTATATCTCAAGAACCACATGTCATGCACATCTGACCAGAATGCTTAGATTGAGTGACCCCTCTAACAAAGCAATAATTGATTCAAGCTTAAACCCTTCTGTCAAAGACATTTTAGCAATGTTTTACTTCATTTTAAGTCACAGAGATTACCGACAACTCAGCCCGCACTAAAATGTCCCAAGGTTGGACATGATTGCTGATGCATTTGTATATTTAAAACTCAATAATTTCTTCAACTCAGTTAGCTTTGCGGGCCAGATTGGAATATCTCGCGGACCGCCATAAGAACATAGGATCTATAGTATGCAGGGAATTTCATTCAGGCTGTGGTCTCATGGAGCGGTATTGTATTCGCAGCTGGCCCATGTAGCTTACACTGCTTGACTTAAAGTGTGTCCCTAAATCATTGAGATTCTTAGTGGAGTTAAAGGTTGTGTGACATGCCACCAAAAAGAGCTTTTCACTTGTCAGTTAAAGAATTAAGTCCTCGATCAAAGATCCGTTGGAATTATTTCAATATCTTTTACCGTTCTCAAAATATACGTCTTCAAAGTTTGATGGTTTCTCAAGAAACTAATTGCCTATGCAAAAATAATGATGTGAAGTGCTGCACAGTGTGAAGATTTCTTTTGTTAACCCTATATAAATTATCTCTTAATTACTGATCATATAGATTACAGTTTGGTGAGTGATATCAATATTTTTCAAGGAAAAAATTTTAACTTTTATAATAAACCCCTCAGGGAATAACAATGCTACCAGTGTCCTTGAAATTAAGGTTGAAAAAACAAAGGCTAACATGTGCCATATATGGTATGTCCTTCTTTCAATGTCACATATTTGCATATTTAGCTCATGTTTATTCGTGATACAAGTGTAAAATAGAAATTTCCCTGTAAAATGATCAATATTAGATGGATTTTAATGGAAATTGCAGCTTTTTTCTGGATTTGTAATGCTTATTACATCAAATATCCAACTATATCATTTTCATGTCACACGACCTTTAAGGCTAAGGTATACCATGTGGCTACTGCTACTCGCAAACAATTAGTAAACAATTTAGCATGCACTTTCGTTTGTTGTTATCAAACTACAGGTCTTATCTAGGTTACCTGTGATCAGAGGCGTAGCCAGACTTCGGCCAGGTGAAGGGGGGGGGGGGGCAAAATGAAAATTTTCGTCCCGATTCCTTGATTTTCAAAAGTAATTGTAGAGGTGAGTCTCTCCCACCCACCGTTTGCTTTGGGTCCAGTTTACCCCCCCCCCCCCCCGGCCAAGTCTGAAAGCTCTGGAATTGTAAAGAAATGGGGCATGGGAATACAATGTCGACTTGATATTCGAATGGCCTTATCCGTATGCGAACTCATAAAGTCACGTTGATCACAAGTTAACTATTTTTCACAACGCGGAAGAAATGATGATCGATTTGATGACGCCAGAGTGCCTTGCCAGTGGTAAACTGGACGTAGGATTGAGGAATTTTCCAAAGGAATTCATAACCTTTCCGCAGAGGGACCTTTGATACATTATCCAAGTGGAGCATATGATGGTCATGGTGATAGGGTGAGTGTAGATGGGAGCGGATGGATAATGCCGGGAACTACAGGGGTCTTTGTAAGGATTAATCCATTTAAGATTTTCACAAAGAGCAAAATTGAAACAAGCACGCCAGAAAAATCCTTTTTGAATTAAGAGAGCTTGCCCTGCAATTGTCTAAAATTCTTTCTAATTTATTCTCGTCTCTTTTCTTTCCCGATCTTTTTTTTTGCTTGTTTGTTTCCTTTATTTTTCAAAATTTGTTTCCATTTTCTGCCTAGAGGAGATGGGATCTATACCCTCTGGACCTGCACCTGAGAGATGGATGATGGTAAATGAGGGCTTTGAGTAAATTCTGCTCAAACCGTCCTGTAGAACAACGACAACATATGCAACGATGATATATTATGGCGAAGCGTGCCGAAAAGACCATTTAGTATGAATTTCCTTGACATGCTTCACTTTACATTGCAAACGTTATCTATTATATTCAAATTCACATTTATTTTCTCTTTACTTGGCAACTTTTCTTGACCCACTCATTAGGGTTCTGATACCAAACCCCAATTCGTGGCAACGCACTGGCAACTGTCTCTTTTCCACTCATTGTGTGACTTTAAAGAAAATCTGCACCGGTACAATGATTTTCGTCACGATTTCATGATTTTCCAAAGTAAATGTAGAGGTGGGTCTCTCCCACCCACCTTTTGCGTTGGGTCCAGTTTACCCCCCCCCCCCTAAGTATCCCTTTTTGATAGGGATGAAAAGATAAAATGAGGACGGTAGCTGTCATCCCTCCAACTCCCATTCTGACGGCCTTTCTTCACGTCCCCGTCTTTCTCTCCCTCTAACTCTGCTCTTCTCTGCGTCATAATCTATCCTTGCGGACTCCCTAGTCGTCTAACGCTCTCTATTCCCTTTCCAAGTTCCCTCATCCTTCCTCCCTCCCGTGCACAATCTGCCTGGCTTCATCCCTCTTGCCGGTTTCTGCCTTCTGAGCCCGGGCTTCACTTTCTCATTCCCTTAAAATTGGTCTTTTTCCCGGTCCCTAGTCCTGCCTGTTCCAGTACTCGTCCCATCGATATTTGAACCAGTTTTCTGCTTTATCAAGCCCTGTTCCTTCTCTCTTACTTTTCCTTCCATCGATAATAATTCCTATTTTTATTGTAATTTTATTTTCCTTCCCTTTTTCTCATTTTTCATTTTTCTCCCCCTCCTTCCCCTTTCCTTCCCTCTCCTTCCTTCCTTTTTTTCTTCATTTTCCGTCGTCCCGATTTTTCTTCGATTTTTCGCCCCGGGGGAGGGGGGCATTCTGCCCCCTGTCCCCCTCTGGCTACGCTACTGCCTGTGATCTTACAAGTACTCCTACAAATCTATGTCAACATTGCGTCATTTTCTTGACATCATGAATTCTCAAAATGAAAAATGTTTCTTTGCAAATTACAAGGCCTAGAAAGTACCTTTTCCTGCAATGTGCACTCTAAAAACACTTTGGTCAAATTGACCAATGATTGGATCAACTATGCACCGAACCAAATATGGTCAAATATAGTTTGACTAAACTATGGTCAAATTTGACCAGTTAGTGGTCAAATTTGACCACTTATTGGTCAAAGTTGACCATAGTTTAATCAAACTATTTGACCATATTTGGTTTGGTGCATAGTTCAATTTGACCAAAGTGTTTTTAGAGTGTGGGAGACATTTATGACGACAATTTTCTCGAGAACACTACTCTACGTGGCAACGAATGGTGGCTTTGGAGCCGTGCCATGGAACGACCGAAGGAAATCCCTAAAATAATATTAAATTTCTAATAAGTTCAAAAGTTCAAAGCTGTAAATTCTATCTTCCCAGGTAGCATGCATCATTTTGCATATAAGCCACTCAATTATGAAAATTTTAAGCCATATAATCAGTTCAAAGCTTTGAAATAGATATCACCTTTATTCGCTTAAATACATAAAGAAAAATGCTCAAAGGATGAGGGTGTCATCTTCTTCCCTAAGACAATATCCTTTACCAAGGCATAAAAAAATATTCACAATACAATGGGAATTCTAAGCATAAAATCAATTCAAATGTTTCCAAAAAAAAAAAACACCAATTTGCAACTTAGCTGCATGGCTTACGTAAATTACTCCCCTTCGCTTAGACCACTCCCATAGGGTGACTCCCTGGTGGGGGTGACAAAGGAAGGATTGGCCCGGTTGTTAATTATCCTAAGTACGTCACTGGGGGCTCTCCTTAGAAAGTGCAATTAAGTGCCCCCTTTGGGATTTTGCCCAGGCTACGGCCCTGTTTTCCACTCAGAACAAGTTAGATGGAAGGGGGTTTAGCCAAGGGCGGTGATCGCGGGGGTGGGGGTGGGATACATCATGTCCCCAATAATTGGGTTGTGGGACCACCTTCGTACCCCCAGTATTTGGTCAACGACCATAATCACTTGCTGATATTGGTGAATGTGAGACATAGTCCCCTCCAAATAATTTGTTTTAGGGGGAAGGACTATTTATGATATTTTGGCAAAATCGTATCTATTAGTTGCTGATATTTGTGTGCTAGACTTTCCTATGGCTCAAAAGTCATGGAAAGCGATTTTTCTCCCGCGCTTAGAGCTAGCGCACATTAATCTGGGTGCATGTTCTCACCAGACATTCGTAGACACACATTTCCTCTGTGATAATTTGGTTGGGAACGTCAGTCATACCTTCAGTTCAATTTTCCCGCAGCGTTGGCCAACTCTAGTGGTATTTGCCAAAACTGGTATATGCTAAAGCCAACATTTTTCCGCGTTATACGGAAAACAGACAGAATTCACGGAATCAGTATTAGAACACGGAATTCGCGATTTTGACTGGCAATGGAAAAAAAACATTAGAAATTTGAGCAGAAGTTGTAAACTTTCAATTTTAGGACACTCAAAGAGGAGGACAATGGATATTTTTACTGTTTATCAAGATTTACTGTATTAATTACTACAGTTTAGAAGCGTGAAAAACGTACACACATACATTTTTATATAAATTATCAAATATGAACACAACACGGAAAACGGAACCCAAGACCCACGATATTTATTCATCATATGTGAACACCGAGGAGTATTGTTGAGCATATAAACTATGCAGGCGCTGATACAAGTGGGGGGGGGGGGGGAGGCTTTTCCGGGCTCAGCCGCCCCTTTTCGCCACATCAACAATAACAAATACGCGAAAATTAGCATAATGATAATCTAGGAGAATATTAAAGGGGGCTTTCAGCTCCCCCCCCCTTTTCGAAGTGCCTGGATCCGCGCCTGCTATGAGTTGCACACGTTTTGCTAGCCTAGGGAAAATTGTGGGGAAAAAAAACAGAACAATAGGACTACGCATTCGAGTTTGAAATCGCCAAAAATCTGTTTGGCTCTAATTTGAGAACGCTTCAGGCAGCAAACATTTAAAGGCAATAGGCAGTCGCCCCAAAATTTTCTTTGAAAAATCAGCAAACTCTTGCAAATATCCTCTTATTGCATTACAAGCACCTCTGAAGACATTTTGAACATAACTATTACAAACAATATGTTAAGCAAGGCGAAATTCGTCTTGAATTTCACAATTCACTGACAAAAATATTGTCACATGATCAAAATTGACCATTCATGAACTGGAGTGACAGGGTACACTCACTCTGATTGGGGTGACTGCCTACTGCCTTTAAATCTTCGAATCGTCTCTTTCCATGGTGTCTGGTTGTATTCGTAATTTGTCCTCGAGTTTCACTTCAACGTTGAAACTACGGAAGCCGAGAACATCGCGGTGGTGTGAAATCTAATTTGCCAGTTTTCCCACCCCGTTCTTCGGTAAATTTGGGAAGGAGAAATCAAGATACGATTTCTCCTTACCATTATCCACCGATAATGTGGAGTGTAGAAAACCAAAGTTGATGAGGGGGTACTTCAAGAAAGGACCATTACACAGTGTCTGTTTTCGAACACCCGGTCCATAAATGGACTATGTCTATCTATCCTCTTTTCAATTTAAGTAACATAGCTAGTTCGCTCGTCGACGATTTCTCTGTAACACGGTGGGATCATCCCACGCTGGTAATAATATAACCGAAGTTATATGGCGCCAATCCGTGTCATGTGCGGGAGCGTCCATTTATGGACAGGGTGTTCGAAAATAGACACTGTGTAATAGTCGTTTCTTGAATTACCCCCTTACTTACTTTGGTTTTCTCCACTCCACATTATCGGGTGGATAATGGTAAGGAGACATCGTATCTTTATTTCTCCTTTCCATGTTTGGTGAAGAAAGGAGTGGGAAATCTGGCATGTCAGATTTCACACCACCGCGATGTTCTCGGCTTCCGTAGTAAACACTTCGAGCCCTGGGGTTCACACTCTGGCAGTTTGTTTACATTATATTGGTGGGTGATGTTTTTCCTTTTTCGTCGTGACCTTTAGCCCTACTGGTGAATATTCAATAGAGGCGGTCTGTCTGAGTTTGAAATGAACTGCTGCTACGAAAATTACACGCTGGTTGCACATGAAAAGCTACGTTTTTTCATGTTTTCGGTAACTAACGGAGGGAATACATGCGAAATAGAGATAATTAGAAGTATTGTCATGCAATAGTTTCATTCAAATTCGTCACAAAATTATCGATATCAACTCAATGAGCCCCTTTCAGGCGCGGATCCAGACTGATTTCGAAAAGGGGGGGGGGCTGAGTGCCCCTTGAATATTCTCCTACGTTAACATTATGCTAATTTTCGCGTATTTGTTGTTGTTAATGTGGTGAAAAAAGGGGGGCTGAGGCCGGAAAAGCGCCCCCTTGAATCCGCGCCTGCCTTTAAATCGTTAACATGATAATCTTGTAATCTTGATTCGCGAGTGAAAGAACTTGTACGTCGGGGTTTTCTATAGCTGTATAGGTAAAGTGTCCTCTTTTATGAAATAAAAAACCATAGATGTGGAGGTTTCATCCAGTCGCGTAGCTACGGAGGGGGGGGGGGGCTGGGGGGCCTGGGCCCCTCAGATGTTTGCCAGCCCCCCAAAATTGTGCGTGTCCTAATAAAATGTGTAAGAATTAAGGACGGTGATCGAGGCCGCAACCACCCATTACCTAGGCCCCCCTAAAATTCCATCCTAGCTACGCCCCTGGTATCATCTCGAATGTAGACGTTGTTAGGTGATTCTTGGAACTGTCATTGATATCGCATTTGCTGCGAAAACCAGTATCTTACAGATAATGGCGGCCAAGTCCCAATATGGGACTCCACTGCGGGTCATCATAAATTTAATACGCTTGAGAAACCCTACTAAAGGTTCACGTAGGTCACTGCTTTCATTCAAAAAATGAAATGCGGTTGAATTTCTCTGAATTTCTATGTTGGCTTCTGTATAAGGGCATTTCGTTTATGAAAGTTGTGGTGGGAGGTGAAAGATATTCGCGATACATCCCGGTTTTTTCAGCTGCAAAATTGTTTTATATTTCGGCAACTAAATTGAATGAGTGGGTTCTAACAGGGAGTTGCAGCTTACCTTCTTAGCAGGTGTCGAATATGTTGGTATTGCGGGCCTAGTGCAGTCAGTGTAGGTGCAGGGGTTATATACGACCGCCGGGCGGGCAAAGTTGCAGCAGAATCTTATTCGAGCAAGCAATTGATTGAAGCCTAAAAAGAAGTATGTTCATGCTCTGACCAGGGCGTTGTCACTAGGGGCAACTTCCTGTTCTCACCAGGCTGTCGTATCCCAAGTTCTGCCTGGGGTCAGCCGGTACTTGATTTAACATAGTCAAAAACAATCTTGTTAGTTTATGGTATGTGGGTGGGGGGAAGAAGTCAGTGCATATGACACTGGGGATTACCCCGGTCAACGCCCGACTGCCAGCCTGACGTCATAAGGATAAGAATGATATCCTTGAGATAGTTTAAACTGCAATATGACTCTCACAGTATGATGAGTATTCCAGCCTGGCTTAATGCTGGAGGGTAGATTATGTAGGATCTGACTGAAGGGTAGACGGGCCTCTAAACAAGTTAAAACTCATAATTTTGTGAAGGAAGTTCCCGGATGTTTCATTTTATGTGCAATTTTATATTTATTTCTATTTTATTTTGAAGGGGCCTGTTTTTGTAGCCACTAAGTGGCAGACGCTGGAAACGAATTTCTTGTACCGGTATATGTAAAACTACTGATATTACAGTGGCGTAGCCAGGATTCTTTGTTAGGGGGCATGACTTTTTTTCAAGGGGGGCAACCAAAATAACCTTTTTATGCACTTACTGTACTGAAGCCTGGTGCAGCGTGCATGTACAGTGTACATTGTACATGACTATGGTACGGTATAGCTGATACTGCATGCGTACTTTGACAAACTAGACCAGAGCACCATCATTTCTTGTTATTGTTTTCAGTTAAGATCGTACCTGCCAATTGGCCGAATTGATTAATTACCAAGCTGGTCATATTTATCAAAGTCACAAATAATGTAAATATCGTATTTTCGTCTGTCAAAGAAAACTCTTCCCGTTTTTTCCCTTTTAAACACATCGCTTGACATAATGGGGGGGGGGGGGGTGCTAGAATGAGTGTTACAAAATAATTTTAGGGGCAGTGCCCCCTTGGCCCCCATGGCTACGCCACTGAAAACTATTCATACTGACATAGCCGAGGACCTACTGAACGACTGTATTAACAAGTATCATTAGGTACTTTCCTTCCACTATGCTGGGAGCAGTCTTAGAGCATCATCGAAGGTATCCATGGCATGCTTTCTAGTGACACGATTTCAGGTATGGGCGTAGGAGTCCAAGTTGATTGGGGAGCGGGGGGGGGGGGGCTGTAACGACTTGCCCGAAAAATATAGCAAAAAATTTTCGCGCGCTCGACGCGCGTTCAACATGTTAATGCACACATCACTGGCATGCGTGCATCGGTTATCACACCGTATGCCAGTTACATACAATCATTTGTCGTGTTACTCCCCTTTCCATATTGATTATAATTTTTGAGATTTCTCTCATGGGGCTGGGGGCATGCATTATGGTGTGTGATAGCGGGCCTGGGGGAGGGGTGTCCCCTTGAAATTTTTCAAAAATTAGGTGTCCTTACATGCAATCTGGTTCCACATGTGCTACCTTTGAAGTAAAATTTGTGTTCAAAAATAAAACGATTTTTAGGCACTTAAAAAAAAAAAAAAAAAAAAAAAAAATCGGCATCATTAAGGTGGGGGGGGGGGGCATGGCCCAATGGCAGGCCCGTAGCCGGGGGGGGGGGGGTTCGGGGGTTCGTACGACGAACCCCCTGCCCAGACCAATTTTTTTAATGGAGTGCTGGCGTTTTCCAGGGCAAATTGTCAATTTGCACAAAATGCACGAAAATGCATATTTAAATCCAAGTGCCCCATTTTGAGGGTAAAATGGCAAATTCGCAAAATTTCCACGAAATCTGGAAGGCTACCGTGGGGGTGGGGTGGGGTTGGGCAACACTCTCAAGCCAATTGAAGTTTGCCATGATATGTGCCTCTGTGAATCATCTATATAATCACAGTACCAACTTCAGTTTTTATGAGACTGGATCACAATAAAAGAGCTATTTTAAGTATTGTTGATCATGTGTTTTTTCCTCCATTTGCTGTAGGTTGGAAGGAAAGATAGGTGTTCATGATGAACACCTATCTAGTGGCGGCGATGGAAAATGAAAAGTGGGGGGGGGGCTGAAGGTATGTTCAGCCCCCAATATTTTTCCAAGTGTTCCAAGAACAAGGAGAATTTCGAAATGAGGGCTGAACTTCTTCTTGCTTAAAACACTCGGGAAGTGCCGTTTCCGGCCATCTTGGGGGTTTGAAAAGCCGAAAATTTTCTTGTACGCTCCGCGCCAACTGATGGTGGCGCTCCGCTTAGATAGTCGACGTACCCCCCCCCCCTGGTAAAAGCTGGCTACGGGCCTGCCAATGGCGGCTGGCCCTCTAAATACACCACTCATAATCATAACATAAGTTTAACCATTAAAACACACTGGTGAATTAATGCCGAATATATAGTTGCCGGTGCAATTCAAATCAGAACTTTATTTTAATTACCAAGAAAGTTTTATTTATATTACATCATGGCATTGGTTTTCCTTCAGTGGGTGCCCAAAAAATTCTCGGCATATTGCCCTAATTTTTACAAAAATATTTGCTTGGGGCTACAGCCCCCAGCCCCAGCCTCCTACTCCTATGATATTAGGAACTGTACGTCCAGGATGACACTGCTTGTGCATTTTTTTTTTTATTGGATCGATAAAACCAGAGCCGGTCTTTTCTCCACCCATAGTTTATTTCAAAATGTGACGTTCGTAAAATTGAAATAACCGAAACATCATTTCTCCTTCGCAAATATTTCATCATCCTGTTTCATCATAGAAAACTAAACAATTCAGCGCAACGTCATTCAACAATCTTTAATAATTAAGTGCCGGTTAAATGCTAATTATTATGCGGCTAGGATTGCTGGCTGAGCTTACAGAGAAACACATCACACAGCACGATTCGTAGTAACCTCTGTTTATTTTAGGTTGAATCACGTTACGTGTCACGCCTACATTCAAGCCTTTTCCTTGCCGCCAATGGCAGCTCACAAGAAGTTATGAATATTTATAACTTAGTGACGTACTCCGTACACATACGGATTTGGCTTGCAAGTGACGAACAGGCGGACAGGAGGTACGTACGTATACAGATCGGCCAGGTGCGCGTGCTAGGTGAAACATCTCATTATAATAAATAGCTCGTACGTGTGCACACGGTTTGGAGTGGCGTGTCTAGTCTAGTCTTTATATCGTACATCGTGTTAACGTTGGCGCTGGATATATAGCAGTGTTGTATTTTGTTAACGTTGCAACCGTGTTCAGTGTTTTGTGAATGAAGCGAAGGAAAATGGGTGTCGTGTGCACATATTTTGGTCTCTTTCTGGCGCTAAATTCGGTATTAGTTTTAGGTCCAGTTAATGGACAACATTCCCATGACCACGGGGATCACGGCCATCATCATCACGGTCATGGGGAGGGAATGGTTCACGATCATATCGACCCCTTTTTGACAGTTAAAACGCATGTGGTCTCAGCTGGACTTTCTGAAATAAAGGCAGGAAATGCAGACGCCATACTCTCTGAAGGCGAAATACACGAGGTTGTCACAACTCTATTGAACCGATTCAACTGTACAGAAAAACTTGTAAGCAACAAAGTTAATTGCACAGTGGTGAGTTTATTTTGAAATCATGTCAGGGTACATGACCCTAACGATATCACACTGCTTACTGGAAATGTAAGTGAAAATGTCGAGAACATTTCTTTGAAAAGTGGGTGTAATTTCAGCCATTGTGGTTGTGAGTATAGGCTGTAGAGCATATGTAACAGTTAAGCGTACCGGAAAAACGCACTTCCCCAGTTTGAATAGCCACGGCGTTCGTGTGTACCCCCGTCACCCTAGGCTAATTCAGGAATTGCTCCTATTATATTATATTCATGTCATCATGTGACAATATTTTTGTTAGTTAGGCCTAGGCCCTACTGGTTAAATTCATGATGCAGAATAACTCCTTGGTTTTAACTTTTATAAATTTTCAGTAAATTTACACTGAGCTCAAAAACATAGGGCTAATGAGAAATACTTGTGAGCAAATATATCATGATGAGGTGATTTGTAGATTTAGCAGAATTTTGAAATAAACTTGGGGCGACCGTGACTGCCAAGATAATATCCCTGGGGCGAGGAGTCTCCCAAGCTGGAGATTGAATAATGGACTTTCTTTGGCAGCAATTTTTAGAGGCAGTCAGTTCATTATAATTTTTGGACGGGTTCAGATTGCAAACAATTAATTGCTAGTTCAATGCTTAACAGGGGTTTATACGACCATCACAATTACTGTCCTTAAAACGAGGTTAGAACAAGGTATGCAAATTTATTTGCATATATAGACAATATATATCTTGTGATTCCCCTTCATCAAAGGATTTCACAACTTTTGCATAATTTTCATGTTTATTCATGTGCAGGGGTAGTGCCAGGATTTGCCTGACAGGAGGGCCAAGCTCCCCAATGGAGGCAGCAACCAATGCCCAAACAAGGGGGCATGTTGCCAACAGGATATGTTGAAGGCAAAACTCAATTTCAAGTCTCTCTTGAAGAAAATTAGAAAATCTTGGACTTTAATCCAAAAATTTAAGAAATTCAGGTTTTTATCGCTTGAGAAAAATCAGGACATTTTAAATTCTTATGATAGGCATAGGAAGCTTTTCGACACTAGGTGGCAACATTCTTTCGAATCGCCATTCTGGGGGAGGTTCTAACTGGAGGGAGGCACCACTCCCCTTTAGAAATTTTTGAATAATTTGAGGGTCCTTAGGTGCCATTTGGTGCAACATATTGGCAAATTTTAAAGTAAATTATTGCAAAATTTTGACATTTCTTACTTAGTTTCAAGGGAAACAAATAAGGGTTTTTGTCCTGGGATTGAGGGGGGGATGGAAGCATAGTTCACCCCACATTTTTGACTGGGGAGCTTTATCCCATGCCATCCCATGCCATGGACTTCATACTTTATTGTACACATTAGGGCTTTTCAACGAAACAGGTAAACTTCTTTTTTGTCAAAATTGTTTACTCCGGGCACTGCAAGTTACACAATTGTATGTCTCCATACTGGCAGGCAACACCGGGTACTGTATTTGGATTTTACAGTACTTTAATATGTGGGCTTAAAATACTGTAGCTGGCAAAAGCTTAGTACCTGGCCTTTAGCCTTTGGAATGGACTTAGAAACTTTTACAGCCTATTTTTAATCCTGAAAGAAAAATATTTGGTGGGTGGTCACTCTCCATGTGGAAGCCATTGAAGGGAGCTGCTACACTTAATGACCTCACCCTGACAGAATATGGGTGTCTGATTAAAGCCTACAGTAACTAGGGGGACCAGCAACAAAGGTTGAAAAGTGGAACAACACCGAATGGAAGTATAACATGTATAACCACATCATGTAACATTTGTGGCCTTTGGTTTCGGTAGTACTTAAAAGGCCATCATCATAGCAAAGTTAAAGGGCCCCAAAGACATGCTAACATGTGCTTGTATCTAGGCGTATGGGGGTCAATAATTTTGGGGGGAGGGATAATTTTTGCCTGAATTTAGAATTTTGGACGAAGTTGCCCGAATTTTGGCCCGCAAAAAGGGCATAGTTCATTTTCTTGGCTGTCTCATTTGCCCGAATGGATCCACTTTTTTTTGCAGGAATTGGGAGGGCATGATAAGCCCCCACCCCCCCCCCCCCCCTCCCAGCCTTGTATGCTTATGTGTGGTTGTTTAGTCTTTTCAAACCATTTCACTGCAGTTAGGGTAGGTCAGAAAAAGCATGCAGACTCAGAGCAGGGAGCTGGAAGACTTCCTGCTCTCTGCTCAGAGCATTTTTTAATCGCCTATTTGAAAAGGGCAGAGGAGGCCTATTGATAAATATTAAACAACATTTTTCTCCACTCGTGCTCGACATGTATATATGTTATACGTTCTATGGAAAGTTTGGCAAAATGCTGGTTTGGTAACTAGCATAGGCAGAAGCACATGCTAATCCATGGGCCATTTTAGTTGTGTCAAGATGTGTTGCCTTTATTCTGTTACACAATGTTAAATACATATATGCAACATGACTTTTTGTGCACCCCTGTGAACTTATGCTCAGATGTTATGATTATGAATGAACAGGCAATTAAACAGGTGTAAATTAGTGTTGTACCGATATTGTCAGAAACCGATATTATCGATTCCCATATTCAACTTTTGACATTTACCGATTCTATACCATAGCACCGATATTTGGGGTATTATACCCTAGGACTTCTATATAGGCTACGCCAAAACAAAGGCTATTGTACACCGTACTTCGTTTACGTGAAGCAAATATTGGACTTGGGTTGTAGTCAGGTGTAAGACAAAAAACGTAACATGGGCTGAGAAATATTGGTTACTACTTTTTGGCATTTTTAGGTGAATTCTGTCGAACGATACTGAACGAAAAATGAGGAATATCGGCCGATACCGAAATGTAATACCCGTTATTGGAACTCGGGTTATAGTCAGATGTAAGACAAAAAACGTAACATGGGCTGAGAAATATTGGTTACCTACTTTTGGCATTTTAAGGTGAATTCTACCGAACGATACTGAACGAAAAATGAGGAATATCTGCCGATACCGAATTGTAATACTGTACCCGTTATCGGTCCAACACCAGTGTAAATGCATTATTGATATTGGTATGCCTTGTAGTGTAGGCCCAGGGCTGGAAAGAAAGTTTATTTCCCAGGAAGGAAGTCAAATTTTCCACAATTCCTCCCATACTTTCATGAACATAAAAGGTGTAAATTTCCCTCCAATGACCAAAATTTCCCTCCAAATACCCAAATTTCCCGGGAAGGAGCCTCCCAGCTTCCCAACTTTTTCCACCCAGGGTGTAGGCCTGTACTTATTTTGGGTACTGAAGTCCCGTTTCACAGGAATCAGTTTCATTATTCTACAGTACAACTCTGACATTACGGAATGACTGCCATGATTACTGTGCCATTGTAACCGCATGTGAAACCGCAAGGCCGACAATACGATCATACTTTTGTCCATGAACGTCGCCATACAAATGTGTGACATTATTCACAGAGGTACTGTATGCAGCATCGTGCACTATACAGGCACGTTATAATTTAGTCCTCTACTTTTCGGACATAAAATTTCCTAAAACTGTTGATTTTTGGTGAATCTCCCTACAATCGGGTAAAGCGCAAGTTTAGACGATGATTTCTTTTGTAGTGAGCATAAGTACTACTAAATTAATAGAAGAGATCGAACTGTCAACAAATCTTTTGAATATATATTTGTTGGACTCGGAAAGGTGAAACATGCAGCTAAAAATTGGAACACAGCCATGGCATACAAGTTGGACCTTGTTCAACTCTTTCTTTCTTTCTTTCTTTCTTTCTTTCTTTCTTTCTTTCTTTCTTTCTTTCTTTCTTTCTTTCTTTCTTCTGCACTTTTCTTTCTTTAATAAAAACTAAGTAAAATGTTAATAAGAGAAAGTACATGAACACAAGGACCAAAATAAAACATACTTTAAAAAAGGTAAACTCTTTTTGGGAAAGCGATCTTATCTACACGGTCATTGCTCATTCATCATCGTCATACATACATTTGATGAA
This sequence comes from Holothuria leucospilota, assembly GCA_029531755.1. Taxonomy (NCBI): domain Eukaryota; kingdom Metazoa; phylum Echinodermata; class Holothuroidea; order Aspidochirotida; family Holothuriidae; genus Holothuria; species Holothuria leucospilota. The sequence goes on from CM055961.1 coordinate 83,717,634, forward strand.
GCTTTGAACAAATTTATGACCGTGTACTAGACGGGCCTAAAGGGTGATGTGAGGGTGTGTAGTAGTACCTTTTGATCCATCCGCGTATTCGCTGTCGCACTTCAGCCTTACTTGGGATTCCATCATCTCAGTGTATAAATATCTGAATCTTCATGTAAGCTTCTAGTATACTCAAACAGTTTAATCGGTGCTGTGGCCGAGTGGATAGAGGCTGTGGCATTTGAAGCGACGAAACTTGGCAACCGGGACGTTCGTAGTTCAATTCCCGGCCGGGTCAAAGTAAGGTGGGTTTTTGATCCAAGAGCAATCTCCTGTAAAGCATTCCCATCTGAACTGGCCTTTCAAAAGAAACCAGATTTGATCTGAATTGTGACGTGAAGTTGTAATTCATAAGCCATATTGGCTTTCCCACATTTGTGGTCGCTTAGCGTGGTAAAATTGCTGCCACTCAAGGCCAGAGTGAATTATTGAATTGTAACAGTGTTATCGTTGAAACAATATTAGTACAGCTTGTATTGTTTATTCTTTCAATTGTTTCCCGTCCCATATCTTTGTGATTGTGCACTAGATGTACATACACCCTCAACTAGCGTTTTTCCCCAGAAATTTAAACAGCCTGCGTTCATTTTAAAGTCCAAGTGCCCCGTTTTCACAATACTGTTTGCAAACATTTTCCTAGTCTCGTCAGGCTCGTTAATCATTGACGGTAGTATATACCATGAGATGTTACCCAAGGACAAGAAGCACGAATTTATCTACTGTATATATATCAGACCATGGAAGCTTACTGCCTCCGAGGAGGTAGTGCTTTAATCCATGATCAGACAGTACGCACTTGAGAATTAAATTCTTTGAGAGACTTTAGTGATCCTTTTCTCAGGTCCTCTCCTAAATGACTTAACCTTCCCCATGAGAGATCCGCCAAGCGGAATATGCCGTACAGCCTGCTACGTAGGTAAAATGAGAGATTTATTCTTTCATTATAGCACACAGTCACACAAAGACAAGACAAGTTCTTTGAAGTGATCAGCATCTGCACTTACGTTCATAGCAATGCTATGAACGTAAGTGCAGATGCTGATCACTTCAAAGAATGCAAGTGTCGAATATGTGCTCCTCTTTTGACGTACATACTCTTGTTATTACGAGTGCAGCCAATATAGGTGCAGGAGTAATACACGTCCGCCAAGCGGGCGACAATCTGCACTGTCGATCAAGTTACGTACCTTCGCAGCAGGTGTCTATTTTTACGTATTTACTTATTACGGGTGCAACCAATATAGGTGCAAGAGTGAAACACGTCCGCCAGGCGGGCAACCCGGTCGACAAGCGTGTACACTTCACCTTTGTAGTTTGCACGACTATAAATACAGTTTGAAGTGATTCAGTTAGCCTACTTTATTATGGTACTCTTTTCCATAATTGAGTAACGTTCGTTTTGGCAAAGCATGTAGCCTGAGCTTTCTTTTGTGAAAATTTGAAAAAAAAATTATCCACATTGCTCCTGAATAGCGAAATATGTATTATAGTCATTATCAGTAGCTTATTTGAAGACGCACTGAACCCTTTCAAAAAGTTCCAGGGAAGTGTACAGAGATAAAAAAAAAGGAATGTGTGCGTGACGACTGCCAATATTGTGACAATGGATAAAATCATATGAAAAATACATCAGTTATAAGGAAAGGGTTTAAGAAAAAAATAATTTTCATATGTGGGAGAGGAACTAAATCTACACAATTTGGTGAAACTTCCATTCAAATCGGACTTGTCGTACTCGAGATATGTCAGCAAATTTAGTTGCAACATTTGTAACCCAAAAGTGTGGGTGCATTTACACTTGATCCGGATCTGATCGCCCTATGTTATCAGCATATCGAATTACGTGTATGGCTTGATCCTGGTGCATTTACACTTGTCTCGTACTCTGATCCACCTCCCTGCATAATGAGTGTTTTTGCAGAAGTGACCTCCAAATAATTTACGTTGAATTACCGTTGATCTCGGGTCACCGTTGTTCCGGGGAGCGTTTACACTACAAGTTTTGATCCCCTGCGCGGGGTCTGATCCTCCCCTCTTACCAGGATCAAAATAGGGCGATCAGATCCGGATCTGATCTGCGTTTACACTACAAATTTGATCTCGAGCAGTGGATCTGACCCCGCGCAGGCGATCAGATCCGGATCTAGTGTAAATGCACCCTGTGATTGAGCCAAGCAGGGTTTATATCACTTCCTCACATTGATGAGAAATGCTTTGTTTCGTTTGTTTTTTCAATCTGTTGTTCTGACCTTGAAGTTAATAGGGATATGACCTCCCCCATGGGGAATGTGAAGTTCGTAAAATTCCCGGATTGTGGGGGAGAAAATTGGTTGTAAAGTGTAAAGAAAAGCAAAAGACTGCTCCACTAATGTGAGGCTATGACAAATGTGCTTGCTTCGAGTTCACTCTGTGTTTAAAATGAAACAACTTTAACTGCTAATATCTTGAGAACCACAGATCGGATTTCAATGAAAATTTCACCGGAATGTTTAGAATGAATACCCCTCTAACATATCAATACTTGATTTGAGCTTAGACCTTTCTTTTAAATTCCTACTCCCGTTTTAGTCGTATAGACTAAAGAGTAGAACAAGTCCATCGTGATCTTCTTGTCGGACACCCCATGCCTTCATAGCAAAGGATGGACAGGAGCTTCTTCTGCTACAGCTCCCTGGACATACCCTATGTAAAATTGAAAAGTGCGACAACAGTGGACTACAACATGCGTTTGCGATAGCCTGCGTAGTGATTCTCTGTTTCTTCTATCCGGCGTACTTCTCATGAATTATGGACAGGGGAATGAGGGGTACTCATGTTATAAGAGTCTGTTAAGTGTCGTCACTGAACGTTCACGTTAGACCTGCAAAGATGACTGCGGACAAACATATTGCCCACGGTTTTGTGTAAAGTTTGGACTTGATTTGGCTTACACTGATATATGCAACATTTTGAAATGCAAAACTTGAAAAAAAAAGAAAGAAGAGAAGGAGAAGGCGAGAAAAAGGAGAAAAGGGGAAAAAGAAAATACAATCTTGTATTTTTGACATTTACGCCTAGTATAGTACACGGTACCGTACGTCAACGCAACAACCAGCGCGAAAAAGACGCAAGCGGTCGTTGGACAACAGTTAGCTCAGTTGGCCTGCGTAGCAGCCTTTAAGACATATTTTTGAAAAAAAAAAAACAGGAGCAAACTTGATGCGCTTCGCAGGGAAATATACCATGCATGCCACTTTCTGACATTGCAATAGCCAGCGCATTTGGTCATACGGTCTCTCCATACATACACCATGAAGAATACATACATCTGCTGCAAAAAATAAGTCCACGGGCGAACCACCTTTGCTCTGCATGCTAAGCACCGCGGTAACCCTCTTGCCGTATTACCTAGGTTCGCAAGTGGCGGCCAGTTGGCCCTTTGCGGCCCGCGACGTGCACGAAAGTAGTCCTCGAATACATGCACTGCAACTGCCAAAAATTACAAAAAAAGAGAGAAAAATGTGATAAAACAAAATGTAAGTTAGCCTATAGAAGTGAAAAACACACACACAGTGACACACACGCACAGCACACTTGTTACAAGTAAACATGCGCGGAAAAAGAGTTTCGTTCTGGGTCATAAGATATTAAACTGTTAAATCATTTGTACTGATGATCTTTTAGCTGTAGACTTGATATGTCTATTCGTTATTCCTGTGGTTGCAACGGCTACAGTACAAATCGTGGAAAACCCCTCAGTTATATTTTAGTTTCGGGGTTTGTTTTGAAAGTGCACAACAAAATTGTGAGATTGTCAAAGTATTCGTGCCTATGGTATGCAGTGGCAAGGCGAGAATAGCAGCAACCGAGAAAAGAGCTATATAGCCGAACGGGAGGGCGTATAATGCGACTACATAGATCGAATACTGGTCTGCAGCTGTAAAAGTAATTGTTTTCTAGACTACTTTCTTTTTCACGTGATGTTATGTCTTTCTGGTCTCGTGATGCATGCGTATAAGGGCATAAGGCTATAGCTAGTACTGAAAAAGGTTATTGGGAGTAACACCTCACGTACTGTGGTGTTACGTTACATCGTAACATGATGTCATATAACCCATGAACTGTGATATTTCTTTTAGGTCCGGGGGTCATTTGCAGAGCAATTGATTTGTAGTCAACATATGACAGTTTCAGGGTTATCAAATGTTCCAGGAATTCAAATAAACAAAACCAAAGAAAGGAGATATAAGTAATGCTTCAATTGTTGAATCGTGTAGACTGCGGAGCGGACGAAATTTTCCGATCAGCCCATCGCTACATTTTAGATCCGTGTGGCCGAAACCGAAGAGAGCCTCTCTGTAGGCTAGTTTGCGTGTTGCATGCGAATCTATGTCAGTTGTGCAAAAACTTCACAGCAGGTGTTAATGATACACCGTAAAAAAGTAGCACTACTGTATACCTTATTGTGACATCACGTACGAGAAAAGTAATAGGAAGTATAATAGACAAAAGATTTAAGGAGATAAAGGGCAAAGATTAGGCACCGGTACTCGTTATCTTGATATATCGTTTGTTACCAGATCATGTAATTGCAACTGTGATGTTGCAACGAAAAACCTCCCGCCGAAGTTCAGAACCAGAACCAGTTCCCACGTTTCTTGGTGGCGCTTTCGTTATTTAACTGAATTTAAAGAAAAAGTATAATTACAAGAAGCGCTCAGGGAAAACTCAAAAAGTGTAAACTTTGTAACTTCCACCGGGGTTTCATGTTGAGTGGACGGAACACAGAAACAGTGGCACACTAAAAGAAAGCTAGTTAGGAAGTAATGTATTGGAGGAGAACCTACTTTATTTCATGCACTTGCAGTAGTTTTACAGTCTTCTGATGAAGGGAACTTATTTGTTGGCAAGGTAACATGCAATTTTAACACTTTTATGCATCTTCAATGGCTTTGAAAAAATAAGATATGAGGATGTACCTTCAATGGCTTTGAAAAAAAATACGATGGGGCATCTGTATATACTCGGAACTTTAGAAAACTACAGGTATGGGCTTCTCCTTTGTGTCATGTATTGTCGGAATATGGCGCATTATCCTTGGCTACTTTTACAAATTACAACCACCCTCACCGTCTTGCAAATGGGCCAACGGCGTACTGTGGCAGTATTACAGTCAGCTTGACATGTACAGGCTATATTAAACTCTCTTCCCAGAAACAAGGGTTATCGAGCGGTTGGTAAATGTTCGTTCTCTATAGCGTGCACACATGGTTATCGGGAACGTTGCCCACTTCTTTATGATTAATTTCAAATGTATGTTCTGATTTTCTTGTGCAATATCACATCTTGTTGAAGGTTACCGGTTCCTACAGTTAAGTTCAGGGCTGTCACGTTTCTGCGTTGTGATGTCCTGTTCATACTCACATGTGGCGTAGTACGCAGAGTACTTGTTTTGGAGTGTATGTACTCTGTAGGCAGTTTTAGACTTCGTCCGGACGAAGCGAATGAACTCACGAAAAACGAACAAACGTCGTTACGTTAAATACGATAACGTTCGTTTTAAAATAATCTTGTCGTATCTCGTAAGTGATAGTTGTTACAGTGTGTACTTATCAACATCGTCACTGCCCTGAACTGTCACAAACAACAATTCTTACTACCACCGTGGGTATACTCTCGCGCAAACCCAAAGATTTGTTACATTTATAAACTTATCTGAATGTTTATTTCCTGGGAAATATTAGCCTATGGAGTACCGAGGAGTGGAAATAGCAAATAATAATCAGACAGATCTGCCATATTAAATTTCAAAATTACAATGAAAAGGGTGACGCCGGGATTTTCTCGGTGGGGTCACGCTCCCGACGAGGGGCGGGTAGTTCTGCTGGGCCCATTTCGTGCAAGCGTTGCAAGCTGTTTATACGAAACACAAACGAGAAGCGAGGGCTAAATTAGCCGAGAGAGTCCTTGGAAGTCCCTCCGGCTGGATACCGAGAGGCGAAGATGAAACGTTACCTCGAAAGGGCTCTGTCATATAAGGAGCTACGTCAGTACCTAGACTGCACCCCACCCATCAAAAAGTGTGCCCAAGACTAATTGCACCAGTCTAGCGCTGGCGCCACGGCACCGCTGTCACAAGTATACTTTAAAGCTAGCTGAATATTAGAACAGGGTTGATCAACCTTTTGTGACTCGGGTAAAGTCGAGGCTTACGTTTGGTTGTTGAAATTACCCGGCAGAGGACCACCTTTAACCTTTCACTCTCTGGCAATTACGTAAAAAAAGAACTTGAAACCAAGTTGCACTTCTTTTTTAAAACTTAACCAGAGTGCACAGTAAGATTATGAAGTTAAGTATTATTGATCCTGGTAAGTAGGTGATATAGACCAAGACTTAAAGCTTCTGGACTTACTTGATTGGGGTTATTGAATCCCAAATTTTCGTTACCTATCACGTTAGTACCGGGTAGTTAACTCCGGCAATTTTATTCTTATCCTTGCAAACAGACAGGATAAGTTTGGAAAGTCAGCATTCATGTATAGGCCTGCTACTAAAATTCCGACTGAGTAGGCTGAGGATTTGGATAAACTACTTAAAAATATTCGTCATAAAAAGAATTAACATTTTTTTTTTCCGGCGGACACTTCGCGGCGAGATGGTGCTCTTCGTCATACCGGTTGAGATACATGTAGCATAAACCTTACTAAACCCGTTCAGTTCAGCCTGCGCTTGTTCGAATCACAGAATTCTTATAAAGAGGTTCTCACTCATGAATGCACGGCGCGAGGAAGTCGGGGTAACCCTGCTGTAAGGGACTTGCTGCTTTTGGTCTTTCACTTGCTCTTCGCCGTGAGGGAAAAACTAAACTCCCCACCCCTCCCCAAAATCGAAGCCTAATGCTTCGATTGTTTGAACAGTTTGTCCAGACTGTTGTCCAGGCAGTGTCATAGCTCGGGGGGGGGGGCATGAGGGGGCATGTGCCCCCACGATAAAGCCGCGCCACCCCAGGTGCCCCGTGGAAACTTTTGGAATGCACTGTCTGTTTATAAGCCCTATAGGGATGGAGAGAATTGAGAAATTGGCCCCCGGGAAGGTTCGTGACCCCCAGTGCTCAGAAAATCCTGGCTACGCCATTGTGCCCAGGTAGTAATTTCATGGAGGTAGATTTGCACCATCTCTTATAGCTTCGCTTATGAATTTTTCAGTGTGATAGTTTGTATCTGAACACCACATGTTCTGCCCATTCCAGCATACTTCATCTGCCACATACATAGTTTTTTTGTTTTTGCTGTCTCATGAAATGGAATTTTTCTCAATTTCACCATTTTAACAATGTTCTGATATGAATAAACAGCCCATTTACAGCAATGAAAGTCTTTAACTCGAAGCCGTTATAAACCGTCACACAGTTTTATTGACTCTCGTTTTATCTTGCTAAATACTAGTGTGGTCCGGCTTAAATAGTACCAAAATTGAGCGCCGCTACGCAGGCTCGCTCTGGCAATGCACATCACGTGACCAGATCGTTTGAAAATCCTCACAGGAATGAAAAAACGGATCTCTCGCACAGATCTTTTCGAAACGACTATGGCTTTAGCTACACAAACGCAAAGGCCCAAAACTAGGGTATAGACTGGAAACGGCATTATACTGTACTGCAGCCTGTAGCCTGCTTGGAAGACTTGTTTCTTGCACAGCAGAACCAGTGCCGGATTAACCCCATGGCAGAACCGGCATATGCCGGGAGCCCCCGCGTTTTGGGGGCCCCCGCGGGCATTGAGACCCACATTATTTTGATTTACTGGTTGTCGGGCTTACGTTTTCGTGTGTGTGCACTTTTGCCATGCCTTAACACTATCTGGCATATAATGTATAATAACTGTCATGTATCACTGTATAATGTGTAAAAGCAGCTATTAGTTATTAGCGGTTAAAAGCTAAAATTTAATCTGTTGAGTGTTATTAATTTTGTGTAAGCGGGTGGGTGAGGGGGAAGGAGGTTAAACTTGTAAAATGGGCCCCACTATAGAAAGTGCCGGGGGCCCCACACAACGCTAATCCGGCCCTGAGCAGAACACTTGCTCGCAGAAGTAAGTTACATAGATAGACGGAGAGAAAACCGCGAAGTCATGTTTGGCATTTCACGTTAGCAGGCGGTGGTCTTGTTAATACCATGGAAGTACTGTATTGCACTACCTCCGAGGTAGTACTTCCATGTATTTTCTCATTTGGTACCGCACGCAGTATTTATTTGATCAAGAAGCTATATGACCTCGATCTGTACTTACATGCAGACGATATCCTGTGCAATTGTTTCTGTCATCAGTTAAATTTTTGCAAATATGTTGCGTAGTTCGCAATTTTGCGCGCCGTACTTGACCTTGGGAAGACTTGGGATGTTTGTTGTATGATGTTGGGAATTTCTAAACAACCTGCTGGCTACCTTTAGTCATGGTCACCCTGACGTGTGGGGACGGATTTACATTTGGTCTTTTTAATTAGTATTTCCTTATCCCTCGACATGTGAAAGACCAAAAGATAGGACGCGTCTGAATGCAGGGTTATCCGTAATACCGTTACCACTGTCGCAGATACATCACATGGAACTGCATGCACTGTATGACCAGGGCCAGGGAGTTACTAGCCTGCGTAGCGCCTCTGTGGCTTCCCCCTCCTAGCCTGCCGGCGATAGCCAAGAATTCCTCACAGTCCATAAAACAAGTATTTCATTAACATATATTAGCTTCATATTGGACAACGGCAATTGGTCTAAAGCTTCTTATGAATATGGTTATTACGAACCTATTGAAGGAAAACGTACTGAATACTCATCTTATGATTATTCATATATATTAAGTTCAGTTTAGTTGCTATGTGCAAAATTCTTCAGTATTTACTTTAAAACGAAAAGTAATTTACCCGTTGAAAAGGGAATATTTTTTAACAAACTATATTAATAAATTATATTTTAATACTTTCAAGCATTACTTTCCGTAAGTTTTCTACGCAGATGGAAGAATTTGTTTCTAAAGCCTGCGGACGTAAGTTTTTCGTAGCGATTAGCTGGACGAAAAAAGTGCGTGCTAAACGCTATGACAGCTTATTGAAAATCAGTTGTAAAATGGTGGTAAGCCATTGTATTCCAACCGCGGGAATGACGTTTATGACGCATACGACGTCACTGGGACACTGGGAATGCATGCAGCACTTTCGGCGGGAAGTGTGCCAATTAGGCCTACCATGCAAATGAAGAATCATCAAGATGCAAAGGCGATATAAACGAGTGTGGAATTTATACGATATTGGCTGTACCACCTGAAATTCGTTCAACTCGGGAAAGGGACAGCACGCGGGGTAGGGGAAGTGAGTGTGAGAGTGAGTGTGAGTAGCCTGAGGGACAGGAAAGGATAGGATGAGAATAGAGCGGAAGGGAATGATAGCCTGCCAGGGGATTAGGTGTCGGCTCGGCTCAACGGCCGTCACACGACCGAAGACAAAAATAGTCTGACCGTGCAGGCTTCAGCAGTGAGTCTGAACTCTTTATCCCCTACTCCTAAGCCATAGGGCCTACTTGAAAAATGAATTATCACCTGGCATGAGTCGCCGCCATGTTAATATCTCTACAATTCAGTCATGATCGCTTGTAACCTAGGGGATACTTAAAACAATTTTAGCCAGTTCAGTTCAGTTTCGTTTCGTTTCGTTTATTGTTTTTTCGCTTTATATATACAACAAAATAAAGAATATGAATTTTACATAGGAATTTATGTACATACATAAGCGAAAGGAAGTACACAAAAACTCCAGAGGGCTTGAATACGTGCACTCCCTATAAAGAAAGAGAAAAACAAAACAAGCAAACAAACAAACTGCTTCAACAGTAGCAAAAAACAAGTGAACAAAAACAAAAAAAAGGTCAAAAGAAGAGAAAGAACTACCCCAATGAGAAACCCATCCACCCCACCCCCTCCACCCCTACCCCCACTACCCCAGCGAGAAACCCAACCCCATCCACACCCCCTCCCCCCAGCAACGTCGACGGAGAAGACGCTGCTAGAGACAATTTAGAGAAAAAAACGTGATAATCAGAAGTCTACGGAATGAACTCAGTGAAGTACCAGTAAGATTAAGTCTAGTAGTCTTGAATACAATTACATGAAATACTTTTCCTGAAGGATTTGGTGATTTGTTTAGCTATGACAGAGGACGGGAGGGAATTCCAGAGCCGAAGGGCACGATTGCAAAGAGAGTTGTGTTGTAAAGAGTTTCGGAGTTTTGAGTCCAGATGCGAGGATGCAGATTGCCGAGTGTTGTGATCATAAATTGAAACGTTGTGTGAAAAACAGTTTGAAAATTGACTGGGCAGGAGGTCGTGTAAGGATCGATAAGTGAATGTGGCAATGTTGGTGTTAAAAATATCAGTAAGTTTCAGAAGATTCAGTGACTTGAACAAGGAACTATATGGTCACTTGGTTTGGAGCTAGTGATGTGTCGAATAGCTCTCTCTTGTAAGACATTTCACTTATCGAAAAGAGAACGACTTGTACTAGACCAAGCAATTGAACAATAGTTAAGATGAGGATAGCTTAAGGCGAAATGAATTGAACGAAGAGCATTTCTAGGTACGATAAACTTAAGCTTTCCTAGTATACCGACAACTTTAGCGATCTGGGACGAAATATTACACACATGCTCATTCCAAGAAAGCTTAGAATCAATATGAACAGTAGCGTGTTCAAAGGGGGGGGGGCACTGCCCCCCACCTCTGAAGCCAGTCAGGGGAAAATCTCTTAGTCGGGGGATTTAAGGGTTAGGGGAAGAGAAAAAGATTGAAGAGACACTGAGCACTCAGCAGCGATGGCGCCAGGTGGGGGCGGGGAGCCCCATCGGGGAGTCTTAATCGATACGATAGAGTATGCAGGTGATAGAGTATCCCCGACGGCGCCTGAGGGAGGACAATTTCTCTAATAAGAACCCAAATTTTTCGGCGCGCTACGCGCGCTGTATAGTTACTCCATGATCTTCAGCAGTTCCATTCCACATTGCTAGAAAGCACATGTCCTGCCAACCTTACCACGAAACATGTAGGCAGAGAACACTGTTCAAGTGGAGGTCGAAAATTTCATCGCATGTCGCTAAGCCTAGTTACTGTTCTCTAATGTGTGTCATGCGGTACGGTCAGTTTGTGAGCGACTCACGGACCAAAGTTTGGCTGTTTCACAGGGTAGTCCAAGTGTTTCGATAATATGTATGTTATCCCCGATATGGTCTAGAACCCCTTCAGTTTTTCTTTTTTGTTTTCTTTATGTTCTTGATCACATATCTTTTTTTGTGTAAGCCCACCAAAAATTTTCGCGCGCTTTGCAAATTCAAGTTTCAGATTCGAAAGAACACTATATAAAGTGGGCAAATCGGCTCATGAAGTATTAAGTGATATCATGTAAAATATGCCCTGAAATGGCATGGGATAATAAGTCATATCCCCTTGTCACCACCTCTTCGACAGAGGGGCTGTCGAACCTTGGGGTGGCTGGCATGGCCCAGCCCTCTGAAAATGCTGTCGCCACCCATGATCTGTTTACTTATTTCGGCTTTCAAAGGGTCATTTCTACAATGAAACCCAAGATTTGCGGTACGCTTTGCCCACTCTTCCACAGTTCTGTTACTTATAGCCTAGCTAAATAAAATACAAACCATTTCCACCTTTTCAAGTAACTGAAGAAGTAGAATTCATGAATTTATGTAAAAGTTGGGAATTTCACCTCATTTCACGTTATTCAGTAAATGTTCTCTTGGGCCTGTTGTGCGCAACGGCTATAGTGACAAGAGGAGAGAAGTACAATGTAAGTTATGCCCGATAGGAACCAACTGCCCGGACAATTGACCTTTATTAGCTTTTAATAATTATACCGATTCTTTTTAGTGAAGGATAACCCAAAAAATTTTCGCTCGTTTTGCAATTTCACACTTTAGATTCTGGGGAAAACATTAAATCAGCCCCGAAACTACGTTCCTCTAGTATATACACCCATTTTATGAAATATATGTCCCGCAATGGCATGGTTTAGTACACAGATTTTCTTCAGGTCCCTCCTCACCATCCCCTTGACGGCATCGGGGCTGTCGGGGCTTCAGGTCGCTGCCTCCGCCCGTCTGGCCACCTGTCGGGCAAATCCTGGCGCCATCCCTGGCACTCAAAACTTAGAAGTAGCCTACAGAATGATATTAGAAGAGAATTTTTTTTTTCATTTTTTGGTCGTTTACCAAAGGATAGAGCTCTTCCAATTGTCCTCCAGTGAATAATCAGACAGGATGCTATCAATATCAATATCTGTCTCATATGGTGCAGGTAGGCCTACTATCATTAAGTTCCCTTCGCCCTTCGCCCTTCGCGCTAGTCACTTTAACCATCTGTAATGGTAAACTATATAGGTTTAAGGATGAAACAGTGCTGTTAACTTTTGCGATCATCTCAAGCAGTCCTTGACTGGCCTCGTGATCTTTAACGCAGTCCTGTCAATGTATGTGACACATACTGTAGCACACTGCAGCTTTCAACGCATAGAGGATAACCTGAACTCTCCGTCACTGACATCGAATTTTACAAAATCTGAAACAAACGAAACCTGATCAATAAGGCCTCTAGAACCAATTTAGGGCGGTCTTATTACCTTATGTTGCAGGAGCTTCGGGGGGCTTCGCCCCCTGGACCCCCACCGGGGCTCTGCCCCTGGACCCCGCCAGAGGCCCTGGCACGGGCCCCTGGACCCCACGCGTGCAAACTCGCGCTTCGCGCTCGTGGTGCACCATCGGTGCACTTGTCACACCCCTCCATGTCAGTCGGGGGAATCACAGGTTGTGCCCCCCACCTTCGAAATCCTGCACACGCCACTGAATATGAATCCCCAGAAATTTAACATTTTCCACATGTTGTAAGTAATTGCCATCAATAGAAATTTTAAACTTATGACCCCCGTTAATATTGTCATTATTAAAAAACAATGAAGTTCGTTTTTGCTACATTTAGGGAAAAGTTATTCACAGTGAACCAATCGAAATAGAGCTTGAGTTCACGGCACACTAGCTCCTCCAGACGCTGGGGATCAGAGTCGCTGAAAAATATATTAGTGTCGTCAGCAAACAGTACGAGTGAAGGATTCTTTGAAACATTGGAAGTATCATTTACATAAATTATGAAAAAAGGGGTCCAAGAATAGAACCCTGTGGAACACCACATTTTTCCTTTTTTAGGTCAGAGTTAACGCCATTGAGAGAAGTAAATTGTTGTCTGTTAGAAAGGAATGAATAGATTCTATTGTACATGACTTTTTCTAAGATCTTTGACAGACAGGGGAGGACTGAAATAGGACGGTAATTTACAAGCTTATGTTTGTCACCTTCGCGTCACTCTATTCATTATTCATAAGCCGAGGAACAGATTTCAACGTCAGGGATTAATTATTAAAAACATTATTTCGGCGGGCGCAAATTTTTCCCCACTAGGTTATGGGCAAATGATGTCAATGGACCAGTCAACTTCTTGGAAATTGGCCACGTCCATACTCCCGAAGTGAAAGTTTCTCTACATTTTTTGGTAATTCTGACGCCGGATTATGAAATAACATGCCAAATTTCATATGAGCCTTAACCTTTATTTTAACACTAAACACTATTTTGAAACAATTATCAGAATTCATGATAATTCGGAATTTCCCATAACCTCGTGGGAAAAGAAATTCAGCCTCTCGCGGTTGGTATACCAATAATGATACCGTAAACCATCAAAAAATGGAAGGTCATCTCCCAAGAGACGTTTAAATGCAAGAGAACTTTACATAAATGGAAAATACAGATGACGTATCCTTGCAGCAGATAAGAACTGGTCAGCAACGAGTATGAAGTTGAATATACTAAGAGCACTTTCAAAAGTTATTTACGGTGAAAGTAAAACCTGGGTAATCCTACTGTCACGTACTGCACTAGTTCCACGAATCGCTCAATTCCTGCGTACAGTCACAGGCAGTTCTAGCGTTATATAGTACATACATATATATATAAATAGACAAGGTAGCGCACTTCTTCCACACAAAGGCGTTCAGTAGCCAGATTTGGCCTATTTGGCCATATATGCACGAGTACATGGCCAAGTTAGTAAAAAATTTGCCAGTTTGGCCAAAGCATTTGAGGATTTGGCCATATTAGTGCATTGCAGCCAAATCTGGCTACTGAACGCCTTGGTGTGGAAGAAGTGCGCTACCTTGTCTATTTATATACGTGTATGTACTATATAACGCTAGAACTGCCTGTGCGTACAGTATACTATAGGTTATATGAAATATTGCGCATTTTTAGCGGTTTTCGCAAATATCTTCGTAAACTTACTCATCATATTAATGAAGTTATAACCAGGAAAATTTGAGATCAATGTTTGTGTGACGAGCCTAACCTAAACTCATTTGTTTTGCGTATGTGCAAAGCCTAACAGTTAGATTTAGGCTTCATTACCAGGCCTACAAAGCCTATCCTTCCCTATTCTTTTTTTTCTCATCTCGTTTGCACTTTTCACTGCTTTCAGGCTACTCTGCAAGCCTAAGTTAGGTAGTACAGTAAGTTATTATTCTAACATTATTAGCCTAGGCCTATATCCCAACGTTAGGCTAGCTATCACCAAGTTAACTTACTGTACTTGAGGGTCTAGTTTACTTCATATTAGGCCTACTGTAGCCTGCTTGAGGCTTTAGCCTAGGCCAATATGCCTAGATAGGTTAGCTACTGTAGCTCGTACTGTCCTTTATTTATAGCTTAAGTTTTTAGATATTGTATCATTTCCTGTTCTAATCTTGTACTGTATCCATAGGCGCAAGAAGCTTTTTGAGACCCGGTGGGAGCGGCTGTACCTTGTTTCGGATCGCTGTCCTGGGGAGGGGTCTAAGGGGTCTCCCCTTTGGAAAATTTTTGAGTATTTGAGGGTCCTCATATGCAATTTGGTGCAACATTTTGGACAAACTTTAAGGGAAACTACTGCAAATTTTTGGCATTTCTTACAGAAGAGACAAATAAGGGGCTTTTGCTCTTGGATCTTGGGGGGCAGAAGTATATTTCAGCCCCTTCCCCCACATTTTTTGCTGGGGGGCTAAAGCCCCCCAGCTCCTCCCTTCCTATGCCTATGACTGTATCTTCGTGTAGGTTACTTATGGCTGAAGACCAACTTATTTGTTGTGAAGATTGTGGTATGTGGGCAGAGTTTGCTAATTTGGGGCTAAATTGTACTTTTAAAGAAGCATCTAGAGATACCTGTGTTTTTGTTTGTCAGATGTGTAACTGCCTACTGCAAAGGAACTTGAAGGACTCTTGGCTGCTGCTGACAGCTCAAACTGGTGGGTTCCAGTACAGAAAGGTAGAAAGCCTGTTTTGTAATTGCAGAGGGTTGTCCAGCTGCTGAGATGTCAAATTGTTTTGTGGGATTACCAGTGGAGGATATTGTTCAAGAGGTTGTAGAGGAATCAAAGGAAGGGGACTCTGATATTTCTGGTGGTCTGTGGGAGGGTGAAAAGGCTAAGGGTAAGGTTCTGTTTGTTGGGGACTCCATTAATCAGTTTACTGATTGGGAATTTTGTAAGAGAGACTGAAAGAAAAGGGTATTAAAGGATTTGTCTCCCAGGTGCAAGAATTGAGGACATCTCGGCCAGAGTTAGCAAAATTGTTGGGGACGAGGAAGTTGTAGCTGTGCAAGTGGGCACTAATAATCTCAGTCGGGACAATCAAATTTCACTTAGGTCAACGTTTAAGGAACTGATTTGTAGGCTTAAGTCGACACGTACGAAAGGGGCTGTTTGTGGTATTCTCCCTCGGTTTGATAGGAAGGTCTCTTGGGGCAAAATTTTGCGATTTAATGAGTGGTTGAAAAACGAGTGTGCTCTTGAGGGTTTTCTCTTTGTTGATACCTGGGCTGGTTTTGCAAATAGGAGGGATTTTTTTGCTAAAGATTGCTTGCACTTGTATAGCATAGGGGCTAACGAGTTGGGCAGGCTGGTTTCTCGTGCTGTTGATTCTCAGGTGTCAAACTAGAGTCAGGGGTGAGGTCAGTCAAGAATGGGGGGGGGGGGGATTCTGAGTTTTATTGTGCTCAGAGTGTTTGTGTTAGTAGCAAGGAGAAGCATTTATCTAGGGCAGCTTGTGGAATGAACGTCATGTTTGCGAATGTTTACAGCCTTTTCAATAAGTTCAGTGAGTTCCTTGCTTATATTTCCATAGAAAATCCAGACATAGTTGGGGTTACCGAAACTTGGCGCCATAGCGAGCTCAGCAACTGAAATTCAGGTTCCTTGGTACAAAATTTTCAGGCAGATAGGGCTGATACTGTCTGTGGTAGAGGTGGAGGGGTTTTACTGTATGTCAAGGATAGCATAAATTGTGTTGATGTCACCAACAAGTTTTTTTCTAGATTTTCTAACTGCTTGTGATGTGAACTTAGTTTTATCAAAGAGTCGGCACTCCTTTAGTTGTTGTTGGTATTATTTATTGTTCACCAAATTCTTGTGCTGATAATAATCAGTGTTTGCTCGAAAGTTTTAGGTAAGTCTCTTCGAAAAGGGCAGTTGTGTTTGGGGAGTCAACTTTCCTGATATCAGGGAGTTGCTGTTTGGCTGGAGATTTGTCTTCACAATCTCTTTGAAGTCACCAAGTTACCGACATGTAACATAACACTCTTATGAAAACAGCTACAGAAGGTGCAATAAAACTGCGTGTGTGGTAACCAATTTGCATACCCCGCACACACTGTACTACAGCGCTAGCTTCGGCTCACCGTGTAAACAGCAACTAGCCTAGTAAGAGTAATCTCGATGTGAGAACGTGTATACATAATGGTCTACTCACTAAATACAGTCGAGAATGTTAACTACAGTCAGGGTCACCCTGATTAGATTTTGCCATAGCTGAGTAATACAAGCTGCATGCTTTGACTACACACACTAATGTATATAAAACAAACACTTGCCATAATGACAACGAGAACTAAAAATAAAAGCAGCAAAGACCACAAAATCGACATAAATCACTTAACTTATTGCCAATTCACATTTCTACCTAAAATAATAACGATGCTGAACTGAAAAAGGTTGTTTTTCTATCCCGATAAAGATCTCGCATCTTACCCATCAAAAGATTATGTCCAAGCTAGTTCTGCACGTATATTACAACTGTAACACCTCACTTATATTCTACTGTGCAATGGTGAATTTCCCACCAATTGCCAAAATTTCCCTCTGAATACCAAAGTTTCCCAGGAAGGAGCCTCCCAGCTTCCAAACTTTTTCCGTATTGTACATGCTGAAGAAGGGGGTGGTGGGGGAGGGGATGCTGTGTTTGTCCTTTTTTGGCTATTTGCTGTATGTACTGTACCTCCAAAAAGGCTTAGTTTCATTTCTTATGTCTTATCATACCATTAATGTAGTTTGTATGGGAGGTTTCTCTTTTCTCTTGGGTAACTCAGCCCATTTGTCTTTGACATCATTTAAGTAGAAAGGCTTTCACTATGGGAATCCAGGATACTGGTAAGCTGATTTCAACGAGTATGCCGTCGAAGATCTTGAAGGTCTTCAAGACCTTCGACAGTGTACTCCTTGAAATCATCTTACTAGTCTTTGATATCGTGTATGGAGTTTTTTGAAAATAACATGCAGTCTCTCCTGTCTTCTGATCAGCCTGTAAATGCTCTCAGCAGGGCTGGAAAATATGTTTATTTCCTGAGAAGGGAAGTACAATTTTCCTCAATTCTTTCCATATTTTCATACACAAAAAAGGGAAATTTCCCTCCAAATGCCAAAATTTCCTGGGAAGGAGCCTCCCAGCTTCCCGACTTTTTCCACCCATGGCTCTCAGTAACCCAAGGAAGGAACGTTCTGGCTCTAGTTGTTTTAATGGGTACTTTCTTCTTTACCGTCAACTTTCAAGGGAGGGCTTCATCAGTTGCCAGTTCTCATCTACTGAGCTATTATCGGTGGTGTAACTTTGGTTAGGGTGCCCAGGGGCAAGAATGGGTTGAGTGCCCCCTGACCAAATGACATGTGCACATGGTGCAGCAGAGCCGCTTAAGTTTTGAAAGCCATGGGCACTTACAAATGACACTTAACCTTCCGATCAGTTTTTATTTGTTTTAAATAACTAATCACGTTAAAGATGACGGGTCGTCATATTCAGTGATGAGAAATTGAGGTTAGGTTAGGTTAGGTTTAGATGAGGTTTAACGTCCCCGTTTCCAACCAATTGGTTCAAGTCGAGACGACCACTGCCTTTTTTCCAGTTGTGGCTCACTGGCTTGTTTTCCCTACTCCATTGCATGTTGACTGACGTGATAAATAGGCCTGTTCAAAATGAATTGGTACTGTAATACCTGTGAACCCCACACGATTCCTGTAAAGGCGTGTTCATAGTCGAAACAGTAATCACAACATGATGACATACCTGTACTACAGTAGGGGCCAATATTATGCACTCTGCATTTAAAGATTATTTAGATGGATGGAAAATGGACAAAAAACAGGTTTTGTGCTAACGTTTATTCCACACGCGATCGTTTAGCGATTAATCGCTACACAGTCACAGCCTGACCTCACAGATCGTGTCTTAAATGTATTTGTTTGTTCTTCAACAGTGTTCGTCAGTTCTCACCAAACGTATCTTTGATGTTTTGCAAGTCAACCAAGAGGATGGACTCACTGAGAGACAATTTGAAGATGCATCTCCAATACTACTCAATGCACTCACAACAAGTAACTTTGCTTTTGCCTGTGATGAAAGTAATGCTCTCCCCACCCCTGGGGATTACTTGACTGCCCTTGCAAGCAGGCAGGGGACCCCTGATAGGGTCACAAAGGAGGAGATGGCATCTTTGTTGGAAAGTTTGCATCAGACTTACACTCCTGCTACTCTTGGCAAGGTACAGTACAATCAAAATTGTCTTCTCAAGGAGCCAGTCAGCTACACTGTACAGTGGTGGATTTTCCTCGGATGATCAATTTGTCATATTGCACAGAGCTCCCAACCCTCTCGCTGTGGGTGGAAAATTTCCGAAAATCCTCTCTTGGTCCCTCCTTTCCAATGTGTCCTAGCTGTTATTTTCCCTCCCAGAGGAAAATGTTGGCTGATGTGCGCCAGCTTCCATGAGTGGTAGTCAGAAAGCCATAACAAAGGCATCTTTATTATGCAAGGCATGCAACACGGCTTTTATAAAGTTTTTTGCCCCTAAAGCCCGCTGTATTTCATTTCCAGTCTACAATGTTAAAAGAAAGAGTGTTTTCCATCCATACAGTGTACATCACAGACAAATGGATCTTGAAGCAACAAAAACACTGAGAAGTATAGAACTTCTGGGCACTCCGCCGGTCCGCCCACTGGACCTCTCTAGGGGTTTTCCCCTAGACCCCACCCATTAAGGGCTTTGCGCTTTGTGCTCGCTGTGCACTTCATGCACATTTCCACTTATCATATCCTTATATCCCTAGTTTGAATTCAGAAATGTTGGGAGCTCTGTATTGCACGATCATGTATCCACCATGTTGCTAAACTGTCTCTTTCTAATTGCAAAGACAGAGGAAAAATTACTTTAGGTTCCATCAGCTTTAAAAGAAGGGTCTAGCTCAAATGAAGTTTTGGTATGTTAGAGGGGTACTTATCCTAAGCATTCTGGTGAAATTTGCATTGAAATCTGACGTGTGGGTCTCAAGATTTTAGCAGTTAAAGTTGTCACATTTTCAACACAAAGTGAACTTCAAAGCAAGCACTTAATGACATCATAGCTTCACATTAATGAGCAGTCTTTGGTTTTTGTTTTAACTTCACAACCAATTTCCTCCACAATCCCATGTTATCAGGATGTAATTACCTGAGAGGCATGGGAATTTTTCAAACTTCTAATTCCCAATGGAGAGCTCCTGTTACTATTAACAGACTGAAAAAACAAAGGTTTAGTTAAGCATTTCTCATCAATGTGAGGAAGTGATATCCCCTGCTTGTCTCAAGCACACTGTGGGTCACAAATGTAGTAACTTCATTTGCTGATATCTTGAGTGTACATGTCCGATTTGAATGAGAGAACTTTTCACCAGTTTTCATAGGTTGAGTTCCTCTTTCCCATATCTTTGTTA
This sequence comes from Holothuria leucospilota, assembly GCA_029531755.1. NCBI lineage: Eukaryota > Metazoa > Echinodermata > Holothuroidea > Aspidochirotida > Holothuriidae > Holothuria > Holothuria leucospilota. The sequence goes on from CM055961.1 coordinate 83,737,799, forward strand.
AGTTTTTGCTTTTAAAACCCTCTTTAGATCTAAAGGTGCTCATTGAGTTTATTGAATATTTTGACAAGTATGAAGGAAATTATTGCATGACAATGCTTCTAACTAGCCTCATTAGCCATTTATCACTTCCTATAGAATACCAAAAATGTGAAAAATTAGAAGTTTCTGTGGCCTTGTGAGCTTGTAGTTTGTGATGCTCGTCCATGTCCTTGATAGATCAGCCTCTCTGGAAAATGCAACTTGTATCTACAACTAAAGCCTTGATCTCAACAGTTGTTCGTAAGTGGAGTTGAGAGCTTGCCAATCAAGTTGGTACAAGGTTCACTCATTGGTTGTATTTGAACAGGGCTTGGATATGATCAATACCTACTGGAAATGGCAAAAGTTTCTAGTCACAAATTTGTAATAAATGATTCTAATCATTGTGTGACTATTTACCATTAAAATTTGAGTAAAACTCAACAGGTGTGACAAACATCATGAAATTCATGAACCAACTCAATAAATTTACCTCTATGCACAGTGTATTCAAAAATTTGGCTTCCATGGCTGGGGTTGCCTCCACTGTATATTCTGTGTACATTGGTCTCAAAATATTGTTAGTAAAATTGTTACAGGTTTTCTGCTCATGTCAATGGAGCATGGTTTATTATTTTGGAAAAAAGTTGCTCATCTCATTTCTGTGACTTGAAAGTTATGAAGAGTTTTGAATATGTGACAGGTGTTTATTGAACCTTACTGTACAGTACAGTGCCTTGAGTATTTGGATTGTTTTAAATTACCGAGCAAGTGGTACAGTGGTTATGGTCCACGACTTCCAATCATGAGGTCATATGTTCGAATCCCATCTCGGACATAAAAATTGTCGTCTAGTTTCTGGGTTGTTGTCTGTTGTCTGCTATCCCTTTAATAATCGTAGACGTTAAACTGTGAGTTTGTCTCAAGAAACTGGCATTGCCAGCTTGGCATAATAGCCTACTCCACGATTGGAGGGTTGCCGAGTTCCTGCATGTTGAGGGAGGATCAGTACAGTACTTACTGTATTTAAACGAATGAAGGTACCCTGAAGTTTCATATTGTGTATATTTGTTATCAAGCATCAATCTACTGTACACAAACAGTGTCAGTCATACTTAGGTAAACACAAATACGTAAGACTACTAGCACAACTTCAGTATGATGTATTCAGTAGAGCTGGCTATTAATCATGCAATTTATGGCTACTCATGACTTTCACACATTCTCACAATGCTGTGAATTAATTTTGAAAGGGGCTAGGCACTCTTTTTTTGGGAGGGGGAGGGGGTGACAGATCAGAAATCACCTTGGGGTTTCTTTGAACAAAAAGGGTAGTGCACCAAAGCATCTTCCAAAATTAAAACAAGGACACACGAGTTCATTCTTGAAAGATGAGAAAATACAGTGGGAAGGCTGTTGGGAGTACAGTTAATACAAAATTACAAAATCAACCCCCATGAGAAAGAGCGATACTGAAGTCCAAGGTACAAATGCTGTGTAAATTATATGTATGCCAAGTAATTGAGTGGCAGAAGAGCTCTGGCATTGATCCAAACAAATGTCAAGGCAATATACTGTTGTTGGTCAGCCATCAATTTTAGGAGTAGAGGCCTGGTCTACATATTTGTATGTTTATAATTGCCTTGTGTGAACTTTGAACTTTCTTTTTTGTTTTCAGTGCTTTGACACAGATGAATTATTCCAGGAGGTGTATGACGTCAGTTTGGGGGCTTCATTGGCTGAAATGAGCCACTTGGCTCCCCTTATAGTGGCTTATTTACTAGAGGGGTACTGCATAGGGCCAGCGCAGTACCCTAACCCTGATTCATTCCTAGAAGATATCATTGCCATGTATGGACACGATGGTGTCATTCCATTGGTTGGTGAGTGAGTCTGGACTGTTTTTGCTATACCTTGTCACTTGCCTTCCTTGACCTTGAAGAAGCTGGTAGACTCTGAGTAAAATCTAGGAGAAAAGTGAAATGTTAGGGTGAATAACAGCATGTTCACATTGTGTGGCAGTTGGTGGTTGAAGGGGTGGGTAAAATCAGATTTTGCTGAAGGCCCCTAAAAGACTTTGGCAGGCCTTGCTGAAAAAGATGTATAAAGGTTATGGCTTGATATAAAAGACACTGAACATCATTACAAGACTAAAAGGTCTGGTGAAAGGAAAATGGCATACAGTAGTTGGATATTTGATGTAAAAAAAAAAATTAAAAAACTCAGAAAACACCAGACGTTTGCGCCAACATCCTTTTATATATTGACTAATTTTATAAGCCAATTTCTATTTTACATTCACTTAAAACATACACAGGTTATAGGTAGACAGAGAGAAAATTTTGGTTCACTATAAATGCAGAGCTAAATAGAAGTTGGATTGCAACTAAGGATGTGAACCTCAGTCCGGGCAATTCCTTCACTTTGTACAGACTTATTACTGATAGGAACTTAGACTGATTAGCTTTTTGAGATTGTAAGGTAGCAAGTGTATGTTAAGATACTGTATCTGGGTACTGTATTTTGCAGTAGAAATGTTGCAAAATTTGTCTTAATATTACATTTCCTTTCACTTAGTAACTTATTAAACTCTGCTTCTGCTTGATATTTTATGTGCAGTAGAAGTCTGATAATGTCTTCTTTCATGAGGAATCGCTCAAAATCTCCCCAATGTTTCATCTCCATGCACTACAGTAGTTATAAATCTAACAAATACATTGCAAGTTAATTAAATGTGAGATCATTATCCAGGGACTTCCACTAAGCAGATGGTCTACAATTTAAGCTAGTTTGATAATTCATATGCTACATGGAATGGTGGGATACATGTGGGGTAAGCCAAACTTATCACGTATAAACTGCGTTTCCTGATTTTGGTGCAGTTAGTTAGATGAGATTTAACGACACACCAACATGAATGTGTTATATAGTGTCAACTAGATAAAAAGGTAAAGTTTAAATACAGTTAAGTTTATTCAAGTTTGGTTTCAAATACAGCTCAAATACGTTGCAAGTCCTTCCCTTTAGTGGCCTCTTACAACAGGCGGGAAATACTGTGGGCATATTCTACAACCTCCAGCCCACAGGGGGCACTGATTTTGGTGCAGTGTATACATATCATTAAGCCTAAACCTACCAGTATATGTGACCAGCCTAACTGCACGAAAATACGTGTCCACATCCTACCAAACGGTAGCTTAGAATACAAATTTTTACACCAAAGAGGCAATTCTCTATGCAGAGAAGAACTGATAACCACACGTAAGAAGAAACCTAACATTTGCAATGGATTTGAAAAAGGATTGTTTTACAATTTTGGAAAATAAACTCACATTTTGGAACACATGTTCTAGGTATGGCTATGTAATGTTTATCTGATTGCTTTTGAGGATGTGCGCATGTGCTGTCAAATATCGAACGCCAGTGTCATTTACAGTAGATGTATTTCTGCTTGTTGTACTTAACAGATTTGGAACTGATCCTTACAAAGTTGGGAATTGGAACTGCATCTGGAGGTCATTCTGGACATGACCATGGTGCAGTTGACCATAGTGACCACGCTGGACATGACCATGCTGCAGGGGATCATAGTACCCACTCACAGCATGACCATTCAGGACACAACCACAGGAGGAAGAGGAGAGTAGCTCAGATAGTTTCGCGGGAGAACCGTCAAACACACAGTCATGATCATGATCACAGTAGCCATGAACATGATGTGTCCAATGTCACAAGAGTGGAGGAAGTGGCTCACATGGTAAATTGGTGTTATCACTTGATCATTTATAACCTAGTTGTGCTTGATAATACTGTATTTAAACACAGAAAAACAGTAGTTATCACATACTGTACATTGTCATGGTGACAGAGGTAATTGTACTGCTCATTTGTTGATTTCATATGTACAACTTTTTGTGGAGTTCCATTTTAAAATTAATAACATGCTTTAAGGATGGTCCCTTAGTGCTTGGTTTCATGTAATTGGTTGGCCATCCTATGAGGTGTTTGCAGACCTTGGTGCTGACCAGTTCAATAGTGGATCTAACTTTACCAAGACAGTCTTTACATGGGGACCTGGTTTAAATCGCCATGTTCCAGTATGTGCCACAAGGGCAAAGATTGGTTCCTGCTTATGGTGTGGGGTGTTTTTCCTGAGCTTGGATTTTCCATCTACCTAGCCAGCCTTGCCATCAGAAGTTGTTGCCCAGGTGAAACAAGTCAGTTGCATGATGGACTGAAGCCCCTCTGAGTTGACCGGTTGACCAGCTGACTTTGCTTTGTGGCACTGCTTTGGAAGACCTGGCCATGTGAGCTGTCTTTAAGACTGGGTGACAAGATTGCAGTAGTCTTCACCCTAGAGTGCACTGTACATAGTTCAGTCCATCTAAGGTGAAAGTTGATCAAAATGTACTGAAGTAGAATACATTAAATGTCTGTAGAAGTATTGAATATTTATGTCCAGTCAATGAATATGGAAATTTCAGAGAAAAACCAATAGTAGCAGGTAATTGTTAGTTTTATGTTTCCATGGTCACTAGTGTTTATGTTTGGCCAGTAAATGTAGACTTACTTGCTGTCATTTCTTTGCAGTGTTTTACAGCTGAGGAGATCTTTCATTCTCATGGATTTCATCCAGAGGATGGGTTAGATGCAGATGGTTTCAAAGAGGTGTGTCCTGCCATCCTCCAGCAGCAGCTATCAGGAGCATGTTCTCATAAAACAGATAGTCATACAGAGAGTAAAGTCGGTGCCTCTGGTAAGATGGAATTCTCTCTTCTGCATAAACAATGTGTAGGACAGTAAGAATGTAATGACAATAGAATAAAGTCAGTGCTTCTCATAAGAGAAAATTACCTTTTCTTCATCAAGTATGTGAATGACAGTAAGTATGTAATGAACATAGAATAGAGTCAGTGTTTCTGGTAAAGGTGAAATTATCTTTTCTTTGTGAACTATGACAATAGGTATGTGATGGTGAAGTCAGCACTTTTGTTGTCTGCGCTTTCCTTACAGTATGAGTACGTCTCATGGAACCGTGTACGGTGGTTAGTCTGTGCTGCTATGTTAATACTTCACATTATGTTTGTTCTGCTTATCTCTATGGAACGTGTGTTTTTATGATTAGTTTCTGAACACTGCGATATTGATACGATATATTTTTCTGTTTCCCTTGCAGCCTATCTCTATGGAACTCTGTGTGTCTTTGTGGTTAGTCTATGTGCCATTGCTGGGGGACTGTTGATACCACTACTCAAGGAGGAGTACAAAGAGATAATAATTAGTATGCTCATTGCTATGGCAGTATCAACACTGTCTGGTGATGCCCTTATACATCTCATTCCGTTGGTATGTGTTGTATGTCCTAGTTAATCATGGTACTGATTGACATAATTGTTGACCTCCAAATTATTAACTTTTATTTCAGCTCAGAATATGTTATAAGTTGCAACTTTGTGGATTGAATTTAGCAGGTAGACATTGTTTTAGGCACAAGCCTACAGTCAGTTTTGTCTAGTGAATGTCTGAAATAAAAAATTGGTAGGGACGTAATATTTTGTCCTCAAAATTCATTACATTTCAAGTTGGGTTTGTTGAACTTTGTCATGATGTAAATGCTTAGAAGTATTGAAAAAAAATGAAAAATTTACTCTGTAACTAGGCCTCAGTCCCCCATGGATTGTTAGATTGTTAGATGAGGTTTTACTGCTTAGTTTCTAACCAATTGGTTTAAGTCGGGCCGCCACAGCCCTTTTTCCAGTTGTGGCTCACTGGCTTCTTTTCCCTACTCCATTGCTTATGCTGAGCACCAAGCACAATGGCAGTACATTCCAGTCTCCCTGGGAAGTGCAATAGATGGCTTGATCATCCTAAACCAGGCACATTTTTTATACAAGTTGAATTTTATATGAGGGTTGGTGATTGTATGTGAAGGGGAAGGGGGTTCAGTGTTCTCCACCAGCTGTTTTGTCCGGGGGCTCCGCCCGTACAAAATCTTCCACACTACTTTAGCGCCCGGACAAAACTTTGCCGCCCGCACAGAAAATTGACCCGCCCGGTCAAGAAGTTGTCTGTACTCTCAATCACAAACACCACAACTTAGTCATTTAACTGCCTTTTATATTTGATTTCAAATACTCATGACAAGCAATGTATTATACAACAACGGAGATGCAAACCCAGCTCAATTGCACCTGAGCTCTTATATCATTCAATATGCACTTAGACTACTGCATTTCTTTCATGTTTCCACAGTAGGAATCCATTACCATCAAACTCATACACTAAACGAAACCATTCAATTGAACTGTCCCCTAGGTTTCCCGATTTTCACCTGAAATTTCCATTAAAGTGAACTACTTCATTCTTGAATATGTCCAAGTGGAAACTGGAGCTTCAGATCTGCAAGTCAAATATATGTAGAAAATGCAATTTGCAAAAAAATGATCTCAAATTGCCCAGATTTGAACTCATAGGAAAGGCTAAGAACAAGGCCGTAGATTGCACCATTTGCGATCGAATCCCTCCTAAATTGTCAAAATTTTCCCAAAGGGGACGTGATGTCCCCCTCTCCTTAGACCCCTCCCCCAGGACGGCGATCACAAGAGCCCCCGGACAGAAAACAGACCAGTGGAGAACCATGGGGTTGTTTAAAGTGGGGAGAGCATGAACAAAGAAAGGGATATTGATAGAATGTTTCCACCGAGTATAGAAAGTTTACTTAACCCTTCCTCAGCAACCTTTTCCTATTGTACACTGTACAGCCAGCTAGATTAACACAGTACTTGAAAACATTGGCCATTTATTTGAAATGTGAGATAGATAGTTGGTTGCCTAAACAGAATTCCAAACAAATTGAAAATGTCCGCTGATCATTTTGAATTGCGGAACTAGTTCATGTACGAATGCATGATCTTAAATCTGATAGAGATTGATAATTTTGTCATGAAAAATCGTCATAAATTATGAAAGAGCAATAATCTTCATCCATTATGTTTGGGGGCTTATCATCTGAACCAAATCAACATTACTGTTTCTTCTTAGCCCCCACTAAAGCTTGCTACACTGATTAATGAATATGCATTACTAGGCCTTAATATTTCCAGGGCACAGCCATTTTGTTTTCTTCGTAAATCATCACCAGTTCAAGGTATGAAAAAATTGCTAATAGCACCACCCTAACAAATTACATGTAGAGGCTATATGGAAAGCCATACTCACTCCTGTGGGTACCTTCATAGCTCGTCAGGCCGTTTCAAGTGCAGCATGTTCGATACGGATATGGCAAGCCAAATGCCCAGCAACTGGAAAAACTTGGTTTATCGATCAATAAACCTGGTTTCATAAAGCTGGTTTATCAATGGAAAAACCAACTGTATCGGTCGTTAAACCCTGTTTATTGGTCGATAAACCACGTTTATCGACTGATAAGCCAAGTTTTTTGACAGCAAATGCTTAATAATTTGAAAATCCAGGTTTGTGGAATTGATAAACCAAGTTAATCAAATTGATAAACCAGGTTTATCCACTTTTATGTAAGAAATTGGATAAACCCGGGTTGAAGAAACCAAGTTTCTCTAATTATTGGGCATTTGGCTTGCCAGTGATGCCAAATGCAAAATAATGTGATAAACTTGGTTTATTGGTCAATGTGTGTGGTTTATAGGTCAATAAACCCCTGGTTTATTGAGCAGGCTTATCAAATAATTGGGGATTTGGTGTCAAGGTTAATCAACAGATAAGCCAAGTTTTTTGATAAAGTTGGTTTATCGAATTGAAAAAGCAGGTTTATTAGTCAACAAACCCAGTTTCGCGTTGCCAGATGCTCAGTAATTTGAAAATCCCAAGTTTATCAAATCATTACACCAAGATTATTGAATTGATAAACCAGGTTTATCGACTTCTAAATTCAAAACTCAATAAACCTGGTTTATCAACTGTTACAAGACGACCCGTCAGGAACACTGGATTGAATCCATCGACGAGCGAGTGGAAAGTTCCAGAGAATTCAACTTCAACGCAGCCTTTCTAGAACTGTCTAGAAGTGAGAACTGTTTACGTTATGTCCCAATTATAGCAGCCACCTGGCAACACTCCTAGCCAGCTGCAACAATTGTTTACAACTACTGTGTGTTCTAGAAGTTTCTACTAAGGAACGTTCTCGTAATTGCTGGACTGTGTACACTAGAAGTTTCTGTTAAATTCTGGAGAGTTCTCGAAGAAAAGCCTAGCATATAAAAGGCAGTTCAACAACTATCACACTGGAGAGATACCCTAACACTTCATCGAGAGATTTCAACGAGACCAGACTGTCACACTACTGAGATATCATAAGCCAGCCACTGACACTGAACACTTCTGATAAATTGCCTTACGCCGTTTCTACGCTGTGTATTGAGATTGTTATCGTCCATCATCGCTAGCCTTGTCGTTATTCGCTCGTGGAACCAGTTCCTACGCTACAGCACGCTGCAGGTCTACTACTGTACCATCGTCAACGTGCATGCACTACCAGCCCTTGGACCAGACCAGGCAAATATTAATTAAAGGATTGTGAGTAAGTCTAATTAATTATTGTAAATTTAAGTGAGATAAGGAGATTGTAAATAATCATTAAGTTGTTGAATTTTAATCTCGTTCTTCTGTGATCTTTCGCTGTTATTGGTTTGACTCGCGACCACAAGCCGTAACAGAATTGGTGGCCTAACATCCGGGAACGAAAAGTACTAGAAAATTCGAGAAATTCTGTTGTAAATCGTAAACAACTTCAAAATGCCATTCAACTTAGATAAATTCGTGACTAGTCCCTCAGTCGAGGAACTAGATTCATTAAAGAAGTCTGAGATTGTAAAGGTCGCAAAACATTATGGCATTGAATTTCAGCCTTTAATGCGGAAAGACGAGATTAAAAGATATGTTCTAGAATATCTAGTGGATGAAAGTATCCTGCCTATTACAGTATTGGAAACAGCTATCACTGTGCCAACTGACAACACATTTGAATTGAAAAGGCTTGAAATAGAAATGAATAAGGAGATTAGATTAAAAGAAATGGAAAGAGAAAGGGAAAGAGAGGAAAGAGAAATGCAAAAGGTAAAAGAGGAAAGAGAAATGCAAATGCAAAAGGAAAAAGAGGAAAGAGAAATGCAAATGCAAAGGGAAAAAGAGGCAAGAGAACATGAATTTAGGTTGAAGCAACTAGAGTTAGGGGTCATAAAAGCCTCAGACCCTAAAATAGGCTTGGATACTGGGGGATTCGATGTTTCTAAGCACGTAAAATTTGTCCCCAAATTTCAGGAGGATAATGTGGAGAAATTCTTTAACCATTTCGAAAAGCTGGGTGAGCAGCTAAAGTGGCCCAGAGATAAATGGTCCATACTCATCCAGAGTAATTTCACAGGCAAGGCTCAAGAAGTGTATTCCGCTCTGTCAATAGAGGACAGCATGGATTATGATAAGGTTAAAAAGGCCATATTACAAGCCTATGAATTGGTGCCCGAAGCTTATCGCCAAAAATTTAGAAAGTATCGTAAGGCGGATACACAAACCTATGTAGAGTTTGCTTATCAAAAAGAAAGGCATTTCGATAGATGGTGTGCTTCCAAAAAGGTCTCCACATTTGACACTTTAAGACAACTGATGCTGGTCGAGGAATTCAAACGGTGTGTGAATGATGACATTAAGACTCACCTTGAGGAAAATAAGGCTGACAAATTAAAGGAAGTTGCAAATTTGGCTGATCAGTATGCACTTACCCATAAGTTTGGTAAAGTGGGTCAGACTCAAAACAAGGGTCAGTTTAATAGGCCAAATAAGAAATATGGCAATAGTAGTGGCACAACAGGTAACAGTGGATCTCAGTCTGGTTCTATCTCTCCAACAAATTCTGGTAAAAAACAACCAGATTCAAGTCGTCAAAAGAACGACCAGGTCAGCTCAAATAAAGCTGCCTTTAAAGACATAACTTGTGGTTTCTGTCACAAAAAGGGCCACACAATGGCAAATTGCTTCACATTGGCAAAATTAAAGGAGACTGAAACAGCCTCCAATGCCTTAGCCATTGCAGAGAATTCTTCTGAGGTAGTCGTGACTTTACGGCCTAATTCTAAAGACCAAATTAAGGAAGAATACCTTCCATTCGTGTCTGAGGGGTTTATTTCCCTAGATGGGAATTCAGCTCATCCACCCGTAAAAATTAAAATTTTGCGTGACACAGGCGCAACTCAGTCGTTGCTTCTTGATGGAGTTTTGCCATTATCGGACTCTACTTCCACAGGGGCAAATGTACTAATTCAGGGGGTTGAGTGTGGATTTATTTCGGTCCCTCTCCACAAAATTAATTTGAAGTCAGATTTAGTTTCTGGGTCGGTCATAGTAGGGGTCAGACCTACTCTACCTGTAAAGGGGGTATCTCTGTTGCTAGGCAATGACCTAGCTGGTGGAAAGGTAGTAGCCAGTGCAATTTTGACAGATAAACCATGTGACTATAACAACACAGAGCAATTAGAAAAGGAATTTCCAAATTTATTCCCTGCCTGTGCTGTCACTAGAGCTATGTCACAAAAGCTCGCTATGGATGATAATCTTAAACATCCAACCTCCAAAAGTGAGGATACAGTTCCCAAAAGTGGAACAAGTAGGGAATCATGTAAGGATGATAATCTTAAACATCCACTCTCTAAAAATGAGGGTATGATTTCTGAAAATAAGGATGATAAACTTAATCATCCGCCCTCTAAAATTGAGGAATTAGTTCCTAAAAATGGAACAACACTCCCAAAAGAGGAGTCAGAGTCTGAAAAAGATTCTAGTAAAAATATTCATGAAAGTGAAGATTCTTGGTATGATCTCAGCCAATCTTTTATGACTAATCTTAATGATAGTCAGGATTGTGAGTCTCCTGGCCCCACACATAGTGAGGGGGTAGAACAGGAAAAATCAAAAATGTCTGACACACTCCACAGAGACCAGTTGTCAGTGCAACAACAACATGATGAAGAGCTTCAGCCATTAATAGCTGGTGCACTCACTGAGGATGAATCGAAAGACATCCCAGTCTGCTTTTATTTTAAGAACAATGTTTTAATGCGTAAATGGCAACCACCTGATGCACCATTAGATGACGAGTGGAGAATTTACCATCAAATTGTGGTACCTAGGACCTATAGAAGGGAAATACTGAGTATTGCTCATGAAATGCCATTTGCAGGGCACCTAGGAATCAATAAGACTTACCACAGAATTCTAAATCACTTTTATTGGCCAAAACTTAAAAGTGATGTGGCCAAATTTTGTAAGACCTGTCACTCATGTCAAATGGTTGGGAAGCCGAATCAGAATATTCCGGCTGCACCCTTAAAGCCAATTCCTGCTTTTGAAGAGCCGTTTAGTAGAGTCATCATTGATTGTGTAGGTCCCCTACCTAAGAGTAGGGCAGGGCATCAGTATATATTAACCATTATGTGTGCTTCTACACGGTTTCCAGAGGCAATACCTCTGAGGAATATTAAGGCTCGGACAGTCTTACAAGCTTTACTTAAATTTTTCACATTGTTTGGGTTGCCAAAAGAGATCCAATCAGATCAAGGGTCTAATTTCATGTCAACTGTATTCCAACAGATGTTATATGAGTTAGGGATAGACCAAATTAAGTCTTCGGCTTATCATCCTGAAAGCCAAGGGGCTTTAGAAAGGTTTCACCAAACATTGAAGAATATGTTAAAGACATATTGTCATGATAATGAGAGAGATTGGGATGAAGGCATTCCATTTGTAATGTTTGCTGCCAGGGAATCTATACAAGAGTCACTTGGGTTCAGTCCATTTGAACTTGTCTTTGGACACACAGTTCGTGGACCATTGAAATTGTTAAAGGAGAGGTGGTTATCAGATCCAGGTAAAGACATACATCTACTTGATTATGTATCCCGCTTTAAAGATCGTCTTCATGGAGCATGTGAACTTGCTCAGGAAAATCTGAGACACTCTCAGAAGAAAATGAAAGTGTGGTATGACAAGACCACTGTGAAAAGAGAGTTTAAACCTGGTGATAAGGTGCTAGTGTTTTTACCTGTTTCTGGTCAGCCACTTCAAGCTCGCTTTCAAGGACCTTATGTCATTGAGAGAAAAGTTAGTGACACAGATTACGTCATTTTGACACCTGACAAGCGTAAATCTAAAAGAGTATGTCACATTAATATGATGAAGAGATATTATGAAAGAGAAGATTGTGACATTTCTAAGGATGAAAGTGTACATGATGTAAATAGTAACACTAATGATACAGGTGATCAAGTGTGTGTTATCAACGCTGATCATGAACTCAGTAATGATGAGATCAAGGCTAATAATGTTCCTGACATGTGTATTAAAGTACAAAATTCTGATGTGTTGAGAAATCTTGACCAGAAATTAAGTCATCTGGATCACAAAGAAAAGTCAGAAATGAAATCATTAATCTATGAATATGCATGCTTGTTCTCAGATGATCCTACTAGGACAAATTTGATTGAACATGATGTTGATGTGGGAGATGCCACACCAATCAAGCAGCATCCTTACCGAGTTAACCCTAGAAAACGACAACATCTCAGGGATGAGGTTCGGTACATGTTAGACCATGACATTATAGAACCTAGTAATAGTGAATGGTCTTCCCCTTGTATATTGGTCCCCAAGCCAGACGGTGGGTACAGATTTTGTACTGATTACCGAAAGGTGAATGCGGTCACAAGAACGGATTCCTATCCAATACCCCGTATCGATGATTGTATTGATAGGATTGGGAAAGCTACGTATGTATCAAAGTTTGACTTACTAAAGGGGTACTGGGAGATACCACTCACTGAGAGGGTTCGGAAAATCTCGGCATTCGTGACGCCAGATGGGTTATTTCAGTATAAGGTTATGCCGTTTGGTATGAAAAATTCACAGATGACCTTTAAACGCTTAGTAAGTAACCTTACGTCAGATTTAGAAAATTGTGAAGTATATGTTGATGACCTTATTGTGTACAGCAACTCGTGGGATGAGCATGTACAACATGTTAAGGCATTATTTGACAAGCTTGCCAAAGCTAATTTGACTGTCAATTTGGTCAAAAGTGAGATTGCTTGTGCCCAGGTGATATACTTAGGGCATGTGGTTGGTCAGGGTAAAGTTAGACCAATTAAGGCTAAAGTTGAGGGCATTGACAAATTCCCTGCCCCAACTGATAAAAGGCAGCTCATGCGCTTCCTAGGCATGGCTGGTTACTACAGACGTTTTTGTCCGAATTTCTCTGACATTGCTGCACCACTGACAAAATTGTTAAAGAAAAATGAAAAGTTTGATTGGACGGATAATTGCCAAGCAGCATTTGAATCATTGAAAAAGGCACTAATGAGTTCACCAGTGTTGATTGCTCCAGATTTTGAGAAGCAATTTAAGTTGGCAGTAGATGCCAGTGACAATGGCATAGGAGCAGTTTTGCTTCAAGCTGATGAGCATGGTGTTGATCACCCTGTTTGTTATTATTCTAAGAAATTTGACAAACACCAGAAAAATTATTCAACAATTGAAAAGGAGACTTTAGCTTTAATACTTGGTCTTCAACACTTTGATGTTTATTTGGGAACTACTAGTTTCCCTATCACTGTATACACTGATCATAACCCTTTGACATTTTTATCTAAGATGAAGAATAAGAATCAAAGATTGATGAGGTGGAGTTTATTTCTGCAATCATATAATGTAGATATTAAGCACATTAAAGGGAAAGACAATGTTGTACCAGACTCTTTGTCAAGAATTTGATCTGATGCAGTATGTTGAAAATCTCACTGTAAGTTTTGAAATTTTGTGTTAACTATGGCACAACGTGTATTGATGATGTTACTGTATTCATGTATCATCACCTAGCAATACAAGTTGTATGTTATGATTATACCTTCCATTGAATTTTGGACTACATACTGTACATACTGTAGTTATTGCTGTAAAGTTGTACATTGTAAATATTGTAACTTAAGTTTTGTCCGAGACGTCCAAAACTTTTTCAAGGGGGGGAGTGTTACAAGACGACCCGTCAGGAACACTGGATTGAATCCATCGACGAGCGAGTGGAAAGTTCCAGAGAATTCAACTTCAACGCAGCCTTTCTAGAACTGTCTAGAAGTGAGAACTGTTTACGTTATGTCCCAATTATAGCAGCCACCTGGCAACACTCCTAGCCAGCTGCAACAATTGTTTACAACTACTGTGTGTTCTAGAAGTTTCTACTAAGGAACGTTCTCGTAATTGCTGGACTGTGTACACTAGAAGTTTCTGTTAAATTCTGGAGAGTTCTCGAAGAAAAGCCTAGCATATAAAAGGCAGTTCAACAACTATCACACTGGAGAGATACCCTAACACTTCATCGAGAGATTTCAACGAGACCAGACTGTCACACTACTGAGATATCATAAGCCAGCCACTGACACTGAACACTTCTGATAAATTGCCTTACGCCGTTTCTACGCTGTGTATTGAGATTGTTATCGTCCATCATCGCTAGCCTTGTCGTTATTCGCTCGTGGAACCAGTTCCTACGCTACAGCACGCTGCAGGTCTACTACTGTACCATCGTCAACGTGCATGCACTACCAGCCCTTGGACCAGACCAGGCAAATATTAATTAAAGGATTGTGAGTAAGTCTAATTAATTATTGTAAATTTAAGTGAGATAAGGAGATTGTAAATAATCATTAAGTTGTTGAATTTTAATCTCGTTCTTCTGTGATCTTTCGCTGTTATTGGTTTGACTCGCGACCACAAGCCGTAACACAACCTATAAACTTGGTTATCAACAGAACTTGGCAATACCAGTAGGATGAACCAGGTTTATCAACCGATAAATCAAGCTTTTCAAATTATTGGGCATTTGGCTTGCCATATATACGGAATAGTACATAAGTGGCAGTGGAAAGTACATTCGCCTGATATGTAATATTACATAGCTGGCTGCAAAGGGTTAATATGAATCCAGTTTACCCTGAAGAGAAACAGTGGGAGACTTACCTCCTTGTGTTTGTGATGCTTGCCTTCTGGATTACGTATCATGAATAATTAAATGCATTCCATAATACTGGTTTTATGTAAATCTCTGCCCACAGGAAAGTGGGTGTTTTGTTGTTTCAGTAAAAATCTCAAAGAGAAAATTATGGAAAAAATTACTCTGGTTTAATCTTGCATTAAGATCCCTACCCACCTGTTTGAACTTAACAAACAGTCCAGGTATTCCATCATTTATAGTTTGTCAGAACTGTATCAACCAGCGTAGGTGTAGGATTTCACTTTGAAAAGCTTGGACTTCATTTAGATTCAATCTCTGATTGAACTACCTGTAGTTATCAAACTGAATTTCTTTATTGGTGATTGTTGTATATACTTATTGTTTTTGCAGGCAACCGGCCTACATGTACACGAAGTTCCTCACGATCACAGCGGGCATGATCACGGTGACCATGACTTTAGTTACGTCTGGAAAACATTTCTTACCTTGATGTCTCTGTATATTTTCTTCCTTCTTGAGGCCTTTATGTCAATGTTTTGTGTGAGTTTTATCATTTCAAGTTTTATTTTTTCAGTATTTGTAGAAGCACTGAAAGTTGTAAGAGTGATTTATCATCATTTTTCATCTTCATGGCGGTACTAGCTTTTGATGTTTGTAGTTAGTGAAGTGTGCATGCTAAGAATGTAAGTGTTGTATGTAGAAAATAAACTGAAGCATTCCCTTACATACTATAGATTGCATGGTTCAGTCACAAAAAATATAAAAAAAAGAGCAGTACTTAAATTTGGATACTAATAGTATGCCAGGGGCGTGCCAGCCAGCACAAGGGCGACTTGGCCTGACACTTAAAGTATAGCCCTCTGCTAATAAAGTAATCTAAACCCTGAATAGGACTGGTATTTATTTTCATCTAACAAAGATTGATATGTACTTTGTCTTGTAGGCTGGAACCCATGTCCATACCCATGGCCACGCAGAGGCAACCAATGGCGGTGTAACAATGGATAGAGTCCAGTTTGAAAGAATATCCAAGGTTAGTTTTTGTAACTGTAACAGCTGTGTAGTTATCTCAACTTATCAATGGATATGTGAGAGTAATGTGGAAAGGAGTCAAGCTTTGATGATGTACTCCTCTTTATCCTACAGATACTTTCTCCTAGTTTTTAAACTTCCCCCATTGATTTAGCCTGGTTGCAACATTCTAAATGGTTTGCCTTGAACAGTTGAAGATGTGGTCAAGGAGAAAGCCGTTGTTGAAAATACTGTAATTTGGCAAATGAAGTAGGTCCCCAAAATTAGCTTTGTTTCAGTAATTATGACCGGAAATGGTATATTGCCAACTGCAACTTAGTTGAAATCCAGAATTTGTGATGATTTATCCTTGGAAAAATTGCTTTGGAATCCAAACTTGTGCACAATATACTGATCAGGGCTTTTATGTGCAGCATTCTGCTGTGTTTATGTGATACAAATATGCGCAGGCTAAATCACTTCTTCCCCTACTATTTTTTTCGTTGAAAATACATTATCCTACTTCTTTTCTTCTATATCATAGTTTTGTAAAAAATGCATAAATGGCATTTGAAAATTGCTGGAAAAAGTATCTGCAAAGAGTCTTTATGGTGCTTTCCACATCACTAAGTTTAGATGCATAAAACTTTGCAAAAGTTTTACTTCTGTCCTACTCTTGGTGAACAAAATCCTACTTTTCTATTTTATTGAAAATTTTGATTCTAGTTTGATCCTACTTTTCTCCTGGGCCAACTTCAAAACCTAAGAAGTATTTCTCAATACTTACTTCCACTGTAAATAGTGCTGTCTATTTTAAATACTTTTGGACTTACTACCGTTTGTTTCTATAGTCCCACTGTAAGGTCTTACCATGTAAATGCTACCTCCAAGGTAGTACTTCCATCGTCTTACAGTAGTATTCTGTTTTCATAGCTTCCTTGTAAACTGACACTTCATTCAATGTTCTCTTTTTTGTTTTATAGTCCCACTGGGACGTATCTCTCCCTCTGTTTTTATAGCTTCCTTGTAAGGAGAAGACTTTGTTGTTGTCTTAATTTAAAGTTCTACTGAATATTTATCTTGGTTGTCAACTTTTACAATCCCAATGGAAATATAAGACTATATACTGTCTGTTTACCACTGTTGAGTTAAATGTCATATATGTAAACATTGTTGGATATGTCATTTCTGTGGTCAGTGATGTTTTGTTTTACTTCTGGGATGATGGGGTCAGTAGCAGGGTTTGGATGAGGGTTTTTTCCGCTTATTTCTTATCTGGTTACATATTTCTTCTATTCAGCAGGATGAAGAAGGAATAGAGGAAGCCCAAGAACCTAGCAATGTGGAGGAAACTCCAGCAATACAAATATTTAGTAAGTTTATTATTTGGTAGCCCTGAGATCATATCCCCATTCCAAATACCATCTGTTTGGGTCCATCCATGGGGAAAAGTTTTCCTTCACTTAAACTGGTCAGATTTTGTTTATTTACCCATCAATTTCATCTTTCCCTAAAGGATTATCTCTATAGACGTTCACTTCAGTTAACCATTGAAGAACACAATGGCTATTGTGTCCAGGTTAGGGTCGAAAATACACACACACATGCACACACACAGAGCTGAGCTAGTGGTAAATTAGTTCCGTTTTTCACCCCACAGGGTAAAATTTGGAGTAGGGTATTCTTTAGGGGAACATGTACTCTGATGTTGCCATGCAGAAGGAAATGCAATCCTGTGTTGGTCAGCCATTACAACATACAGTTAAAGTGGACCTAAAGTCTAGAATTACAAGAATATATATTTTAGAGATTAGAAAATGAATTCCATTCATCTAACTCCCATTTTCATAGCTTACTCCATTGCTGAGATATAAAATGTTGAAGTTTATTCACTTTATTTGAAATAGTCGATTGCGCAATAATTGGTGATGCCCTTTTTGTACAACTTACAAAACCTGCTTTTGTTTTCTTTTAAAATTAAGATGTTTATAAGACCTTGAAACATTTACTGTTTCCTTGCATAGCATGTTGTAGGGAGAGGGCTTATATAGCAAATCACCCTGTAACAGTAAGATAGTGATCACATTTTGACACAAGGTGCAGTGGCTTTTGAAAGAAAGAAAAACAAGGACTGTAATTTGAGTAGTACAAGAATGACATCACAAATTATTGTGCAATCTACCATTTTAAATGGAGTGAATAAGCTTAAAAATTTTATATCTCGGCTTAGGAATGTCCTGTGAAGATGGGAGTCGGACCATCTGGATGCATTTTTCAAGCTTTGTAACATATATTTTGGAAATTTTATACTTTAGGTACATTTTAATGTACATTTAGTTAATAGTCACTTAGGAAATGTTTTGATGGAGTCTGTTTCTCAGAGCATCTATAGAGTTTTCTTTTCATTGAAAACAGAGGAATGAGAAGATGAGCTCAGGATGAAATGATGAATACATATACTTGATTTATTGACTTATCATAGTGAAATGAAGAATCCTATTGTTATAGGAGAACATCAAGGTCACTTGAGGTCGAAGGCAAAAGTACTGTACTTCCAAAAATTATTTTCAGAGGCAAGCACTCACTAAGCCTTTTGGCTCGCAGGTTCTGGTTTGTGGTTAGACATGTGTTTATACTAATTGTTCTTAAGACAGTATTCTGTTTTGTAGAATATCTATAGAAATTTCTCTTCAGTGAAAACTGTACAAGAGGGATGGGAAGATTGTTTTTGTAGAGGGCATCACCACCCTCGGTGGGATCGGGTCCATGCTGCTAAAGTTGCTATTAGTGTTGTGTTGCATCTCCTGAGAACCCTTGCAACCAGGTCTGGGGTTCGACTCCTGGCTGGGTCATACCGAAGACTTTAAAAATGGAACCTACTGCCATTGTGCTTGGTGCTCAGCATAAGCAATGGAGTAGGGAAAACAAGCCAGTGAGCCACAGCTGGGAAAAAGGCCCAACTTAAACCAATTGGTTACAAACTGAGCCGTAAAACCTCATCCAACCCTTTCCCCCAAATCCCTCCATGTACTGTATTACCGGGGTTTTTTTTTTGTAAAGAATGTTAGTCAGCATATCACAAAACTCACGCATACACTTCTAGTCTGCACTAATCCTATGAAGAGTCAAGTACAATACTATAGTGCAGTATCAACATGTTAATAAGGAATTTGTAATCAGATCTGTCTTTGGTGGCTTGTTTGCCCAAGAGGTAGATAACAACTCAGGGGGCATGTGGAGAGAGCGGTAGAGGTGCAACATATGGCTGATTTCCCTTCTACTGACAATGTCTATTATTTAGGTCAGGTTATGATATATTATTAACCTTTGGTGTCAAAAGTCTTGAGAAGTTCCAAAGTTTAATGGAATGAAGGAATGTGATTTGCTTAAGGAAAAGTTTTACACTCCCATATTGTTTTTAAATCATGTTCTGTCAAATTTTTAAAGGAATTGGTAATGAAACTTACCTTTCAGATAAAATAAGAAAAAATTGTGGTGATATGTTATTGATGAAGGATCCATGCTGCTCTCAGCCCTGATACTAAATCGTAAAGTTTCCTCCTCTTGGTGGATGTCTGAAGCTAAAGGTTTCTGTTAGCAGACAAACAGTTATCTCTCTTATCTGTTATTACTCACCCTTCAGTAAACAGAATGGTGGTCAAGTGAATAAGCCCTTTTGTTTGGTGGCCATAAAGGAAGTGCCCAAGTGCAGACTACTTTAACTTGTTAAGTAAACCTAGCTGCTATTCTAAGAGGATTAAGCTACTTGGTGTTTATTCACCCATGGAAGCAAACACAAAGGTGTGAGCAGAATTAGTATCAGGCTTGTTATACTCATGACTACTGTACCTGTAGGATAGGTATTTAAAGGAGGTCTGTAGGAGGTATTTAAAGGTACTGTCTTGCATAAAAATCTTTATTAAAAATTGTGAATTAAATTGTTCTATAAAAGGAATGGTGTGCAAGGTCGTCGAGTAGCAGAGTGGTCTATTTAAGCCGCTGTGCACCAATGTGTTTCACATGTGCGTCGGTTCGAATCCTGCTCTATGTATGTGGGTTTTTCTCCGGGTACTCCAGATTTCCTCCCACTTGGCGTAGGCTTGCCTCAAAAATTAGTTGCCCAGCTGACGAAGTCGGTTGCACGCCAGACTGAAGCGCCCTCGGGCGGACCAGTTAACTAGCCAACTTTGCTTTGCCAGTCACATTACAGTACTTCAGTGCCTATGTTAGCTTATTGTGCTAGAGAAAAAGAGTATTAGAATTTTTCTGTTTTTCACATTGTCTGATGGAATTATTATTTAGTCTAAATTAAATTTCCTCTAAAAGAAAGGTGTGCAATAGTTACAGTTACTTCGGTGACTATGTCAGCACATTGCTGTGATTATGCAAAAGGAAGGGGATGTTTAGCATTCCCCAGTCAGGGATTCCACCAAAAAGTCAAAAGGGGGGGGGATATTATTCATAAACCCTGAGTACAAATTGATGTTGTCCTGGGCCAAAGTTACCAGTGGGTTCAGGGGGACAAAACTTACTTCAAGGCCTGTGTAAGTTGCAATCTGAAGGGTTTTAAAGGCCATTTATTTATGTAAGTTCAAACATTGCTGCAAAAGTGTCCTCTTCTTATATGTGAGAAAGCAAGATGTTTACAATTTATATTTTTACAGAAATGAAAAGGGGGATTTTACCCCCTTCTTCTGGAAAGGGGGGACAAATCCCCTCTCCTCCCCCCCCCCCCCCCCCCCTTGATGGAAACCCTGCCAGTCTGTCATGTCTGACATATTGTCTGGTAAAGTCACTGTTTACCCTGAATATAAGTTAAAATTCTCCCATTCTCCCAAGTTTAGTTGTAGCCCCCACCAGTTTAAACAAAAAACACCTGTCTAGTACACCCTCCAGACAAAGCTACAATATCTTGCTCTGATCATTGAGCCACAAAAGTCATTGTTGCTGGACGTTATTTTCAACCCCAATGGTTACCCTTTAATCACATTCTTTCACCTTTTTATAAATCCTTACCTTAACAGGGCTGCCACAATAATCATGATATCGCAGTATTGTCGATATACTTTTGACATCGACGTAAGTTTTTCATGATGTGATATCGCAGCAGAATCATATAAAGGACTAAACCTCTGTGGAATCTCTGATTTTTCTAATTTCTGCTTCTTCAGTCATTATCATAAAATGGTAATCATTCAAATTGTTGCAAGAAATGAAAAACAGTATTTTATATTTCAGTTTCATTAGTTTCGCAAAGGCCTAAGTCTTGAAAATAAATGGGTTTGATGAAACTTTGAGCTTAAAGTTGAATTCTATTGGGTTTGTTCAATGTACTACTGTATGTACGTCCTTGATGGACAATACGATTATTAATATGGTCATGGCAAATTTATGGCTACAGTGTTAGGTACGCGATATCGTCGTGGAAATGTTGGTGATATCGATAAATGAAAAATGATATCATGGCAGCCCTTATCCTTAACTCTTAATTTTACAGTTTCTTTGTCCCATTATCCAATGTAATCTCTTTGAACCTCTGTCAGCATATTGTGACAAACATAGGTCCACCACTTTGCTTGTGTGAATGGAACAACTATTATCTTTTTTTACTCAAAAGAGAATGTGAGTTTTTCAAAAGACAATGTGCAGTTGATTAATTAACAGTACAGCAGGTAGAAATAAATGTGCAGTCTAAAATGTCCTAAACAGCTACAAACCAACCCCCTAAATAAAGAAAAATTGACATTCCTTTCCTGGAATACTGCTCGTTTTTCAATGACAACTTTTTTGAAGCTATGCAAACTAAGATGTGTTTTTGTTGTAAGTGAAGTTTCCACCTTTCTGGATTCTTCCTGATAACAAACTGAGGTCATTGTGAAGGTTGATCATTTCTTAGTTTTATGAAATTCACGGCAGATTTGGATACAAATGTGTTTTCTAAGAAGTCACTTTAGTTTAAACTTTAAATTTGCAAAGAAAACATCAATATGACTTTACTAGAATTAATATGGTGGGTAAAGCACAACCATAACACTGCTGATGATGTTGGTTGAAAGAAACACACACATAATAGTAACACATACTACCAAAGCAGAGCATCATGTTATGTTTCAAGTAGCACGCTATCAAATTCCTGAAATTAAAATCCTTTTACTGTTAATTGCGTTGGTGTTATACATGTCTCATGTTCTTTTTCCAGAGTTTGGTTCCTTGCCAATCATGATCCTACTAAGTGATGGTTTTCACAATTTCTGTGATGGTTTAGCGATCGGTGCCTCATTTGCTGCAAGTATAGGTACAGGGCTTTCTACCAGCGTGGCCGTCTTCTGTCATGAGTTACCTCATGAACTTGGTAAGTTGCACAACTAACTTTTCCCAAATATGAAATTCTAAGATCGACCTCTTTGGCTACCCTGAAAAAGGTACCATCGGTCCATGTAAAGTGGTGATTCACATATGACAGGGGTCCATTATCTCATCCACGTGACCTGTTTACCTCCTGTTGTCAGTAAATCAAAGCAATATGTAGGAGTAGGGTTCACTAAATCAAAGTTTTAGTGGACCGAAGATCCTTATACTTGAACTTGATCCTAATCCTACCTTAGGCTAATCCTTATCCTAATCCTAAACTGTATTATATATGTTTAACCCAGATTCTAATCCTAGCAGTAACTATAAGTAGATTTTTGGACAGCATATCTTCTGTGTAGTGAACCTTTCATCTAGTGAACCTTTGGTCTAATGGGTATCCCCCCATGAAGGTACCATGCTGACCTGACTAAAATGATATGTATCTGCTCTTTGACATCCTCAGCAGAGCTTTTTCTGCCTTGGGCCAGGATATGAAAAAAATGAAATATATACAATATTTCTGCATATTTAGTATTTTTATCCCACAGTTTTGCTATTGAGATAAGTCTGAAAATGTTTTGTAGTTTCATAAGGCTAAAGTGTAGGGTGTGTAATGGAAAGAAAACTTGCATGATGACTTATCAGACAAGTTTGTAGGCACTCACTGGATGAGCATCAAAGGGGAGGGGGAGGGGACATGTCCACCCCACTTATGGAAGACTGGAGACAAAATTCACACGAACACTTGCACAACTTTTCATGATCCTTAATTTATGTCTCCACCTACTTTGTGATTGGGGTTGATGCTAATGCTACTTTGAATATGAACTGGTATCTTAGCCAGTATTGTTTGGCAAAATATCATAGGTGTAGGAAGGGGGAGACTCCTTCCCCAATTAAAAATGTGGTGAGTCAGAAGTATGCTTCTGCCCCCTCCTCCCCTCAATCTGAGAATGAAAACCTCCTTGTTTGTTTCTTTAGTAAAAATGTCAAACATTGGCAGTAATTTGCCCTAAAATTTGTTCAATGTACCAGATTGCATGTAAAGACTTTCAAATATCAAAAAATTTTACAAAGGACAGGGTGACATCCCCTCCCCCAGGACAGAACAACTTTGAGTCCCCAGTGCAGTCTCAGACAGCTTCCTATGCCTGTGCAAAATATCATTATGTAGAAGTAGGAGGAGTTTGGTAGCTGTGTGCAGTTTTGAGGCAATAAAAAGTGTGCTGGGGTTTTACAACACTTGTAACCATTTTGTTGCTGGTTTCATTAATTTATTTTAATAGGACAGGGGGCCCTGTGTAGTGTTTACAGAGCGCAAGATAAATTTTACGCTAGTAAAACTACCGTAGGCCTCACTCTTGTCTTCTTTTTTTTGTTTTGTTCTTTGTTGTAGTTGATCTATTCTTTTGCAGTGGTGTGTATATAAACACTGCCATCACTCACATCTTTGTCATTGTTTCAGGTGATCTAACCCTTGTATAGTATTCTGTATATAAGCTAGCCTATACTAAATACTGCCCTCAATATCATGTTTTTCATTTTTTCTTTCTTTTAGGTGATCTGGCTATCCTCCTTAAGAGTGGAATGAAACTCAAATGGGCTCTGTTTCTCAATTTTCTGTCGGCATTGACATGTTTCCTGGGTTTTTTCATTGGTATCGCGATTGGGAGTACCTTGATTGTCCGTCAGTGGATCCTTTCAGTCACTGCTGGGATGTTTCTCTATGTTGGTCTCGTTGACATGGTAAGTATTGCCTTGGTCTTTACTGTGTGATATGCTTATAAAAGTATAAATTTAATAGTTTTCAAAATGTGGAATAAAGCTCCATATCATACTCTTTTTTTTTCAAATAATCAGAAATGTATGTTAAAAAAATTTTAAATATCAGCAATCAGATTGAGATTCTCGCATGGTTACCTTGTACGCAGGGTTACCATCTTCCTTCATCAAAGGTATAAAAAAGGGACACTCTACCGGACAGTGTGGAATAGGGAGTGAGGGAAGGGGGTCCCTCTCCTCACCCCAAAAGTTGAGTCTTTAGCAGCTGCTTAAGATGTCAAATGGGACGGTGTAAACTTTAAAACTAATTTCAACAGTGTGGTGATGTCAAATGGGATGTTGTAAAATTTAAAATTAATTTCACCAGTGTGGTTGTCTTTGTGTGAAAAATGTAGTCTATAGAAATACGTCGTTTATGGTAAAGTAACATCGAAACATTAATTTACAAGTGAAAACCAATACAAAATATGAGTTTCAATTTTTTTTTATTAAAAGTGTGGGACAAATTGTCTTTTGAATGGACATACTTGTTTTGCTCTAAAAACAAGGACAACCGTTTTTGAAAGGGAAAGATCATAATCCTTAATGCAAATCTAGTCAGTCACTTGTGTAATGTTTATTGTTAACATTTTATTACTTTACTCTACTTCGAGTGTAAAACACCTGTATTCTTGTTTCCACAGATGCCTCAGATACTTAATTTAAAGAGTACCAGTCGTCCTGCACTTACTTTTGCCCTTCAGAATGTTGGCTTCCTCTTTGGAGCTTTCACGATCCTCTTTATCAGTTATCTGGAGGAAAGCATCTTCATAACAGTTTGAATCAATCTGAAAGTCTTGTTGACTTCTGCAAGTTGAAGGAAACTACGGACATCTTGCTTCCAATGGAACCCTACATTAGCTTCCCTTGGGTGAAGTCCAGTCGGAACCAGGGGGCTCGACCTCTAGGAGTTTTGAAGCAAAATTGTGGATCCACCTGGAGCAGGGGTCCAAGAAATGGCTTTTAATGAGGTCTAGGCATTATGATTTGTAACAGATCATAGCTGTCACCAATTAAGGCTGGGGGAAGTTGATTTAGGGGCCATGAGCGTGTTTAATTGTGACCAAAGGTATCCCAACTTTCACTCAACTAGCAAAAGTGTTGTTCTGCAAAGTTTAAAAGCTTGGTCAACTTTATCATTTGAGAGGCTAGGACTCTTAGTATCTGAAATAAGGTTATAGGCAGTTGCATTTTGCCTTGACAAAGTCTCAACAATTGAAAATGACAGACACTGTCTTGTTTTACATCTCAGTTTTGATCTTTTTTCAAATTATCAATTTATTTTATGTGGAAGAGTTGGAAAGGTCTTGATTTGTTTATAAAGAAGAAGCAATAAGTGTTAAAGGTATGTTAATTGTAGAAGTGATAAGTAAACCCAACCATACGTTCTATACTGACAGGTCCTTGGAGGAAAACCCAGTCACCACAATTAAATTTGTATACCCTGGTAACCTAATTCATGAGTGGCCCATTTCAACCATGTGACAATATTTTTGTTACTGAATTGTTAAATTTATGAAGGATATCTTCTTGGTTTACCATTTATATGTAATATTTAGTGTTTGCACCGGGTCCAAAATTTGGAACCGGGTACCCGAAGTCGATGGTCAGTCCGGTACCCGAAAATATAACTTCTGTTAGGCTACAAGTTTGTTGTAAAGTCATAATAAGAAATTTTGCTTTGCATGTTGATATAATATAACACCAACGTATCTTACGTATGGGCATGACAAGTGTTCTTAGGCGTGTGCGTGATAAATTTTGCCAGGAAAAAGTAACATGTTAGGTGTTCTGTCACAAGTGCAGTCTATGTTAGTGAAACTTTGGATCCGGGTACCAATTTCAGAACCGGGTCCTGACATCGTCGGTCGGGTACCTGGTGCAAACACTAGTAATATTTATGTTGAGAAACATTATAAAAGATATTCCTAAGGAAACTTATAATATAGCAGCTGATATCACAGTATTAAATGGTTTAGCAGCTGATATTGCAAAATATGATTGGGGCAATTGCATATTCCCTTTAAAGGGGCTGTATAGCCCTATAGTTCTAAATACCATTCGTGACTGCTCTTTGATTGACATTCATTCAAACAATAGCTCCACTCTGGTTGGTCAATTATGACTTGCACAGTCAGTTGTGTTCCCAGTCATTAAGCTCACACACTTGTGTGTATAGTCTGGAGGATCTGAAACCCAGTGTACAGTAGGCTACTGTGGCTCTGCCTTGGGGGATTGTTCTACACAAGAGTTTTTGTTTAACTGGGGGAGGGTCAGAAGTAAACTTAGTAGGGAGTAATGTTGCTGTCTGGGGTGAGATTAGAGAGCCTTTGAAGGAAGGATTGAGGGGGGGGGGATCATTTTTGATAAGTGGAAGAGAAACTAAATTTATGCATTCTCAGGGGTGAAATTTTCATTCAGTTTATAGGGAGAATGCAGTCCCCCAAAATGAATTATTTCACCCTGTAAAAATTCAGGAATGGCTACTTTCAATCATGTGACATTTTTGTTCCTTATTTGTTAAATTCAAAGTGGCTATGAGACATAAATTCTAGTAAAGGGAGACTAATTTAGTGTAAAGTACCCAAGAAGCTCTTTCCAAAACTGTTTTCATCACCCTTACAGCCTTGAGCATTAAAAAGAAATTGTTTCAAAAATTGCACCAAAAAATAGACTGTTAAAAATGAGATTTCAAGCCAACACAATAATGACGTCATTTTAGGAACACCAGACTCCGTATACCAAACTTGGCGTACAGTATAGCCTATACATCTGGTTAAGAGATAGTAATGATGTCTTGAATTTGAACTTTATTCTGTCTGTTTGGAGAGTGGTGTCCGTTTGTTTTATTTTGGGGGCTGCAGTAGGCTATTACTAATTGCAAATACTCTTGTTTCATAACCGAAGAACGATAAACTTGGCAGTGTACTGTTCGGATCGGTCTGCAGTACAGTACAGTGAGTGGACTGGCAACAGCCATCGAAATACTGTGCACACTCGCTCATAGGCTAGTTCCACGATTTCCACTGACACTTGCATGAAAGTACAGTAACCTGAAGTTCATATTTTGACTGCCTACATAAAACTTTCCAAGCTCAAGTCCCTTTCAATTGCTCCAAATGCTTCTTATGCTCGAATTGTTGTGGTGTTGTAATTTCACCTCACCAGTAACAGGCTCAAATCGATACGGTTTTATGCGCCGTAATGAATTACTCACCCCATCTGCACCACTGACGTCTCGTTCAGCATCGCCTTTGCCTTTCTGATCTCAAATCCAAGAAAATTCACTTTCCCGACAGTCCAACATTCCTAGTGTCCGATCAGGGAATTGCCATTAGATGGCAACTCCCTGGTCCGATGAAAAACCACTTTCTCTACAACCTGAAACAGTACGGTGCTGACTCAGGTTCGCCATTCCAAAGAAAGTATTAACCTTGATTTTACCAGGGAGTTGCAACAACTCCCTGATTTCACATGGTGCCTACTACGAAACAGTGCTGGTGATACATTGTGTAGTATCAGGTATGTTGTGTACTGTGCCCATGGAAGTAGTACTTCCATGCTGTACCCATGCTGTTGCGTTGTGAATGTTTGTACATGCAGCTACTCATCATGACCCCAAGAAGAAAAACCTGCGTGAAATGCATTTAATTGACTAAAACAACTGGTAAGCACGAGAAACGGGATAACAATTCCAAAATTTACAACTTTTCACACAGGTTTTACATTGTATCAACCTTGGTAACCGGTACAATGGAATGCAAACACTGTATCAAATGTCCGAGGGATACCATGGCAAACAACGAGCAGTTCCTAAAGTGACGTCACATGACGTAACAAGATTTTTAAAGTTTTCAGGAAGACTAACTTTTCAAGGCTAGAAGAGGGTGTATTTTTTTCTCAATTTTCGAGTGGAAAAAGAAGTTGTAAACAAACAGAATGGTTGATTGTCGTTGTAGAAAACGTACTCTTAAAGATACCGAAGGTTTGAACCGTTAATTTACACGTGGCATAGCCACTTCAAGCAGAATAACTCAGTGGTTTTATTCAGAAACGTAATGAAAAATACTTGTAAGCCAAATGTGAAATTTTTAAGTTTTAGCAGATTTTGAAAATAAACTTGGGAATGACTGCCTTCTCCCTGAAAATTTGAAGGTTTAGCAAATGAACTAAATAGAGGTGTAATTTGAAGTGAGCTTGAAGCAAGCGGGGGTTTTACAGAGTTGCCAACCATTCTGTTTTTGCCAGAATAATTTTGTTTTTTGGAGAAAAATACAGCATTCTGTCTTTTCTTGTCAAATTCATTTTTGTTTTGAAATTCTGAATTATAGGCTCATTTACCATACAAAGTGTGATGCGTTGATAAGTTTGCAGTTTGCACTACTCCATAATTAGCCATACATCTCCTGCACATACGATACGTGTACTTCACTGCAGATGCCAGATATCGCCCATAGTGCTTGCATTCCTGTACAAGTGGAGTGAACTCAGTTTCCCCAGATGCCATTATCATGACCTCCGCACAGATCGTACAACTTGCCAAAGATTAGGATGCTGTGCAGCTATTGCTCAAGTTTGTAAGTTTTGTTTTGTAAGATACTGTTTTTTTGCTGGAAATTCTGTTTTTTTTTGCCATTTGAGTTCCTTTTTTTTGGTTTGACAAGGTTGGCAGCTCTGGTTTTATCATCTCCTCACATTCATGAGCAATGCTTTGTTTCTGTGTTTTTCAATCTGTGGGTTTTGACTGTGGCAGTTAATAGGGACATGGGCTTCCCCAGGGGAATTTGGAGTGTGTAAAACTCCTGTGCCTCTCACACATTCACATTCTGATAACATTAGATTATGGCAGAGGTCATTGGTTGTAATGTTTAAAGAAACTTAAAAGGGAGGCCCTTAGTTTGAGGTCATGATGTCACATGGGCTAGCTTCAAGTTCCCTTCGAGGGCCTAGACATATGATGACCTAGACCGATTACCTCAGTGCAAAGGACACACTGATTTTAAGCACACATAGATGGGGGTGATCTCACTGACCATGATACTGTACTTACTCAAGTTGCCTAGACCATAAGGTAATGTTTTCTGAAAGAAATGAGGTCAATGGTCAAACAAATTGGTAGTTTTCCCTACGAGTAAAGCTCTAACTGTCCAGGATATTATATCGACAGTCTTTCTCTTAGTCAGGTTTCAGCTGAAAATACTAAAAGACTAAATGCAACCATTTTTGGCAGCATTGTGTAGTACAACCTGTACTGGTAGGAAATATATCAAATCTAGCAACAGCAGTCTAAATCAGCGCTTCTCAACCGGTGGGCCGAGAGCTCTCCCAGGTGGGCTGCGAGATCCACCATAAAAAATAAAAAAATAAAGAAAAAAGAATAAACTTTTTGTAAGGTGGGCCTCAGAAAAATTCTGAGATTCAAAGTGGTCCTCGAGTTAAAGAAGGTTGAGAAGCGCTGGTCTAAATGATAACCATGGAACAGTAGGTTGCAGTGCATGGTGAACACGTGGTGAACCTGCATAAAGATGCTTTTTATATCAAAATGGAACGGACCTTTACATTGCCACCGCTGGTTCTCAAGTACGTGGTTTTCACTGCTGACCACTTTTTCTTCAGTTATCACTTTGTAGCCATTGTTGTAGTCACCACTCAAACAGTTTGTTTTCCTATTAAGAAGTGTTGGATGTACAAATATTTCACGGGCCATTAATGTGAATGTGGCAGTGGCCCACGGCCACTGGAGAACCAAGAGTCTAGATAAAGATATATATGGCCACAGTACTGTGCAGTGTAGGTTGAAGCCAGCTTAATTGAAGGCAATTTTAACTTTGCCTTTTCACATTTGCAAGTTCTGGTCATAATCTTAGACCTAAAATGTTTTTGGGGAGTTGAACGAAAGTTTGGTTAATGTATAAACAGCAATATTATACTAAGTAATCAATATGAGTCAGTTTTGTGAAATATTTATGTATGTAATAATTGCAGGTTTTTTCATGTGAACGACACATACCATACTCTTATTAGTTGATATAGTTCTTCTGTTTGGTATGGCACTGTAGTTACGAAATAACTGCCAATTGTTTACGCATTATGTTTTTGGGTGACTCCATTCATTACTTGTGACAAGATCTTTTACTGGCTACCATAAAGTCAGTGCCATCAGAAGGTATCATGAGTCAGGGTGAAAGGGAGGGGGGTTGGGGGGATGGACCACTTATGAACACCCACGTCTTGATAGTTTTATAGGTAATTTTGGATGTTTCAGTACAAAAAACATCAAGTTTAAAATTATTGGGGGATTGTAGCTTTCCGCTACTCCGGTGGCCTTGTACTACTTTACAACCTTCAGACAAACCACCTTTAATTTCTTAGTATGAAAACCATATAAAGGGACTTCATCCTCTGAAGGGACAAAAATACATTCCACCAGTGTTGCTGAGGGCTGCATAGGCCCGGCCCTTTTATCGTGTCCTTCAATAATTAAAACATCCCATTGTATGCACACAATGACCACAAAGTTTTAAATCTGTCTTAATAACCTGCAGTCTAACCTTGAATATTTTAGGTAGAAAGTTAATGCATTTGCAATATATGTCATGCCGAGGGATTGCATGGGCATGTGTGCACATCATTAAATGTTAAATGTAGTCTGGTAGGATACAGTACCATGGAAATGGTATGAAGTGCATGAAATGTGGTGTACAGTAGGTATTACAGAGATGGAGAGTTGCCACTGAAAATTATACGTTGAGCGCAAGTGCCAAAGGGTAAACTCAATTCGTAAATCTCTTTCTTACCTTGGATACTCATATTAAAGCCTTTATCCATGAGACTCTATGGAAAGGATCAAAGCTCATACATAATCGTTTTTTCCAGTTAATATATGGTGATATTACACAGAACTTGTGGTCAATAGTGGTATAGTAAAGGGCAGCATGGACGGAGGGTTTAACAACCCCCCTGCCCTCCCACGGGGTGAAAAGGTATAGATTGAACCAAATTATGATGCCGTAAATTCTTTTACACATGCTCATATCAATGAGCAACTTAACAATACAGGGGTGGTGATGCCAAGTTAGAGGGAAAATGCAGTCACCCCAATTTTAAATCAGTGAACCATGGTATTCCTATTCATGAATGGCTGTTTTAATCATGTGACCATATTTTTGTATTAAATTGTTATATTCATGCAGGATAACTCTTTCGTTATTTGTTCACATTCAGTATTTATGAACAGAAACATTGCATAAGACACTTCAGGTGCAGATCCAAGGGGGGGGGGCTTTCCTGGGCTCAGCCCCCCCCCTTTTTTGCCACATCAACAATAACAAACACGCGAAAATTAGCATAATGTTATGCTAGGAGAATATTCGAGGGGGCTTTCACCCCCCCCCCCTCCCTTTCGAAATGTCAGGATCCATGCCTGCTTTTTAAGGGAAGATTTGTGAGATTTAGCTGATATTTGACATTAATTTCAGGAGACTGCTTATTCCCTTTAAGTTTACCCATAATCTGTGCTGATATTGCTCACTGTGACACTGATTTTGACCCATGCTTCATTTGTCTAAGTATGAGGTAATGAGGTTTTTTGTTCATGAGGTAATGAGGTGTCATACATTAACACATGTTTATATAACAACCCATGAGAAAGTTTGGGTTAACAGCAGATTGCTACAATATATACACACATAATTGATATTTGGACTATACAGTATGTCCGTAGAACCTTTTCCAAATAGCAACTACAAAGGATTATGGAATAGACTTTAAGTACGCATTTTTTTTGTCCACAGTAAAATGTCATTAACGAAAACGACACACACCAAAACTCGATCCCACAATCCTTTGTAATTGCTATTTGGAAAAGGGTCTATGCAGAGGATAGCTGATTGAGTAGAGAAGCTTTGACTTATCTCTTCAAACTATCTTGGTAGTTTGGGAGCCCGCCATTTTCTTATGGTCTATACTTTAACTATTTGTTCTTCCATTGACCTTAAAAAGGTTCATTGTGTGATGTCTTACTGTTTGTAAACATGGACGCTTCAAAAGCCATTAAGCTTTTGTTTTTTGCCATCATTTTGTCTTTTTTTTCTTTTTTTTTTTTTTTTTTTTTGAGGCTGCTTTTAAATGCAAATTAGCAGAGGAATTTTAAATTCCTGGCATGTGACAGCTTCAGTAGGCTTGTGGTAAGTTTGTTTCTAGAAAATGTACAATTAAATTATCACCAGGGTCACCAAATCCTTTGAGATAGCTTGCAGGAATCTCATGTAACTATTCATGTACTTGAGAATTTATGAAAGTAACAAAAGCAGTAGGTGGGAGCATGCAACTAGTTCCTCTTCCTATCCCCAGCTGGTTACACCTCTATGTCCCGACATCTCTTTGTTCCAACGTCTCTACATTTTAACAAGTCTTCACTGAGGTCAGCGTTTGGATAAGGGTTAGGTTAAAACGTAACCCTTATCCTGACACTAACCTCATACAGACTTGTCGGAATGTAGACACGTCGGAACTGAGAGCAACGCCTCCCCCCAGTTATTTCCCCAAAATTCATAAATGGTTGAAGCGGACATGCCATTGATTCCCTCAATACTTTCTTCTGCCTCTTTTGTTATGCTGGAAGTGTCTCTGTCTCAAAGCCGTAAAGTAGGTTTTCCCTGATCAGCCTA
The DNA here is from genome assembly GCA_029531755.1 of Holothuria leucospilota. Classification (NCBI taxonomy): domain Eukaryota; kingdom Metazoa; phylum Echinodermata; class Holothuroidea; order Aspidochirotida; family Holothuriidae; genus Holothuria; species Holothuria leucospilota. The sequence continues at coordinate 83,770,697 of CM055961.1, forward strand.
CCCTTCTGAAGGTCTCACATCAGAATTACAAATTTCTCGTGGCATAGCCTCTTTAACCCACGATTTACGAAAGCGTGAAAGCTTGATCGCGGTCAGACGGAGAATTTTTTCTGTAATTTAACAGATACCAGGGACCCCATCGAGGTGTGGACCGTTCCCCTAAGGACCCCTGATGGGGCCTACCACAACGTCTCAGTAGGGTACCGGGGACGATGCCCTCGGAAGCTCTGGCGTATTTACGATATAGTCGGCACAAGAATGCGGCACTCTCCAAATTTTGGCTACCTTCCGATTGCCTAATAACCTTAGATGCGCACTAAAGAGATTACAAAAGTCCCCTAATAGTAAATCACAGAAATTCCCTTTGATGCTGCAAGGGACTTGTCCCGTGGATGGGAGGAAGAAGGGTGATAGGGGTAGCATGGGGTTTTGAAAGATTTATGCCACACAGTCTGTCCTTCAGGTGAATAATGAGAATGCCGAAATTGGCGCACCATATTGCATCATTTTTGAAAACATTTTAAGTTTTAGTATTTTAAATTTACTGTATAGTACATTGCAAAAGTTTATTTGTTACAGTTACCTATATAATTGTCACTTCTGTCATTATGTCATGTTTATGCATGCAGGCGCGGATCCAGAAATTTTGAGGGGGGGGACCAAGACGGAAAACCTCATGTGCACCGAAGGTGCACCACGAGCGCGAAGCGCGAGTACCTACGCGTGGGGTCCAGGGGCCCCTGGCGGGGTCCAGGGGCGGAGCCCCGGTGGGGGTCCAGGGGGCGAAGCCCCCGAAAGCTCTCGCAATATTGCATTTTAAGAGCACAGAAATCGGCTCCAGTTCTTATGTCAGTGAGATTTTATACCTTTTCATGTTGCATGGAATTTGATGTGTATGGCTCATTTTAAGTTACTATATGTACCTGCAGAAGTTACGGAGAATCTGAGGTATCTTAAAACTTACACGCCAACATTATGAGCCCGGTGTAGGTAACTTGAAATGATTTTTGCCATAATGAGTGTTTTATTTTCGTTCTACGGTATTCGGGTATAAGACGTCAGATGAAACAATTGCGCGCGAAGCGCGCCGAAAATTTGAATTTACATTTAAAACCATTGCTATGACTAACGGTGTCAATTCCCTTTATGTGGTTTTATCAATTAGAAGGTGGGTTCGATACTAAGTTTTCAGTTCTCATAAGAAGAGGAGGGTAAAAAAATTAATATCAGTTGTTTTACATCCTTACAATGCTGACTCTGAAATCATGTTTATGCACACGAATAATTGGCTTATAGTAGAACCCCACCGATGAGTAATGCGAATACGTTTGGGACCTTATTGATAGTAAAAGGAGCAATTCAAGGCTAACAGTGCACAGATCAAGCAAAAATCAAGAAATATTGAGAAGACTTTGCAAAAATCGTGAAAGATTTCAAATAATTTTTGGTAAAAAGTGATAAAAATAAATCCATCACTCAATAAAAACGTACCTCTCTCCGTGATCGTAAACAAATGCGCGCGAAGCGCGCCGAAAATTTCCGGTTTAGTGCGTCCCGGGAGCTCTGGATTAATTGTACACTGAAAAGGAGGACCAACAGGACTCTCACAACCTTACATCCATATGGGAGGAGAGAAGATATATCACCTTCTTTATGGGACTTCTGAAGGGCATACCCTTCAGAAATCTATGACCGATGGTGCCGGCTGGAGTTGGTGATTGGGGGAACCGCAGATAACTGCTAAACCGTGCCTTTTTAGGCAGTGGGATTTTGTATACGCTATATACAAGAGCGGGAGAGCCTTTTCATATTAGTACATGAGAGTGCAATCCCAGGAAGGGGTTTACCCTCCCCTTTGAGAAATTTTTATTAATTTTAGGGGGCCTATATGCAAAATGGTGGTATCTTTTGGTCATTCTAAAGTGATTGTATGTTTAGAAAATGTCCACAATTTAGTGAATTCTAACTTTTGTTCGGGTGAAAAAGGGGAGTAAGAGACGGTTAAAATATTGTCTTCAAACCTCCTTAAGTCCCAGGAAAAATCATGGGCGTGGATCCATCTCCAAAAGCGTGTGCGTGGGGGGGGGGGGACCTTTTTCACATTTGTGAATCGCCGTCCTGTGGCGTGGAAGAAGCAGTTGGTGGTAGCCAGAATTTGCGTCACGGGTAGGCAATAAGTTTTGTGATCTTCGGCATGGGGGAGGGGTCTAAGGGAAATTTTTCTAGAACTGAATGCCCTCAGATGCGATTTGGTGCAACAAAAGTGTACGATTTTTAGGTTATTTTTCTTCTAAAAATTTCGTTTTCCTAGGCATAATTGCAGTCTGTTCCATCATTTTTGAAAAAGTGAGGGGGACTTTTTGACGATGTCCCCTCCTAAAAAAGTGAGGGGGACGCGTCCCCCGTCCCCCACGATCCACGCCCATGGGAAAATTGTACACGCAATTATACCTGCGTGGAGTCCATAGAAACATTCTTAGACTATAATAAAATTGTTCCTTTACATTTTAAAAGGATATCCAAGGTTGACAGAGAACAGTACAGAGCCTCCCGGGAGCTCTAAATTAGTTACAGTATACAAAAGAGGGACCAACGGGATTCTCACTACCCGTCATCCATATGGGAGGAGATATGATATATCACCTTCTTTTTAGGTACAGTAAGAGGGATGGTGGACAGGCAAAATTCGTTTCAGAAAAGATTTTCGTCATTATTGAACGTCGCGGTAAGATGTTTGGCCGGAAAATAAGCAACGGCAATTATCGTACATTCAATCTTTCAAATCATGTGCTAGACTAGATTAGTCAAAGATCCCATAATGATGAGATCCCTACAGAGAAGGAGATGTACTTTTTAGAAAAATGTTGCATTGGAATAATTTCTTGCGTCAAAGCTTTGTCAATGGTATATAAACCGGGTGTAAACCCTGTCGTATGCGCGCGAAGCGCGCCGAAATTTTGAATAAAATATTAGTCCATGACAAAACCTGCATTTCAGAACCTGCATCGGACACTGTCACTTTCCCACCAACCTATGCTATTCAGAAACGAATCTTCTGACTGAGAATTCTTAAAAAGCACTTTTGCTCCTCTGTTCCCCCGTGAGTAGTTACCGAAAGCTATTGATATAAGGACAAATCTGACACAAGGCTTGACGCTAGCGGAGCGTGCGAAAATTTGGAATTTGTCAAGAATTTCCAAAACTTATGATAGTTTGAGAACAGTCTGTAAAATTAAATGGTTAGAACAAATAAACCAGTCATCAAAAAAACATCTCACCCTACACCCTCCACAGAAATCTGTAGCTTAAACGACTTTTGGGACCATTTTAAAAATTTTCAAGAATCGATGGGGGAGGGGGACACACGTCATCCATTGCCCACTGTGCCGACGCCACTGTCTGTAGCTTAAAAGCCTTTTGAGTTCATTTTAAAACTTTTCAGACAGTTTCGAAATCGAATAGGGTATCATGCACGCCGCTACTTTGCCTGCAACAGCTTGTGCCACTGTGCACAATAGTAGGTCACCTGACAGCTTGTCTTCTGTATTCATTCTTCAAGGTCTGTATGGCGAAAACTTTGCCTCTCAATCCCTCTAGATTACAAAAAATTTCACTCTTTAACACAAAATTGTTACTAAATTTCAGTGCAGCTAGCCGAGCCCATACTACATATGTCACGATGTTTACTTATTTAGATCTTAAGTCAAGGATCATTAATCAGCTATTCGCCTGTTTTCGAACATTGTAGCGCTCTTTTCGTCGCCAACCACTTTGAAAGATATATAAAGAGATAATCCAGCGATAGCTACACCCAACCCCTACAGAAATATATACTTTGAATACGTTCTTAGACACTTTTATTCATTTTTTGCTCTTAATTTTTCTTTCTCCTTTTCTTTTTTTTTCTTTTTCTTCTTTTTTTTCTCCTTTCGTTTTTTTTTTCCGTGGCGAGGGGGGGGGGGGGCCGGGCCCCCCGGGCCCCCCAGGCCCCCCTGGATCCGCGCCTGTATGCATAAACAGCAGCAAGGGGCAAAAACTGTATTCTAGTAAAAGTGGTGGGACAATTTTTAGCAATGGCCTCTTCCGTCACCGCTTTCACTGCCCTTAATGGGAATATGAGGGTCTCATGAGGGAAAAATGAAATCAAACACTTATATGCGGTTTCGCAGCATCCACATATTCAGCCTTTTCCCCAAATCATTCGAGATGGGCCATGAAAATTTTAGCGCTTCCAGTCTCACTGCTGTGCTAATGTAAGAGTACCATTTCAAGAACTGTTTTGTGGAATACTGCCATCTACAGCCAGTTGTAAAGTTGTTAAGTTGTTTACATAGAGAAGGCTATAAGAACTAGAAAGCGCACTCGTATGTAAATCCTCTGTGATCGCATGGGGACCACTGATCTACATGTAGATCAGTGATGATGACCCGTCCGCCATTGAAGGTGGAGGCAAGAAGCTATGTTGTGTGCGAGCATGTGTGTACAAACTGTATGGCGGCCGAGTCCCCATCAGAGAAATCCTAAGCTTAGGATTTCTCTGGTCCCCATGCGATCACAGTTGTTTCGGGGAGTGAGCACTCTAGTTCCTATATCCTACTCTATGGTTGTTTACTACTTAAATCTGTCAAGAAATGGTCATTTGCGGCCAGAGCGAGACCCGGTTAAAAGCCCCTCTTCTCTCGAGAGGCTGAAACCCCTGGGATGAGTCAGTCTTTGGGGGAATTATCTGCATGGTCAGTGTGTGTTATCCTCGAATATATAAAGCTTAAATAAAATTATTTCGTCATTCCTTTAACAACTGAGACCCTACCTGGAAGTCAACTGGACTTTTCCTGTTCTGAAAAGCTGTATTAGGCTTATTTGGCTTAGAAACCTGAAAAATGACCCGCTGGCCAGTGGATCGCACCTACAATCGCAACATATGGTGTCTTGACTTTCACTACTGTTAATTCCTTTGAGTACAAGCCTTAGCGTCAGGCCTTCCAGGCATGCACCATGTGAATGCTATAGCCATGCAACTTCTAGATCAGGGGTCGGCAAACTAGGGTTCGCGACCCTTTTGAGGGTCATGAAAATATTTCGGAGGGTCGCGAAAAGGATTAAGGAAGGAAAAATAATTGCCAAATTTCTCGTTAAAAATAAGCAATGGGAGTGATTCTAATCTAAGAACAAGTGATCTACTTTATTAACACTACATAACCAAGTCAAATCAAACTCCTGTCACCGACCCGTCAATTTGAGGGCCACCCAGATTCCGGAGTAGAAAGTTGGGGCCACGAAGCAAAAAAAGTTTGGAGACCCCTGTGCTAGATGACGGAGTTGTTCCTGAGAGTTGAACGATAGCGATATGTATAATGAATAACCTGATTATTTCAATGATATAGACTACCTACGTACAAAGGAACCAGAATCTCTTAAAGGGGCTTATACCTATCAAGCCGCGTCAGGTACGAGGTGGATCCATTGGCACTGGCAGATAGGTGTACAATACTCAAATTGTATTCATGTGGCCATGAAAATGATTATGTACCGTCGTTACGATGTGATAATGCAGTATGATGAATGACAAGATCCTAATGCATTGTGTAAGATACCTAGTGTCAGGGTAATGTTTTCTAAATCTATTAAAGTTATAGTGGGCAATTTTTGTGATATGACCATTGGTATGAATTATTGTGTGATGGTTAGTGCTAGCTGCAGCTGTTCAGTTATTATCGTTAGTCAGCGTGACCTCAGTGGATCAAAGGCAGGGGCGGATCCAGGATTTTGAGAAAGGGGGGGGGGGGCGCACACATCGTCGGGAAGGCCGACGAGCATAAAAAAGGTCTTAAAAATTTGAAGACCTTTTTTTTTTTATTTTTTTTTTATTTTTGCTTTTTCGCATCTGGGAAGCATATTTTCCAGATCTATTTGCTCATTTTTTCATATTGCCGGTGAAAAAATCATTGGTCATCGAAAAAAGAGGGGGGCGTGCGCCGGGTGCGCCCCCTTCTGGATCCGCGCCTGAAAGGTTCAAATAAGTAATCCATTGTGTTGTAGCTTACAGGCTTTGTGTGGAGCTCAACCAAAATAGGGATCCTAGATATTATAGTGAGCTATATGTTTACTGTGTTAACTGTATAAATCACTTTCACCACAGACGGGATAACGGGTGGGGGGGGGGGCAAGAGGGGGAACTTTCCCCCATGCTTTCCAGACCTTAAATATAATAAAAGAAATTGAACGAAAGGAAGAGTGACCAGAGGAATTATGAGGGAATTTTTGACATTATGGTAAATTCTGAAATTCAAATATCAAACAATGCCAGAATTTTTTTCTAGCACGCACACGTATAGTGAATACTAACTAATGCAGTACGGAGCTCAAAGATGGGGAGGCAAGGGGTAATTTTGTTATTGAAAAATTTGTTAGGTACCTAACTTATATTTCCCCGTCACACTTTCATGACGTGAAATAAGAGTCACTAAGAGTGTACGCCATTAAACACACCCTTCGTGGTCCTTGCGAGCACAATTCAGAAACTTTCCTTGTTTAGAGAATCGATTTTCTCGGTAAATTTTTCAGCGTGCTTTGTGTGAGCTCAATATAAGTAGGTATCTCGTTATTACTGCTGTCCATACGCCGTATTAGAACTTTTGTGGAACTGCCTCGTCATTACTTCCTGTAGGATTAGTGATTGATTAAACTTACTATTTCAAAATCCTTGCAACCCCTCCCGCTGTTCACATTCCCATCAACTTTCACCTTCCTTATAAAATTGGCCAACGGTTAGCTATCTTAAATTTGCAATCGCGATGAGAAAAGTGTTTTATTAGTGTTTCAAAGTATCAGTCACGCCGGCACGGGGGGGGGGGGGGGGAGGGCGTGCCCCTAATCGATTTCAGATTTTTTTTTAAATTTTAAAATGATCCCAAAAGGCGTCTAAGCTATAGATTTCTGTAGGGGGAAGGGGTAGGATGAGGTGTGTTTTCGATCCTTCGCAAACTATCATAATTTTGCACGCTCCGCCAGGCCCGTAGTCGAGGGGTCAAGGGGGGTCAAGCCTCCCCCTGAAATTTTGTTCGCCCTCTAGAGACTGAATCTTGCTATTGACTTAATACATTTGTACACATTTGGCACCCTGAATAATTTTTGGCCCCTCTCCAGAACGTTATCTGGCTACGAGCCTGCGCTCCGCGCGCTTCAAACCTTACCTCAGTATTGTCCTTATTATCAATAATTCCCGGTAGCAACTCCGACCCGAAGAAGCACAGCAATAAAAGTCGAAAGCTGTTTACAAATTCTCAGGTAAGAGACCGGCTTTGTGATTGGCAAATAGGTTTGCTGGGAAATTGGAAGTGTCTCGATGCAGAGCATAAATGCAGGTTTTGTCATGGTTATCTTATTTAATGAAAAATTTCGGCACGCTTCGCCCGCATTCGCCACGGTTTTCCCTCCATCCCATGACCATTATTAAGGTTATAATACATGCAACTATTCTGATCACAACACTTTTCCGAAAACAAAAGAATATCTCCAACCTCTGTAAAGCCCTATATACTATGGGATTTTTCAATCTAGTCTGTAGCATGACAGTATAGGTATATTTGCGGTAAAACAAGTTTTCAAAAGTTTTTACCGAGCGCTTCACGCGCAGCCATGACCGGTATAGATGGCGATTGTTAATACACTTACGACAAAAAAAAAACATTCTGAAAAGCGCTCTTTAGTCCTTAACCTCTTTTGCTTTACCAATCAGTCAGGTCTAATATCACCTCCCTTCACCTATACTCTCCCTCTCATTCCCCAGTGCTGGAAGCTGTTCATCCGGAGGCAAACTTAGTAAAAATACGATAGTTCTAAAGTTCTCGGCGTCATACTCTATAGTACCATTTGGATGTCAGATAATAATCATCGTATCAGTGCACCAATTAATATAATTAATCCAGAGCTTCCAGGAGGCACTTTACCGGTGTCTGCCAGCTGTAGATACCTTTTTATAATGCACAATGAAGCAGAGGAGAATTTTCGTAATATTCCAAGAATGTTGTGTGTACTCCACGCATTTTACGTAAAAACTTTCCCGAATAGAAGGCATTAAAGAAGCCAAAAGGGGGGAGGGCTTCAAGAAGTTTGTTGGCAACATACCCTTCTCTAAGACAACATACTCCCCTCTTTCACCTAACCAAAAATTAGAATTCACTAAATATGGAGATTTTCCAGCCATATATGGTCAGTTCAAAAAATGCCCCAAAGATAGCACCATTTTGCATCTAGGCAACCTTAAATTAACAAAAATTTCCCCTTAGACCCCTCCCCAGGACGGCACCTTTATGTAGTGACAAAAAGGATTCCACACTGATGTATACAATCGCAGGGACTCACTAAAAAGTACGATTTTTGCAGACTTGGGGGAGGGAACTGAGGTGGCATTACGACGTCATCTGTTCTGCCCTCTCCCCCAATCATCAAATTCTGGCGGTGCCACTGATGAGAACTTCTTTCATTACGTAGCCTCTAAGGCTACGTGTATGGAATCGTATTTCAGATCCCTATATCTTAATCATTTAGGAGGGCAAACTACTCTCAAATAGACCATTTTTTTACATTGCGCAAAAGAAAGTAATCCATTTCACTACGCGAACTCCATTGAGCGTATGAATTAAAGGCGGAAGAATCCTGTATTCCGTTAAGTCGCCATTGACGATGTTTTACCAGGATCACTCAGCTTCCAAATGTTCAGGTGCGAACAGAATATAACTCGAAGAAATTTAAGGAATTTACAGCAATAGAGCAAAGAAATATGAGAATCTTTGAAAACTTTCGCACTGCTCATATATTTTACAAAATTAATCACAATTAGACGTCGAACGTGACTTGTTTGGACGAAAGATTCATGATTGGGCTCCCTTATGGGCCGGACAACGAGACTTAGAAAATGGCTTTCTAGGATGTAGTGGCTTACTTGTATTTTTATAGGTCTACCTTTATAGCACGTACTGTGTAACGCACCATTGACATATATAATTAACTAGACACATCAGACAAACGCACGCTTGTTCATGACCTGCATAGACCAAAGTATGTACGGATCTACTTTCGAGACGAGTTGTTCGTTTTGAATTTTGGTTGACCATAATCCTTCATTTTCAAATCTCAAAGTTTTTCGTATTCTCATTGTCGCCCCTCGACTTAAACTGAAGGATTTTAAATGCTCAAATGACTTCTTGAAACGTACGAACGGTGGGAATCTATAAAAACAAATTACGATACCAAAATAATGCATCGAAGAGACTGTCTGATACATTGAAAAAAAAAATATTCCGATTTGCAGCTCCGCGCATGCGGGATAGTCTGAATATTTTTAAATTGACCCAATCTCAAGTGGGAACTTTAAATGATGACCAATCGTTACGAAGTGATTCTCTGTCACGTCCGAATATAGACGAAAATTTTTTTCAGCACTTTGAGAAAGATATTACCAGCTATTAGTGTCACTGGACAGCTGGAGTTGCAGAAGGCGAGTCGAGTAGCGCTAATTCCAGCAGGAGCAGGCCGGCCGGGAAGTTGTCAGCGGAAAGCCTGTTTGATTTAGCAACGAGGTATTTAGACGCGGGCGATTTTCGTCGGGAAACTTGAAACTTACTAGGCTATATGCTTAATTTTGAGAGAATAAATCGGCATGCCGACGTTCTAGTTTATTAAATTGCCAGAAGTTACGACTTTGAGATTTGGAGGAAAAAATGGGGACCTTCCTGCCGCCGTCAAGGTAAAATGAATGAATTCACGTCCATCGTTAAAACAACACAGCGGTATATGTAAGTAGCCTACTGGGGCACTAGCACTTAGATCATTAGGGTATGTACGGTGGATCGGCAATACAGCAAGGGTGAGGAAGCTCAGGCATGTTGGTTCGTTTAGCCTCCGGCCCGCGAGACCACTAATTCGTCTGGCCCGCGAAGCTACTGATAAAAGTAAATTCAATTCACTTGAATAATAATATCTTTAATAATAATCTTTAAGTCCTCGGTACCCACTGTTTTATCATGCTTAGCTACCTGCACTTTCAGGACATTTTACGTAAAATAACTCCATAAGTTCATGAACTCTACTGTCATGAGCTTGCTTATAAAAATTAAAATGTCTCTGACGCGCGGTTAATTAATATGCTTTATGTTCCATCTCCTTTCTCCCGATTGAAAAACAACTCCCACACCTCTTTCTCGGAGAGGCTACGTCGGATTTGCCATGCAAATTCAAATTTCTAGTTATTTTAGGATTCCTTAACCTATTACCTCAAAAGATATTAACCTATTACCTCATAAGATATTACTTCATATTTTCAATTCTCCCTTGTCTTGAATCTCTAAACTGTTCTGTGACTTTTTCGTAACCTTGATCAAATTTACATTATACGAGCGGAATTAAATCTTTAACTTTAAAGAGCCTGTGCTGTGGCCAAATGTTGGCATTTGAAGCAATTAGGCATAGGATTCGGGAATACCAAACCATGTCATAGTAAGATGGATATTGCATACAAGGATAATCTATCGTTGCATCTTCTGAAATGAGCCTTTTAAATTGAAACAAAACTTCAAATTTGATTTACAATGTTGAATTGGAAGCCGCCCAACCTGACGGTTCAGTCCAGCTGTCCATGTAGGTTTCTCTCACTTCGCGGTGGCTAAGCGTCTTAAAATTATTGTCTCGTGGACTGCACCACAGACTGAAGTTGAAGTACCAAAGACAGAAAATTTATTGACATCCCGGAATTTGATTTAAGTTAGGTTTAATCCCCAAATAATTCTGTTCAATGAAAGTCGTTCAGAAGTTTTCATTTCTCCACTCTTTCCTTTTACATATAGAAAAAACCGTGAGTGTGAAGTGGGGGTTGCGAAAAGAGAGGAAATGAGATTGATATAATGTAAGATGACAAGATGACATAATGTCGCAAAAAAAATCACGCCACCACCTTTTAAAGGTGAAGATTTTTCTGCAAAAAAGTGGTATTTGCATAGTCTTAAGGATAAGCTAATATCACAGAATTACTTTGACAATAGACGACATGGTTTCCTGAGGGCAGGGCTAATTATATCAACCATTAGGAATGAATGCTGGCTTTTTAGAAGTAAAAACGGCTTTCCCTTCCCTAAATACCCAAAGGCACTGAAGCATGCCAGAACTGGCACCATCTTGTTCAGAAGCTATAATTAGCTTAACTAACTGCATTTATCTCATGTAGCACACTGAGTAACACGCCGTCATTATTACGTCTTTCCTGCAGGTGTTTGCATACATGTCTACTTCACTGAGTAAAACCTAAAAAATTTCAAGAATTTATTCCAGGGATCAACCAGAGTCTACATAACAGTAACCGTGCATGTATTTCATATAATATCGACTGCCTTTTTGCAATTTTTGGAAACGTTTTTGAGCACTATCTGGCTTGATGGATGTGTAAAAAGTGCAAGGTGATCGAAAGATCCTCAATAACCGTCTGCTTATCTGTCTACATCAGACTTTGAAATTTTGTACCCTCGTGTCTAAACTGAGCTATCAATATAGCTGTACTTACTAAGATCATTCAATACTTGATATCTCTATTTTAACAAACTTGTAATCTCTCTGAGGTAGTGCCAGTGTGACAAATCATTCATTCTCAGTTTAACTATATTGATTAAACAATGACAAGTACAGCTTTACTGAGCCAGTAAACTTAGTTAGATCACAGTTTAACCCAGTCAGATTCCAGTTGAACATAGTTGAAACCTTGCTGAAAAAACTCAGTTAGATTTACGTCTGGATTTAGGTGGAATTTATACCTGGAATGTTTCCAAATCGAAAAAATGGTTTGAAGGAAAACCTTGGAGCACATTTATATCATCTCCGTAGAAAATTTGTCATTCCGATTTGCTTCCAGTCAGAATTTGATTTGAAAAATAATCTGATGGACACTTTCTGCAAGGCTCAAACATTTTTACATAAGGCGCTTGGTTGCTCCCTTATGATGTGTCAGCTGGAAATAATAGTCTTAATATAAAACATATTTCTGCGCGCTAAGGGTGCGCCTAACCATGGAGATGTTGTTAGCTGGAGATCCATCGAAAACTTTAATTTATGCTAATCCAATTAGATTGTCCTCAGAGTGGAGACTAAATCCTTTAATTGGGGATTATTGAACTAAAAGGCTTTGAATTCCCTTGTCTAATATCTAGGCAACCTCATTCATACCTACAGCGACCCCAACAGAAAGGATTATTTGGAATAATGCTTTAATGTCTAACTAGTTGCCGACAGTCGAATACGAAACACTGTTCTGACATTCAAAACGGCTGTTTATTGCCAAGGAACCTAATGATGCTGGCAATAAACCAGTGCTCATGGTTTATGCAAATGAGCAAAAGAAGTATAAGACTAAACTTTGCTGTCGGATTTTGACTAATTTCCGCATTCCCTCGCATGACTTAAAAGGCACACCCATATTGAGCAAGTTATAGGAAACTAGACAAGGATGTTGTAAATAGCGTCCAAACGCGTCGAAACCCTCAAATTAATTTACATCTTAAGCGACTGGTAATGTTAAGGCAAGGGGCAAATCTCCCGATCTGCTCTTCGAGGTGTAGCAGACGACGTACTTTACTTGTACTTTGTTCCTAACAGCTCTTAAGCCTATTGAATCATCAAGAACAACACACAAAAGAGATTATTGTCGGCAACTAGAAGGGTTCAAAGAAAGAGTTTTCGATGGATCTCCAGCTAATAACACCTCCCTGGCCTAACAACCTCGCGCATTCAGGTTCATTTGATCACAAAATGATATACACAGATGGTTTGAAATTCCTTGATTCCATTCACAATGGATAACTTAAATACTGAACAGAAAGATTACGGCGAGTTCTCCTGTAAGCTGGTGACTACATGTCAAAACAATTGAACCTTTGTTGCTTTGGATTTTCATACCCACCTACACCGTCATTTGCACATGCACGTGGGTTTTGTTATGTGCTGTCTCAGTTCTACGGTGTTTACATTTATTTGCACTCCTCCCTTTCCACTCTATCAAGAAGCACTGGACGCTCGATCCACTAGGAATATTTTCTAAAGCCATATTTTAGAATGAACCAGCCCAGGGAATTGGAGCTAGAGGAATTCTCAAGGTAAAGTACAAATTAAGATATACCTTACACTCAAAAGACGCCTCGTCCAACTTTGAACTGAATCCGACCAACCAAAGCAGACCAGGAATCTGATCAATTATTTGGCGAGATACGGCTTAAAGATGGCCAGGAGTTTATAACCTTTTAACCAAACGTAGTCAAATACTTAACAAGATTGCAGTTGGTTGCCAGGCTAATCAGACCATTTAAAGTGTAAAACTGTTGGAATGCAATGATGTAACTGGGAGAATCTGAAAAAAAAACAGGCTAGAAGATTTGAAAAGCCACATGAAAATAAAGGTGCCAAAGATAAGAGATTAAATAATTCCAATTGCAAGAGGTCACAGCATTCTGAAGCTGAAAGTTTTAGTTGTAGAATCCTTTACCAAGTCTGTTGGTACAGAATAGCAGAGCAATGTGTGCAACGTACCATCATTATCTTTGTTGCTTTGCTTGCCAGTCTTTCCAATTTTTTTAATTTACAGCGCTTTTCCATATTCAGAATGAACTTACTGAGACAACGATGATGATGGTGGACATACTCTGAAGCATGCACATGTAAATGAAGAAAACATGTTGTACGAATGATGTGGATGGCGTCTTGATTTTTTTTTGAAAATGTATATACGGTATAATGTTTTTAAAAATTAGGCTCCAAATAGATAACTGTGAAGGCCTTTAAATATCAATCTTGCTTATCTTTATCCTAAGTAGGCTACGTCAATCAGTAGCCTACTGGAGCTATCGAAGGCTCGAATTTAGGGACTAGCCTACTATCTCTAGGATTTAGACGTAAAAAATAAAAATAAATACTTTACAAACATTGAGGGGTGAACGAAATAAACGTAAAGTGTCTGTGCGTAGTTTGTCATTTAGTTAAGCTTACCAATTGGATTAATTTACATCATTGTACATTAAATGTACAATGATGTAAATTAATCCAATTGGTAAGCTTAACTAAATGACAAACTACGCACAGGCACTTTACTCAAAATGGAAACTTCAGAATCTACACAGACATAAATTTTACCCAACCCAGGAAAACCAATTTACGTCTTATCTAAAGTGCTTTCATGAACAAAGCCTCTAAATCTTGTCAAAGAGTCTCCTTTGTTTGATGCTTAACCTTTGTTATGTGATATCATCAGTTTTAAGTACCCAGTCTCCTTTGAATCATGTTGTACCAGTCACACAATGCATCTTAAGTGTATGACACACACCTACGAGCCGTATCTAAAAAAACATTATTTTATGTAATGTTAAAGTAAAAAAGCGGCAGTATTTTAAAAAATTTGTGATCATGTTTGATAATTTGATATACCAACTATGTTTCTCATATGTGGTATCCCAATTAAGTTAACAATGATCAGTATCTCAATACCTTAATTCAACCAACATTTGTTCTTTTACAGTGCATAGAATAAGGCAAGCGGTGGAAGGTGGTTCTTCCTTGAATAGCACAAAGTCTACATCACGAGCAAACTATTGCAAAACGAGAAGAGGGGGTACTCCAATAAGATGTTTGATGATAAAGCTTAAGGAGGCATGGCATGATCTATTATTTTGGCCGATAAAACGCTGCGGGTAAAGTACATATTGTTTTCATTACTATGTATACCCTTGTATGGCACGCTAATTTGCAGTCAATATCTTAATCGTGCAGGCGGGTGCAGTAGCAATACAACTGGTAAGTTGTTAAAGTTTTTAAATGATACGTTTGCCTTATTATTTTGCATTTTTCGGGAACGTCTTTCATAAAAACATCACTAGAAAACAAAGCAAGCCTTCATCATCTCGTACTCGTAGCAAGCACGATTTCTGAACCCCTCAGACTCCCAACATGTGGTTAGAAAAGAGACTTTTAATAGGACGAAACTTAGTTTGCGGTTTATACGAGTTATGGATTGTTATTGATTTGTGTATATCATGTACAAGAGTATCAAAATATCCTCAATAGACGGGTTGGGAAATTCATTACTTCCCGTCGGGTCACAAGGTCAAGTGTACCATGACAACGGGCAACGTGTTTAGCTCTGCGTGCCCAGCATGCAACAACCGCGCTGGGACACTGTAAGCGTGGTACACTTAACCTTTGACCCATTCCCATATTGCATTGCGTGGAAACATTTCCCAACTCGTCTATCAAAACGCTTCCAAGTGAATTTAATGATGGAGTGTCTGCCAGCTATCATTCTGCAGAATCTTGATATCCTTCGGGGATTTTTCTTGTAGTTTCTAAAGTTTTAGGACCACCTCTTGTGGTCTGATCAATTCGAATATGGCATAGTGTAACATGCAGACCAAAATAACTTTCTGAAAAAGGTGACAGGTTACTGAAGAAATCAAGGCCAAAGCTAGACCTCTTAAATTTTAGATAAATACGCCAGGGAAGTGACATATTAAATCAGTATGAAAGTTACTACCTATCGTTTCGCCTATTGGTAAATACAGGAAAAGTGCGATTTTTAGCATATTATCGTATAATATATTATAGAAAGGTATCTGTGATACTGTCATACATCCAAACGGTAGTCAAACAAGGCACTGAAGGGGCGAGATGGCTTGGGGGGGGGGATTTCAGGAGAAGCGAGAAGTGTGGAAATGTGTTAAGTCAATGGCAATTTGAAATTTCCTGGGAGACAAATTTTCTAGGACACCCCCCCCCCCCACACACCCGAGCATGCATACACCTCATTGTTGACTATCTCAGGCTTATTGTCTAACAGTTCAAATTTAAAAGTCAAAATTCTAATTCTGAAGAATTATCTCCAAACCAAGTACTGTGTATCAATTTAATTATTTCGTTTTCGTGAATTTATCACATCATCACCTTAATTGCTAAATCGTGTTTTTAGTCAAAGATCACTCTTCGGTAGTAATGGGTGAATTTTAGTTACCTTAAGCTATTAATAATAACTTTTCATTTAATTCCTTTAATTTACAGGAAGTGCCAGTTTAGCTTCATGGATACCAAACTTATTCTTATCTTTGTTCTACTTGGTGTTAGCATGGCAGCACCTCGCTGGAGTTATAGGCCTTCTTCGAAGAGATTACCGAATATAGTTATCATGTTGATGGATGATGTAGGGTAACAGTTGTAATTCATTCATATTAATCTTTGTAACACCCATCTGACATTACTTTGCCCCTTGTATCAAACTAATCAAGCATGTGCAATTTGTGACCCAGAGAAGGGTAAAGTGGAGAGAATAAGGTGGTTTATCCCAGGCGCGTAGCCAAGAATTTGCCAAGGAGGGTGCGAAGTCTGTAGGCAAACTATCTAAGCGTAGCGCCACCATAGTTGGCGTGAAGCGTAAAAGAAAATTTGGGCCCAAAGATCGCTGGAAATGGCACTTCCCAGGCTTTTTAAGCTGCATCTAAACATTTTTTTTACTTTGGGTCACTAGCAATATCATAAAAAAGTCATTAAAACACAAAAAGTATTTTCAAGGAGGGGGCGGCTGCCCCCTTCGCCCCCTCTTTGGCTACGCGCCTGGTTTATCCACACCTTTATTCCAGACGTCTTCTGAAATAAGTTTGTAGTTACACCTGTAATTTAATAAACTCAGACAATAAAAATGCTGGTAGTTTGGGCTAAACGGTAATTAACGTGGCCCTTCCTGCCCACTAACTGTGACTTAGGGACAAGGGCGGCGATCGCTGGGGGGATGGGGGACATGGTCCCCCAATAATTTGGTGGGGAACGGATCACTTTTCATCCCCCAATGTTTGGCCAACGATCGTAATAGTAGCTAATATTGTGAGTTTGAGACATAGCCCACTACAATAATTTGGCCGAGGGGAACGGAATATGTATGATATTTTGGCAAAAACTGTAACAACTGCTGATATTTGTGTGAATATGAAACTTTCCGATGACTTACAAATCATGAAAACGAGCGCATTTCGTTACCAGCATTACATTTCCATATACGTTTACATTTCCATATACGTTCAGGTATACATATAGGTCTACGTATACGTTTGCATATTCACATACATATGCGTAACGTATACGTGTATGTTTATATATATATATATATATATATAGTATCACTCTACCTACTATATATATATATATATAATATATATATAATATATATATACATATATATATATATATATATATATATATATATATATATATATATATATATATATATATATATATATATATATATATATATATATATATATATATATATATATATATATATTGAAATGGTGTATCCCAGTTACACCATTTCAATATTTTAGCTCCCTTTACAGGTTGAGCACTTTACTATTGACTGGTTAACACCTTTTACGATTTTACGATTATATATATATATATATATATATATATATATATATATATATATATATAGAGGGATTTCATGTGACGTCACGCGTAATGGATTCCCAGGCACTGAAGGGCAAAACACACACGCAGTGAGCGTATTTACAGCACACGCGCACGGCATATCCATAGATACTACTGTGACACAATGGACGCGTGCCCTCAAAACAAAAAAGACGCGCAATCTTGCCCTTCAAAATTGCGTCTAGTTGGTTAAAGTCACGTGACTGAAATCCCTCTATATATATATATATATATATAAAATAAATAATAAAACACATTCCAAAGATGACATAATAAGAGCACAGATACGATAAAAACAGCGTATATTTTGGACACTCCTGTGTCCTTCCTCAGCGCAAAACGGCAAGTGAAAAATTACAGCATTTTTCAAACTTAACGGTAAAACAAGTACAGACCAAAACAAATGATAGACAAGCAGGTTTAGTTGATCTTGGCAGCTTGGGAATGGTTATTAATTACAAAGGGGAAGTCTAAATGTTTACAACGTTATAACAACCAACGCCTCAAATCTGAGAGCAAGTGGGTCGTTAAACTGTCAACTCATATTAGGGGCCTGAACAAGGACCTTGGCATCTTAAGTGACTTCCCCTTTGTAATTAATAACCCTTCCCAAGCTGCCAAGGTCAACTAAACCTGCTTGTCTATCATTTGTTTTGGTCTGTACTTGTTTTACCGTTAAGTTTGAAAAATGCTGTAATTTTTCACTTGCCGTTTTGCGCTGAGGAAGGACACAGGAGTGTCCGAAATATACGCTGTTTTTATCGTATCTGTGCTCTTATCATGTCATCTTTGGAATGTGTTTTATTATTTGTTATATTACATGGAACATACGTGGATTTTTCTCATATAATATATATATATATAATATATATATATATGTATATATATATAAATATATATATATGTATATATATATATATGTATATATGTTAACGGAAATACTGTATAACAACAGTGCTACAGAAATGAATGGCTGGATCTCAAAGGAGATACGTGACAGCAGTAGAAGCTAGAAATTTGGTAAATACAACAGCCATAAAAGGTTTTTGCAAAGCTTTCGAGCAATACTAGCTCTTCTTCAGTGCTTGATCACAAGAGTGACAAGGAGTCACATATATATATATATATATATATATATATATATATATATATATATATATATATATATATATATATATATATATATATATATATATATATATATATATATATGTATATATATATAAATATATATGGTAACAAGGAGAGAAAATTGAATCACGCGAGGTATTTGTAGCCTCGTTGTCTCTTCTGTGAATCACGACCCATAACTGGTGCAGTGGTCACAGGCTCTGCCCGGAAAGCGGAGGATGGCGGGTTCAAACCTTCGGTTTCAGTTTTCAGTTTCAGTTTATTCTCTTTACATCCTCCGAAGAGGTATAAGAGTCAATAAATATAACATTAACAAAATTATTCAACTTACAAAGAACTTCAGAAAGAGAGAAAAATGAAAGGAAAAAGAAAAAATAAAATGAAAACAGAAAGAAAAAAAAAAAGAAAAAAAAAGTACAAATTAATTCCGGCCCCAACCTAAGACTTAAAAGCTATTCTTAACTTTTCGCAAAATAGACTCAACTTCACTAGATTTTTCTTACCTTTAGTTTGAAGTAATTGCTCCATTTTTGAAGTATTTGGATTCTTCCTAAAATAAAGTTTGATATACAATTTTTGGACATCTTTAAATGCATCACACTCGGTACGGCTCAATTTTTCTCATTGGTATTTTCTGTGAATCTTTCCTTCTGTGATAAGGGCTATGCTCTATCTAAGGACTGGTATAAAATTCAAGATCGAATGTATTACTATTTACACTTTCGACCTTTATAAATATATATATATATATATATATATATATATATATATATATATATATATATATATATATATATGTATATATATATATATATATATATATATATATATATATATATATATATAATAAGAGAAAATCCACGTATGCTCCATGAAACATAAAAATAATAATAATAATAAGTAGAACACACCACAAAGATGACAATACGAGAGCACAGATACGGTAACAGAATAGCGTATATTTCGGACACTCCTGTGTCCTTCTTCAGCGCAAAATGTGAAGTGAAATTTAATTTACAAATAACAGACACAGCAATGAGGTTAAACCCCTTGACGAGGGTGATAAATCACAGAGGGGAAATCGCTTAGGATGCCCAGGTCCTTGTTTAGGCCACGGGTGTGTGTGGACAGTTTTATTACCCACTTGCTTTCGGATTTGAGTCTTTGAGTGACAGACGGGTAATTAGAACCGAGCAGAATACATCTTAAATTAGATAAAGAGTGGTTAGGTTCACTACTGAAATGTTTTGATACAGGATAGCTTATTGATTTATCCTGCACAGTTTTCTTGTGGTTATTAAACCTCAGCCTAAATTTGGTGCCGGTCTGACCGACATAGTTGCCTTTGTCACACAAATTGCAGCATAATAAATATACTACATTAGGCGTGTCACAATCCAGGGGAGGGGGACGGATGTTGCAAATAGTGCCGGGAGGAGTAAATGTTTCGTCCGTGATAATGAACCGACACACTTGACACCTAGGCTTGCCTCACTTTTTATTGCCTATGTTCCCAACAGTAATTAGAAGCCTGGAGGATGTAAGGAGAGATTTGAGGTTGGGGGTTGCCGTCTCGCAGTTAAAGGGGGATCTTCAAAAAGTTCGGAAATGGACTTGTCTGTCCGAAGAATACTGAAATCTGAACGTATACATTTATGTAGGCCCTCAGTTTTAGGGGAATAGTCAAAGACAAGTGGGATACGTGAATTTTCGACTTTAGGTTTGTAACATAACAATTTATCCCTGCGGTAAACGGAAGCTTTACTAATTTCCTCTTTGATAACGGGTAGGGGGTAGTCATTATTAAGAAAAAATTCCACAAGGTTGCCGACGTGTTTGTCGTATTCAGACTTGGTAGAGCAGATACGCTTGATTCTGATGCATTGAGAAAATACAATAGATCGTTTCAAACTGATATGATGGGAACTGTTAAAATTCAGGTAGCCATGGGTGTCAGTTGGTTTACAGTAAAGGGTAGTTGCTATGGAACCGCTATGTAACTTAACCAGTACGTCAAGAAAAGGGATTTCCTTGTCAGAAAAATCAAATGTAAACTTAATAGAAGGATGAAAAGCATTACAAAACGATACAAAAGAATGCAGGCTAGCTAAGCCATGAGGCCAAATGAAAAAAATATCATCAATATATCTATGAAAATGTAACGGGTGTAAAGGGTAGCCCGCCAGCATCTTATTTTCAAGATCGGCCATGAAAATGACAGCATAGCTGGGGGCCATTTTAGTACCCATGGCAGTTCCGCATGTTTGAAGATAGTGCTGTCCGTTAAATTCAAAATGATTATGTGTGAGGATAAAATTAATAATGGCAGTGAAGTCACTAATGAACGGTTGAGAGAAGCCGTTCAAAGAGAGGATCTTCTTACAAGCTAATACACCTTCTTCATGTGGTATATTAGTGTAGAGGGCACTTACATCCATAGTGACCAGAAGTGAATTGGATGGGAGAGACTTAACGTCCTTGAGAATTCTTAGAAAATGGGTAGTATCTTGGATGTAACTGCTGAGGGAAGGTAAAAGAGGGTTCAGAATACTATCAACAAACCCACTTAAATACTCAGTGAGCGTACCGATACATGAAACAATAGGCCTACCGGGGGAGAAACATTTAGTGATTTGGCCAAGTTAAATAATTCACGAGGGCTAAAATTTGCGGTATCAATAGGGGCATTCACAGAAGACAATTTGTCTTCAACAAGCTTGGAAACTTTATGTAACTTAGGTATTGTAAAAAATGTCCCAGGAGTGGGTGACGGAGGAATGTACAAATTTACCTTGTCGGCCAGTTCAGAAGAAAAAGAATTAATCAGATTATGCAGTTCTTTCTCAAAAAGTGAACACGGATTAGAGGAGAGTTTCCTATAGAAATTTGAGTTGCTGAGTTGATATTCCGCCTCCTTGATATATATATATATATATATATATATATATATATATATATATATATATATATATATATATATATATATATATATATATATATATATATATATAACGCTAATTCCCACCTTAAGGGGAAATTGTTATATCTGCTTGTACATAGGGCGAAAAAATGATAATAAAATACATAAGAAATAAATTCGCCCTAACGTCTAAAAATATAATTAACGTTATTTCAATGGGCAGCCATCCGTTCGTGTTAACAGCTAGGTGTCCGTAAATTTGACAACTTTGAAGTAATGGCATCTAGTTTGTAAATCTAAGGGGGCGCCCTTGTGAGTTTACGTATTCCTATAGAAAAAGTGTGTGGAAACGTTAAGGCGAAACTTATACTTCACCCGAAAATTTTTTTCCCCTTAAGGTCGACTTTTCAACAACAACTTTCCCCCTAAGTGCCGAATTAGAGAAATATATATATATATATATATATATATATATATATATATATATATACATACATACATATATATATACATACATATATATATATATATATATATACATACATACATATATATACATACATACATATATATACATACATACATATATATACATACATATATATATATATATATATATATATATATATATATATACTGGTAATAGTTTACATTGCTTTTGCTTTTGCACTCTAGTGTCATTCCTTTGATCTTATGTTGCACGTGGTATTATAAGATCATTGCCAATCTAACACGCCGAAAGTTCATGATGCAAGTAAGGTTATTTTGTAGGGGGATATTCGAATGTAGGAAGGAATTAATAGGAAAATTCATCTCACAGTGCTGTTCAAAGTTAACTTTGCTTACAGGGCGCCCGTTTAATATCAAATACTAAGGTGAAGCTCATCTGCACTCAATCGTTTTTTTTTTCATTTAAAAAAAATTCTTCAGATGGGATGGGGAGATCTTGGCTGCTATGGTAACGAGGCTCGGGAAACACCGAACATAGACAAACTTGCGGCGGAAGGTGCCTTGTTCACTGACTTCTATTCCACGTCCCCTCTATGTACTCCATGTAAGTATATGCCGCCCTCAAAGTTGTAGCAATTCCTTCGATAATATCCCTGTTTTGAGTGTGGAGCTACGTTGTAGTTCCATGTTGTGACTATTGGTTACAAACACAACGGTATAAACAATGGAGTTCCAAGAAGTAGCATCATGGTATAACGACTGACAGTGGCGCCGCCAGGAGCTGGCGATGGGTAGGGCACCACAGATGATGTGGTAATGCCACCTCACTTAAACCCCAGAGTCTGCGTAAATTGTGTTTATTATGCATCCCTGCCATTGCCATTTTTTATACAAGTGGGAATTCCTTCCTTTGTCACTACATAGGTACCGACCTGGGGAGGGGTTTAAAAAGAGGGTGTCCCCCTCCCCTTTAAGAATTTTTTGTCAATTTAAGGTGGCTTAGATGCAAAGTGGTGCTATCTTTGGAAAAGATTTTGATCTATATTATTACTTTAATAATGGTCAAGAAATGGGGTGCAAACCGTGATGACTGTGCGCGAAGCGCGCTGAAATTTTGCATTAAAGATCATTTCCATGACAAAACTTGCATTCAAGCTCTACACTGAGACACTTTCAATTCCCCAACAAAACCTATCTGCAAATCAGAAGGAGTGTCTTCTACCTGGTGATTCGTAAAAAGCTTTCAACTTTTGCTGTTGTGCTTCTCTGGGCGTTGTTTTCAGAAAGTTATGATAAGGACAACAGAGGACAGTTCTGAAGCAAGCGGAGCGCTAGAACATTTTGATAGTTTGCGAAGGATCTGCGAACATTCTGTTAGTTTGAGAACCATTTGTGATAGAATATAAGTAGTATAGATTTATCACTCTGTCGAAAACACATTTCAGACTACCCCTACAGGAATCAATAGCTTTAACGCCTTTTGAGGTCATTCAAACATTTTAGAAGTTTCATCGGAAATCGATTGGGGGGAGGGCGCGGGGTCCCAATGCCTCAGTGCCGGTGCCACTGATGTATGGAGTGTGGCAATCGCAAGCGAAGTGGGTCGAAATTTTGCATTAGAACTGTTGTAAAACCCTGTAACGTTGAACAATCTGAATGCGTTTGAGATGGTATTAAAGAAAAAAACAATAGAGTTTAAGATTTAAATGCGCGGAACGCACGAATATTGGTAGTTTTCGAAAGATTTTTTGATAAAAACCGATTAAAACACATCCCTTATTCGATCGAACGACACCTCACCTTACCCCCTGTAGACAGAGAATGGAGATGTACCTCTAATTTTTGGATAAGTGTCTTGGCAAGAAAACTTCCTTGTAATTTTATTTCCCTAATAATTGTCATAGGATATGAAGTGGAAACCGTGACGAATGCCGCGCCAGGGGTGCCAAAGATTTGCATTAAGAATCATTCTTTTCCATCATGACAAAAGTTGCATGCCGACTCTGCACAGAGATAGTTTTAGTTCCCTAAATATGCCTTTCCCAAGGCGAGTCAGTTGTCTGTTCATCCGTTAGAGCTTTCAATTTTCATTAATCATGACTTCCCAAAAGTTGGGGAATTCCCCTGCTTTGCATTCTTCAATACTGTGCTCCTCCATAGACCCTTTTCCAAACAGCAATTACAAAGGATTGTGGGATAGAATTTGGGTATGTGTCGTTTTTCACCACACTGAAAATGCCATTGGCAAAAACGATGTGTACCAAAACCTCGTCCCACAATCCTTTGTGATTGCTATTTGGAAAGGAGTCTGAAATCACACCTAAGCACACGAACAATCAACCTAATCTGGGCGATGAGTAATGTGAATTCGTTTGAGAGGCTATTGATAATAAGCACATCAATGCGAGTGAAAGCGGGCGGAGTGCGAGAAAGTTTTGGTAATTGGAGAAGGGTCTGGAAAAAATTTGGAACGGTTTTCAAACCTTTTGTGTAAGGAAATGTTTAAAACAGGTCCACCATTCACTCGAAAACACACCCCACCCACCTCTTACAGAAATCTGTCTCTTAAACACCGTTTGAGTTCGTTTTAAATTTTTAGAAATTTTTGATTGGAGGGAGCACGCCCCCCTTGCCGGCGCCACTGTTACTGAAGTATAAAACGAATATATCAATTTATAACACTGAAATATTTTTACCGACGGCTCAGTAATTAGTCCCAGTCATTTTGGAACGTTGCCAGGTATTTTAGCAACACAACGCTGTTCAATAGTGACAGAGCCTTTTTCACACACTCAGAAATTATCTGAGGAGCCAACCTCTTATGTCAAGATACAAATGTTCATTGACCGCATAAATTGCATAGGATACTGTGAAGACTGAATACTCATGTAAGGGGGTCATATCAGACAATCGAGAACGTTATACTATGATACAAAAAGTTCAAATAGTAGCAGTTTACCGAAATAGAAATACGATACCCAAGATCTGTGTACTGAGTTGTTCAGTAGGGGGTATGTTGCCACAGATTGAGTAGCTTAGAATTGTGTGGAAAAGTGGGGGATAAAGTGCCTTTAAACATAACTTAGTATTTGAAAAAATGATAGTAAATCTCAGAAACTCTAAAAAGTGGATGGGATATATCAACCCCCAAACCCCAAGAATTTCTGTCTGAGGTTAATGTGCTGTAGAGATTAGAGATTAGCAATTTTGGATTAGTTACATAAACAATGAACTACCCTACCTATAGATCACAGTTATTTAGGATGTGATAATGAAGTCCAAAAGAAGCTTTTGTTCTTTTGTCATAATTATCAACACCATTTTCATAACTTTTGTAAAATACAAGTATAATATGACCAACTTGAAAATAAAGACCCGTCCTGCATCATTTGGTTGCACTAACAACTTCCTGATAAATCAGTTACTATGGACGGTGTTGAATTTATTGATAACGTACCATCGACCTCGAAGAAGCGATGGTTTTGTGGCTCATGAAATAACCTTAGAAAAATTCACTGGTTTAGGACAAATATCCACACAAGATACTATGGAATAACGAGACTACTCAGTCTTATCAAATTGCTCTGAAAATGGGGCTCAGATTTACATCTAGCGAATACTAAAAATGAAGTTGACTGAAAGCGTTAAATACGGTAGTGGGGATTTGGAGAGAAAATGTCTACCACCTTCAGACTGTAACTCTGTGACTGCTTGTGTTTTAGCTTGGTGAATACAAATCTTCTTTGCGATCAAGACAATAGTCATCTTTTGATTTTGTGCATGCATACAGCTCGTGCAGCGATGTTAACCGGCCGGTTACCTATCAGAAATGGCGTATATACCAACAATACGTTTGGGGTAAATGCAGTATTTTTGCCGGATTCACCCGGAGGACTTCCAGCGGAGGAAGAAACCATTGCAGAAGCGTTGGCAAAACTTGGTTACAGAAACAAAGTGATAGGAAAATGGTAAGATCCATGTCGATCTTTCTTTAATTTCGATTCATAGAAACTCAACAGGGCTTGATGATACGTGCAGGCTTACAAGACATAACAACAATAGGAAAATTGGAAAGACAGCTGTAGAAGGGTTCAGACCTATTAACAGCGACACCTAACCACAAAAGACAATGAAGCGCCCTCACCACATCTAAACCCCGGTCCTTCTCATAATTAAAATATCATGTATAAATACACTTATAACATTTAGGTTCCATGAGGTTAATTGTTTCAGCAAAGGAAAAGGATAATTAGCAGTGTACTCTCTTGCAAGCTTAGAAAACGAAAAAACAACAATTAGTGTGATGTGTCATAAGTTCTTGTTAATTAAGGGCGTTCAAGTCTTCGCTTTTGTTTTTTTTTAAAAGGGTTTTGAAAAGCAACCTCATCATGTGCTATGTTTTTTTGTGGAACACTTAACGCTGTAAGAAAACGTTAGTCGTACAGAACTTACTGTGTAGTTTTAACTTTCAAAATTTCCTAACATTTGAGCTGTCTCTTAATTTACCATGATGTAGGCATGTTGGAAACAACAAGGAATCGTTTCCCCTTAACCAAGGCTTCCATGAGTTTTTTGGTTCAAATCATAATCGTATGGGACCTTATAACAACGAGTCGTACTTTCCACACCCTGAGGTGTACCGAGACGATAAAATGGTTGGAAGATACTTCGAGAGGGAATTCTTTATGGACTTGGGCACACGAGAGTCTAACATTACTCGGATGTGGACAGAGGTAATATATTTCTTTTGGTAAATCCATCAATGATAATGGTAGGTTCTTCTGCTTACGTATGTCAAAAGCTCTGTTTTTGTTATCTAAGACCTAGCACAAAGGACGGATCCAGGGGGAACTCTAAAATTAAACGCAAAACGGAAAACTACTTAACAAAATCAAAATATATACAAAATACTCACTAGCCGTTGCAAATCCAGGGGATCCAGGACTGCAGGATGTCTGGTATCACTTGTAATCCAGTGGAGTAGCCAGGTTTTTTGTCAGGGGGGCAAGAGCACCAAGATCCCCCCTCCCTAATTAGTGATCTGCTTCCTAATAATCAGTGTTCTCCGCAGGTCCAAATTTTGTCCGGGTGATTTCCTCTGACCTGGCTGATGTGACTGATCGCCGTCCTGGGGTAGGAGTCTAATTTTTGCTCATGTAAGCTAAGTGGGCTAGATGCAAAATGGTGCCACATTTGGTGCTAAATTTAAATTGAATACATCACACTGAAAATTCATATTTTTAGGAAGCTTTTTTTATCTTGCTTGTCTTGGTGAATTTTTCTTGAGTCCTACTGGTCGTTCAGAATCACAATGGTGAAGTACAGTAATTAAGTGAACCCTGGTACAACTTTCTCTTCATCAGTTCACCCCATTCACCACAATCAGTCCAAATTTTACGAGGACCTGCCCTAGTATCAGAGTATAGCACTTGACCACTGACCCATTCTAACAAACCGCATATACCACAATGCTGCTGCTTTAATTATCAAGAAACATTGGAAGGGATAGAGTATACAGTAAAAGGACAGAGTCCCTTGTCAGAAGTCCAGAGATCCCATGCTGTATAAAACAGATAGTAAAACATAACTAGTACAACGATAAGCATGGTGTCATCATTCCATCTCTGAAAACCTTAATGAGGACTGGTTGTGCCAGTGTGGCATATACTTTAAATAAGTTAAGTGTAACGGTTGAGAAATTTAAAATTTTACCAGATCATGCGCAAATTTCACCATATATTCACTTTCAAAATTTCCCCCAAGATTTTTCCAGAGGGGGCAACTTTCCCCCCTGTCCCCCTGGCTACGCCACTGTTGTAATCTTATATGGCCGCATTTCCTTCCATATTCGGGCCTTTCGGCTCATCATCCGAGAACCCCATGAGTTTGTTGGAGGTCGAAGGTCATATGAGGTCATCAGAGGTGCAACTACGAAAACCTCGTAAACTAAATAGAGAGTGGACGGTACCTCCAAATTGTGTCCGGAGTTTCTTGACCAACGAAATGTTACGGCTGAATTTTTCTTCCATTCCAAAGATAAAGTTATAGAGAACATTTATTTTTCACAAGCATAACTGTTACAGTAATAATACTAATTTAGATTACCTACTTATGAGCACGTGAAAAGGATAATGTGACCACAACATGATTAGAAATACCATACGCTTAACGAGCTCTCTGGTGGAATAGTGGATTAGAGCTCGGTTTTTCACGCAGACGGTACGGGTACGAATCCCTCTTAAGGCTTGTTTATGTTTCACTTTTTGTTTTTCATTTTGGAGGGGGGGGGGGGTAAAAGTCGTATGAGGTCAGTAGAGGTCAAATTGTGAAAACGTCGTAAAAATGATTTAGTCAAGAAGTATAAATTTGAGGGATGAACCTCAGTGCAACAAATCACCCGCTCTCAGTAAGAAATCACTAAGTCTATGGGCTTTCTGGCTTCTGCTGGTGAAAATGTTAAGAATTTGCCTTGCCTTGATTATCCTGTAAGGCCTTCAGCACTCTGGAAATTTTGCATAAGGGGATCCTCCTTCTAAAAAACAAGAAAAAATATTAAAGATCCCACAATATTTACATTTGTTGTCTAAAAACGTGACTTTTAGAACGGACTATTTGGGTCTTTAGCCAGATAGCTTCGAGGGGGGATTTTCAGGGGGGCTAAATATACTAAAATGCCTTAAGGCAATGGTTATGTTTTATCTTCTAGGGGGAAATTTTCGACCCGACACCCCCTTTGGATACGGGCTGGGGGCTATTAGTTCATAGCAATTTGCAGTCTAAAACTTATTTTCAGATTGCCGATTTGTCGTTTTCGTAAAGGTAGCCTACATACCATGACTCCATTGCACCGACGCTTGGCAAATAAGACTAGTACAAACACTTCCGACAGAAAAACATCATATCATTTGTGGCAAAATACATGGAGAAGACTATTTTGACCCGTGACAGACTCTTCTATTTGAATGAACGTCGACGGACAAGCAGATCCAACCGGGTCATTCATAGACCCTGGGGACACTGACTCATAAGGAATATAAGGGTACATTTACACTAGATCCGGATCTGATCCCCCGATCTTATCGTTAGATCGAATTACGTACACGTGTATCTTGATCCTGGAGCATTTACACTTCTCTCGTAGTACTCTGATCCTCCTCCGTGCTTCAGCGGGAGTGGCCTCCAAATGAATTACGAAATAGAAGCACACGCACGTGCGCACCAAAATGTAAACAAAGAAATGAGAAAACACGTGTGAAAATAATAATGTGCATAATATGAGGTCACCGTTGATCTCGTATCACGGTTGATCCTTGGGCATTTAACCAACAATTTTGATCGCCTGCGCGGGATCTGATCCTCCCCTCTTACCAGGATCAATATCGGGCGATCAGATCCCCGTCTGATCTATGTTTACACTACAAATTTGATCTCGAGCAGTGGATCTGACCCCGCGCAGGCGATCAGATCCGGGTCTAGTATAAATGCACCCAAGGGTCTTCCTTGTGGTCTCACTGTACGGCACTTGACTGCAACAACCCACATGTTTATCTGTCGATATACATGTTTACATATATTGTATGATGTCGTTCACTGGTGACAGAAGTGAAAGATCTCTGTATGTGACATAAAACTTAATTCCGTCATTGTGTGTTTTTTCATTAATTGCAGTGTACCATATATATGATAACCCTGGATCTACAATGATGTGTGTTTCGAAAACAATCCATTCTTAGCACAATAAAGCCTAGATTGTAGGTACTGCCGGAACTGTTATTCGTTTTGTTACAGCCGAATTTTTGCATATTCATTGTTTTCTTCGGTGTAATGGAACAATGAAATTCAATTTTCGAAATGGAAGTTCTCTCTTTCAGGACTGTAGTCGAGTCCACGAGTCCGAGTCCACTATCATAAGTTCAAGTCCGAGGGGCTCGAGTCCAAGTCCAAATCTGAGTCCAGTGTTCTCGAGTCTAAGTCCGGGTCCAAGTCCAAAATTGTAAAACAAGTTAAGTACAGTATTTTCTGGTATTTAGCATTGAAGACTTAATGCACTAAGCTCAATTTGCTACTACAAACTGACCAAACAAATTGGAGAAACCTCATGCCAAACTGAATGGATTTATTGTAAGAGGCTGATGAAAATGTGTTCTCTGCACAACCATTTCCTATATCCTTGGCGCTTAGTGATCAAATTCTCCACACCAAGCCAATTGGGTACAGTAGCCAAAATAAAAATTGTATGAGAATGGAAAATTCACTTCTGGTGTGGATTTGCATTTCCAATATATAGCCTACTCCACAGTGCTAGTGATAAAGGGGATTGAATTATACATGTACACGCCAGTACCATAAACACTGAGGCTTATGATATCCTTTATAGGCATAACCCAGGTAACACAATGTAAACTGTAGCCTGTTCAAGAGGAGCTTACTGTAGTAGGCCATGCTATTAAATTCAATCATGCATTTGCCAATCCATCTAATCCAACGTGTTGGTCCCCCACCCCCAAATCACAGAAAAATTACAAAAATGTTTTTAGTTACCTGAAACTTCACCCCTCTCACTTCATTTCCACACACGGGCAGCCACACATAAAAGAGTAGTTACTAATCCATTTACCAACTGAAAGCATTGCCATAGTGTTGTGTGCACATACATGCAATTGCTTCCTGATGCCCTTCAATACTGTATCACTGACCAAATTAAATTGGTTGTGAAGATTCTGATAAGGAACTGGGAATTTAATCTTCCTAAAGCTAAAATCTTTTTATGGTACAGGTTTCAGGCTACTCTTACTCTCATATACCTACAATACAGTAGGCCTAATGTCATATTACACTTACAGTATGCCTACTGTAGGCTATGTCAAAGAAAATTAGGCCCTAGTACATGGTGAGTGCTGTGTGCTTTTGGGAAAATTATGAAATAAAAAAATAATGTGATGAAGAAAAAGGCTGGACTTGATGGACTCCACTTCGGGTCCAAGCCAAAGTCCGAGTCCAGAGGGCCCGAGTCCAATGCCAAGTTCGAGTCCAACAAAGCGGACTTCAGTCCGGACTCGACCTCGTGTGCGGACTCGAGTCCTCCAGCCCTGCTCTCTTTACGTGTAGGGCTTGCTCCGAATAACATTAACACATGTCCACAACAATGTTATGTAACTCCAGATCCAGATACTGCATAATGCTTGCCACACGTTTGCAAACGATGAATGATTATAGGCAAATAAAGCATCTACAGCTTGCGTCCTAAAGGAAACAAATATATTTCATGAAAATAAAATGAAAAAAAAAACCCCTTGGAATTTCGAAATCCATTTTGAAGTAACAACTTCACCTTTTTTGTGTTCCCTATAGCTATATACTTTACTTACCGTAAGTGTCATTGACCTTGATAACCGTGAATTGTGGAACTCCTTACAGCTAGAACAGTCAGTTGTGACATGAACTCAAAGAAGTGTTCTGGACGTAAGGGGTTTCAGACATGTAAATGTCACACTTACCTTTACGTTAAAAATAGTCGAAATTCCAATGAAAACCCATCAAACATTGATCATCATACAAGTTGACAATGACTCTTACATCATAAATATAAACATGAGGTATATAGGCAAATTTGTGACGTGGAAAAGGGGACTCATGTGATAAGTTTTATGTTATTCTTTGTTTGCTTATCCCTTAATTTAGGCCAGTTCTATTGTTGGCAATGTACTGAGGGGTTTATTGTGGAAGTAACGATTGACCGTTTGAAAATGTCCACATTAAACACCAAACTTGTTACCTGGCATTTTATTAAGGGACAATTTATAAAGAATTTACAATTAAGAAATACAAACTTTGAAACACGCCAAATTACAATTTTTGTATAGGAAATTAGACATCTCAGAAATTGTCACACTTTGAAGAGGTGTATCTTGAAGGTAATAGATATTCAAATAATTCAGATTGCTTTTCACCAGGGGATCTTTACCTACCGTCGTTGAGTAAAACAGCTGTTTTAGATACATGTCCACAAACCTTTAAACGGAAGTAATACACGGGTAAGAATACTACAAATGTACAGTGATGTATTACCAATTAACTTAAATTTTTTTCTAATTTTCACTTCTAGGACGCTTTGGACTTTATTGACAAGAATAACGATAAACCATTCTTCCTTTTCTGGTCGGCGGATGGTACCCACAAACCAGAAGTTGCCAGTAAGGATTTCCTTGGAACAAGTGAAAGAGGTGTTTACGGTGATGTAATACGGGAGCTAGATTACGGAGTTGGACAGATTATATCAAAGCTAAAGCAACATCTCCTTCAAAACGATACCTTTGTCTTTTTTGGATCCGACAATGGCCCAGCTTACCAGCGTCGCGTTGATGGTTAGCTTGATTACGTAATAAATTGCTTTCATATTTATCACGTCATTCAAAATAACGCCTAACAGAGCCAGCCATGAAAAAGCCATGACAAAGACTATTGTTTGAAAAAGATGTCACTGGTATCATAACGTTCTTAACTGTACTTTCCAATAGGAGGGTTTCAGCACTTTTACTCGACATTTTAAGGGATGTTGCCCGAGAGTAATACATATTTTGCTCGAAAACAACAAATGTTTTGCCAGGATGGGAGAGAGGGCTGCAGCCGTTGAAAGACAACAAATAGCTTTGGCTTACACCTTGGCCGACGAATTGAAGAAGTCAGAAGCGGGGTGTCTAGGAGTCCCCGCCTAAATATTTTTTTTTAAAAAGACTGCTTTAACATCTATTCTTGATCATCTTCAGAGAAAATCCTGTGTCCCCTATGTATAAGTTAAAGTGATTATGAAACAGTGTGGGTGGCGATGGTTACAATTAGTAGCTGACTGAAAATGCCTACGCAATTTGCAAAGACGCTGCTGCAGCGCTACGTTACTCGTTGTCAGAATGCGGTCCAGGGTCCACCTTACTTGTGGCATCCAGGGCAACAAACGGGCGAGGTCCAGTTCCAAACCCAAGGGTATCTAAAGAATAATGGGCCACATTGTAAATGGCATCAGCAATGAACAAGATCATATTTTGTCATCTTTTACATAATAACTCCGACTAAGGGTCTTCGAATAAATGCAGGATGGTGGGGTTAAGGGGTTGCATCTGGCACTGGTTTTCGACACAATAATTCCCCTCAAGTTGTTGTTCAGAAATCGGTAATCTGGAGACACTAATATTGGTTGGATAGGAACAATTTGTAAATCATACTGTTAGATTTCTGAATAGTGTAAGAGCCTGGTTTTATTCCATGACTTGTACGTACTTGAACAAAGACCCTCAAATGAGGACTTCAGGTCACAAATGACGAAAGTGGTGGGGGACGCCTCCAAATAGTTGTAAGGAATTTTACGAAGGAAGGCTTTGTGTGTGGTACGCCCTCTTGATACCCTTTCTAGCTACGCCATGGTTAAATCGGTACCATGTTATTTGCAATACAGTTTAAAGAGTTAAGAGAAATCCCAAGGATGAAAATAACCACCACACTGCAAAAAAGCACTGGAATCTATCTGAGCAAAATATTGTGAGGAGTAAACCGTGGCTCACTGATTAAAATTTCACTATTCTCCTTCTAAAAGTAAAAACATTGTTATTCTCTTTATAATATGCAGAGTAATGATTGCAGTTTGCATTGTTTGTTGCTTCAAACCTTTCTCTATATTTGGTTTCTTTTCATGATTTCCTTTCTCAAAGGTGGTAGTTCAGGACCATTCCTGTGTTCAAAGACAACAACATTCGAAGGGGGAATGAGGGTTCCCGGTATCTTCTGGTGGCCAGGAGTTATACCTGCTGGACAGGTAAGTAATAATAACCACCATACGTTACAACGGAACTCACAGTTTGACAACATTATAATAACTATCATTATAAGACAAAGATTCAAGATATGAATGTTCTGATATGGCAATGTGAATATATCCAGTTTGAGAATTACCACACCGTTCCTCACTCCTCTTTTACATTCCATTTTACATTATTCATAGATTTGAATTTAATTTTAATTGCAGACAAATATAATGTACTTCATAGTAGGTTTTTCCGTGAACAGAATTCACTCTTAAAACAGTTGGGTAAACTTTTACCCAACGTTGGGTCCGTATGCCCACCAGTATTCACCCAACATGGGGGACCTTTTGACCAACTTTGGGCAGTTTTTTACCCAACTTTTTAGGAGGTGGCATACGGACCCAACCTTGAGTAAAGGTTTACCCAACTGTTTTTAGAATGTACCGAAGATTATGGTTTTTGTAAATATCCGTTATACTTTGATACAGTCTTAGATCAACTCGTGCCGTAAAGTCTTTCGACACCTATTTAAGTTTAGTCGTCCTTCTTTTCATTCAACGACAGATTGAAAAAATACCGGCAAACCTTTTGGACATTTTCCCCACGATTCTAGAAGCTACTGGGGCCAAGTCTTCCAACCCAAACGTAATTCTTGATGGACAGAGTCTATGGTCAACACTAACTGATGAATCGACATCTGCCCTAGAAAACAACTCCATTTTCTACTATCGCGGAAACGGTCTCTACGCTGTGAGAGTGGGAAACTACAAAGCTCATTATTGGTCATGGAATGCTGCCCCTGATGTGAGTCAATGCGATTGTCAGTAACTTTATAAGATAACTCAAGGTTATTGTCAATTGTTGTTTTAAGATTCCCGCACACGATCGTCATCATTCCCAGCGGCACACCATAACCACAGGAAAATTGCAACTTTCTTTGTAAAGGAAGTTTTGTGAGGGATAATTATCTTGGTATGGAAATGGGAGGAATGAAAATTATCCAGGGAAGATCTTAAAGTTTTGTGGTTTGAAGGTAAAGTTCACCCAACTTTCTTGGTTTTAGAGCGCGTCTCAAACATTATCCCCTGGCGTATAGCAATCAGATCCTTTTAAATATTACATTTCAGAGAATGTTTACTTCCTTAATATTGACCGAAATGTATTCGTTTACACGAACAATTGGAAAAGGTTTCCTGTCAATGAAAACGACCATTCTGACCACAGTATCCAACCTCTATTTAAGAAAACAGCCCAGACCAGGGTGGAGGGCGATTGAGCCAGTTTGGAAAGGCGTACTAATTTGGGAGGACGAGGTAGGAATTTTTGGCACTGATAACACGGAAACTTCATTTTCTCATTCCAATGAATAATCGTCAGCTTTTATATTTCGGAAACGTAGTATACAATGAGAGTAGAACAATTGGGTTAATAATGGTATTAAACCATTTTAATTTAGGGGGCTGAGCACTTATGCCAGAAATTGTAAACACCTTGTCCCGAAAATACAGCCTATATTTTGCTCAAAAATGTAAAATTATTTTCCCTAATGGGGGGGGGGGGGGTGTGGGCTATCTCAGACTGTGCACATATGATCACGATATACATTTTTAATAGTCGGCATTCATAAGATGAACTTATAACATAGACATGTCATTATTTCAAAATAAAATCCACTTAGTAGTCTAAATTTCATATTAGTAAGTACCGATATGTTATTGAATGGCATTCTAACGAATTGGCTTCCCTAAAATGGCTAACCCTGAGTGAACGTATGGTGTACAGTTCAGGTGAAAGCTCAGAAGTCGATGAATCAATTGACTGACAAAAATACTTTATCAGAAGTGCATATCAGCGCTCGTAACATTTGCATTTGATTCCTTGGGTTGGCAACGCGATATACCCCACACAGGCAATGGAGTAGTGGGTTTTTTTAAAACAGGTTTTTAGCACGGTTCATACAGCATAATAGCACTATCGTCCTGACAGATTTTTGGCAATAGACAATTTATCAGAAGAAATTATAATTTGTCTTCCTATAATATGATGTTGAGAATAAGGGGGACACCTTTGCCGTTTGGTTGGAATTTCCAATTCCGGAAGTAAAAAATTCACAAGCTTTGTTTTTTCAGATTCTGTCTGAGTACAAGAAATAAGCGAATTGTGATATTAGGTTAACAAAATTTCCATGGAAATAGTAACACCTTAAATTAGGGTTCACTTTTCAGCGTGTAATTGGGGCAATAAATGGCTCAGATTTTCTTGAAAATAGAGAAACATCTTTAAAAAGGGGTGTTAAACTTTGTGGGTGGCAGCCTACATGATTTTCTGTGAAATATTCTTGATACAGCTGAAACTGATTTAACATAGTTTGTATTGAATTTTTGTGCAGTTTGTGAACGGTAGGGAAACGTTTGGAGACCAGGTTTTGAAGAGAAACACTGATGGTATCATTGCATGAGGATGAACTAAACAATTTCTTAAGCTTGTGTTTTCCCATTCTTAAGTGTCTTCGTCAAGTTTGTTTCAGAAGATTTAATGGTATACTCGTAGCCACTGCTTTATTAACCTTCATTACAAGTGGATTCTCTTATTGGAGGATTTCTTGACTGTGTGATAGTGACTACATACGCTTTTCCCTGTTGGTGAAAATCTCTTTAATGATCGATGGTGTGTGGTTGGATGATGGATGGTGTGTGGTTGGAAGTAGCATTCACATTTACCGGTTGTCGTTTCGATTGTTGTATGGCGTGAGCATCCCGTGCGAAGGTCAAGGATTACATTTATCCAGAAATTCTACCACGATCTGTGAGTTAGTGTGCTTGAAGGCGCAACTCAAGAACATGTTCAGCAAATTTATTCTTGGTCGGTACATTGACAAGGGTTTTGCTATCCTACGTAAACCGTGGGCAAAGGCATAAAAGGTCCTTTAAAATTGCCTTTCGTTGCAAAATCAGGGAGTCTACATGAAACCGACTTCATTTTTGGCGATGAGTATTCTTTCCAAAATGATTGTTCACAATCACCGAAGTTGCACATTTATCTTAATGGTCGACAAAATGGCGGCCAGATTCCCATATAGCAAATGTAGGCACGGAAACAGAAAGCCACACCGTGACACACCTCCGGACGGTAACAAAAGGATGCTATGATCCTCCGCTTGTACATCTCTGTTCAGTTGCCTGATGATTGCCAAGAGGCATCAGTATATATATATATATATATATATATATATATATATATATATATATATATATATATATATATATATATGTTATATATAAGTATATATATATATATATAATATATATATATATATAGACACACACAAATTTATTGAGCCGGACTAACACATAAATCTAGATTAGGACAAACTTATTTCGAGAAGGAAACGTAACTTCTCATTTGGTGGCTGTTACTTGATGAAGGCACTAGTGTGTCGAAAATTCGTACGAATATTCCTGATTCGGAGATATATATTGTTGTTTGAATATATGTTTCAATGAAGGCTTATTTTTAAGAATGTTTCGCGGGTGATGCTCCTTTTTGGACTAACTGCTATATATATATATAAATATATACAAATATATATATATATATATATATATATATGTATTTATATATGTATTTATATATGTATATATATATATATATATTGTATATTGATTAAGGCAACAGTTGGTTACCGAAGTATACGTCTTCAAATTAAATTGTCGTAACCGAAGTCCTGTTCATTTTTGTCGAGGATATAGCCTATTGTAGCTTGTATCAGGATTAAAAGGTCTACACTTAGAGATGGGTTCTGATCTGTTGTTGAGTGAGAAGGATTTGTCGGCATTAGCGATGGATAACAGTACTTTTTTTACTGGGTATTAAATTGTTGTCGCTGTTTTTAGGCTCCAGATATGTTTTGAAAGCTCTGTGCCTTTGGCGTATTCCCGTTGGTGAATGATCTTTAATTCATAGTTGTTGTAAGGGAATTCGAATTCCCTACCAGTCATACCAATGTACGTAAGAGTGCTTGTGTCTGTTGAGACGTCGGCGGCATGCAAAATTCATTTCGTTAAGCACTTTCCACAAAGAGGGCAGAGAAAATCAACAGGAAATTGATAGCGACAAGGAACTCACTCACACGGCCTTAAATAGAGGAAAACACCCAATGTAGCCAAACAAACCCACTTCGAATATGTTAAAAATTATTTAAATTATCTGACAGAACAAAACAGAAAACATAATAGAAGAAAGTATGTATGACTAGTGAATACCCGCTTTAATGAGACGCACAAGTGTCAATGTGTGCATTGTTTTTATGCAATAACAAAACTGTTAGATAATAACGCAGCATAACGTTACAATATATCACGGCGTGTATGTAGGATTTGTAACACGGAGCCCGGATTCTCTTTTTTTCGTCTGACAAGGCAGTTTGCTAACTGATAATTTATTGTAGCTCCAAAAATATCCTCATGTGATTGTCAGGTAATCCCCTAGATTAAGTCTAAGTTTCAGATTCGAGATCGAATGATCAGGAGCGCTAAAACCGTGTGCATTTGACAACCCCTAGACTTTTCTCCTTACAGAGAAAAAGGTGGTTGGGTTAGCGCAAGTGGAACTTGGTTCTAATTTCCCCAGTGTAGTTAGGACTACTGCATTTGGTGCAGTAACGTATGTTTGGTACAAAACGTCATGAACATAAGCCTATTACTAGTTTTCAAGACCCTCCATTGGTTGTCACTTAAGAAACGCATTTCTTGTAAAATGGCCATTACTAGGTACTTTCAATTGCATTAAAAGTCATGTTCCCCCTTACTTGTGTGATATTATTCTTTGCTATCAGCCAGCCCGAAATATAAGGTCAGGTCACTTTCACAACGGCTCTTTAGGAATCCACGGTCAAACACCTAACTGGGTGATCGCGCTTTCTTGGTTGCGGCACCCAGACTATATGACTTAGCTCCATAATATCAAACAAATTCATTGTTTAGTCATTTTTAAACGTAAGGTTGAGGCATACCTCTTTCAGATGGCTTTTGGTAATTTGGTTATCCTTGGTATAACACCAACCATCATTTTTACGATTATGTCTAACAAAACTTTATGTAATGTATATGCGCGATGATTCCTGCATATTAAGTGACGAATTAAGTACACAGTGTTCATTTATCTCTACGACAAAGAACATATTAGGTGACCCATGCCCTGGATTCTATCAGGAAGGCTTTATTACGACGAATATAACAGATCATAACGACCAGCCGCTCCTGTTTCACCTTGGCCGAGATCCTGGTGAAAGATACCATATTGAGTGAGTTCTCACAATTTGGTTCCTGTAAATATTTTGGCATAATTGAATTGAATGTGTTTCTTTATAGAAAAGGTAAATGATCCGTTACATTGACCACTGTCTTTTTTCTGACACTCAAAATTCAGTTTTAACCTGCAGCTTAACAAACCTCACCATAAAAGCCACACAATGACATGCTCAGATGCACACTTATCTAAGCTTGTCTTGCTCAAAACTTGACCGCTCTTAAGTAAAAACCCAGACCTTGAGTGAACTGCGATCACGCGTGTCAAGCATGACTAGTTCTTGGCGCCATAAAAGTATAAAACTGCACGCGTGTCCCCACCGTAGTAAAGTCCAAGCGCGTCCCAGTATGAAGCATAACTAAGTACGCGCACGGTGGAACTGGGCCTCGGCCTAACTCTTGCTTAGCCTACGCTAAATTAACTAATAGTAAACGCTAACAGGCTAGGTAGGCCATAGGCCTAGTAATAATAGGCATAGTTGAAATACACGCCTGGTTAAGAACTTTGACCAAATTTGTGAGCACTGTGGCTCCACGGAATTTCTGTAACTTTGATGTCTAACAGTCTTACCTTCTCTTGAAGAACCGTCTAAACTGCTATATTCTTCCTTATTCTGCCTTATTCTTCTCTTGGATGGCAACAACAACGCGTGCATGTAGGACTTGATTTGACGGTCGGAGATGGATAGTTCCGTGTCTAAAAACACTACTGAGGAGTTGGAAATACTGACTTGTGGTAACCACTTAACACTGTCTGTTTTCCTAGCCGAGGTTTACCGTGCCCAATTTTATTGTGTATTTTTTTTTTAAATTGTACGTTTGGCCGTGTCAACGATCAGTTGCATTTTTGCCACCTGATGAAGGGTTTAAACCCGAAACGTCGTGGAATTTTTCACAAACTTTTAGCACTATTTACTACTTCATTTTTACCTATATATATATATATATAGATATATATATATATATATATATATATATATATATATATATATATTATATATATATATATACATACATACATACATACATACATATATATACATACATACATATATATATACATACATACATATATATACATACATACATATATATACATATATATATATATATATATATATATATATACTGGTAATAGTTTACATTGCTCTTGCTTTTGCACTCTAGTGTCATTCCTTTGATCTTATGTTACACGTGGTATTATAAGATCATTGCCAATCTAACACGCCGAAAGTTCATGATGCAAGTAAGGTTATTTTGTAGGGGGATATTCGAATGTAGGAAGGAATTAATAGGAAAATTCATCTCACAGTGCTGTTCAAAGTTAACTTTGCTTACAGGGCGCCCGTTTAATATCAAATACTAAGGTGAAGCTCATCTGCACTCAATCGTTTTTGTTCATTTAAAAAAAATTCTTCAGATGGGATGGGGAGATCTTGGCTGCTATGGTAACGAGGCTCGGGAAACACCGAACATAGACAAACTTGCGGCGGAAGGTGCCTTGTTCACTGACTTCTATTCCACGTCCCCTCTATGTACTCCATGTAAGTATATGCCGCCCTCAAAGTTGTAGCAATTCCTTCGATAATATCCCTGTTGTGAGTGTGGAGCTACGTTGTAGTTCCATGTTGTGACTATTGGTTACAAACACAACGGTATAAACAATGGAGTTCCAAGAAGTAGCATCATGGTATAACGACTGACAGTGGCGCCGCCAGGAGCTGGCGATGGGTAGGGCACCACAGATGATGTGGTAATGCCACCTCACTTAAACCCCAGAGTCTGCGTAAATTGTGTTTATTATGCATCCCTGCCATTGCCATTTTTTACACAAGTGGGAATTCCTTCCTTTGTCACTACATAGGTACCGACCTGGGGAGGGGTTTAAAAAGAGGGTGTCCCCCTCCCCTTTCAGAATTTTTTGTAAATTTAAGGTGGCTTAGATGCAAAGTGGTGCTATCTTTGGAAAAGATTTTGATCTATATTATTACTTAAATAATGGTCAAGAAATGGGGTGCAAACCGTGATGACTGTGCGCGAAGCGCGCTGAAATTTTGCATTAAAGATCATTTCCATGACAAAACTTGCATTCAGGCTCTACACTGAGACACTTTCAATTCCCCAACAAAACCTATCTGCAAATCAGAAGGAGTGTCTTCTACCTGGTGATTCGTAAAAAGCTTTCAACTTTTGCTGTTGTGCTTCTCTGGGCGTTGTTTTCAGAAAGTTATGATAAGGACAACAGAGGACAGTTCTGAAGCCAGCGGAGCGCTAGAACATTTTGATAGTTTGCGAAGGATCTGCGAACATTCTGTTAGTTTGAGAACCATTTGTGATAGAATATGATTAGTATAGATTTATCACTCTGTCGAAAACACATTTCAGACTACCCCTACAGGAATCAATAGCTTTAATAACGCCTTTTGAGGTCATTCAAACAATTTAGAAGTTTCATCGGAAATCGATTGGGGGGAGGGCGCGGGGTCCCAATGCCTCAGTGCCGGTGCCACTGATGTATGGAGTGTGGCAATCGCAAGCGAAGTGGGTCGAAATTTTGCATTAGAGCTGTTGTAAAACCCTGTAACGTTGAACAATCTGAATGCGTTTGAGATGGTATTAAAGAAAAAACAATAGAGTTTAAGATTTAAATGCGCGGAGGGCACGAATATTGGTAGTTTTCGAAAGATTTTTTGATAAGAACCGATTAAAACACATCCCTTATTCGATCGAACGACACCTCACCGTACCCCCTGCAGACAGAGGATGGAGATGTACCTCTAATTTTTGGATAAGTGTCTTGGCCAGAAAACTTCCTTGTAATTTTATTTCCCTAATAATGGTCATAGGATATGAAGTGGAAACCGTGACGAATGCCGCGCCAGGGGTGCCAAAATTTTGCATTAAGAATCATTCTTTTCCATCATGACAAAAGTTGCATGCAGACTCTGCACAGAGATATTTTAGTTCCCTAAATATGCCTTTGCCAAGGCGATTCAGTTGTCTGTTCATCCGTTAAAGCTTTCAGTTTTCATTGAACATGACTTCCCAAAATAGGGGAATTCCCCTGCTTTGCATTCTTCGATACTGTACTCCTCTATAGACCCTTTTCCAAAGAGCAATTACAAAGGATTGTGGGATAGAATTTGGGTATGTGTGGTTTTTCACCACAGTGAAAATGCCATTGGCAAAAAACAATGTGGACCAAAACTCGTCCCACAATCCTTTGTGATTGCTATTTAGAAAAGAGTCTGTAATCACACCTAAGCACACGAACAATCAACCTAATCTGGGCGATGAGTAATGTGAATTCGTTTGAGAGGCTATTGATAATAAGCACATCAATGTGAGTGAAAGCGGGCGGAGTGCGAGAAAGTTTTGGTAATTGGAGAAGGGTCTGAAAAAAAATTTGGAACGGTTTTCAAACCTTTTGTGTAAGGAAATGTTTAAAACAGGTCCATCATTCACTCGAAAACACACCCCACCCACCTCTTACAGAAATCTGTCTCTTAAACACCGTTTGAGTTCGTTTTAAATTTTTAGAAATTTTTGATTGGAGGGAGCACGCCCCCCTTGCCGGCGCCACTGTTACTGAAGTATGAAACGAATATATCAATTTATAACACTGAAATATTTTTACCGACGGCTCAGTAATTAGTCCCAGTCATTTTGGAACGTTGCCAGGTATTTTAGCAACACAACGCTGTTCAATAGTGACAGAGCCTTTTTCACACACTCAGAAATTATCTGAGGAGCCAATCTCTTATGTCAAGATACAAATGTTCATTGACCGCATAAATTGCATAGGATACTGTGAAGACTGAATACTCATGTAAGGGGGTCATATCAGACAATCGAGAACGTTATACCATGATACAAAAAGTTCAAATAGTAGCAGTTTACCGAAATAGAAATACGATACCCAAGATCTGTTTACTGAGTTGTTCAGTAGGGGGTATGTTGCCACAGATTGAGTAGCTTAGAATTGTGTGGAAAAGTGGGGGATAAAGTGCCTTTAAACATAACTTAGTATTCGAAAAAATGATAGTAAATCTCAGAAACTCTAAAAAGTGGATGGGATATATCAACCCTCAAACCCCAAGAATTTCTGTCTGAGGTTGATGTGCTGTAGAGATTAGAGATTAGCAATTTTGGATTAGTTACATAAACAATGAACTACCGTACCTATAGATCACAGTTATTGAGGATGTGATAATGAGGTCCAAAAGAAGTTTTTTGTTCTTTTGTCATAATTACTAACACCATTTTCATAACTTTTGTAAAACACAAGTATAATAATGACCAACTTGAAAATAAAGACCCGTCCTGCATCATTTGGTTGCACTAAAAACTGCCTGATAAATCACGTACTATGGACGGTGTTGAATTTATGGATTACGTACCATCGACCTCGAAGAAGCGATGGTTTTGCGGCTCATGAAATAAACTTAGAAAAATTCGCTGGTTTAGGACAAATATTCACACAAGATACTATATAATAACGAGACTACTCAGTCTTATCAAATTACTCTGGAAATGGGGCTCAGATTTACATCTAGGGAATACTAAAAATGAAGTTGACTGAAAAGCGTTAAATACGGTAGTGGGGATTTGGAGAGAAAATGTCTACCACCTTTGTGACTGTAACTCTGTGACTGCCTGTGTTTTACCTCGGTGGATACAAATCTTCTTTGCGTTCTATACAACAGTCATCTTTTGATTTTGTGAATGCATATATACAGCTCGTGCAGCAATGTTAACCGGCCGGTTACCTATCAGAAATGGCGTATATACCAACAATACGTTTGGGGTAAATGCAGTATTTTTGCCGGATTCACCCGGAGGACTTCCAGCAGAGGAAGAAACCATTGCAGAAGTGTTGGCAAAACTTGGGTACAGAAACAAAGTGATAGGAAAATGGTAAGATCCATGTCGATCTTTCTTTAATTTCGTTTCATAGAAACTCAACAGGGCTTGATGATACGTGCAGGCTTACAAGACATAACAACATAAGGAAAATGGG
The DNA here is from genome assembly GCA_029531755.1 of Holothuria leucospilota. Lineage (NCBI taxonomy): Eukaryota > Metazoa > Echinodermata > Holothuroidea > Aspidochirotida > Holothuriidae > Holothuria > Holothuria leucospilota. Next base: position 83,814,818 of record CM055961.1, read on the forward strand.
TCCCTTTGAAGACTAAAAGGGAAAGACAGGTGTAGAAAGGTTCAGACCTATTAACCGCGACACCTAACCACAAAAGACAATAAAGCGCCCTCACCACATCTAAACATTGGTAAAAAACGTCGGTAAAAATATTTCAGTGTTATAAATTGATATATTCGTTTCATACTTCAGTAACAGTGGCGCCGGCAAGGGGGGCGTGCTCCCTCCAATCAAAAATTTCTAAAAATTTAAAACGAACTCAAACGGTGTTTAAGAGACAGATTTCTGTAAGAGGTGGGTGGGGTGTGTTTTCGAGTGAATGATGGACCTGTTTTAAACATTTCCTTACACAAAAGGTTTGAAAACCGTTCCAAATTTTTTTTCAGACCCTTCTCCAATTACCAAAACTTTCTCGCACTCCGCCCGCTTTCACTCACATTGATGTGCTTATTATCAATAGCCTCTCAAACGAATTCACATTACTCATCGCCCAGATTAGGTTGATTATTCGTGTGCTTAGGTGTGATTACAGACTCTTTTCTAAATAGCAATCACAAAGGATTGTGGGACGAGTTTTGGTCCACATTGTTTTTTGCCAATGGCATTTTCACTGTGGTGAAAAACCACACATACCCAAATTCTATCCCACAATCCTTTGTAATTGCTCTTTGGAAAAGGGTCTATAGAGGAGTACAGTATCGAAGAATGCAAAGCAGGGGAATTCCCCTATTTTGGGAAGTCATGTTCAATGAAAACTGAAAGCTTTAACGGATGAACAGACAACTGAATCGCCTTGGCAAAGGCATATTTAGGGAACTAAAATATCTCTGTGCAGAGTCTGCATGCAACTTTTGTCATGATGGAAAAGAATGATTCTTAATGCAAAATTTTGGCACCCCTGGCGCGGCATTCGTCACGGTTTCCACTTCATATCCTATGACCATTATTAGGGAAATAAAATTACAAGGAAGTTTTCTGGCCAAGACACTTATCCAAAAATTAGAGGTACATCTCCATCCTCTGTCTGCAGGGGGTACGGTGAGGTGTCGTTCGATCGAATAAGGGATGTGTTTTAATCGGTTCTTATCAAAAAATCTTTCGAAAACTACCAATATTCGTGCCCTCCGCGCATTTAAATCTTAAACTCTATTGTTTTTTCTTTAATACCATCTCAAACGCATTCAGATTGTTCAACGTTACAGGGTTTTACAACAGCTCTAATGCAAAATTTCGACCCACTTCGCTTGCGATTGCCGATTGCCACACTCCATACATCAGTGGCACCGGCACTGAGGCATTGGGACCCCGCGCCCTCCCCCCAATCGATTTCCGATGAAACTTCTAAATTGTTTGAATGACCTCAAAAGGCGTTATTAAAGCTATTGATTCCTGTAGGGGTAGTCTGAAATGTGTTTTCGACAGAGTGATAAATCTATACTAATCATATTCTATCACAAATGGTTCTCAAACTAACAGAATGTTCGCAGATCCTTCGCAAACTATCAAAATGTTCTAGCGCTCCGCTGGCTTCAGAACTGTCCTCTGTTGTCCTTATCATAACTTTCTGAAAACAACGCCCAGAGAAGCACAACAGCAAAAGTTGAAAGCTTTTTACGAATCACCAGGTAGAAGACACTCCTTCTGATTTGCAGATAGGTTTTGTTGGGGAATTGAAAGTGTCTCAGTGTAGAGCCTGAATGCAAGTTTTGTCATGGAAATGATCTTTAATGCAAAATTTCAGCGCGCTTCGCGCACAGTCATCACGGTTTGCACCCCATTTCTTGACCATTATTTAAGTAATAATATAGATCAAAATCTTTTCCAAAGATAGCACCACTTTGCATCTAAGCCACCTTAAATTTACAAAAAATTCTGAAAGGGGAGGGGACACCCTCTTTTTAAACCCCTCCCCAGGTCGGTACCTATGTAGTGACAAAGGAAGGAATTCCCACTTGTGTAAAAAATGGCAATGGCAGGGATGCATAATAAACACAATTTACGCAGACTCTGGGGTTTAAGTGAGGTGGCATTACCACATCATCTGTGGTGCCCTACCCATCGCCAGCTCCTGGCGGCGCCACTGTCAGTCGTTATACCATGATGCTACTTCTTGGAACTCCATTGTTTATACCGTTGTGTTTGTAACCAATAGTCACAACATGGAACTACAACGTAGCTCCACACTCACAACAGGGATATTATCGAAGGAATTGCTACAACTTTGAGGGCGGCATATACTTACATGGAGTACATAGAGGGGACGTGGAATAGAAGTCAGTGAACAAGGCACCTTCCGCCGCAAGTTTGTCTATGTTCGGTGTTTCCCGAGCCTCGTTACCATAGCAGCCAAGATCTCCCCATCCCATCTGAAGAATTTTTTTTAAATGAACAAAAACGATTGAGTGCAGATGAGCTTCACCTTAGTATTTGATATTAAACGGGCGCCCTGTAAGCAAAGTTAACTTTGAACAGCACTGTGAGATGAATTTTCCTATTAATTCCTTCCTACATTCGAATATCCCCCTACAAAATAACCTTACTTGCATCATGAACTTTCGGCGTGTTAGATTGGCAATGATCTTATAATACCACGTGTAACATAAGATCAAAGGAATGACACTAGAGTGCAAAAGCAAGAGCAATGTAAACTATTACCAGTATATATATATATATATATATATATGTATGTATATATATGTATGTATGTATATATATGTATGTATGTATATATATATGTATGTATGTATATATATGTATGTATGTATGTATATATATGTATGTATGTATGTATGTATATATATATATATATATATATATATTTATATATATATATATATAGGTAAAAATGAAGTAGTAAATAGTGCTAAAAGTTTGTGAAAAATTCCACGACGTTTCGGGTTTAAACCCTTCATCAGGTGGCAAAAATGCAACTGATCGTTGACACGGCCAAACGTACAATTTAAAAAAAAATACACAATAAAATTGGGCACGGTAAACCTCGGCTAGGAAAACAGACAGTGTTAAGTGGTTACCACAAGTCAGTATTTCCAACTCCTCAGTAGTGTTTTTAGACACGGAACTATCCATCTCCGACCGTCAAATCAAGTCCAATCTCCACTTTAAGCCTACTGACTCTCACAACTACCTCATGTACCCTTCCAACCACCCCAGATCTTGTACCAATTCGATTCCTTTCTCACAACTTTTACGGGCCAGACGGATTTGTTCCGACGACCAGGATTTCGCTAAAGTTTCCAAGCAGATTATTTCTTTCTTTGAACAACGCCAGTATCCACAAAGAGTGCTCTCTAATGCCCTGAAACGCATACAAGGAATTGATAGAGCCTCTGCCCTTGCCCCCAAAACTGACCATACACCCACCAGACGTATCCCGTTGGTCCTATCCTTTCACCCATCTGTAACCCCCATTGTACGTGCCATTTACAGGAATGTAGAGACCCTCCGTCATGACCCATCCACCCGTGACCATTTTCCTGATCCCCCCATCACGGCATTCAGAATTGAAAAGAACATATCTAAGCACTTGGTCCGTGCCTCTCAACCTCAAGCAGTAGTGCCTGACACCCCAGGAACTTTTCCTTGCAACCGTGGGAGATGCAATACTTGCCCGGTGGTCAGTTATGACAAAAACCTTAAGGTCCCAACAACAACCGGTTTAACGTTCATCAGCATTTTACCTGTACTTCAGCCAATGTTGTTTACGTTCTCGTATGTAAACGCTGTAATATACTGTACGTGGGAGAAACAAAACGTCGTCTTGCTGACCGAGTCACCGAGCACCTGAGATCAATCAAACAGAACCTCCCAGGGTTCCCGGTAGCCACCCACTTCAATCCCCCGTCAACATGCTCGATCCGTGACTTGATGGTTTCGGCGGCCATCTCGTGCCGAGGTTCCGATCATGACCGCCTAGCTGCCGAAAACCGCCTAATCATGAAACTTGGAACCCTGTCCCCACATGGTCTGAACGTTAGACTTGAACTGTTATAACGCAGCAATTCCTGCATTATTTTGACTTGTGGTAACCACTTAACACTGTCTGTTTTCCTAGCCGAGGTTTACCGTGCCCAATTTTATTGTGTATTTTTTTTAAATTGTACGTTTGGCCGTGTCAACGATCAGTTGCATTTTTGCCACCTGATGAAGGGTTTAAACCCGAAACGTCGTGGAATTTTTCACAAACTTTTAGCACTATTTACTACTTCATTTTTACCTACCTACTTCATAAGTGCTACGCAGTACTTTGACCTTATATATATATATATATATATAAAGGTCGAAAGTGTAAATAGTAATACATTCGATCTTGAATTTTATACCAATCCTTAGATAGAGCATAGCCCTTATCACAGAAGGAAAGGTTCACAGAAAATACCAATGAGAAAAATTGAGCCGTACCGAGTATGATGCATTTAAAGATGTCCAAAAATTGTATATCAAACCTTATTTTAGGAAGAATCCAAATACTTTAAAAATGGAGCAATTACTTCAAACTAAAGGTAAGAAAAATCTAGTGAAGTTGAGTCTATTTAGCGAAAAGTTAAGAATAGCTTTTAAGTCTTAGGTTGGGGCCGGAATTAATTTGTACTTTTTTTTCTTTTTTTTTTCTTTCTGTTTTCATTTTATTTCTTCTTTTTCCTTTCATTTTTCTCTCTTTCTGAAGTTCTTTGTAAGTTGAATAATTTTGTTATATTTTTGTTATATTTTTTGTTATATTTATTGACTCTTATACCTCTTCGGAGGATGTAAAGAGAATAAACTGAAACTGAAAACTGAAACCGAAGGTTTGAACCCGCCATCCTCCGCTTTCCGGGCAGAGCCTGTGACCACTGCACCAGTTATGAGTCGTGATTCACAGAAGTAACAACAAGGCTACAAATACCTCGCGTGATTCAATTTTCTCTCCTTGTTACCTCGACCACCTATATACATATATATATATATATATATATATATATATATATATATATATATATATATATATATATATATATATATATAATATATATATATATATATATATAATATATATATATATATATATATATATATATGGTATTTTAGAGAAACCGTGTGTTGATCGAACAATCATAGCAGAATAAATGAGCGAAAAGTTTGATGTCCTTTCTCAATCAACTGTATTTATGATCTTTTATTCACAAAATTTTCGGTGCTCCCAGCACCTTCTTCAGTGTGAGTAATTAACTGACAGAGTACACTTGAAACTTAAAAGATAACAGTCGTACTGCAAACGTACGCGTTAAAAAGGCGCTTAGAGTTAAAGCGCGTAACATTATGACGTAAAATGGCATACCTATGTGTACAATGGAAAAGTATGCAAAAAGTACGCGTTAATGAGAAACTTACAGTCCAGAAGTACGATTTAAAGATACGCAAAGAGTTAAGGCGCGTATCATTAAGACGTAATAAAAGTGCAAATAAAAGATGACAAGATAATGCGTACCATGGAAAAAGTACATAGAAGGTACGCGTAAATGATATGCTAAGAGTTAAGGCGCGTAGCATTATGACGTAATATGACATAATAATGTGTAAAATTGAAAAGGTACACAAAAATACGCGTTAATGAAAGGCTTACAGACCAAAAGTACGAGTTGAAGATAAGCTTTGAGTTAAGGCGCGTAATATTAAGACGAAATAAGAGTACAAATAAAAACAAGAGGGCAATCAAAGAGTTGCTGATCTCATCCCAATACATCCTTTTGCTTCTTCCGAGTCTGGTGTAGCACTCTGTAATTTTATTGTTATGGGTTGGTGGGATCGACATAGCCTAAGAAAAACTCTACGAGGATAATTCATTCATGTTCTCAGTTCTATGACTGTCGTTAGTTTGAACACTAAGGGGAAACTGGAAAAAGAGAAGGCTAATCTTGAGCTGGGGATGTTTGTTCATTCCAGCATCTTTACGGTACCCGCCAGCTTCCGGTTCTGATTGCATGCAGTGTGGTATTAGCACGCAGTAAGCACACACGCACAGCAAAACGTGACACAATGGACGCGTGCCCTTCAAAACCTCCAGAGACGCGCGATCTTGCCCTTCAAAAACCATAGAGACGCGCGATCTCGTCTCGTGAAACCCCTCACGTGACTTTAACCAACTAGACGCAATTTTGAAGGGCAAGACCGCGCGTCTCTTTGGTTTTGACGGGCACGTGCATTGTGTCATAGTAGTACCTATGGTTATGCCGTGGGTGTGATCTGTAAGTTCGTTTACTGCGTGCTTGTTTTGCCCTTCAGTGCCTGGAAATCCATTGCGCATGACGTCACATGAAATCCCTCTATAGAGGTTCTTCACCGACGTCACTGCGCTGCGCGTCTCTCTATTTTGATGGTCAGACGTCCATTGTACAACAATTGTACAGTAACTAAGGCCTCATTCACATGATATGATTTTTTCACGCGATCTGTGGTACGCAACCACCGCGTGCAACAAATCGTTTCGTGTGAATGGATTCTCACGCAACCTTTCATTGCGCACGACTTGTCGCGCCAGATTAAGCAAAATTCGTGGCGCACAAAGTTGTTGCGTGTGAACGACTTGTCTTTGGTTCCGCGCGACTTTGTAAGGATTTCAAGAGATCGTTCCAAGTTCACCATTTCTGCGTTCAAACGATACGACCAATGTGAGTGCGCGATTTTATTCAATGTGATGCAATGGATGCCGAACTAAGTCGTCGTATGAGCGAGTGTAGTTATAGATCTAGCCAAACATTAATGAACAGTCTTTTGTTTTTCTTTAACTTTACAACCAATTTTCTCCTCAACAATTCCATGTTATCGGAATGTGATTGCATGAGAGGCACAGGAAAATTACAAAGTTTACATTCCCTATGGAGAAGTCCTATCCCATTTAACTTCAAGGTCAACACAGCAGACTGAAAAAATTAAGGAAACAAATCATTCCTTTTTATTGTGAGGAAATTATATAACCTTTACTTGCAAGGGTGCAGATTCATCTTTAAAGGTGTGGGGGAGGACTTTTCCATTTGTGAATCGCCGTCCCGGGGAGGGGTCTCAGAGGAGGGGTGTCCCCATTTTGAAAAAAAAGAAGTTTGAAGGTGTATATATGGCAAATGGTGCCATATATTTGGGAGCAATTTAGCTTTTAAAATGTAGTGTCAATTCGTAATCTATGTTATATTATTGAAAGAATGGGAAACTTTTTGGAGATGTCCCCCCTTCAAAAAAGGTGAGGGGACGCGTCCCCCGTCCCCCATGATCCACGCCCATGTTTTAAAAGCCTGGCTCATATTGAAAAGGGTGAACTGGGTCAAAAACCATTGCTTTATAGTGAATAACCAACTCAACCAATTCAAATGTGGTATTAATCAATGCCCGGAACTGACGTTAGTCTTCAAAGAATCGTAAGTTTGGTCTAATCTTACCCTAAACTCAACCCTAATTCTCAATTTAAACCATATATTTTAAGTCACTTATTCTAGGTTAAGCCTAGACCTAAATAGCTTTTCAAACCACAAATTTGGCACATTCTCACCAAAACCTTAATCCTAACCATCATCACTAGTCTTCACTTGAGCACTGATTCTAAATTAGAGCTTTGAAACTTGTCAAAACAGGGTCTTTGTCAAAATTACTACTCCTCTCTTTCCTACTTTCATCAGGTTCAAGAGTGACGCACTCGCCTCCGCAGTGCATACATATATGCTTGCACACTAGTGACTACGCGAGTGGTTTATCCACTGGGGAATGAGAAACGACTAACTTTTTACCACATTATAAGTCAACATGAACACACTTTCAGTGTAACGTTAGTTTCTTATTGATCTCATATCTTTTTTCGTCCCATTTCTTCTTCCAGGCTCTCCACTCCCACTTTGACCAACGTCTGTCATTTTATTTAGCTACTTGTCGTGCTGGCCAAAAATCGCACGCAATAAGTTCAACAGTGTTTAACTTTCAACGACAAGGTCGCGCACGACAAAAGTTAAGCAAAAATCCATTCACATGCAACGACAAGATCGCGCACAACTTTTCAGAAAATCGCACGCAGCAAAGTTGCGTGCGATAATTTTCATTCGACTAAAAACATCCATTCACACGCAACGACAAGGTTGCATACAACAAGTCGCACGCATCCAAAATCGCACGCGATCTTGTCGTATCGTGTGAATGAGACCTAAGGCCGTACCGTGCGTGCGTATCGATAACACACCTTCTGCGCATGATCACTGACAACCAGTATGTCAGACTGAAACACTGAACTATATGCTAGGAAGGATCATTCCACAATAAGGTTTTGAAGCCATCATGGAGGGTCACGTGATGTAGGTTAGTTTACTCAAGTCGATTTCACTGCGTATCTAGAACTGAAAGCGCTGATGCAATGATGTACATGCTAACGCATCGTAACGAGCCTTAGCGTCTCTTCTTCCTCTTAGACGCTAACTTGCGCCCTTTCACGCGTTATCGTATACACCATTGCGCCGAGGTAAAGTTGCCTCAGCAACTTCATGAAAAGGCCTACATCACAATAGCCGTATAACATATACAGAGCACCAAACGCGTACCGTGTAGGAGGATTCGAGGCACATCATTGGCCAAATGCAAGCGTGCATATGCGCGCGTGGGTTAGCTTTCCTTCACGCGCCTTGGTGTTTTTGTGTCAAAAAGACGCTTTCGACGCGTTGTGCAGATCATCTGTGCACATGCATGGACAGTCAGTAACAAGCGCGCCTACCCTGTCGGTACTTTTCAATGACGGTACTAGCCTATCGCGAATTTCACAAAGTCAACGCGTCTCGCTCGATGCACTATTCGAAATGTGGTCACCCGCGCTGTCCTTCGAATAGGCAGGACCACTCCTAAAATCAAGAAACGTTTGTGAAAAACAATCTTTTGATCACACAATCATAGTGTAAAGATTTCCTACTCAATGAAAATACAACAAAAACACTAGAGACGTAATGAGTATAGTGAAAAATAATTGCTCTAGCGTGTACATCAATGATTCAGATACGCGTCTCTAGGGTAGTGTAATCGACTTGAGTAAGCTAACCTACATCACGTGACTCCCAAGTCGGCTTCAATTTCGAGGCATATTCCGCATTGACGTGCGTCCTCCAGTTATAGATAGTTCTCACATGACGTCATGGGAGCTTTTCACGTGTAATATGTCAGCCATCTCATAGGGCAACCCCGGCATGTACGTACAAGCTTGCCCTATGACATGGCGGTTGCCAACCCCAGTTGTGACGTCACTGAGAACTATCTATATAGCTCAGTGGACTGAAACGCAATGACGTCACGTGAAGAACCTATGTAAGACATGTGTAGGACTGTCCCTTGGGGACGTTGTTACTCCTTCAGGGAGCAGAACTTCTTCGGGAGTATTGTTTGTTTTTCGCCCCTGGCTCTTCGCCAGAGAGTCAGGGGACAAAAAAGAGAGAAAAGAGAAAGAAAGAAAGAAAAAAAAAAAAAACTAATGTCAGTCCTACATTTAGATCAGTGGATTGCCTCTGGCATCACTCCGCTCGTCTCTCTGATTTATCAGTGTTGTAAGAGTCACTCAGTTTTGCAGAAGAGTCGAATCATTTACTACTTTCAGTGTAACTCGAGTCATTTTCCTTTTGAAAATTAATGACTCGAGTCATGAATCGTTACAACAATGTGATTCATAGACGTTTTTAGTGCTTAATGTCCATACACCCCTTTCCGAGTAATTGTTGGTGGTGGCAACCTAGCGATCAATGTCCCTTCCAATTTTTCAGGAGCCTCTTGTATTGGCCCTATCAAAACTAATGTGCTCTGAAAGAAAGTATGAAAAGCGCAGACTGGAAATTCCCGATATTACTGACAGTGATTACTGTTTAAAGGTCAAGAGCAGTCGCCCCAAACTTATTTTGAAGCAACAGCTAAATCTCACAATTGTCTTGTATTTCTCTTCAAAGTATCTTTCATAATATGTTAGGACTTTAATATTGCATATTCAAGGTAAACCAATCAGTTACTTCTTGTAAATTTCACATTTGAGGAGAAAAAATATTGTCACATGACTCTCAAGAGCCAATCATGAAACAGGACAGTCTACTACACTACTTCAAGTTGGGGTGACTGCATTTCCCCTTTAAGGAATAAATCGCATTCGGCGGACTAGGCGAAACCGAGTCTGTTATTTTGCAAATTGGGAGTCCAGACGATTTATGAGACAATAAAAGTCCGACAAATGTGGTTTATTCCTCTTCTACCACCGAAAATGTGTGAAAACTTCATTTTTATCAGTGCATAGGTTTACTGACCGTATGTTGTGGAAAGCAGGTCAGTGTTTAACCAATCAGAATGCAGGATTCTCGATAGCAGATGGCTAGAGGTGGTAGAATCCATGATAAACGTATAAAGATGCAATTACTGAGACGCATAAGCGGCGAATGGGTGGGGGTTGGTTGACTAAAGCCTATACCCCTGTCAAAAATGTGGTGGGCTCCTTCCCCCTCATTTCCAGGACAAAAACGCTCTGTAAAAATGTCAAAAAATTGCAGTCTTATTGCTTAAAATTTGCTCAAATATTGCACCTTTCTAAAGGAGATGGGACCCCATACCCTTGGGTTCTTCTCACAGGACGACATTCCGAAAACAGTGCACAATCCCTCACCTCAATGGATCGAGTACAGCTTCTACGTCCATGAGTTAGTCTGTTAGTGCCCCTTCCCTGCTCATTCATGCATGGTAGTGGGAAGGAAGTTGCTATTTGACCCCTGGTTCATATCAGTGTGTTTGTGACGTCATTTGCTTCGAACTCGTAACTGCTGTGATGTTAGTTAACTTGGTTGCTTACAAGCCAATATCAGGTGTGTATAGCACTATTGCACAACGTACGTGGGGGGGGGGGGTGTACGCTTTCACACTTACTTGCGTACATTGTGTATGAATGGCCCATCATGGAAATAGCTAACCACGTCCCAACACACTCGTCTTTTTTTGCTATGTCAGGCTGGCCGGTCTGTTCTATATACCGCACTTGAAGGGAAGTAGTGGTGTGTGCATAATTTATAGAAAACCCATTGTTGTCTTTAGTATAAGTGCATTTAGGGCCATTTATCAATGAATAGGAAATAGCACCCGAAAATCCCAAAGTGACACTCGCAATGGAATTGGGTTTTTTTTTTTTTTTTTTTTTGAAAATAGCACCCGAAATTGAAAAACGTATCTTGGACCAGGGAGTTATTATTTGGAAGAAGATACATCGCTTTGAAGTGAAGTTTACACCGCCAAGGTCACACAGTAATCTGCCTCTTGTATCCTTCTTGGCATTTCTATAAGACTTACACTGGATTACGTAATTTAAACAAAGGGGATTTGTCGTCTGCTACATCAACAGTAAAACTAGGGGTTTGTCGCTGGAAAATTAAAATTTATTGCATCTTTGGACTTTCGTGGACGCGGATCAGAGTATACCAGTAAGGGTTTATGTAAAACTCTGAATCTGATTGTATACCCAGTTATTTCAGGAAGCTTCCGGAAACTTTCCAAATTGTTGCGACAAAATTTAGACTTCTGCCTCTGCAACTCATTTGCATGACGTTCTTCTTTAGGAAGGGGCAGACCTCATTGGTTTATTTCAATGAAACAGTCGTTTCGAGTTTTGTAGGACCTGCCCCAAAATTGGTGGTGGCGTCATACCTGCCACCTCTCACAGTTTCACCGTGAGTCTCACGGTTTTTGAGGTCGTCTCACGGTCAAATCTCCAAACCTCACGGTGAAAAACTAAGTTAGAGTCGTTGAAAAAATATTGTAATCACAAATATTAGCCTATACTCACGGTGATTGCAAACCAATTCTTAGTTTAGAACCAGAACACTGAAAATTTCTCTTAACAGAAATTTGGGCAGGATCTTCAAAACGTATCATATTCAGTTGCAAATTCCTGGAAACAATCTTTCCTTAAGTTGGTAAGTTCATTACTTTGCAGAAAGGTAAATTCACCGATCGAGCTCGATTATACCAGGGAGCTGGAAGACATACGAGCAGAGTGAATCATTTTATTTATGAAATTGAAAGATGTTAAAAGGTTGCAGATTTATAACTGAGTTTCAAGTTTTCCACAGCCATAAAGGAAAATATAGTTAGTGTACCATCCACGATTCTATTCAAAACCCTAGTTTTGTTTGATTTTGTATAGCATTAGCAGGGGTGGTGCCACAGGGGACAGGGGGCGACCGCCCCCTATGTGCAAGAAAAGGGGGAAGGAGAAGGAAAATAAGGGGACAAAGGAGAAAAGAAAACGAAAGAGAAGAAAGGAGGAGGCGAAAGAGCAAGAAGAAGAGAAGATGAGGGGTGGGCTAGGCCAATATCTGATCCACATAACTAATTTAGAGCTTCCAGGAGGCCCCATTCCGGTGTCTTCCAGACTTAAGATACCCTTTTATAAAGCACAAATGAAGTAAGGAAATTTTCCGTTATAGTTCAAGAATGTTTGTGTGGACTCCGCTCACATATTTTTGCGTAAAAACTTACCCCGAAGAGAAGGCAGCAAAGTATCAAAATGGGGGGGGGGGGGGGCTTCAGAAAACTTTGTTGACAACAGACATTTCCTTAGACGACAAGGGCTTTCCACTTTTACCCCACCAAAAAGTAGAATTCACTAAATTTTGAAAATTTTCTAGCCATACTTCCAAAAATATCCCAAAGACAGCACCATTTTGCATCAAAGTAACCTTAAATTAACAAACATTTCTCAAAGGCGAGAGGGATAACCTCTCCCTATAGACCCCTCCCCAGGACGGCCCTCTTTCACCCAATATAATCAGTTTAAAAAATATACAAAACATAGCACCATTTTGCATCTAAGTAGACTTTAATTACCAAAGATTTCTCAAAGGGGAGGGGACACCCCTCCCCCAGGACGGCGATCACTCACCCCCGGCCCCCCCCCCATGAAAATACCCATGCGCCTCCGGGCCCTGAGTATAAGATCTGTTTAGAGGTACTACAGCACAAATTGTAAATCTCCAGGTTTGATGTACCATTCTCCAGGGTTTTTTGGTGAAAATCTCCAGGTTTGATGTACCATTCTCCAGGGTTTTTTGGTGAAAATCTCCAGGTTTACAAATTTGGAGGTTGGCAGGTCTGCGGCGTAAACCTACTCATCAAAGCATTGTCCAAAGTAAGCCAATTGTGATAGGATTACTAGACCTGAATGATGTTGCTAACATATATCGATGTCACGTTGAAGCGAACGAATAAAAGAAAGAATTCCCCATTAACGGAATAAGTAGCTTATCATTAATAATCTCCTCGGTATTTAGTGGATCGTAGCGTATTAGCATAAATTAAACTTCCCGTTAAACCTCCTTCCGAATAACAACTCCCAGCTCGGAGCCTGGAGTACAGTCAGTGCAGGAGCTACACACGCCGCCCGCCGGGCGGCCAGATCAAAGGTATAGCCTGCATGATTCACAGTCTATTTGTGACGTCATTTGTGCTTATAGTGTATCCACTATGTACTAAAGCAGCGCAGTCGCTCTCAGTCTCACACCATACCTACTGTACTTGCGTGCGTGCATTGTGTGTCGCGGTACGGTGCGTGTGTCAATTGAACTTGGCCCCTGCAGAAATATAATATATATATATATGCACACGTGCGTCGTTGTTGCCATGCAAGAGGAGAATAGTTCTTCAAGAGAAGGTAAGCAACAGAGTGACAGACAGCCAAAATTCCGTGATGAGCCACAGTCAGGGCTGGAAAAAATGCATATTTCCCGGCAAGCCGGAAATTATTTCTCGCGTGATAGTAATTTTTTCCTATCTAAGCGGAGCGCGACCATGGGTTCGCGCGTAGCGTACTGAAAATTTTTGGCAAAATGAAGCCTCCCAGACTGCAGGAAATGGCCCTTCCGGGCCCTGATGGTTGCATCTCAGGCCAGCTGGGCTCGGAAAATATTTTTGAGAGAAGTAGCCGTCGGGTTTTTTGGTATCAGACTGTACGTGGTAACCCGACAGGACTTTGTTTGAGCCCGACGTAACTAAATTCACGCATATACATCTAGCACTCATAATACTGTACTTTGACCTGTTTGTGCATGAATTACTTATCTAAAGTCTCCTTGTGTTTGCTTTTGTTTTTTTTTTTTTCCTTCAAAGTTTGTTACAGTTATTTTAGTTTTGTTCCTCTGTCAAGCGATCTAGGCTCAATTCTCTTTTGCGCCGTACAGTCATCCTGTAAAGTTGCGTGCGTGTTTTGCACGCAGTGCGTGTGGATTGGGAACGTGCGGATACTAAGGCCGAGAAGTAGTGTGAAATTGCTGGAAATTTACCATTACCGTAAAATACATATCCAAATAGATATGTCAATTGGCATGACTTTTATGCTACTAGATTTCATTCTTATCCCTTACATTAAGATGACATGCTTTCATTATCTAAAGTAAATTTTGGTAAAACAGTTACGCTACATAAACTATGCACATATTCCAACCACAACAATATTCTCTTGTCTCAAATCAATCGCCAAGACTTCAAATTTTTGGTGGAAAGACACTTTTTGGAAACAAAATTTACTTCAGCTCTAGCATCGTACACATTCTTTCAAGGGGTATATTGCGCTGTGTGTACAGAAAAAAAAATCTTGTATCCATGTCCTATCTATCCTGTTACTACCTGAAATACTAAAATGATTCCTACCTTCATGTAGCTCATAATTTTTCATTGCTATTCAAACAATGTTTCCACACTGTAAGTTTCCAAATCTATGGCAAAAAGGGCAAAATATTTTCCATTTTTGTGTACCCCTCATTTGCTAGTGAAGCGTGCCATAATCACGTGCACTCCTTCGGCCCAGCATATCGAAGAGAGCACCCAGGCAACGAACGAACGTTGTGATAACGGCACGTACAGTGACTGCCGTATCGTACCGTACATAGGAACCGGTACTGTACGGGTGAAATCTGGACCCAGGAGATGCATTAGAAAGATTTTTACTGTAATTAATCACGAAGGATCAGTGGGTACAGTAGGTAGTGGATTCTGATAAACAAGAAAGCAGTTTACGAGAAATTTGAACACATGGCTCAGGTAGGCCTACTTTCCATTGCAGAAGTTACAGTGACAAACTTAACGTTATTTTTTGTTACGATGCACGTTACGGCACACTGGACACAAAGCCACAGTAGATAACTTGGACGTAGGACTGACTCAGTATCCGAAACATTTAACATCCTGTAGTCTGCACTGCATTAGCTGTGCGTGCAGTAAGTGAGATTCGTTAGAGGTGCGCGACCGCTGATCGAAGGCCGCGAGTGCATGACCAAGGGATTCAGTTAAAAACGAAAGAACAACACACATAAACAGACCTCCTGGTAAGCTAGTAGATTAAAATGTTTCTTTCTTAAAGGTTTCAACTAGAGTAGTGCTCATTTATTTTTCTTAATGCTGGTTTTAATATCATTCCAAATTCTCACATTGTTATAAATTTTTTTTTTTTTTTGATGCGGCGGGATTTCCCGCGAGATGCAAAATTTCCCGGCAAGGAGCTTCCCGTTTTGCCGATTTTTTCCCGCCGTGGCCACAGTGCTCATAAATTTGGTCAAAGTTCTTAATAACCTGGCGTGTGTTTCAACTATTAGGCCTAGGGCCTACATGCCTAGCTTGTTAGCGTTATTACTATTAATAATTTAGCGTAACCTAAGCCTAAGTTAGGCCTAGGCTAGGCCTAACATCAGTTCCACCGTTCGCGTAGTTATGCTTCATGTACTGGGACGCGCTTGGACTTTACTACGGTGGGGACACGCGTATAGTTTTACTTTTATGGCGCCAAGAACTAGTCATGCTTGACACGCGTGATCGCAGTTCACTGAAGGCCAGGGTTTTTACTTAGAGTTAAGTTAGAGGTGGTCAATTTTTGAGCAAGATAAGTGTGCATCTGATCATGCCATTGTGTGGCTTTTATGGTGGGGTTTGTTAAACCGCAGGTGAAAATTGAATTTTGAGTGTCAGGAAAAGACAGTGGTCGATGTAACAGATTATTTACCATTTCTTTCAGTGTTTACTGCCAAATTTAAAAAAAAAAAATTGTTCTTTTGAACATCTTGACCTTTGACCTCTGACCATTGATCTATCATGCTGAGGGTACTGGAGGCACAAATTCCAAGGACTGTGCACCCCCACACCAAGTTTGGGGTCAGTAGTACCTTCAGTTTTGAGTGAGCGCACGGCACACTTTTGACCCCAAAATTGTCGTTTGACCTTCTGACCTCTTGACCTTTGACCTCAGAAGGTCAAGTGTAAAGTTGTGTAAAGTAGGTGTCTATCAGAAAGTAATGCGAAGAAATGAGGATCGTTAAATGTTTCGTTCAGCTTTTACAGCCAGATTTAAAAATTTGCTTATTTTGACCTATTGTGACCTTTGACCTCTGACCTTTGACCTATCATGCTGATGATATTGGAGGCACAAGTTCTAGGGACTATGCACCCCCTCACCAAGTTTGGGGTCATTAGTACCTTCAGTTTTAAGTGAGTGCGCGTCACAGTTTTGACCCCAAAATTATCGTTTGACCTTCTGACCTCGTGACCTTTGACCTCAGAAGGTCAAGTGTCATGTTGTGCCAAGAACACTTCAATACGAAAGCTATGTCAAAAAATCAGGGCCATTTATTGTTGCATTCAGGTTTTATAGCCAGATTTGGAAAATTGCTTATTTTGACCTTTTGATGGTTGACCTTTGACCTTTGACCTATCATGCTGAGGGTTTGTCAGGCACAAGTTCCAAGGACTATGCACCCGCCCACCAAGTTTGGGCTCAATCTTGTGCGTAGTTTTGGAGGAGTTCGCGACACACTTTTGACCTTGTGAATGTCATTTGACCATCTGAGCCTTTGACCCAAATTTTAGGCATATTTGGTCACATGACCAGGAAACAGGACCCTCACCACTCCATTTTGCCCCACCCTTGAGTAGCGGTCATAAAGCCCCAAATTTCCCTACCATGCATTTCCATGGTTACGGTTGCTATGGCGACTGGCAGAGGCAAACGTGTGCACTTTTCAATGGTAAACGAAGCACAATATCTCATCCCCCACATACTACGTATGTGGGGATGAGATAATAAAAGATGACCTGGTAATGCGTACAATCATGGGAAAAGTACATAAAAAATACGTGTAAATGAAATGCTTAAAGTTGAGGCGCGTAACATTATGACGTATTGAACGTGTAAAGAGATGATGACATAACAATGTATACAATAGGAAAAGCTTATAAATAAATTGGTTAATATCAACAGTATGTCTGCCGAAAGTGTCTGTAGCGACTAAGTTCGCCCAAATCTTTGTTAAGGCCGGACATGACAGTGTCACAATTAATAATGTATTGAATTTCTGCGCATTTCCTTTTACGATCATTAGGAAAACCTCCCGAAAGTAAAGCAAACTTTAAATCCGTTAAAGAATGATCAGCAGTGCTATTGTTGAAATGATCCGCAATGGGTAGCCCCTGGACCTTTCTCCTGATAGAGGAAAGGTGGTTGTTAAAACGCAAACGAAACTTAGTTCTAGTTTCCCCAATGTAGCAAGAGTTGTTGCACTTATTACAATAGAGAAGATAAACAACATTAGACGAGTCGCAGCTAAACGGTTTAAGATGTATTTTAGACTTACCAATCTGGACCTCGGGGTCGGTGTTCATGTGGTGACAAGTGTTACACCTAGGCTTACCACAAGGAATGTTTCCCTTGTCATTAGAAGGAGATTCCAGACTGCTGCGGACGAGTAATTTTCTTAAGTTAGGAGGTTGTCTGCGGGCGTGTACAGGGGGGTTGGAAAATACGTTAGAAATCGAAGGATCGCTCTGTAGCATTTGATATGATTTCCTAACGGATTTGATAAGGGGCTCTCTCCGTGGGTTGTACGTCGTTACGATAGGAATACGTTGCGGAGAAGACTTAATTTTGTACTCAAGCAATTCCTCACGGTTTAACAAACAAACTCGGTTAAAATATTTAAGTAAGGTTCTAAAAGGGTACCCCCTACTTTGAAAATAATGAAAAAGTTGAGCTGAATTCTCAACAAAAGCTTCCTGAGTGGAACAAATGCGTTTGTATCGCAAAAACTGGCTATATATGATCGATTCCTTTAAATGATTAGGATGGAAGCTGCCATATGCAAGGTAAGTATGCTTATCAGTAGGTTTCGTATACACTGACGTACCCAGGGAATTACCATCAAGGCGTACAATGCAATCTAGAAAAGACACACTTTCATTGGAGTGCTCACATGTAAACTTGATAGAGGGATGAAACGCATTAAAAGCTTGGACGAAGCGATCTAGTTTCTCGGCTCCATGTGGCCAGATAAAAAATATATCGTCAATATAACGAATGTAAGATATCGGTTGTCCTAAGCCTGCATAATTTGAAAAGAAATCGGTCTCCAGTTTACTCATAAAAATATTTGCAAAGCACGGGGCCATTTTCGTGCCCATAGCAGTGCCACTGGTTTGATGGTAAAAAATCCCATTGAATGAAAAATAATTGGATTTTAGAACTAATTCAATCAACTTACCTAAGTCTTGACCACTGAGGGTGGAAGACGAGTGTCTTTCAAAAAGGTCTACACATGCGGCAATTCCTTCGTTATGAGGTATATTAGTATATAGACTAGTGACGTCTAAAGTTACTAAGATAGAATTTACAGGTACGTTATCGATTTCACGTAGCTTTCTTAAGAAGTCCGTAGTGTCTTGTATATAGCTAGGAATGTAAGATAGAAGAGGCTGTAGTTCTCTGTCGATGAAAGCAGAAATGTGTTCTGTAATAGTCCTGTTTGCTGAGACGATTGGGCGTCCTGGTGGTATAATATGCAGCTCTTTCGCTTTCTCTACGATTTTATCCCCATCAAATGTTGGTTGTCTATCCTTTATTAGGGTTTCAAGTTTATGGATCTTTGGTAGGGTGTAGAATCGACCGGGCTTAGGATCTGGCGGAATGAGGTGGCGAATAGTATTTTGAGTGTCGGATTCGAGCTCAGAAATGCACTGGTTTACTTTAACTTGGGACTCCTGCAAAAGGTCTTCGCTTAGGCCTACCTGCTCGTAAAAATTTCCATTTTGAAGCTGTCTGCATGCTTCTCTGACATAACACGTTTTGTCTTGAATAACGATAGCTCCTCCCTTGTCAGCTGGCTTGATAACAATATCGGAATCCTCGCGTAATGTTTTAATTGCTTTTTTCTCGTCCTTAGTCAAATTATATGTGGGTGCTTGCGATTGGGATCCCAAAAGATGTAAATGCTGGTTCACTTCATTTTTGATGCTTTCAATACAAATATCAAGGGTCCGATTGCGGCCTGTAGGTGCAACGAAGTTCGATTTGGCTTTGAAAGGCCTAAGGGTTTCTTTGCTGGGGGCGGTACTACTCTCGGTAAGTTCGGTATGAAAGAATTCAGCATTTCGCAAACGATTAGTAAAGTCGTTGATATCACAACATAGTTCAACCTCATTTACAGAGACGGTAGGACAAAAGGATAACCCATGGTTTAACACACTACTTTCAGAAGGGTTGAGCACGCGAGAAGAGAGATTGAAAACTGTTTTATCCTCACCTTTCGAGATTTCTGTTTTGTTTTCTGGAAGGAGACCTTTCCTCTTAAGGCTTTCATGAATTGGTGAACGTTTAACTAATAAATCGAGTTTTAGAGTTTTCATGTTGAAATGTTTGGCGGTTTTGATCCTCAAGAAGTTTTCAAGATATTAAAGAGTGTCCTTCCGGAGTTGAGAATCCTTTATTAAAGACGTCAAGTTAACCTGAGAATTTTCTGTTTCAACTTTGAGTTTAGCCTGCTTGGCGTAGGCCTGGTGTTGTGTTTGGTTTCGTAACCTGTCCAAAATATACGCTGTTTTTATCGTATCTGTGCGCTTATCATGTCATCTTTGGAATGTGCTTTATTATTTATTTTATATATATATATATATATATATATATATAATATATATATATATATATATATATAGATATATATATATATATATATGTATAATAAAAAATCGTTAAAAGGTGTTAACCAGTCAATAGTAAAGTGCTCAACCTGTAAAGGGAGCTAAAATATTGAAATGGTGTAACTGGGTTACACCATTTCAATATATATATATATATATATATATATATATATATATATATATATATGTATATATATGTATATATATATATATATAAACATACATACACGTATACGTTACGCATATGTATGTGAATATGCAAACGTATACGTAGACCTATATGTATACCTGAACGTATATGGAAATGTAAACGTATATGTTTATGTAATGCTGGTAACGAAATGCGCTCGTTTTCATGATTTGTAAGTCATCGGAAAGT
The DNA here is from genome assembly GCA_029531755.1 of Holothuria leucospilota. NCBI lineage: Eukaryota > Metazoa > Echinodermata > Holothuroidea > Aspidochirotida > Holothuriidae > Holothuria > Holothuria leucospilota. The sequence goes on from CM055961.1 coordinate 83,835,159, forward strand.
TTCATATTCACACAAATATCAGCAGTTGTTACAGTTTTTGCCAAAATATCATACATATTCCGTTCCCCTCGGCCAAATTATTGTAGTGGGCTATGTCTCAAACTCACAATATTAGCTACTATTACGATCGTTGGCCAAACATTGGGGGAAGAAAAGTGATCCGTTCCCCACCAAATTATTGGGGGACCATGTCCCCCATCCCCCCAGCGATCGCCGCCCTTGTCCCTAAGTCACAGTTAGTGGGCAGGAAGGGCCACGTTTATTACCTTTTAGCCCAAACTACCAGCATTTTTATTGTCTGAGTTTATTAAATTACAGGTGTAACTACAAACTTATTTCAGAAGACGTCTGGAATAAAGGTGTGGATAAACCAGGCGCGTAGCCAAAGAGGGGGCGAAGGGGGCAGCCGCCCCCTCCTTGAAAATACTTTTTGTGTTTTAATGACTTTTTTATGATATTGCTAGTGACCCAAAGTCAAAAAAATGTTTAGATGCAGCTTAAAAAGCCTGGGAAGTGCCATTTCCAGCGATCTTTGGGCCCAAATTTTCTTTTACGCTTCACGCCAACTATGGTGGCGCTAGATAGTTTGCCTACAGACTTCGCACCCTCCTTGGCAAATTCTTGGCTACGCGCCTGGGATAAACCACCTTATTCTCTCCACTTTACCCTTCTCTGGGTCACAAATTGCACATGCTTGATTAGTTTGATACAAGGGGCAAAGTAATGTCAGATGGGTGTTACAAAGATTAATATGAATGAATTACAACTGTTACCCTACATCATCCATCAACATGATAACTATATTCGGTAATCTCTTCGAAGAAGGCCTATAACTCCAGCGAGGTGCTGCCATGCTAACACCAAGTAGAACAAAGATAAGAATAAGTTTGGTATCCATGAAGCTAAACTGGCACTTCCTGTAAATTAAAGGAATTAAATGAAAAGTTATTATTAATAGCTTAAGGTAACTAAAATTCACCCATTACTACCGAAGAGTGATCTTTGACTAAAAACACGATTTAGCAATTAAGGTGATAATGTGATAAATTCACGAAAACGAAATAATTAAATTGATACACAGTACTTGGTTTGGAGATAATTCTTCAGAATTAGAATTTTGACCTTTAAATTTGAACTGTTAGACAATAAGCCTGAGATAGTCAACAATGAGGTGTATGCATGCTCGGGTGTGGGGGGGGGGGTCCTAGAAAATTTGTCTCCCAGGAAATTTCAAATTGCCATTGACTTAACACATTTCCACACTTCTCGCTCCTCCTGAAATCCCCCCCCCCCCCAAGCCATCTCGCCCCTTCAGTGCCTTGTTTGACTACCGTTTGGATGTATGACAGTATCACAGATACCTTTCTATAATATATTATACGATAATATGCTAAAAATCGCACTTTTCCTGTATTTACCAATAGGCGAAACGATAGGTAGTAACTTTTATACTGATTTGATATATCACTTCCCTGGTGTATTTATCTAAAATTTAAGAGGTCTAGCTTTGGCCTTGATTTCTTCAGTAACCTGTCACCTTTTTCAGAAAGTTATTTTTGTCTGCATGTTACACTATGCCATATTCGAATTGATCAGACCACAAGAGGCAGTAGCGTGTTCAAAGGGGGGGGGGCAGGGGGGCACTGGCCCCCCACCTCTGAAGCCAGTCGGGGGAAAATCTCTTAGTCGGGGGATTTAAGGGTTAGGGGAAGAGAAAAAGATTGAAGAGACACTGAGCACTCAACAGGGATGGCGCCAGGTGGGGGCGGGGAGCCCCATCGGGGAGTCTTAATCATACGATAGAGTATGCAGGCAGTCCCCGACGGCGACTGAGGGAGGACAATTTCTCAAATAAGAACCCAAATTTTTCGGCGCGCTACGCGCGCTGTATAGGTACTCCAGGATCTTCAGCAGTTCCATTTCACATTGCTAGAAAGCACATGTCCTGCCAACCTTACCACAAAACATGTAGGCAGAGAACACTGTTCATGTGGAGGTCGAAAATTTCATCGCATGTCGCTAAGCCTAGTTACTGTTCTCTAATGTGTGTCATGCGGTACGGTCAGTTTGTGAGCGACTCACGGACCAAAGTTTGGCTGTTTCATAGGGTAGTCCAAGTGTTTAGATAATATGTATGTTATCCCCGATATGGTCTAGAACCCCTACAGTTTTTCTTTTTTCTGTTTTCTGTTTTCTTTATGTTCTTGATCACATTTTCTTCAGATCCATCTTCCCCATCCCCTTGTCGGCATCGGGGCTGTCGGGGCTTCAGGTCGCTGCCTCCGCCCGTCTGGCCACCTGTCGGGCAAATCCTGGCCCCATCCCTGGCACTCAAAACTTAGAAGTAGCCTACAGAATGATGTTAGAAGAGATTTTTTTTTCATTTTTTGGTCGTTTACCAAAGGATAGAGCTCTTCCAATTGTCCTACAGTGAATAATCAGACAGGATGCTATCAATATCAATATCTGTCTCATATGGTGCAGGTAGGCCTCCTATCATTAAGTTCCCTTCGCCCTTCGCGCTAGTCACTTTAACCATCTGTAATGGTAAACTATATAGGTTTAAGGATGAAACAGTGCTGTTAACTTTGGCGATTATCTCAAGCAGCCTTCTTGACTGGCCTCGTGATCTTTAACGTAGTACCTGTCAATGTATGTGACACATACTGTAGCACACTGCGGCTTTCAACGCATAGAGGATAACCTGAACTCTCCGTCACTGACATCGAATTTTACAAAATCTGAAACAAACGAAACCTGATCAATAAGGCCTTTAGAACCAATTTAGGGCGGTCTTATTACCTTATGTTGCAGGAGTTTCCGGGGGCTTCGCCCCCTGGACCCCCACCGGGGCTCTGCCCCTGGACCCCGCCAGGGGCCCTGGCGCGGGCCCCTGGACCCCACGCGTGCAAACTCGCGCTTCGCGCTCGTGGTGCACCTTCGGTGCACTTGTCACATCCCTCCATGTCAGTCGGGGGAATCACAGGTTGTGCCCCCCCACCTTTGAAATCCTGCATACGCCACTGACAAGAGGTGGTCCTTAAACTTTAGAAACTACAAGAAAAATCCCCGAAGGATATCAAGATTCTGCAGAATGATAGCTGGCAGACACTCCATCATTAAATTCACTTGGAAGCGTTTTAATTGAGGATATTTTGATACTCTTGTACATGATATACACAAATCAATAACAATCCATAACTCGTATAAACCGCAAACTAAGTTTCGTCCTATTAAAAGTCTCTTTTCTAACCACATGTTGGGAGTCTGAGGGGTTCAGAAATCGTGCTTGCTACGAGATGATGAAGGCTTGCTTTGTTTTCTAGTGATGTTTTTATGAAAGACGTTCCCGAAAAATGCAAAATAATAAGGCAAACTTATCATTTAAAAACTTTAACAACTTACCAATTGTATTGCTACTGCACCCGCCTGCACGATTAAAATATTGACTGCAAATTAGCGTGCCATACAAGGGTATACATAGTAATGAAAACAATATGTACTTTACCCGCAGCGTTTTATCGGCCAAAATAATAGATCATGCCATGCCTCCTTAAGCTTTATCATCAAACATCTTATTGGAGTACCCCCTCTTCTCGTTTTGCAATAGTTTGCTCGTGATGTAGACGTTGTGCTATTCAAGGAAGAACCACCTTCCACCGCTTGCCTTATTCTATGCACTGTAAAAGAACAAATGTTGGTTGAATTAAGCTGTTGAGATACTGATCATTGTTAACTTAATTGGGATACCACATATGAGAATTTACATAATTGGTATATCAAATTATCAAACATGATCACAAATTTTTTAAAATACTGCCGCTTTTTTACTTTAACATTACATAAAATAATGTTTTTTTAGATACGGTTCCCAGGTGTGTGTCACTTAAGATAAATGAGTGACTGGTAATAACATGGTTCAAAGGAGACTGGGTGTTTAAAACTGATGATATCACATAACAAAGGTTAAGCATCAAACAAAGGAGACTCTTTGACAAGCTATAGAGGCTTTGTTCATGAAAGCACTTTAGATAAGACGTAAATTGGTTTTCCAGGGTTGGGTAAAATTTATGTCTGTGTAGATTATAAAGTTTCCATTTTGAGTAAAGTGTCTGTGCGTAGTTTGTCATATAGTTAAGCTTACCAGTTGGGTTAAGTTACACCATTGTATATTACTTTATTACGTTCAGTCAACCCTCAATCTTTGTAAATTATTTTTATTTTTTACGTCTAAATCCTAGAGATTTTAGTCCCTAAATTCGAGCCTTCTATATCTCCAGTAGGCTTACTAATTGATGTAGCCTTCTTGGGATAAAGATAAGCAAGACTGATATTTAAAGGCCTTCACAATTATCTATTTGGAGCCTAATTCCTAAAAACATTATACCGTATATACATTTTCAAAAAAAAAAAAAAAAATCAAGAAGCCATCCACATCATTCGTATAATATGTTTTCTTTTATTTACATGTGCATGATTCAGGGTATGTCCACCATCATCATCGTTGTCTCAGAAAGTTCATTCTGAATATGGAAACTTAGCACCGTAAATTAAAAAAACTTGGAAAGACTGACAAGCAAAGAAACAAAGGTAATGATGGTACGTTGCACACATTGCTCTGCTATTCTATACCAACAGGCTTGGTAAAGGATTCTACAACTAAAACTTTCAGCGTCAGAATGCTATGGTCTCTTGCAATTGGAATTATTTAATCTCTTTTCTTTGGCACTTTTATTTTCATGTGGCTTTTCAAATCTTCTAGCCTGTTTTTTTCAGATTCTCCCAATTACATCTGTTCATTGCATTCCAACAGTTCTACACTTCAAATGGTCTGATTAACCTCGCACCGAACTGAAATCTGGTTAAGTATTTGACTACGTTTGGTTAAAAGGTTATAAACTCCTGGTCATCTTTAAGCCGTATCTCGCCAAATAATGGATCAGATTCCTGGTATGGTTCGGTTGGTCGGATACAGTTCAAAGTTGGACGAGGCATCTTTTGAGTGTAAAGTATATCTTAATTTGTACTTTACCTTGAGAATTCCTCTAGCTCCAATTCCCTGGGCTGGTTCATTCTAAAATATGGCTTTAGAAAATCTTCCTAGTGGATCGAGCGTCCAGTGGTTCTTGATAGAGTGGGAAGGGAGGGGTGCAAATAAACGTAAACACCAGAGTACGGAAACAGCACATACCAAAACCCACGTACATGTACAAATGACGGTGTAGGCGGGTATGACAACCCAAAGCAACAAAGTTTCAATTGTTTTGACATACAGTCACCAGCTTACAGTGGGAATAGCCGTAATCTTTCTGTTCAGTATTTATGTTGTCTGTTGTGAATGGAATTAAGGAAACCATCTGTGTGTATCATTTTTGTGATCAAATAAACCTGAATGCACGAGGTTGTTAGATGCGCACTTAGCGCACAGAAATATGTTTTGTATTAAGACTGTTATTTCCAACTGACACATAAGGGAGCAACCAAGCACCTTACGTAAAATGTTTGAGCCTTGCAGAAAGTGTCTATCAGGTTACTTTTTCAAATCAAATTCTGACTGGAAGCAAATCGGGAATGACAAATTTTGTACGGAGATGATAAAAATGTGCTCCAAAATTTCCCTTCAAACCACTTTTTTTCGATTTGAAAACATTCCGGGTATAAATTCCACCTAAATCCAGATGTAAATCTAACTAAGTTTTTTCAGCAAGTTTTCAACTATGTTCAACTGGAATCTGACTGGGTTGAACTGTGATGTAAGTTTACTGGCTCAGTAAAGCTGTACTTGTCATTGTTTAATGAATACAGTTAAACTGAGAATGAATGACTTGTCACTAGCACTACCTCAGAGAGATTACAAGTTTGTTAAAATAGAGATATCAAGTAACGAATGATCTTAGTAAGTACAGCTATATTGACAGCTCAGTTTAGACACGAGGGTACAAAATTCGTCCGATGTAGACAGATGAGCAGACTGTTATTGAGGGGAATCTTTCGATCACCTTGCACTTTTTACACATCCATCAAGCCAGTTAGAGCTCAATAACATTTCCAAAAATTGCAAAATGGCAGTCGATATTATATGTAAAACATGCAATGTTACTGTTTTGTAGACTCTGGTTGATCCCTGGAATAAATTCTTGAAAATGTTTAGGTTTTACTCAATAAAGTAGACATATCGTATGCAAACAGCTGAAGAAAAAACTAATGCAGTTAGTTAAACAAATTATACCTTCGAAACAAGATGTTGCAGTTCTGGCATGCTTCAGCGCCTTTGGGTATTTAGGGAAAGCTGTTTTTACTAGTAAAAAGCCAGCATTCATTCGTAATGGTTGATATAATTAGCCATATCCCCAGGAAACCATATCGTCTATTTGTCAAAGTAATTCTGTGATATCAGCTTGTCTATGCAAAAACCACTTGTTTTTTGCAGAAAAACATGTACCTTTAAAAGGTGGTGACGTGGTAAGTGTTTTTTCTTTGCAACCTTACGTCATCTTACATTATATCAATCTCATTTCCTCTCTTTTCGCAACCCCCACTTCACACTTACGGTATTGACTGTATGTATAAGGAAAGAGTGGAGAAATGAAAACTCTGAACGACTTGCATTTAACAGAAATATTTGGGGATTAAACCTAACTTAAACCAAATTCTGGGATGTCGATAAATTATCTGTCTTTGGTGCTTTAACTTCAGGCTGTGATGATGTTCCCAAGAGACAATTATTTTAAGACGCTTAGCCGCCGCGAAGTGGGAGAAACCTACATGGACATCCGGACTACACCGTCAGGTTGGGCGGCTTCCAATTCAACATTGTAAATCAAATTTGAAAGTTTTGTTTCAATTTAAAAGGCTCATTTCGGAAGATGCAAAGGTAGATTATCCTATTATGCAATATCCATCTTACTACGACATGGTTGGGGATTCCTGATCTTCCCGAATCCTATGCCCAGTTGCTTCAAATGATAACATTTGGCCACAGCACAGACTCACCCCCCCCCCCCCCCACCCCCCCCCCCCCCCACCCCCCCCCCCCCCCACCCCCCCCCCCCCCCACCCCCCCCCCCCCCCACCCCCCCCCCCCCCCACCCCCCCCCCCCCCCACCCCCCCCCCCCCCCACCCCCCCCCCCCCCCACCCCCCCCCCCCCCCACCCCCCCCCCCCCCCACCCCCCCCCCCCCCCACCCCCCCCCCCCCCCACCCCCCCCCCCCCCCACCCCCCCCCCCCCCCACCCCCCCCCCCCCCCACCCCCCCCCCCCCCCACCCCCCCCCCCCCCCACCCCCCCCCCCCCCCACCCCCCCCCCCAGAGGGGAGTCCGTCTTCGTCCTGCAGGCCAGGTCTCAGTTAGAAGCAGAGATATCAAAAATTGTTTGTCAGTTAGGAGATCATGAACGACACAAATCTTATTTTGTGGCAGTTACTGACCAATTCCGTATAGACAAATTTGACTTTGATTGTTTTGGGTCTTAGTAAAGTTAAGTAGAGTGTTCCTGCCATACCTCGCATAACACAAGATGCATTCGTATAGGCTACAATCCCACACCACATAAGGTGTTAGAAATTCTTGCAAGCCGCTCTTCAGTATGGTTTCTTTAGTGTAGACTACAATGGGGGCATAGAGTCCAAAGGCAACACTACTTCTTCTCAGGGTGCCACTTGTTGCCTACTGAAATGAAAATGCAAAGGTTCCTACACCTAACAGGCTAGCAGATTTAAAATTCACCCTAAGTATATTTTTTATAGTTGTGGGAGCTAGTATCAAATTCTCATTTTGACTGCTCTAGTGACTGACATCAAAGTCTGAAAATTCAAAAGATAAGCAATGCATGTTCACATTCCACACAGTGCAGAGAAAGTGTTTGCAAGAATACACCTATAGCGCGTGTATGCTTAAGCAGGATCATGACCCTACGTAAAAAATACTGTAGGTATCCATATGTGTCTGCACAAGGAGTAGCGCTTGTACTACAATTTGCTTGATTTTTAGCTCCTTTTGAGAAATTTATTTATGATATTATGCTAACTGGTCATTGTCATTTTTAATGCCTTTTGAAGCCACTGTCAGGGTCTTTTTTATGACTATTTATTACTCATCATCTATGTATTAAAACTACACGTTCGGTTTGTCAACTACCCAGGGTAGTCAAAAGTTTTTCAAAAAAAAAAAAAAATGAGTAGCATGCTACATCAGGCTCATAGTAGGGGCATGCGTACCTGGAAGGGCACTGACTCTTGTGTCACGTGTAGGCGTGTCCGGGTTGAGCGCAAAGTGGGAGCCTCATACGGGTGGGGTCCAGGCCTGTCTTAAAGCCGCCTGGTGGGCCCAGGGAACACACTCCGGTGGGGGGCCCATGGGGCAAAGGCCCGCCGTAAGCTCCTAGGTTTTGAGTGTTATCATACAAGGGCCCCTAAAGACTGTTTCTAGAGGAATATTTTAAATATTATTGCTGGTTTTGTCAGACATAGCCTTCGCATGCTAAAAAAATGCTTGTTCTCCTCGCAATTTTCAGATTAGTTTCTCCTCCCCCTGGGTTTAAAATTCCTTGTTTTATCGATTTTCTATGAACAACTCTCCACAGTGATACAGTACGCAAGAACAGTAGTGCCCTGAACACTGATGGCATGGGTAGGCAGGATACATCCCCTTAACGAAAAGTCATCCATATGATGTAAATTATATCCTACTTCCAGGCATTTTTCTGCAGAGTATAGGTTAACAATTGTACCTGGAGCATCTCAGAATTATTGGTAGCTTAGAAATTTAGGCGCGATTCTGTGCATTCCTATTGATCCCTCCCCTTCTATTGACATGAATTCACCAAGGCGCGATGCTAAGGTCGCAGGTACTAGTACCGCAACCCCTGTGGTTTAAAAACCCTAAATAAAGTGCATTTGTGTATTCAGAAGTTGGGGCAGGGTCCTAGGGAGAAAAAATTTTTTGCTGTACGTTCCTATGATATCCCACCCATTCAATAAACCGTAAGTAAACATACATGTCCATACTAAAGGCCTACATTGTCTAGTGTGAATGCCTAATTTGTAAGGGCATTGATATGCTGACAATAATGAGGTTGAATTTGCGCCCATTTATCCTAACTATGTAGCATCATATATGATATGGCTTACTGTAAAAATGGCCTCCTAGATGTTTATTTTAATTGTATAAACTTCTTGACAGAGTAAACTCTGCTTAACAATACATGAGAACAAGTAGAAACACTAACAGACGTGAAAAACCAAAACGATCAAAACAGGTGGGCACTGTTCGTCCCTAGTGGACACCTGTAATGAATTCTATTAAAATCAGCTATTCTTCAGAATAAGGCTATAGGTAGTTTGTAGAAGTAGGCCTATTTAACCGTGTCGCATATAACACGTTATGCGAATGGAAAGTGTCAGTGGGCTACTCTGTGTAAAAATCTCCCCCGCAAGGAAAACCTTCTCGAAGTAAATCATGCGCGAATTATGTTACTGTTGTTATTTGTGAGAGTCTTTTATTATACATGTGGACTATGAATCCTTTTGCCGTTCTTGACCCACTTAGGGCTTTTTCTTTTTCGATAGTTCCAACGAACGGGTACTTGCTCTTTGGAATGAGTGATGCTGTGTACTAAATATATATTCAGAGAGGTACAGTAGTTTCAATGATGTTGGGGCGATCAGAACCGTTACTTTTTGGGACTTGGGAAATATCCTCATTTTTGGGAGTCAAAAATCCGTGTAGCATGATACACACATGGCTTAATTTTAACTATGGCTGAAGGAGTAACAATGTTTAAATCATCTTTGCAAACTATTTTCAAAATGATCGACCAGTTAAAATTTTAATTGATAAGTGCGTCTCTTAAGAGCCCGGCATACTGTGCGTAGTGATATAACAAGGATTTGGCCTGCTGTGGCACTATCTTTCTTGTAATGACAATGTGAGCCTAGAGCAAATGAGATGGTATGAACATGATTTAACATTAGAATAGTAGTCAATGTACCTTTTCGGCGGGGATTAAATATCGCTCAATGCGACATTAGAGCATGGGGGGGCAGTACTACAAATACGCATATGTAAGTTCTGGCATGTTGACCAGGCATCTGCTCGGTGTAATGTGTAGGCCAACTCTTTGAAGTAGCTCAAGTTGCATATGCGTGCTATTGACTGGCAGTCCTCGGGCATTTCGTGCGTGACAGGTGCGGGAAGTTCTGTTACAGCGTGGCGTGCGATCTCCGATCATCAATTCTTTTATCGGGATTGTAACTTGATGTCGCCGTTATGGGGTTTTTAGTAGTTGGCAATTTTAGAACGCAGATGATGATAGTAAAGGTATAGTGATCAATTCATGTGCAGGGGATTGTATTTGAAAATAAAAAAGTGGAAGGTTTGGCAACTAAATTTTTTTTTTAATCGCAGTGAAGAGGTAGGGCGGGGCGGCAAGATGAGGCTGTAGCTGGCGATTTACGCTCCGGTGCCAGGAGCATACTTTTTTGACTACTGCACTGAACGTACTGCTTCCATTACCCTATCTCCCTGTGATATAGCATCTGTATGTATTTGTCTTATACCATATCCAAGTCATCAGGGTAATGTGTCGGGTACGCTCCCCATTCTCTTCTCAGTTCTCGCAAAGTGCCGAGTACCCATACAGGAAGGCACTACAAATGGAGCCATCTCAAGTTCAGGGGGAGATCTTCATAATCCATTTTAATGCACTATGGTACCAATAACCTTAGTGCACAGCCCACAAAGTGTTACCGCCGCCTCAAAAGCAATGCCCTTGTGAAGTTTTAGTAGGTCAGTTTCGGATTTGTTTATATTTCTTCCTTCCTTCGTGAGGTTTATGAACAAAACAGTAGAAAAAAAAAAAAATTACAAACATAGGTATTGTGCATAAGGGCACTTGTGTATACGATGGTCAATAATTAACATAAACCAGAAAGCCAATTAAGGCTTAGTGCTTCCCTTGCCATGAAACTTAAAAAGGGCAATCTATGCGAAAAAAAGACCAATCATGTTTAGGCTAATGGGACGTTCTCTCTCCTATAACCATGTTTTGAAGGTTACCAAACTTACTTGAGATGAGTGTTTCAAGCGATAGCTTCACATTATCACATACGACACATACATACAGGCAGACACACACATAAGCAGTACGGGCTAACTATTGGCTCATCCGTTGCATAGATTTCCTCTCTGTCAGGGAATCAAAAGCTTTGTCTGGTCTCAACCCTTTCTCCAAAATTGCACATTAGTAGGGCCTAGGCCTATACAATATCTGAAAAGTTTGTATGATGTAGCGCCACAGAATTACGCGCAAATTATGTCATGGCAATGGGACTCATATTTCATGGTATAGTCCGGTATTTTTGTAAAAGAAGTACAGAGAGTATGCATATTTAGCCGGTACTCGGCATGTATGTTACCAACGCGTCTCATAAGATAGTCTCAAATTATCGATGAAAACCGTAGCGGCCGATGGTATACTCAAAGCGAATATATTTTTTGAAGATACAATTGAATGGAATATTACTGAATTATAACACCACATCCATTGGATGAACTGGCGCTTGCATTTTTTATATTAATTAATGAGAACCTGAAACATTTGCATTTGATATTATATTTTCACCATTCCTAATAACTAAATTTCACCTCGGAATATGTATTTTAATGTTACTACTAATGTTGCTAATGAGTACCTTTGTGGACGTTTGTTTTAACTTGGAGAGATACGAAGTGGTTGCATAAAAAATAACTAGCTTTGGTCGTTGTATTTGTCACTCATCGAGAGCTTTAACTAGTATAGAAATATTATGTAACCAAATGGAGGAGTACAACAGTATTTATGAAAGAAACTATACATGAAAACATACAGCTTCCTCAGAATGTGCTTGGGCAGCATGATGGTTCGTTAAAGTATCATGGCCTACACATACGATGCATAGTATAATCAGTGTGCAGATATTTACTACATACTGGAAGCCGACTAGCAGCCTAGGCGGTTGAAATCTAGCTACTTAGAGTCTCCTGGCTGATCCTGTACGATAGGCAAATCTTACAACCGCCGTAACAAGAAGTTCAAATTTGTTTTAGGGCAAAGCGTATTAGAGCAGACAAATTGGATAGCGTAAATCACACGTATAGTAATTATTAAACAAGTTTGTCACCCCCCCGCCACCCCAAAAAAAAGCCAATTACTGTATGTGTTAAGTAGGCTGATGTTGTCCCATCATGGGGGAAAAACATTTTTTTAATTGTATCATCGATTGAGGCAGGCTCCTTAGCTGGGGGGAAACCACTTTGAGGGGTCCAGCATCAAAGTAAGGATTGTGCAGGCATGGTCCTGGGTGGATGGGGGCTCCCTGCCCCTTTGAAAAGTTTTTGTCTTTTTCAAAGGAGCGCTAGGTATGCAAATGGTCGTGAGATCTTTCAATCAAAATTTTGAGCAGTAAGTAGGTCTTGTAAGTCTTTAGATTATTTTTTCTTCGTTTTTTGATTTGTCCTAGGGGGCAAGTGTCCCCCCTTGCCATCAACCATTGGAGCTCGCGTCATGTTGTGCAGTAGCTACATTAATATTAGCGGTATGATCACGAATGTACCTCTAGTTATTTCACGTAGCAGGATTCCATCTGGCCGGGAAAGAAAAGTGGCCGAGTGATTGCGGAAGAATAATTCCCCTAGCACTTTTCAAAAGTGACATGCCCGTGGAGCACATCACTGTTGTACTAAGCCCTATGTCAAGCTTAGGCTTAACTGCCAGGGCAGGCCTATGGACCCTCAAACTTTGCAGTAACTTTGGCCAAAACACTGGAACATGATCTGTGTGAAATTTATGATTGATAAAACTTTAATATTGTCAAATGCTAGACTCATTGGACTCCTTCTGTAATTACTCTTTAGTTAAAAAAATATAAGATAAATCATCTTTTGGCCTTCAAAATACAACATTGAAAAGATGTTTTTTTCGGCCACCCAAGTTCTTTATGTGAGTCATACTTTATCGTACGCGTCATTACGTACAAATTAACGATGCTTCTGAGACATGTAACACGGTCATTGTATACCAGGCTTTAAGTTTAGGTAGCAGCAGGTCAGCCGGGCTTTAAAATTAGTAGAGACCCTCACCAAGTGACTGCTATCGGGCGGATTGTCGACTGAACTAAACATTAAACTGGGGAGTACTGTACAATTGCCAACACAATCCGCCATTAGTCGATATCATGCTACCGTCTTAGGAAGAGTTGGCGGGTCTATTCCCTTCTACCATTAGCACCAGCAAGTGGACACCGGTTGGGCGCAAGTCCAGGTTAACATATGGCGGAGCCACTCCCATGAATGTTTGCGAGATAAGGGTCCAGAGAGGAGACCTTAACCTGACGATCCGATGTACCCAATATTGAACCATTTTCACTAGTACATAGTCGGGATTTAAGCCGAAGCTCACCAGTCGGGAGTAATGGGCAGTGACTAAATATATGCTATCTATGGCTCAAAATCTTTTTTTGTTCTTATGTGTGAGTCAAGTATTCACATTCTCTTTATAAAATAAGAAGATATAAATATTGGCTGGGGGGCGCACACTCCTTATCTAGCCACACATCCGCTGGCCATACATATCTTTAACCAAAGTCTCTCACAGAACAAAGCTATAAATGGAACTTCAATCGAAGCCCTACAGTACTAGCCATGCTAACTAGAGCGCTACTTGGGCTATTTCAACACATCCGTACCGTGTAAGATGCATATACCCAAACACAGGGTGTAAGGCCGCACATGTGGCTTGATTTTTCTTAGTGTTTTAGTATCATATAAGAGGGGTAGGTACTGCATTGTCACGCACTGTATATTGGACTATTTACTAGCATAAGTATGCCGTTGCGATACTGTCCACAAATCGATGGACTGTACTCACTTACGTAGCAGGAGCCTTATGTAGGCCTATGAGTTTGTATAGATCGAGATGTGGCCTACTGTCTTGTGGATTTGCTACATAAGAAGGCATGAAATTGTGCTGCATGAAAATGTGAACGTAAGGGTTGTAGCCTACGCCACAAATATTTTTTATAGCAGTAAACTTTTGTTCGTGGTGTTATCAGCTTGACCTAAGCGCGTGACCTGAGAGTAGTTACAACCCCTGAACTCTCTATCACTTAATAAGGGGCTTAGTTTTGATCTGATGAATCTAAACATTTTTGCAGGTCATCTTTGGTGTTAAAAACTGACTATTTTCTCTATATGGAAGCAAGTTATTGCGGTATTACCAAGTAGGCATAAGAATTTGTGGCTTAGATACCACATTTCTAGCTGTATAGCCATTGTGAAAGCCTTTTAGCAGGGGTAGCTAGGCCTAATGCGCCACGCCAACTTATTGTTAACACTCCTGTCTCAGAAAGCTTCCTGCAGCCTGGAACTATAATGGAGTTTTGAAGTTTACTGTTGGTTACTTGGCAGTATCATAGGGGCGCTACTGTTTAGGCTTTGCTTAAGTTGTAGGCTGAGTCTGAACATTAGTGTTTGTTATAGTAGCGTCCGCGCAGGGGGACATTCACTTTATATGGCCGCCCGCGCTACAGGAGAGCCCCCCGCCGCCCGCAATGGACGTCGCCATCAGTGCACCAATAGCGGGGCAAAGCAGTACGCATATCAATTTCATTTGCCACAGATCTGTCATGAAAACTCTTGAACTTTCCTGTATGGGCCTGGAGGCTATACTCGTGAGTGCAGGGTCTGGGCCTACACTGCCTTTCTAGCAAATCCATTAGCCAGCTGCCTAGCGTATGTAACTTTGTAAGACCGCTTCATTCTAACGTACTTGCACTTAGTAACACTAAACAAAGTAACAGTGTATCACAGGCTGTCCTAACGTTATACTTATACAGTTAAACGAGTAAGTTAATGCGCTTATTAGGCTATATACAGTACAATATATGGAAGAGGTATGCGCACACGTTGCATAGGAAGGACGTCACAGCCTTTCGCCTAGTTCGGTATCCTAACTTCGTCTGCCTGGAATCACGCTGTTCATATACGGCCTTATTACTTCCGTTATCAACTTCACAACAATCTTTCCAATCGTGGCCCGTAACAGGCAGGGCTATCATGTGGTATGAACTACCTCATTTGGAACGCGATAATTTGTTTACAAAAAAAGGGATATTTTTCTGGGTCAGAAAATTTCGTTGGGGGTGCACATGATCACTTTTAGTCGTCGCGATGGTGACGTCACTTGTATAAAGTGATTTCAGCCTCATCTTCGAATCGCGGAATCCTCCAACTGTATAGTTCTTCTCTTTCGTCATGAGAGACTCACTACGTCAGGCAGACTATCCTATGGGAGAGGCTGAATACGCATCAGTCTAACGAGCTATCATGATCTTCTGATAGCGGATGCCTCTGTGGGGTATGGGTTAAGTTTTTACAGTAGCGTGTACTAAATATACGTATGCACCAGTTATCAACGATTATTGATATGGAATGGTTGCACACAGCTACCGTAGAATAAGACCTTTAAAGAAAATGCCAATTTTGACCTCAGATATGACTTCTAATCTTCATAAATTTTAGGAGCAGGATATGTACTACAAAAGAGCGCAGCTACACAGCAAGTATTCAAGTTAGAACCAAGTCTACATTCAATATATTGTGCTTGGACATTTTGGCGCCTTTTCACCTCCCTGGGTGACCCCAAATGACCTTTGGACGCTCTTACCAAAAACGATGGGATCACCATCCCTGATATGGGCCATGGCACATTCCTAAGTATGAGATTCCTTGAAGTTACACATCTTGAGATAGAGTGTTTACAGGGGCAATTTCTATGGCGTTTCACTATTTAATTTGACGCTTCTCGTGACCCCAAATGACGCTTTGAGGCTTTCACCACTAAGACAATAGGGATCATCTACTCAAGAAGGTATCCGATGTGGCGACAAGTATGAGGTTCCCAAAGATTACCATTTCTTGAGATAGTTAGTGTTTACATAGCACGTCAACACACACAATAATCAACGTCAGTTGTGCTTTACTATACTGTTTGAGGAGCGCTCATTGTTTTCTCTATTGTGTTTGCTTCTTAACCGGGGCTTACACTTTAACATAACTCTCTATGTGTTTAAACTTCTGAGGACATGAGAAATCTATTGTATTATCCTTCTAAGTGACCTGGAATCCATTGTTTCGGTCCTCAATTCTGAAATGGAGAAGTAAGTGCAGTACTTTTGCACGGACACACACATACACACACACATATCACAGCACACGCCATCACCATCGGCATAGATTCCTTGCCCGTGCCTTCGGGCAAGGAATCCAAAAATACTACATGACAGGAAGAGGAACCATAAGGTAAGTTTTCACTTTTCTAGGTCTTTTCCCAGCCTTAGCCTTTGTTGGATTGTATCATACTTAATTGCAAGATACATGTGACTAGTAGGTGGGAATCCTGCTGCATGAAGATATTTGCGAAATTTTTGAAATTTCACGTAGCTGATAAGAGAATAAAACATGTTCTTTGGGGAGGACTATGTCTTAATCAGTCACATGGATAGGTCTAGTAGGGCTGTACATTATTATTTGCATCAAAATGTGAACGAGTGAATATGTCCGCAAAAATCACAAGAGTCATGGAGGAGAGCGAACTTGTCCTCAGGCTTTAAGAGCAATGTAGTTATTTCTAGCGCAGAACTTCTGTTTTGCACAGCAGAACTTTCAATGGAAGCTTGATTTAATATTAATTATTTAATAAATTATAGTAATTATAGGTTATCCTGAGCCATAAACTAAAGTATATGAGTAAAGCTATACAGTACGCACGAAAATTCTTTTCGACATGTTCTGAAAGGGGAAGTGAAAATTATTCCTACACTAAGGATGTTACGTGAACACCCAGGCTCTCAAATGAACCCGACGTTGAAGAACGGTAGAGGACAAGGCGTAGTATCAAAACTCAAATGAGGAGAAATGTACGGATTGTTGTAAGAAAAGTTTTCATGTAGTTTTTTCAATGAGTTTTTCATCAGTATCCAATGTTTACAGAGAACAGGGTGGATCAAATGTAGGCATTTTTGTCATAATCAGGGCTTGAGGCACATCTTTTCATACTAGGCAATGTCAGGCTACCGACGCACTTCTGATCTCCTGGCATATAAGTTTTGTTGCATTTTGGTTGTATGACACAATGAAACATTATATATTAGTAAGGTAGGAGCTGCCAAGGGTGAGGCTGTTCGAAGATATTTAGAGTACATAGCAGACACTAGTCCACCTCAGCCACTATGGTTTGGGGCTGAGGTGAGAAAATTTTAAATTTGGGCTGTAAAGTACAAAAAAGTTCCGCATAGGCGACATTTCTGTGTATTACCCTGTAAGAAAATGCCTTTCTGGTATATCTTAGCCAAAAGGATAGGGGCAAATCCTCAAGGCTTTTGTTCGTATACTAGAAGAACGCTTTTTACAATGTTTGTGCTGAATATTTTGCTGTTTTGTTCATGATTCTGTGACATTTAGGGTAATTTCGCAAGGAGAAGAGTAAGGTTGGCTATATAAATCATCCTGATATCATACAAGGAAACTCTGTGACCGCCTGGCTATGGCCTAAGTGGTTAGAGGCATCGCGAATGGCAGCCGAAAGTCTAGGTTCAAATCCTGGCCGGAGTCATACCAAGTACTTTAAAAATGGAACGCTGTGCTTGGTGCTCTAGCATGAGGTAATGGAGTAAGGTAATAACAAGGCAGTGAGGCCATGGCTATGATCATCTCGCCTTCAACCATTGGTTGGAAACTGGTTTAAATCCTCATCTAACTACACTACAAGAATCTCCTGTGAGACTAATATTTGATTGAGGGGAAAAGTAAACATGGGCCCTATTTAGGTGGCAAGTCAAAAGTTGGATAAAGGCGAATACTGTTTAAAGAAAAATGGAAGAGGTAGAATGGTTTCAAAGTAGGGTATGAATAGGAGTATAAGCTTGGATGGGAGTGCACTTGAAAACCTTACATTATACTTTAAAGTAAGGCGACAAGTGCACTATTATGGAAGTAAATAGAGGCTTTAGAAAGGACAAGGTATAGAGGATATATATAACATTGAGCATATCTTTTGCACAAGGTAGGCCTTATCCCCTCCTCTTATTATATTTAATGGTCTCTGTTAGGCAAAGTAACTAACAACCGATTACAGAAATATGAATGTTGACCAAATATGATTACATAATTAAAACTGCAATATAAAAAGCATATTTTGGGCTTGTGCTCACTATATAAAGCACATGCAGTACATGGTCTAAATACTGTAAGGACATGTGGGCGACACAATTTTGGTTGAGAGGCTGTAAACATGTCGGCTTCCACGCAACTATGTGATATGCACAGACTTTTATCATTAAAAGTTATGATTTCTTAATGATTTTTCCCCTCATTTTATGCCTTGTTTATGCTTGAGTTACCATTGTTGTTCATAATTTTTAATGCTTTTTCAATTATTTTGTGCCACTCTGGGAGGCTTGTCAGCTCAGTTTAGAGAATTGGATCTGTCTAGGATAAGAGAATAATATTGCGCTGCTTTAACTCTCGTCTTTACCAGAAGTTGTTTTCATGTCTGATAAGGATTATGTCTTGATGGAAAATTGTGCTCTGCTTTTTCTATATAACATTGAGGAAGAAGTGGAGGGTATAAGAGCACTGAAAAAACTTAGCTCAAAGTACTTGTCTGAGACCACTAGTGGCTAGCCGCAGTTTGGCGGCCTAAAACTTATTGCAAAAACTCCCATTTCTGCGGAACTATTGCTGAGTCTAGTAAAACTGGAATTAAGTAAACTTAGAATGGACTCAGGCCTTACAGCTCTGTGCTTTAGAAATTCAGTGTCATCTCCTAGTAACTGCGTCTCCATTCATGTAACGATGAATGTCCATCTTTAATTCTATGATTAAAGGCAGTGAATTGCGAGGTTATATCACATTTTTTGGAATGTCATTACATGCAATGAAATACCTAGTGAAATCAAGCACTAGGAAGAAAGCAGGAACAACTGAGATGAGGTGTATCCTTTACAACTAATGGAAGGCGCATTAGCATGGTTGAGGAAAGAAGCTTGCTTAAAAAAAAAAAAAGTTTTTGAAAACTAGTGGGCTTGGTGGGCACGGGGTAACCTGTGTACCGCGCAGGTAACGCAGCCTGATGGTTCTGTTACCGCAGTTCCAAATTTACACTACCCGGATAACTGGGAAAAACGAAAAAATGGTTGGCATCGAAAACATATTATCCGTATTTATCATTTTCGCCAGAAGAATTTTCGGGCCAACTCATTTCCTTTTTTTTTGTTGCGAAAAAAGGCACAATGACAGAGATTAAAATTATCACAGAGTTGATGTAATGTATTTTGGCATTTTTTCTGAAGAGTACTTGCCATGAGTGTATGGCTTCTCAATCGCCTGTTTGTGATTATCTACAAAACTAATCTCGATTAGGCGCTTATTCAATGCTGATGGCCCATGCAGCTTGCATGCGGTAATGAATAGTACATTAGTATCATATATAAACTGATCTAAAATTAGGGAGCCGCATTCCTAGAAGACAATGAAACATAGCCTAAGCGCTCTTTGTGTGTGAAAAGCCTCACAAGGACACCATTTATGTATTCGGGCTGCTGTGGCTGGTTTACAAAATTTGGTCTGCCACTGGCTCTGAAAACAAACTAGAGGAAACCCTCATTGTAATAAAAACAACAGAAAAAAATTAGTTTTTAAGTTCCCAACACGTTTGAATCAGTTAATTTGAGCACTCAGAAATGTTTGTTAAAGATTGGAATGTTTTTCTAAAGCCCTCCATAAATTATCTGCTTCGAAGTTAATCATTTATGACATCACATTCACACTGATTTGCAGGCTCCTCGTGCCTGTGGCAGCGTGACTTATAAGCATTCATCTCTCGGGAAATATGCACTATGTTGTATCTAAAATCCTCGACAGCTTGACAAGAGTTGCGCATGAGCCTAGACTATACCTAGGCTATACCTCACTTCGTATAACAACCTAGACTATATCAAAAGGAAAAAAACACCTCGGTATGGTTAAATGTGTCACTGTTATGCAAATCAACACTGTACTGCATGTGTGGAGTACTAAAATATAATTTTACTGACACTGTAAATATTCATGAAAAGTTTGGGAGGCTGAACTATGGCTGTTGCATTTAGTGTGCGCGGCAAAATGGTGGCTTGTGTGAAGTTTCTGACAATTGAAAAGGGCTTGCGGTGCCTGGATGTGCAACACGGAAAGCCTGCGCTAGGTGGGCCTAGAGCTATGTACCGGATGGTACAGTATAGGGTAGGCTTGGGTGGTAGCAGAATCCAGTAGTTATCTGCCGTTGGCAGTAGTACAATATGAATGGTGTAGGCTACATGTAATGGTTTCCGCTGGTCAAACCATTTTTTTGAGTATATAGCTGTACTCTAAGCAAGCCTTTCCCTGCATGCAGAGCCATTATGCTCTGCCTGCATATAGTATATACTCAAATAAATGGTTTGCCAGGGAAACCCTTACACTGTAGCTACACCATCCATTTGTACTACTGCCACGGCAGTAACTATTATGCTCCCCAAGCTCACCCATACTCCTACCATCGTACATAGCTAGGCTAGCCAGGCCTTGTGTTGACATCCAGGCACCTAAGCTTTTAATCTGTCAGAAACTTCACACAAGCACCATTTTGGTGCACACTAAATGCAACAGCATAGTTCAGCCTGCAACTTTTCATGAATATTTACAGTGTCAGTAGAATTATTTTAGTACTCCACACATGGTACAGTGTTGATTTGCATAACAGTGACACATTTAACCGTTAATCGAGGTTTTTTTTTTCCTTTTTGATATAGTCTAGGTGTTAACGAAGTGAGGTATAGCCTAGGTCTAGTTAGGCTTTGGCAACTCTTGTCAGGCTGTCGAGTGATTTTTGTACAATATAGGCATATATCCCGAGATGACTGTTGTTAATGTCACGCTCGCAAGGACGAGGTGCTGAAATAGTGTGAATGTGATGTCATAAATTGATTAACTTGAGCAGATAATTTTGGAGGGATTTATGGAAAACATTCCAATCTTTAACAAACGTTTGAGTGCTAAATTAACTGATTCAAAGTTTTGGGAACTTAAAACTATTCTGTTTTTTTTTTTATTACACATGAGTTTTCTCTGTTTCGTTTTCATGAGCCATTGGCAGACCAGAATTTTGTAAACAAGCTATTACATAATGGTGTCCTTGTGATGCTTTTCACACACAAGATGTAGGCTATGTTTCACTTGTTTCAGGAATGGGCTCTATTTAGATCAGTTTATATATGATACTGAGTACTATTCATTACCGTATGCGAGCTGCATGGGCCAGCAGTTGAATAAGGCCTAATCTAGATTAGTTTTGTAGATAATCACAAACGGGGATTGAGAAGCCATCTCATGGCAAATACTCTTCAGAAAAATGCCAAAATAATTACAGTAACTCTGTGATAATTTTAATCTCTGTTATTGTGCTTTTTTCTCAACAAAAAAAAAAAGCAAATGAGAGGTTAAATACAGGATAATATTTTCGCATGCAACATTTTTTGAGAACCGGGTAGTAAATTTGGAACTGGGTAACAGAACCATCAGGAGGGTACCTGGGTACACAGGTTACCCCGTGGCAAGCACTAGTTTTTAACTTTTTTTAAGAAGTATTTTTCCCTGCACCAGATGCGTAATGCTCCCTTTCCATTAGTTTGTAAGGATTTACACCTCATCTCAGTGTTCTGCTTTCTTCCTTTGGCTTGATTAGCTGGATATTTCATTGCATGTAATGACATTCCAAAAATGTGTGATATAACTAGGATTCATGCTTCTAATTCATGAATTAAAGATGTCATTCATGTTACATGAAATGGAGACGCAGTTACTAGAGATTGACACTGAATTTTTAAGCAGAGCTGGAAGGCCTGAGTCCATTCTGTTCTTAATCACAGTTTACTAGACTCAGAAGTAGCGCCGCAGAAATGGGAGGTTTTGCAATAAGTTTTGGCCGCAAATGGGCTGCTATTGGTCTCAGACACGTACTTTGAGTAAGTTTTTTCAAGTGTCTTTCCAAGCCACTTCTGTCTCCTAATGTTTATTAGAAAAAGCAGAGCAGCATTTTCATCCAAGCATAAATCCTTATCAGACTTGAAAACAACTTTCCTGGTAAATGAGAGAGTTTTTAAAGGGGCAATTCTCTTCATCCTAGACAGATCCAATTCTCTAAACTGAGCTGACAAGCCTCCCAGAAGTGGCACAAAAATAATTTGAAAAGCATAAATATGAACAACAATGGATCTCAAGCATAAAAAGGCATAAAATGAGGGGAAAAACATAAGAAATCATAAATTTTAAATGATAAAAGTGTGATATCACATGTTGGTGAAGGAATGTTTGTCAACCAAAATTTGTGCACATGTCCTACAGTATTAAACCATGTCTGCATGTGTTTATGTAGTGCAGCACAGCCCCAAAAAAGTTTCTCATTTGCAGTTTTAATTATGTAATCATATTTGGTCAACTTCATATTTTCTGTAATCGGTGTATTTACTTTGCCTAACAAGACCATTAAATAAGAATAATGAGAGGGGATAAGGCTACTTGTGCAAAAGTATGCTCAATGTATATATATCCTTATGACTTGCCTTTTAACAGCTCTATTTACTTCCTAATAATGCACTTGTTGCCTTCTTGAAAGTATAATGTAGGTTTTCAAGTGACTCCCATCCAAGTTATACTCCTTTAATACCCTACTTTGAAACCTTCTACTCTTCCTTTTTCTTTAAAGTACTGTTTTTATCCAACTTTTGACTTGCCACCTAAATAGGGCATGTTACTTTCCCCTCATACAAATATTTAGTCTCACAGAGTTTCTGTAGTTAGTTACAGTAGATGAGGTTTAACCAGTTTCCAACCAATTGGTTCAAGTCGAGATGATCATAGCCTGGCTCACTGGCTTGTTTTTCCTACTCCATTGCTCATGCTGAGCACCAAGCACAGGTTCCATTTTTAAAGTCTTTGTAATGGACCCGGCCAGGATTTGAACCCTAAGACCTTCCGGCTTTGCAATTCGGATGCTCTAACCACTTGGGCCACTGCAGTCGGTCCGACAGAGTTTTCTGTATGTATCTAGGATATTTATATATGCCAACCTTACTTTTCTCTTGGAAATTACCCCTAAATGTCACAGAATTCATGAACAAACATCAAAATATTCAGCACAAACATTGTAAAAGTTTCTTCTGTATCTAACAAAAGCCTTGGATTTGTATCCTTTTGTAAGATATACCCAGAAAGTGCATTTTCTTACAGGTAATACACAGAAATGTGTATGGGAACTTTTTGTCTTACAGCCCAAATTTAAAATTTTTCTCACACTCAGCCCCAACCATAGTGGGGCTGAGGTGAGACCGTGTGCATCATGTGTGTCTGGCATGTACTCTAAATATTTGAACAGCTCACCTTGGCAGCTCTAGCTATGATATCTAATTGTTTGCATTGTGTCATACAACCAAAATGCAAAAACTTCTATATGCAGGAGAAGTGGTAGCTGACATTGCTAGTATGAAAAATAGGATGTGCTCAAGCTTGATTATTGACAAAAATGTAGCATGATACACCCTGTTCTCTGTTAACATTGGTACTGATGAAAACTCATTTGAAAAAACTCTGAAAACTTTTTTTACAACAATCCTACATTTCTCCTATTTGAGTTTTTGATACTACTGTTGTCCTTCTTTCTTAACTGGGTTCATTTGAGAGCCTGGGTGTTCAGTAACTCCTTTAGTGTGGCATATTTTTCTACTTCCCTTTGAACATGTGAAAAGAATTTTGTGGTACTGTATAGCTTTACTCATATCTTTTTATTTTATGGCTCTAGGATCATATAATTAACATAATTTATTAAATAATTTAATATAAATCAACTTCCATTGAAAAGTCTACTGTGCCCACAGAAGTTCTGGCTAGAAATAACTCTTGTCCTAAAGCTGAGACAGTTTGTTCCTCCATGACTCTTGTGACTTTTGGGATGTTCACTGTTCACATTTTGTGCAAATATTGTACAGCTCAGACCTTCCATGTGTGATTAAGACATTAGTCCTCCCCAAGAACATGTTTTCTCTTTATCAGCTGTGAAATTTCAAAATTTGCAAATCCACATGCGGCAGGATTCCCACCTTAGTCACATGTATTTGAATTAAGTATGTACAATCCAACAAAGGCTAGGCTGGGAAAGACCTAGAAAAGTGAAAACTTCCTTCTGGTTCCTCTTCCTTTCATGTAGTATTTTTTTGATTCCTTGCCGAAGGCAGGCCAGGAATCTATGGGATGGTTTGATGTGCGTGTGTGTGTATGTGTGTGTGTAATGTGTGTAGTGTGCGTATGCACTTACTTTCCATTCAGATTGAGGACCTAAACAATGGATTCCCAGGTCCTTAGAAGGAAATACAATAGATTTCTCATGTCCTCAGCAGTTTAACAATAGAGGTTTATTGTTAAAGTAGGGTTAAGAAGCAAACACAATATAGGCCGAAAACAATTGAGGTCCTCAAACAGTATGTAAAGCACAACTGCGTGTATGTGTGTGTGTGACGTCTGCTTGTAAACACTCTATCTCCAGAAAGGTAATCATTGGGGGAGCCTCATACTTGGCATGTGGTATACTCCATAATTGGAGTAGTACTGATCCGCCCTATTGTTTTTGGTGAAGCTCAAAGTCCATTTGGGGTCACGAGAGGTCAATAGTGAACGCCATAGAAATTGCTTGTAAACACTCTATCTCAAGATGTGTAACTTCAAGGAATCTCATATCTTGGCATGTGCATGGCCCATATCAGAAGGTGATGTTATCCCTATCGTTTTTGGTAGAGGTCAAAGGTCCATTTGGGGTCACCAGTTAGGTGAAAAAGAGGCGCAAAATCGTCCTAAGCACAATATCTGTTGAATGTAGAACTTGGGTTTAATTAACTTGACACTTTGCTGTGTAGCTGGCTTTTATGTAGTACATATTTGTCCTAAAATTTTCATGAAGATTAGAAGTCATTTGAGGTCAAAATTTGGGCATTTTCTTTAAAGGTCTTCATTCTACGGTAGCTGTGATGAACCATTCATATCAATAATGTGATAACGGTCTCTACGTATATTTAGCTACACGCTCTGTAAAACTTAACCATACCCCAAGGGCATCCGTATCCAGAAGATCATGATAGCTGTTAGCCTGATGGTATTCACTCTCCACATATTGGATAGTTGTCCTGACGTAGTGAGTCTCTCATGACAATGACTAGGGCCGAACTATCCAGTGGAGGACCGGTATTTCGAAGATGGGGGAAATCCCCTTTTTATTACAAGTGACTTCACCATCGCGACGACTAAACGTGATCATGTGCCAAAACGAAATTTTTCGCAGAAATATTCCTTTTTTTAACACATTTATCGTTCCAAATGAGTCGTCATACCACAGAAGTGGCTGTACGGGCACGATTGGAAGATTGTTGTGAATTGATAACAGTAGAATAAGCATGAACAGCCGTGATTCAGGCAGACGAAGTTGGTACCCACGAAAGGTCGAAAGGCTGTGAAGTGCGCTAGCCTTTCCACTATTATATGTACTGTATATAGCCTGAGGTATTAACTGAATCGTATACTGTAAAACTTAGGACAGCCTGTGACTAACTGTTACTTGTTAGTGTTAGCTAAGTGCAAGTATCTGTTAGAATGAACAAGGGTCTTACAAAGTTACATGTAGGCCAGCTGGCTAATGGATTTGTAGAAATCAGTTAGGCCAAGACCTGCCTACGAGTATAGGCCTAGGCCCATACAGGAAAAGTTTCAAGAGTTTTCATGCAGATCTGTGGGCAAATGAAATTGTATGCCGTACTGGCTTTGCCGCTTTGGTGTGCCCACGATTGCGACGTCATTGGGGGGGGGGGGGGGGGGGGCATACTAAAGTGAATGTCGGTACTATAACAAACACTAATGTTAGCCTAAGGCCTACATCCCTTAAGCCAAGTACACCGTAGGGGTAGCCTATGTCTGGCATGTAACCAACAGTATGTATTGTAGTGTCAGCTGCAGGATTATGCTTTCTGAGACTGGGGTGTTAACAAGAAGTTGGCGTGGCATAGGCGCTAGTCCCCTGTAAAGGGATTCCACGGTACCGGCTGAAATTTGGTACTGCCACAAATGGTACCGGTAATACCGCAATACTGGTTCCATTAGAGAAAATAGTCCAGTTTTTTAACACTAAATACCTGCAAAAATGTTTTAGATTCATCAGCTCAAAACTAAGCTTATTAAGTGATTAGAGAGTCGGGTTGTAGCTACTCTGGTCCGCGCCAGGTCAGTGAACCACAACAAAATTTTCTGCTATAAAAAAATTTGTGGGTAGCTGCCTACAATCCCTAGTTTCACATTTTCATGCAGCAAATTTTTCATGCTTTGTAGCAAATCACAAAGACAGTTAGGCCACATTTCGAATCTATCAACTCATAGGCCTACAGTAGATGCTTACGTAGTTGAGTACAGTCGCTCGATTTGTGGACAGTATCGAACGATACTTATGTAGTAAACTAGTAATATACAGTGCGTGCATGCAGTACGCTACCCTCTTTATGATACTAAAACACCTAAAAAACAAGCTACATGTGGGCGCTACACCCTGTGTTTGTGTATATGCATTACACGGTAGGATTGGTGTTAAATAGCCAGAGTAGGCATAGTTTGTGCATGGCAGTACTTGTGGGCTTCGAAGTTCCATTTATAGTTTGTTCTGTGAGAGATCTTTGGTTAAGATTATGGCCGGGAATGTGGCTAGGGATGTGGCTAGCAATATTTTATACTCTATCCTTATTTAACGAGAAGTGAATTACTTGACTCACAATAAGAACAATAAGATTTGAGCATATATATCATTTTTTGTATCTGCCATTCTCCCGACTGTTGGCTTCGGCCTGGAAGACTATGTACTATTGAAAATGGAATATTTGGTACATGGATGTCAGGTTTAATGGTTCCTTGGACCCTTATTCGCAACATTCATGGAGTGGCTCCGCCATATTGTTACCCCGGGACTTGGCCACCCCTGTGTCCACTGTGGTGCTATGGTAGAAGGGAATTTAGAGCGCCAACTCTTCCCTTAAGGGTGCCATGTATATTGCTAATGGGGTTTGTGGCAATTGTACATACTCCCCAGTTTATGTTTCGTTCAGTCGCAATTCCGGATAGGTGCAGTCCTTGGTGGGGTCCTACTAATTTTAAGGCCGCGGGGCCTCGCCCTGTGCTACCTAAACAGCTTAGCTCTGGCTATACATGAGTGTGTACATTACAGAAGCATCGTAAATGTACGTAATGAGGTACGATAAAGTTGACTGCCTAAAGAACTTGGTGGCCGAAAAATACCTTTTCATGTTGTATTTTGAAGGCAAAAGTATGATTTTATTTATATTTTTTTTTAAACAAAGTAATTACAGAATGAGTCAATGAGTCTGCATTGACAATATTACTTTTTATCAATCATAAATTTCAAAGATCCTGTTTCAGTGTTTTGGCAAAGTTACTGCAAAGTTTGCTGGGTCCATAGGCCTGCCTGGAGTGCCTCAGCTTGAATGGGCATCAACAGTTGAGTTGACGGCGTCATGTTACTTTTGAAAGTGTAGGGATTATTTTTTCTCCGTCCCACCGTCGGCCACTTTTCTTTCCGGCAAGCTAGATGGAGTATCCTGTATGTGAAGAATAACTAGAGGTACATTCGTGATCATACCGTGAATTTTCATTAGCTCTGACAACATGGGCGTCCAAGGTTGCGGGGCAAGGGGGGACACTTGCCCCCCTGGAAAATCACAAAACGAAGAAAAAATAACTAAACCTTCAAGACTACTTCTGTCAAATTTTGAAATGATTCTCACAAACCATTTTGCATCTAGGCTCCTTGAAAAGACAAAACTTTTCAAAGGAGGGGACGCCCCCTCCCCCAGGCCAGCGACAATCTCTACTTTTGTGTGACCCCTCAAAGTGGTTTTCCCCCCAGCTACGGGCCTGCTAATCTGATCAATTAAAGTTTTTCTCCCCCCATGATGGTTTACAAACATAGCCTAACTTAATCACATACAGTAATTGGCTTTTTTTGAGGGGGGGGGGGGGGACAAACTTGTTTAATATTACTATAGCGTGTGATTTACGTACCAATTTTGCTGTTAATACGTTTGCTTAAAAAAAAAAAAAAAAAAAAACAATTGAACTTCTTTACGGCGGTTGATTTGTACGTACATGGACAGCCAGGCTCTAATTAGTAGGACTCGCTTATTGGTGCTGGCTTCCAGTATGTTAGTAAATATCTGCACACTGTATACTAATGCCATAGTAATGTGTAGGCCTATACTTACGAACCATTATGCTGCAAGCACATTTTGAGGAGCTGTATGTTTTCATGTATAGTTTTTCATAATACTGTTTTGTACTCCTCCATTGGTTAATATATTTTCTATAATAGTTTTAAAGCTTAGATGAGTTACAAATACAACCGCAAATCTGTTTTTGGCAAACTTTTTATTCTCCAAGTTAAAACAAAACGTCACAAGGGTACTTAAAAAATTAGCAACATAGGATAACATTAAAATTAACATTTTCCGGAGGTGAAATTTGTTATTGGAATGGTGAAAAAAATAATTATCAAATGCACGTTTCAGGGTTTATAATTTAATATAAAAATGCAAGGCAGTTATCCAATGGATGTGGTGTTTATAATTCAGTAATATTCCATTCAATTGTATTTTCAAAAAATTTTCGCAGTAGCCATCGGGTACGGTTCTCATCGATACTTTGGTATCTTATGATGGGTGGTAACATATGGGTACCGGGTATATACTTGTACTTACAAAAATACCGGTATATACATGAAATATTAGGTCCCATTGCATGACATAATTTGGCGTAATTCTGTGGCGTACATCATACAAACTTTTCAGTATGTATAGGCCTAGGCCTACTATGTGAAAATTTGAGAAGGTTGAGACCAGACAAAGCTTTGATTCCCTGACCATAGAGGAATCTATGCAACGGTGATGCCATGTTAGCCGTATGTATGTGTGTGTCTGCTGTATGTATGTGCGTGTGTATGTGACGCTTAGCTTGTAAACACTATCTCAAGAAGGGTAACCTCAAAACATGAGTTTAGGGAGAGAACGTCATTAGCAAACATGATTGGTGCTTCGAAGATTGCTTTTTAAGTTTCATTGGCAAGGAATCACTAAGCCTTTTGGCTTTCTGGTTTATGTTAATTATTGCATCGTACCACAAGTGCTTATGAAATACTTGTTTGTACTGTTTTGTTATAATACCTACGAAGGAGGAAGAAAATAAAAAAAACCGAAACTGACCTCTAAACTTTAAGGCATTAGGTTTGAGGGGTAACACTTTGAGTGGGTGTGCACTAAGTTATTGGTACCATAGTGCATTAAAATTGGAATGGATTATGAAGACTGAACTTGAGATGGCTGCTTTTGGTGCCTTTTGTATGGTACGGCACTTTTGGAGAATGGGGAGGTACCCGACACATTACCCTGTGATTGGATATGGTATAAGACTAAATACATACAGATGTATATCACAGGGAGCTAGGTAATGGAAGGTAGTCAGGGTAGTCAAAAGTAGCCGGTCCACCGGCGGTAAATCGCCGCCTACAGCCTCATTTGCCGCCGCCTACTCTTCACTGGATTTAAAAAAAATTTAGTTGCAACCTTCCACTTTTTCTTTTTTCAAATACAATCTGCACATGAATTGATCACGATACTTTACTATATCATCGGTTCTAAAATTGCCAACCCCCACCCGCCAAAAGGGACATCATTACAATCCGTAAAAGAAGTGATGATCGAGTATCGCGCAACGGTAACAGAACTTCCCGCACCGTCACTGCCGAAATGCGGGCTGCAGAATAGCACGCATATGCACTTTGATACTTCAAAGAGTTGGGCCTACACAGTACACCGAGCAGCTGGCTTCAACATGCAGACTACATATGCGTATTTGTACGTACTGCAGTGCTAATGTCGCATTGAGAGATATTTAATCCCGCGAAAGGTACATTGACTACATTCTAATGTTAAATCATTTCATCATTCATTCTGCATGCTCACATTGTCATTACAAGAAAATAGGCCACGCAGCAATCCTTGATTATCACACGCACAGTATGCCGGGCTCGTTAAGAGACGAACTTTCAATTAAAATTTTAACTGTTCGTATCATTTTGAAATAGTTTTGGCAAAGATGATTTAAACCATTGTTACTCCTTCAGCCATAGTTAATAGCATGTGTGATCATGTACACGGATTTTTTGACTCCCCAAATGAGGATATTTCAGTCCCCAAAATTAACGGTTCGATCGCACATTTGAACTACTGCTCTCTGCCATATATTTAGTACACAGCATCACTCATTCCAAGAGCAAGACCGTTCGTTGGAACTATCGAAAAAAAAAAGCCCTAAGTGGTCAAGAACGGCAAAAGGATTCATATCACATGTATAAAAGACTCTCAAATAACAATCAGTAACTTATCGCATGATTTACTTCGAGAGGTTTTCTCCTTGCGGGGCATTTTTTCCACAGAGTAGCACTGCACTTTTGCCATTGCCTAATAAGTGTTATATGCAGGTATAGGCCTACTTTACAAACTTTACCTATAGCTTTAGCTTTATTTCTGAAGTAGTGATTTTCATGAATTATACAGGTGGCACAGGAGAACAGTGCCCACTGTTTCTGATGTTTTGTTTTTCACGTGTTAGTGTTTTACTTGTTCTCATGTATTGTTAAGCAGAGTTTACTTGTCAGAAGTTTATACAATTAAAATAAACACTTAGGAGCATTTTTACATTAGCCTCAATCATAGATGTGTACATAGTTAGGATAAATGGGGCAAATTCAACCTATTATTTTCAGCATATCAATGCCTTCAAATAGGGCATTCACACTAGCACAATGTAGGTTTAGTATGAATGTATGTTTCTGGTTTATTGAAGTGGGTGGGATATCATAGGAACGTACAAGAATAAATTTTTCTCCCTATGACCCTGCCCAACCTTTCTGAATACACAAATGCCTTTTATTGGGTTTTTAAACCACAGGGGTTGGGTACTAGTACCTGGACTTAGCATTGGCTGTGATATTCATGTTCAATAGAAGGGGAGGGGATCCAATAGGAATGCACAGAATCGGTAAATTTCTGTACCAAAATTCTGAGATGCAGGTACAATGCCTGAGAAAAATGCCTGGAAGTGGATTAATTTACATTCATTGGTACCTTTTGTTAAGGGGATGTATCCTGCCTACCCATGCATCAGGTCAGGGACTACTTGTTCTTTTACTGTATCACTGTGGAGTTGTTCAATAGAAAATCGACTAAACAAGGAATTTTAAACCCAGGGGGAGGAGTAACTAAACTGAAGATGGAGGAGAACAGCATTTTTTTAGCTGGAAGTGTATGTCGACAACACCAGCATAATATTTAAAATATTCCTCTAGAAACAGTCTTTTAGGGGCTTATGAAACACTAAACCTAGGAGCTTCCGGGGGCTTTGCCCCATGGGCCCCACCGGAGTGTTTCCACTGGGCCCACCAGGGGCTTAAGAAGAACAGGCCCTGGACCCCACCCGTATGGGCTTCCCACTTTGCGCTCACCGGGCACGCTACACGTGCACAAGGTAGTGCTTCCAGGTACGCTGCCTACTTGAGCCTGTGTAGCCTGCTACTCAGAAAAACTTTGACTACCCTGGGTAGTTGACAACCTAACGTGTAGTTTAATATCATAGATGATGGTATAAATAGTCATAAAAAGCCCTGACAGTGGCTTCAAAAGGCATAAAAATGTAATGACAGTAGCATAATATCATAAATAAAATTTCTCAAAAGGAGCTAAAAATAAGCAACTTGTAGTACAAGGCTACTCCTTGTGCAGACACAAATTGAACCTATTTTGTTACTTAAGGTCAGTGACCTGCTAAGCATACAACGCTATAGTGTGTATTCTGAACACTTTCTCTGCACTGTGTGGAATGTGAACTACTTTGCATCTTTTGAATTTTCAGACTTTGATGTCAATCATGGAGCAGTCACCAAATGAGAATTTTGATACTAGCTCCCACACTATAAATATACTTTAGGGTGATTTTAAATCTGCTAGCCCTGTTAGGTGAGGAACCTTTGCATTTTCATTTCAGTAGGCAACAAGTGGCACCCTCAGAAGAGTAGTGCTGCTCTTTGGACTCTATGCCCCCTGTAGCTACACTAAAGAAACCATACTGAAGAGGGTTGCAAGGATTTCTAACACTTATGTGGTGTGGGATTGTAGCTATAGAATGCATTGTGTTATGGAGGTATGGCAAACTGTACTTTACTTTACTAAGACCCAAAACCATGTAAAATTTGGTTTACTGAATTGTCAGTCTGCCAAAAATAAGATTTGTGCTGTTCATGATCTCCTAACTGACAACAATTTAGATATCTCTGTTCTAACTGAGACCTGGCTGCAGGAAGACGACTCCGTCCTCTTTCAAGAGTTAACACTCCCTGGATTTAAACTCTTTCGCACTTGTAGAGGCTCTCGGGGTGGTGGCATTGTCGTTATCTGCCCTGCAAATTTCTCTCCGAGGAGTGAATCACTGAGAAATTTACAAATCATTTTGAATCTCTGTGCATCCGTTTTTGATGGCGTTGGCCGCTCTTTCAAGCTACTGTGTGTCTACTTGACGCCCCTCGTCCCGGAAAAATGGACTCACCCTGTCAGTTTTTCAGGATGAATTCAAAATTTTTCTGAATGATCAGTGCATGAACCATGAATACGCTACTTATATGCGGGGATTTCAACGTTTCATATTGACAATCCCAATGACGCGGCTGCCGTTAACTTTCTTTCGAACTCTCGATACCTTCAACCTTCAGCAAATGTTTCTGGTCCCACCCATTCGAGGGTCATACCCTGATCTCCTTAATTACTAGACGTAATCAAGTCCTCCTAACGGGGGTTTCAACACATGACTTCCACATTTAGTGACCACCTGGTCACAAATCTAGCGTTGCCAGAACAGCCAGGTGGTCACTAATGTTGAAGTCATGTGTTGAAACCCCCTTTAGGAGACTTTGATTACGTCTAGTAATAAGGAGATCCAGGGTATGACCCCTCGAAGGGTGGGACCAAGAACATTCTGCTGAAGGTTGAAGGTATCGAGAGTTCGAAGAAAGTTAACGGCAGCCGCGTCATTGGGATTGTCAATATGAAAGTTGAAATCCCCGCAATATAGTAGCGTATCATGGTTCATGCACTGATCATTCAGAAAATTTTGGAATTCATCCTGAAAAACTGCCAGGGTGAGTCCATTTTTACGGGACCGAGGGGGTCAGTAGACACACAGTAGCTTGAAAGAGCGGCCAACGCCATCAAAACGGATGCACAGAGATTCAAATGATTTGTAATTTCTCAGTGATTCACTCCTCGGAGAGAAATTTGCAGGGCAGATAACGACAATGCCACCACCCCGAGAGCCTCTACAAGTGCGAAAGAGTTTAAATCCAGGGAGTGTTAACTCTTGAAAGAGGACGGAGTCGTCTTCCTGCAGCCAGGTCTCAGTTAGAACAGAGATATCAAAATTGTTGTCAGTTAGGAGATCATGAACAGCACAAATCTTATTTTTGGCAGACTGACAATTCAGTAAACCAAATTTTACATGGTTTTGGGTCTTAGTAAAGTAAAGTACAGTTTGCCATACCTCCATAACACAATGCATTCTATAGCTACAATCCCACACCACATAAGTGTTAGAAATCCTTGCAACCCTCTTCAGTATGGTTTCTTTAGTGTAGCTACAGGGGGCATAGAGTCCAAAGAGCAACACTACTCTTCTGAGGGTGCCACTTGTTGCCTACTGAAATGAAAATGCAAAGGTTCCTCACCTAACAGGGCTAGCAGATTTAAAATCACCCTAAAGTATATTTATAGTGTGGGAGCTAGTATCAAAATTCTCATTTGGTGACTGCTCTATGACTGACATCAAAGTCTGAAAATTCAAAAGATGCAATGCAGTTCACATTCCACACAGTGCAGAGAAAGTGTTCAGAATACACACTATAGCCTTGTATGCTTAGCAGGACATGACCTTAAGTAACAAAATACTGTAGGTTCAATATGTGTCTGCACAAGGAGTAGCCTTGTACTACAAGTTGCTTATTTTTAGCTCCTTTTGAGAAATTTTATTTATGATATTATGCTACTGTCATTACATTTTTATGCCTTTTTAAGCCACTGTCAGGGCTTTTTATGACTATTTTATACCATCATCTATGATATTAAACTACACGTTAGGTTGTCAACTACCCAGGGTAGTCAAAGTTTTTCTGAGTAGCAGGCTACACAGGCTCAAGTAGGCAGCGTACCTGGAAGCACTACCTTGTGCACGTGTAGCGTGCCCGGTGAGCGCAAAGTGGGAAGCCCATACGGGTGGGGTCCAGGGCCTGTCTTAAAGCCCCTGGTGGGCCCAGGGGAAACACTCCGGTGGGGGCCCAGGGGGCGCAGAGCCCCTGGAAGCTCGTGGGTTTTAGTGTTTCATAAGCTTCTAGAAGACTGTTTCTAGGGGAATACTTTAAATATTACTGCTGATGTTGTTGACATATATACCCTGTACATTTCCAGCTAAAAAATGCTGTTCTGCTCAAACTTTCAGTTTGGTTACTTCTCCCCCTGGATTAAAATTCCTTGTTTAGTCGATTTCTATGAACAACTCTCCACAGTGATACAGTAAAAGAACAAGTAGTTCCTGAGCTGATGAGAAGGGCAGGATACATCCCCTTAACAAAAGGTACTTGTAACTGAATGTAAGTTATCCCACTTTCAGGCATTATTCTTAGGCATTGTTCTCAGGCATTGTACCTAGCTGTTAGGGTGCATTTCAGAATTTGGTACAGAAATTTATGGATTCTGTGCATTCCTGTGGGATCCCCTCCTTTTCTTTTGAACATAATATCACAGTCAATACTAAGTCCAGGTACTAGTACCCAATCCCTGTGGTGTAAAACCTAGTACAAGGCATTTGTGTGTATTCTGAAAGGTTGGGGCAGGGTCATAGGGAGAAAAATTTATTCTGCACCTTTCTATGATGTCCCACCCCCTTCAATAAACCAGACACTTAAAGTCCATACTAAACCTGTATTGTGTTCACACCTCATGTGAATGCCTATTTGAAGGCATTGATATGCTGAAAATAATAGGTTGAATTTGCCCCATTTATCCTAACTATGTACACATCTATGATTGAGGCTAATGTAAAAATGCTCCTAAGTGTTTATTTTAATTGTATAAACTTCTGACAAGTAAACTCTGCTTAACAATACATGAGAACAAGTAAAACACTAACACGTGAAAAACAAAAACATCAGAAACAGTGGGCACTGTTCTCCTGTGCACCTGTATGAATTCATGAAAATCACTACTTCAGAAATAAAGCTATAGGTAAAGTTTGTAAAGTAGGCCTATACCTGCATATAACACGTTAGGCAATGGCAAAAGTGCAGTGCTACTCTGTGGAAAAATGCCCCGCAAGGAAAACCTCTCGAAGTAAATCATGCGAATATGTTACTGATTGTTATTTGAGAGTCTTTTATACATGTGATATGAATCCTTTTGCCGTTCTTGACCACTTAGGGCTTTTTCTTTTCGATAGTTCCAACGAACGGTCTTGCTCTTGGAATGAGTGATGCTGTGTACTAAATATATGCAGAGAGCAGTAGTTCAAATGTGCGATCGAACCGTTAATTTTGGACTGAAATATCCTCATTTGGGGAGTCAAAAAATCCGTGTACATGATCACACATGCTATTAACTATGGCTGAAGGAGTAACAATGGTTTAAATCATCTTTGCAAACTATTTCAAAATGATACGAACAGTTAAAATTTTAATTGAAAGTTCGTCTCTTAACGAGCCCGGCATACTGTGCGTGTGATAATCAAGGATTGCCTGCGTGGCCTATCTTTCTTGTAATGACAATGTGAGCATGCAGAATGAATGATGAACTGATTTAACATTAGAATGTAGTCAATGTACCTTTCGCGGGGATTAAATATCTCTCAATGCGACATTAGCACTGCAGTACGTACAAATACGCATATGTAGTCTGCATGTTGAAGGCAGCTGCTCGGTGTAATGTGTAGGCCAACTCTTTGAAGTATCAAAGTTGCATATGCGTGCTATTCTGCAGCCCGCATTTCGGCAGTGACGGTGCGGGAAGTTCTGTTACACGTGCGCGATCTCCGATCATCAATTCTTTTACGGGATTGTAACTGATGTCCCTTTTGGGGGTTGGCAATTTTAGAACCGATGATATAGTAAAGTATGTGATCAATTCATGTGCAGATTGTATTTGAAAAAAAAGAAAAAGTGGAAGGTTGCAACTAAATTTTTTTTAAATCCAGTGAAGAGTAGGCGGCGGCAAATGAGGCTGTAGGCGGCGATTTACCGCCGGTGACCGGCTACTTTTGACTACCCTGACTACCTTCCATTACCTAGCTCCCTGTGATATACATCTGTATGTATTTAGTCTTATACCATATCCAATCACAGGGTAATGTGTCGGGTACCTCCCCATTCTCCAAAAGTGCCGTACCATACAAAAGGCACCAAAAGCAGCCATCTCAAGTTCAGTCTTCATAATCCATTTTAATGCACTATGGTACCAATAAACTTAGTGCACACCCACTCAAAGTGTTACCCCTCAAACCTAATGCCCTTAAATTTTAGAGGTCAGTTTCGGTTTGTTTATTTTCTTCCTTCCTTCGTAGGTATTAATAACAAAACAGTACAAACAAGTATTTCATAAGCACTTGTGGTACGATGCAATAATTAACATAAACCAGAAAGCCAAAAGGCTTAGTGATTCCTTGCCAATGAAACTTAAAAAGCAATCTTCGAAGCACCAATCATGTTTGCTAATGACGTTCTCTCCCTAAACTCATGTTTTGAGGTTACCCTTCTTGAGATAGTGTTTACAAGCTAAGCGTCACATACACACACACATACATACAGCAGACACACACATACATACGGCTAACATGGCATCACCGTTGCATAGATTCCTCTATGTCAGGGAATCAAAAGCTTTGTCTGGTCTCAACCTTTCTCAAATTCACATAGTAGGCCTAGGCCTATACATACTGAAAAGTTTGTATGATGTACGCCACAGAATTACGCCAAATTATGTCATGCAATGGGACTAATATTTCATGGTATACCGGTATTTTTGTAAGTACAAGTATATACCGGTACCCATATGTTACCACCCATCATAAGATACCAAAGTATCGATGAGAACCGTACCCGATGGTACTGCGAAAATATTTTTTGAAAATACAATTGAATGGAATATATTACTGAATTATAAACACCACATCCATTGGATAACTGCCTTGCATTTTTTATATTAAATTATAAACCTGAAACGTGCATTTGATAATTATTTTTCACCATTCCAATAACAAATTTCACCTCGGAAATGTTAATTTTAATGTTATCCTATGTTGCTAATGAGTACCCTTGTGACGTTTGTTTTAACTTGGAGAATAAAAGTTTGCAAAAACAGCTTTGCGTTGTATTTGTAACTCATCTAAGCTTTAAACTATTATAGAAAATATTATTAACCAATGGAGGAGTACAACAGTATTTATGAAAAACTATACATGAAAACATACAGCTTCCTCAAAATGTGCTTGCAGCATAATGGTTCCGTAAGTATAGGCCTACACATTACTATGCATAGTATACAGTGTGCAGATATTTACTAACATACTGGAAGCCCAGCACCAAGCGGTCCTACTAATTAGAGCCTGGCTGTCCATGTACGTACAAATCAACCGCCGTAAAGAAGTCCAATTGTTTAGCAAACGTATTAACAGCAAATTGGTACGTAAATCACACGTATAGTAATATTAAACAAGTTTGTCCCCCCCCCCCCCCCAAAAAAAGCCAATTACTGTATTGTGTTAAGTTAGGCTATGTTGTCACATCATGGGGGAAAAACTTTAATTGATCAGATTAGCAGGCCCGTAGCTGGGGGAAACCACTTTGAGGGGTCACATCAAAGTAGGATTGTCGCTGGCCTGGGGGAGGGGCGTCCCTCCCCTTTGAAAAGTTTTTGTCTTTTTCAAGGAGCCTAGATGCAAAATGGTGTGAGATCATTTCAAATTTGACAGAAGTAGTCTTGAAGGTTTAGTTATTTTTTCTTCGTTTTTGATTTTCCAGGGGGCAAGTCTCCCCCCATGACTCAACCATGGACGCCCACGATGACAGAGCAAATGTAATTACGGAATGATCACGAATGGACCTCTAGTTATTTTTCACATACAGGATTCCATCTGCCGGGAAAGAAAAGTGGCCGAGTGGGCGGAGAATAATCCCCTACACTTTCAAAAGTAACATGCCCGTCACTCAACTGTTGATGCCCATTCAAGCTGAGGCACTCCAGGCAGGCCTATGGACCCAGCAAACTTTGCAGTAACTTTGCCAAAACACTGAACATGATCTTTGAAATTTATGATTGATAAAAATTAATATTGTCAATGCAGACTCATTGACTCATTCTGTAATTACTTTTGTTAAAAAAATATAAATAAAATCATACTTTTGCCTTCAAAATACAACATTGAAAAGGTATTTTTCGGCCACCAAGTTCTTTAGGCAGTCAACTTTATCGTACCTCATTACGTACATTTACGATGCTTCTGTAATGTACACTCATGTATAGCCAGGCTAAGTTTAGGTAGCACAGGGCGAGCCGGGCTAAAATTAGTAGGACCCCACCAAGTGACTGCTATCCGGAATTGCGACTGAACGAAACATAAACTGGGGAGTACTGTACAATTGCCACAACCCCATTAGCAATATCATGGCACCCTTAAGGGAAGAGTTGGCGCTCTATTCCCTTCTACCATAGCACCACAGTGGACACAGGTTGGGCCAAGTCCAGGGTAACATATGGCGGAGCCACTCCATGAATGTTGCGAATAAGGGTCCAAGGAACCATTAACTGACATCCATGTACCAATATTCCATTTTCAATAGTACATAGTCGGGCCGAAGCCAACAGTCGGGAGAATGGCAGTGACAAATAATGCTATCTATGCTCAAATCTTTTTGTTCTTATTGTGAGTCAAGTATTCACTTCTCTTAAATAAGAAGAGTATAAATATTGCTGCCACATCCCTAGCCACATCCCGGCCATAATCTTAACCAAAGTCTCTCACAGAACAAACTATAAATGGAACTTCGAAGCCCACAGTACTGCCATGCAACTAGGCCTACTTGGCTATTTCACACCATCCTACCGTGTAATGCATATACACAAACACAGGGTGTAGGCCCACATGTGCTTGTTTTTAGGTGTTTTAGTATCATAAAGAGGGGTAGGTACTGCATGCACGCACTGTATATTACTAGTTTACTACATAAGTATCCGTTCGATACTGTCCACAAATCGATGGACTGTACTCAACTACGTACGCATTATGTAGGCCTATGAGTTGATAGATCGAATGTGGCCTACTGTCTTTGTGATTTGCTACAAAGCATGAAAAATTTGCTGCATGAAATGTGAACTAGGGTTGTAGCCTACCCACAAATATTTTTATAGCAGAAAATTTTGTTGTGGTTCACTGACCTGGCGCGGACCAGAGTAGCTACAACCCTGACTCTCTATCACTTAATAAGCTTAGTTTTGAGCTGATGAATCTAAACATTTTTGCAGGTATTTTGTGTTAAAAACTGGACTATTTTCTCTAATGGAACCAGTATTGCGGTATTACCGGTACCATTTGTGGCAGTACCAAATTTCAGCGGTACCGTGAAACCTTACAGGGGACTAGGCCTATGCCACGCCAACTTATTGTTAACACCCCAGTCTCAGAAAGCATAATCCTGCAGCCTGACACTACAATACATTACTGTTGGTTACTGCAGACATAGGCCTACTGTGTACTTGGCTTAAGGTGTAGGCTAGGCTAACATTAGTGTTTGTTATAGTACCGACATTCACTTTAGTATGCCCCCCCCCCCCCCCCCAATGACGTCGCCATCGTGCACCAAAGCGGGCAAAGCCAGTACGGCATACAATTTCATTTGCCACAGATCTGCATGAAAACTCTTGAACTTTCCTGTATGGGCCTAGGCTATACTCGTAGGCAGGTCTTGGCCTAACTGATTTCTACAAATCATTAGCCAGCTGCCTACATGTAACTTTGTAAGACCCTTCATTCTAACGATACTTGCACTTAGTAACACTAACAAGTAACAGTTAGTCACAGGCTGTCCTAACGTTATACAGTAAACGAGTAAGTTAATACCTTAGGCTATATACAGTACATATAATAGTGGAAAGGTAGCGCACTTCACAGCCCTTTCGCCTTTCCGGTACCAACTTCGTCTGCCTGAATCACGCTGTTCATGCCTTATTCTCCGTTATCAATTCACAACAATCTTCCAATCGTGCCCGTACAGCACTTCTGTGGTATGACGACTCATTTGGACCGATAAATGTGTTTAAAAAAGGAATATTTTTCTGCGAAAATTTCGTTTGCACATGATCACGTTTAGTCGTCGCGATGGTGACGTCACTTGTATAAAGGGATTTCCCCCATCTTCGAAAATCCGGTCCTCCCACTGGATAGTTCGGCCTATCGTCATGAGAGACTCACTACGTCAGGACAACTATCCAATGGGAGAGCTGAATACCATCAGCTAACAGCTATCATGATCTTCTGGATACGGATGCCCTTGGGGTATGGTTAAGTTTTACAGAGCGTGTAGTAAATATACGTAGACCGTTATCACATTATTGATATGAATGGTTCATCACAGCTACCGTAGAATGAAGACCTTTAAAGAAAATGCCAATTTTGACCTCAAATGACTTCTAATCTTCATGAAATTTTAGGACAAATATGTACTACATAAAAGCCAGCTACACAGCAAGTTTCAAGTTAAACCAAGTTCTACATTCAAAGATATTGTGCTTGGACGATTTTGGCCCTTTTCACCTCTGGTGACCCCAAATGACCTTTGACCTCTACCAAAAACGATAGGGATCACCTTCCTGATATGGGCCATGCACATGCCAAGTATGAGATTCCTTGAAGTTACACATCTTGAGATAGAGTGTTTACAAGCAATTTCTATGGCGTTCACTATTTGACCTCTCGTGACCCCAAATGACCTTTGAGCTTCACCAAAAACAATAGGGATCATCTACTCAATATAGGGTATCCACATGCCAAGTATGAGGTTCCCCAAGATTACCTTTCTTGAGATAGAGTGTTTACAAGCAGCGTCACACACACACATACACGCAGTTGTGCTTTACATACTGTTTGAGGACCTCATTGTTTTCTCTATTGTGTTTGCTTCCTTAACCCTAACTTTAACAATAAACTCTCTATTGTTAAACTTCTGAGGACATGAGAAATCTATTGTATTTCCTTCTAAGGACCTGGAATCCATTGTTTAGGTCCTCAATCTGAATGGAAAGTAAGTGCATACGCACACACACACATACACACACACATACACACACACGCCATCACCATCGCATAGATTCCTTGCCTGCCTTCGGCAAGGAATCAAAAATACTACATGAAAGGAAGAGGAACCAGAAGGAAGTTTTCACTTTTCTAGGTCTTTTCCCAGCCTAGCCTTTGTTGGATTGTACATACTTAATTCAAATACATGTGACTAAGGTGGGAATCCTGCTGCATGTAGATTTGCAAATTTTGAAATTTCACAGCTGATAAAGAGGAAACATGTTCTTGGGGAGGACTAATGTCTTAATCACACATGGAAGGTCTGAGCTGTACAATATTTGCACAAAATGTGAACAGTGAATATCCCAAAAGTCACAAGAGTCATGGAGGAACAACTTGTCAGCTTTAGGACAATGAGTTATTTCTAGCCAGAACTTCTGTTGGGCACAGTAGACTTTCAATGGAAGTTGATTTAATATTAAATTATTTAATAAATTATTTAATTATATTACCCTAGAGCCATAAAATAAAAGATATGAGTAAAGCTATACAGTACCACAAAATTCTTTTCACATGTTCAAAGGGGAAGT
The DNA here is from genome assembly GCA_029531755.1 of Holothuria leucospilota. Lineage (NCBI taxonomy): Eukaryota > Metazoa > Echinodermata > Holothuroidea > Aspidochirotida > Holothuriidae > Holothuria > Holothuria leucospilota. Next base: position 83,877,323 of record CM055961.1, read on the forward strand.
GAAAATATTCCACACGAAAGGGGTTACTGAACACCCAGGCTCTCAAATGAACCCAGTTAAGAAAGAAGGACAACAGTAGTATCAAAACTCAAATAGGAGAAATGTAGGATTGTTGTAAAAAAAGTTTTCAGAGTTTTTTCAAATGAGTTTTCATCAGTACCAATGTTTACAGAGAACAGGGTGTATCATGTACATTTTTGTCAATAATCAAGCTTGAGCACATCTTTTCATACTAGCAATGTCAGCTACCCACTTCTCCTGCATATAAGTTTTTGCATTTTGGTTGTATGACACAATGAAACAATTATATATTAGTAGAGCTGCCAAGGTGAGCTGTTCAAATATTTAGAGTACATGAGCAGACACAGTCCACCTCAGCCCCACTATGGTTGGGGCTGAGGTGAGAAAATTTTCAATTTGGGCTGTAAAGACAAAAAGTTCCCATACACATTTCTGTGTACTACCTGTAAGAAAATGCACTTTCTGGGTATATCTCACAAAAGGATACAAATCCCAAGGCTTTTGTTAGATACAGAAGAAACTTTTTACAATGTTTGTGCTGAATATTTTGCTGTTTGTTCATGATTCTGTGACATTTAGGGGCAATTTCCAAGAGAAAAGTAAGGTTGGCATATAAATATCCTGATACATACAGAAACTCTGTGACCGACTGCAGTGGCCAAGTGGTTAGAGCATCCGAATTGCAGCCGGAAGGTCTAGGGTTCAAATCCTGGCCGGGTCATACCAAAGACTTTAAAAATGGAACCTGTGCTTGGTGCTCAGCATGAGCAATGGAGTAGGGAAAACAAGCCAGTGAGCCAGGCTATGATCATCTCGACTTGAACCAATTGGTTGGAAACTGGTTAAACCTCATCTACTGTAACTAACTACAGAAACTCTGTGAGACTAAATATTTGTATGAGGGGAAAGTAACATGCCCTATTTAGGTGGCAAGTCAAAAGTTGGATAAAAACAGTACTTTAAAGAAAAAGGAAGAGTAGAAGGTTTCAAAGTAGGGTATTAAAGGAGTATAACTTGGATGGGAGTCACTTGAAAACCTACATTATACTTTAAAGAAGGCAACAAGTGCATTATTAGGAAGTAAATAGAGCTGTTAAAAGGCAAGTTATAAGGATATATATACATTGAGCATACTTTTGCACAAGAAGCCTTATCCCCTCTCATTATTCTTATTTAATGGTCTTGTTAGGCAAAGTAAATACACCGATTACAGAAAATATGAAGTTGACCAAATATGATTACATAATTAAAACTGCAAATGAAAAACATATTTTGGGCTGTGCTGCACTATATAAACACATGCAGACATGGTTTAATACTGTAGGACATGTGCACAAATTTTGGTTGACAAACATTCCTTCACCAACATGTGATATCACACTTTTATCATTAAAATTTATGATTTCTTATGATTTTCCCCTCATTTTATGCTTTTTTATGCTTGAGACCATTGTTGTTCATATTTTATGCTTTTCAATATTTTATGCCACTCTGGGAGGCTTGTCAGCTTAGTTTAGAGAAATGGATCTGTCTAGGATGAAGAGAATTGCCCTTTAAACTCTCTCTTTACCAGAAGTTGTTTTCAAGTCTGATAAGGATTATGCTTGATGAAAGATTGTGCTCTGCTTTTTCTAATAACATTGAGGAAGAAGTGGAGGGAAAGACACTGAAAAAACTTACTCAGAGTCCGTGTCTGAGACCAGTAGCAGCCCATTTGCGGCCAAAACTTATTGCAAAACCTCCCATTTCTGCGGCTATTCTGAGTCTAGTAAACTGGATTAAAAACAGAATGGACTCAGGCCTTACAGCTCTGCTTAAAATTCAGTGTCAATCTCTAGTAACTGTGTCTCCATTCATGTAACATGAATGACATCTTTAATTCATGAATTAGAAGCATGAATCTAGGTTATATCACATTTTTTGGAATGTCATTACATGCAATGAAATACCAGTAAATCAAGCCAAAGGAAGAAAGCAGAACACTGAGATGAGGTGTATCCTTACAACTAATGGAAGGAGCATTACGCATGGTGCAGGGAAAAATCTTTTTAAAGTTTAAAAACTAGTGCTTGCACAGGTAACCTGTGTACCCAGGTACCAGCCTGATGGTTCTGTTACCCAGTTCCAAATTTACTACCCGGTTCTCAAAAAATGTTGCATGCGAAAAAATTATCCTGTATTTATCATTTTCCCAGAAGATTTTACCACTCATTTCCTTTTTTTTTTGTTGAGAAAAAAGCACAATGACAGAGATTAAAATTATCACAGAGTTATGTAATTATTTTGGCATTTTTCTGAAGAGTATTTGCCATGAGATGGCTTCTCAATCCCTGTTTGTGATTATCTACAAAACTAATCTAGATTAGGCCTTATTCAACTGCTGGCCCATGCAGCTTGCATACGGTAATGAATAGTACTCAGTATCATATATAAACTGATCTAAATAGGGCCCATTCCTGAAACAAGTGAAACATAGCCTACGTCTTGTGTGTGAAAAGCATCACAAGGACACCATTATGTAGTAGCTGGTTTACAAAATTTGGTCTGCCACTGGCTCATGAAAACGAAACAGAGAAACCTCATGTGTAATAAAAAAAAGCAGAATAGTTTTAAGTTCCCAAAACTTTGAATCAGTTAATTTAGCACTCAAAATGTTTGTTAAAGATTGGAATGTTTTTCATAAAGCCCTCCAAAATTATCTGCTCAAGTTAATCAATTTATGACATCACATTCACACTATTTCAGCTCCTCGTCCTTGCGAGCGTGACATTAATAACAGTCATCTCGGCATATATGCCTATGTTGTACAAAAATCACTCGACAGCCTGACAAGAGTTGCCATAGCCTAACTAGGCCTAGGCTATACCTCACTTCGTTAACACCTAGACTATATCAAAAAGAAAAAAACACCTCGATTAACGGTTAAATGTGTCACTGTTATGCAAATCAACACTGTACCATGTGTGGAGTACTAAAATAATTCTACTGACACTGTAAATATTCATGAAAAGTTGCAGGCTGAACTATGCTGTTGCATTTAGTGTGCACCAAAATGGTGCTTGTGTGAAGTTTCTGACAGATTAAAAGCTTAGGTGCCTGGATGTCAACACAAGGCCTGGCTAGCCTAGCTATGTACGATGGTAGGAGTATGGGTGAGCTTGGGGAGCATAATAGTTACTGCCGTGGCAGTAGTACAAATGGATGGTGTAGCTACAGTGTAAGGGTTTCCCTGGCAAACCATTTATTTGAGTATATACTATATGCAGGCAGAGCATAATGGCTCTGCATGCAGGGAAAGGCCACTCTAGGTACAGTATGCAGCATGCCTTCTGTTAACACGTGGAGCTGAGTGTTCAAAGCTTGTCAGTGGAAGTTCCATGGCATGTAGAACACTGTGGCACACGAGGATGAAAGATAGCAAATTTTGCAAGAAAGTCAAGACCGTACCTCTGACTGATTAAAAGTTTGGCACTCTATATCTGAACACCTTCGAGATTAACTTGCTTTTAGGATCAGAAAATATCTCAAAATTCAACCTGAGAAAGTTATAGGCCTTATGAAGTACTCATTTTCTTGACTGCATGGTTACAGTATTTTCTCTCAGGTTTCTTTTAATAGTAAAGTTTGATTTGAAACGAAACGGCAAGATTTGGTTGTGACAATTTGAGTCACCTTGAAGTGCTTATCGCTAGCTCTCTGACACAGGTGTAAATACCAGGCAGTTGTTACAGAGTCTCTGTGCCGATCAAAATGAACTGCTATTTAAGTCACTGTGCATGATATCGGGTACCCAACGGATATGGCGATCGAGTACCCAGTTCCTGTTTTTTGTACCCGTGCAAACACTATTAAAAATATTTTGGAAAGAAAGTCAAGGGTGGAGTTTGGCCTCTATGTGTACACTTCATGGTCTCATCATCATGCAGTATTGGTTTAGATAATCATGAAGTGAAACTTGAGTTTGTACTTAGGAAATGTAACTTAGCCCCACTTTAGACCAAGACAAATACTGTTCAAATTACAGGCCTCAAAATTCACGACGGCCATCGCGGCCATGGCCGATGTAAGTTTTATTTTGGCCTCCGGCAGGCATTTTTCACACACTTATCGAAGGCCACTTTTGGCCGACGATGTATCAGTCAAGCTGCTCTGTACTAGCCTACCTGTTGTACTGTGACCGAGTGCACTTCCTTCATTTCTTTTTTGCACTTGCATTCACGACGCCGCGTATGTGAACCAATACTTTTTCTCACCTTCGTACCGTATTTGCACGCTATGCGAATCAATCGTTCATGTCGATGCTGTGAACAGGTATGGAAAGCCAGCTCAAGTCAATGGGTGAATCCCATTGACTTAACTGCATGTGAGAGATTTCACACACTAAATGTCCATTGACGATGTCGCGAGTTGTGATTGGCTGGTTAACATCGAACCAATCACAATGTTTGTTATACAGATTGATATGTGTTTTGTAGACTGCACGTGCCATGCATTTTGTACGTAGTGACCAAACTGACAGACTCAAGATACACCCCACTATACATAGTTTCGCAATTTATCGGAAAAGAACAGGGATTCATTGGCTGTGCATGTTATAGTTTCCTTTTAACGCTGTACGGGAATTACGCTGACAAGATTACTTCAGTCGTCCGAAGGACAGCCTTTATCAGCAGTTTGGGGATAAGTTAGTCATCCGACCGAAATTCTGGCCGTCTCAGACGACCGTAAAATTTGGACGCTGACTTGTTTATATACGTACGTACGTACGTACGTACGCACAACATACATATCCACTTTACAGTAGAACCATAGAGCAGGATACCGTACTGTGCTAATGTTAGGCTTCTGTTCAGACCTGTCTGCGTGTATTCCATTTTGGCCTTAGATGAGAGAATTTTGGCCTTCGTTTAACCCGAAAAATGTTGGTTACGAAGGCCATGTTTGGCCTTAGAGTGAGAAAACGAATTTTGAGGCCTGAATTAAAGAGCATCGTGTAATACCATACTAATGTCTTTGTGCTGAAAAATGACTTTCAACACTGCAATAAAACTAATTAGCTTCTAATAGCCAGCCCTCTCTTAATAATGTGATAGGACGATAAAAGATTTCCACATCTAAACTAGAACTGTCCTAACTGCAAAATGTTAAATGTTTGGTTGTGACCCAAGCCCCTTGAACAAATAGCGTTTTAAATTCCAACACACCACTCCGATTCTATATGCATTTTGAATCTCTGCCCATAATACCCCCAGTGAAGATCTGAAGAGATCAATGTCTCTCCTTGCATAACACATGCATACTACCTGGTACATGGAAAGATGTGACTGTCCTCTTATCTGTGCTGTCCTTGCAGTACTGGTTACACCCTCCTCCCCTTAGACAAGATTCTGTATAATCAAATTGTAGGGCTGTGACCGTTTAGCAACTAATCGCTAAACGATCGCATGTGTAATAAACGTTTAGTACAAAGCTATCAGCGATTAATCGAAAAACCCATCTTTCTGTACAAAATAAAAAAAATCTGCAGTCATTACAAAAAGTAGATGTTCACTTTAACTCTTTTTGAAAAAGTGAAGTACATAATTACACAAATGACAAACACATTAACATACGACATCAAAGTTGAGTTTCTATGAGGATCTGTGTTTGAGGTTCATGGAAGCTATGTCCCCCCAGACGTTACTAACACATTTTACATATTCATCATGTTCAAGAGCATGTTGAAATTCTCTATGTTGATCATAGGTTCTTGCGATTAATCGCTAAACAATCGCAAAATTTTGCGATTAAACGTTTAGTAATTTTGCTAAATGTTCACAGCCCTATCAAATTGAAGTAATGAGTTACTTTTACCTAGTAACTTTTCAGTCAAAAGTAGCTGTAACTAAATACTTTTTCAAGATTGTAACTAGTACCTGCAACAAGTTAGTTTTATGGACATAATTATAACTATAAACAGTTACTTTCAAAGTGTTACAGGCACAACCCTGAGAATATTACTAAAAGCCTCCCTCCATGCATGAACAGTTTAAACGAAGAACTGCATGCATGGTTATCTCAAATGATCAAAAGTTCATCCCTTTGCAGTTGCAAACATGAAGACTGTACAAAAATGCTACTGTATATCTTATTGCCCCTCTCTCTTTCTTAAAGGTTTAACAGGCACTAGCTGCATCCTCCTAATCCCCCCCCCCACCCCCCCCCCCCCCCACCCCCCCCCCCCCCCACCCCCCCCCCCCCCCACCCCCCCCCCCCCCCACCCCCCCCCCCCCCCACCCCCCCCCCCCCCCACCCCCCCCCCCCCCCACCCCCCCCCCCCCCCACCCACCCCCCCCCCACCCCCCCACCCCCCCCCCCCCCCCCCCCCCCCACCCCCCCCCCCCCCCCCCCCCCCCCCCCCAACCCACCCCCCCCCCCCCCCACCCCCCCCCCCCCTCCCACCCCCCCCCCCCCGACCCCCCCCCCCCCCCCCCCCCCCCCCCCCACCCACGCCCACCGCCACCCGCCCCCCCCCCCCGCCCCCCACCCGCCCCCACCCCCCCCCCCCCCCACCCCCCCCGCCACCCCCCCCCCACCCCCCCCACCCCCCCCCCCCCCCGCCCCCCCCCCCCCCCCCGCCCACCCCCCCCGCCCCGCCCCCCCCCCACCCCACCCCCCCCCCACCCCCCCCCCCACACACCCCCCCCCCCCCACGCCCCCCCACCCCCTGACATGTCTTTATGTAGTAACAAGGAAAGGATCCACCGTGCTGTATACCATTTCAGGGGAAGCTCAAAAAAGAGTGCGATATTAAGTCAGACTTTGTGTGGTATTAAAGCGTCATTTTTTGTGCCCCACCCCTATAAATAACCAAATCCTGGCAGCCCAAGTACGTACCTTTAGCTTTACCTTTTACCTTACCTTTACGTAAGCCTTAGCTTAATGTAATAACGATAAAAAGGTTACAGCCTTTTTACCTGCATATATTCTTGTTCCTCATGAAAAAAGTGGTCTAGAAAAAACACATGAGAATTTCTCCTTCTACATGGTGGCACCTACTCAATTAGAGTGGCACGGACTAACATCAAAAGGGATATTGTCTTGCTCAACGGTGCAACCCTTAAAGATGATTCCTTTGTGTACTTTTTCTCTCCATTTTCGAAATTCTATGATATTATACATTGTCTTCCATATCATTCTTTTACTGGATACTACCCATTAGGGGTCGCAGCTGGAGCATTTTTGCTTTACAATCATGGCCGTTTTCTAGAGGGGGTGTGATACCCCCCCCCACCCCATTCATCCACGCAGTCGGCAAAAATCATGCACTAGTCGGCAAAAATAAAGGAAAAGAGGGAAGTGCAAACGAACGGAAGTTAGAGGAAGAAGGGAAGAAGAATGAGAAAAAAAAAGGGGGGAGAGAAAAGAAAAGCTACATAGGGTTTTTTCAGTCTCATTGTTCACTAAAGGAGTTCACTCGTCTCTATGCGTAAGTATTAATCTGCGTTGAGTCGGCAAAATTCTGCAACCAGCAGTGGCGCATACAGGCGCGCGCGCCATCCTATTGGCGTCATGCGTGAAAAAAAAGTTGAGGGGCAAAAAAAAAAAAATGAGAAAAATGTTTGGAACTGTTTGTCAAGTATATCACAATTTTTTCGTTCAGCCCTCTTCCAAAAGCAAAATTTCCAAAAAGAGAAGGTACTCTCTCCCCTTATACCACCTAACTCAGGACATCGATCAATCAAACCTTGTGCCCCCTCTATTTAAAAATGCTGGAATACGCCCCTGACCAGTCGGCAAAATAAAAGAACAGCATGAGCCCAAGAAAGAGGAAAAAGTGTCAGAAAGGGGGGACAGTTTTCCTTTAATAAAGACCCGAAATCACCCCAGTTTCTTCAATAGTTACATTCCACAAAAGCTTGGATATACACTACAATTACTGTACGGTTAAGTCTGGTAGTCTTGAATAAGATCAAAGGACTAGTGGTGAGTTACATTTCTCTGCTCCTAGGTCAGTGCACCCGCCCCTGGTAAGTCTACGTTTGCGATTATTGTTAAGTGGGCACGTCCTCCATTATTCCTGAGAAATCCCTTAGCGATGCATCAAAAGCAAAGTAAAATTAAAAAATAAAAGAAAGTTTACTGAAGTATGAGATGTCCCAGATTAGCTTCCTGGATCTCATATATTCCCTAACCCTGACACTTTCTTGTCATTATAGAGAGTGTGCGGCTCTTGGGATATTGTTCCTATAAGGTACTTTCTTATAAATATTAGAAAATAAACTGAAAATGATTATTTTGAGAACGGTACTGCGTTTAATATTAAAGTGTCCATAAATGTAGTTGCGAAGCAGACCTTACAGGTAGCGCGTCACTAATTATTTGCCCCATTGACTTATACACTAAATCAGCCTACTTCCCCACCCCGTAGTTCCTTGTAAAAGTTTTCAAACGAGACAAGCCACCCCTCTGGTTAAAGCTCACAATGTGGGCTTTTATAGCATTATCAAATTTACATACCATAACCATTGAAGGTTTACGGTCGTTTCGCCCCCTTGCCAGTTCGCCCCCAACCAGTTCGCCCCCAAGAAACCAGTTCGCCCCCAAGCGATGACCAGTTCGCCCCCAAAGACCTACCAGTTCGCCCCCAAGTGCTGATCAGTTCGCCCCCTAATTTTTAACCCTCTAAATTTCGTCCTATGCAATATACCAAATGCAAAGACTCATACATACGTCTTTTTTAGGTGAAATTACCATTTTTTTTTCATATTGTGTACATCAACTCTCTTTTTTTTAGTCTATTTTTTCATTTTTTGTTTTTCGTCCTTTGCACTTAACTTGGGGCAAAGGCTCGATCATACAGCATTTATTTTTTTTTTCATTTTATTTTGCGTTCATATTTCCCAAAATGAACGCTTTTTAAATTCACTCTCTTTTTTGGAGCCAATTTTTCATATTTTTTTTTTTTTTTGCGTCCTTTGTACTTAGCATGCGGCAAAGGCTCATACAGCATTTAGTTTTTTTTTTCATTTTTATTTTGCATTCATATTTCCCAAAAAGAACGCTTTTTTAAATTAACTCTCTGCTGAACCCATATTTCAGGGCCTTTTCCACGTCATGTTCACCCATGTTTCAGGGCCATATCTTCTGAACCCATATTTCAGGGCCTTCTCCACTGCTGTTGTCATGAGAAGTTGACTCACAGAATCATTGGGCGTTATGCTCACTGAACTGAGCTAATCCCATCATCTCTTGTTACCAGTATATGAGCTCTTTGACCGGCTCTTCCAACTACATACCCACTCCCCACTAGATGCATTGTTTAGCACAACTTTTGTAGAACAGTCACGCTGCACTGTTAAAGTGAATAATGCGTACATAATTGGTTGCAGTAATAGATTTAGAAGCTCACACGCAGCACATTGACCACTTTGAAACTAAATCCTGCAAGGAGAGCGGAGAATGGAAATTTAACTGAGCTTTAACAGATCTTTCACCCTATCAGTTGTGACTATAAACAGTTGGTCTTTCTTTACACTGTGCAAGAAAATAATTAGATTACTTCTTAGTAAACGTTCGAGCATTGTCTCATCCGTAATAGTTTCATCAGCTAGGGTGTCGCCATGGTTCCATGAGAGGATTATAGTTGAAACGGCATACCTTGAGTGGCTTGAGTGAAAGGACTATTTGAAACCAAGCATTCAGAACCCTTTTTGCTCAAATTGGTTATTGTTTACAATGGTATACCGCTAATAAATATATAGCGTTAGGATTAGGACGAAATATCTAGGTTACGTTAAGTTGTCCTTCGTAAGGCCATTAAAAGTGAAAATAGAAATCTAAACATATCACTAGGATTCACCCGTTTTTCTTTACTACTAAAAAGTGCGTCTATTTTGACCATTTCTGGCTGGTTGCAACATGCCCTAGCATATGTTTTAAGTTAACCTATTGGTTTGATCTTGGATAAATTAGAAATTGGTCTCAAATCTTACAGGAGCCAAATTCCAAGATGTGTCTATATACAGGAATGAAAGTTTCAGTGTAACATTGGAACAACATAGGTCATTAGTTTGAACCTTGAATACAACTACTTACTTTAAGTTCATCATTGGTAGGAAATGTGGAAATTCATGAAATAACGCTTTGACACGGAAACACTGAAATCGAATGGGAATTTCACCAAAATGCGTTTTTTAAGTTCCCCTTAATCAGTTGCGTAGCCAAGAAATTAACGTTTTTTCTACCCTTAGTTCTAGACTTTTCTATGGAGACAAGTCCTTTGGGACGGTAGCCCTCCAATAGCCCCTGGCCCTTACAGCCTAACTCTTCCCCCAATTTTAATCGTCTAGTCACTCTGCTGAATGCAGAAAGAACCGAAACTATGACAAAACCCTGATAATGATTAATAAACAATTATGGAAAAAGGCATTCGTTTGCAAAAGCTGATTTATTACCTTAAACTTTCAGCTCAAAACATTTCTCCATATGTGATACAAACATAAAAGTGAGGGTACTTCTGAGAGGAAAGGGTATAGTGTTGAAGCGGGCCTCCAAAACAAAAGGTCATCTTCATTGTCACATAAACATAAATGCAGCACATTAACAATGATACTGTATTTCATTCATAAAACTGTTTTGGAAGCAAAGCTCATACATGATGGATATTCACATAAGAAATCTGGAAGTAAATGTAACTGTAATTAAGAGTTCTGTTAGGTAGTCTTGAAAGTATGTTATTAATGCAAAAGAATATAAAGAAGATTGGTAGGCTGTATGGAGATCACTGGCTGTTGCAAAATCCTGATTTTCTGGACACAATGGCAGTGATACTATAGGAGTACTTTGAAAAAGATTGTTCTTGTTCAGTATCCAATCTTCCTCCATCAGACATACGTAACAATTGAGAAAATTAAAAATGACAATGACTTTGTATACTGTCCTCCGGTTTCAACATGTTTAACGTTTCTTGTAGGCTAATGCCGAAAGTAAAAGTGGAATCCTTCAAACAAATCAATCATTCTGCTGAACAGAAAGTACACCAAGTAGAGCACTGGCATTATCAAATTTTTCACTTGGCAAGATTGTTCCTGATCTTCAAATATTTTTTAATGTGAGTAGGACAGAACATATATTGGTCCTGCGCAGCACTGTTTATACACCGTTAACATTTGAATTGGTAGTGTATACCAAATACACAGACTTTCGTCGTGACTTTCTGCAGCTGCAAGCCATCCAATCAGTCACATGGATGTTTCGCAGTCGGTAGTCGATAATCGTCGGCATATATTTTCTATAGTATGACAACATTTTTAGGCCTCCTGGAAAAAAAACATGAGTTTACAATGACAGGTGGAGTACACTTTAATTTTCAGTCCCAAATTTGTAATATTTTGATCACATATTCCCTCTAGACCCAATATATCAATAAACTGAGCACCGATATGGATCCAAAAATTTCGAGAGGGGGGTGCCAAAAATGGGTGGATAGGCCTATTTAGTGCAACACGTCTCCCTCGATTGCACAACTTTGATTCTTCAGCACAAATTTACAGGTAAATGCAGCACGTCGTGTCCTCACACTGAATCTGTAGACAAGCATCATTTCTCAGCTATTTACCTGTTTTCGCTCCTTGTAGCCCTGTTCTTGTTGTCAACTTCTTTAACGGACTTTGAAGAAATGATCTCAACTAGAAGCTCAGCCCAACCACTGCAAAAGTATGTTTTGAATACGTCTTTAGACTTTTTGTTATTTTTCTTTTCTTTCTTTCTCTTTTCTTTATTCTTTGTTTTCCCCCTTCTTTTCCTTCTTTATTTTCTGTGGCACTGAGAAGGGGTGGGCTCCCGAGGCCCCCTATTGAATCCGCATCGGACTAAGCAATACAGTTGGAGCATTTCATAACCTCAAGAAAACAATTGTGACGAAAATTTTTATTTACATGTCTCTAATACTAACGTTTACACAATCTTATATAAATTGAGTTGGTAATAAATGTGATGTAAAAATACTTACCCAGGTGATAGGCATCGTCATTTCGGCTGAAGAACTTTGGGTGGGGAGTGCATGACTCATATACTGTTGTTGCACTTTTTTATTCCCAGGCCAGGTAAAACCACCCTCGTGTGATGCGACCGACGACCAGAGCAATGCAAAACAAAAATAACAAACGGAAAGGATTCAAAAATTTGATACAAAATGTATACAGTCATACACACTCATATCAGTAACCGAGTAATAAAAAGGCTGTTGTCTGTACTTAATTGATCACGATCGGAACAATGAGTTATTCATCAGGATGGAAATTTTGGACCATACACAAGGATGCTGAAAGCTCCATTTTTTTTTTATGAAAGTACCCTCTACCCCACCCTGCCACGACCAAAACGGCTACACTATTTAGATACCCCATTGAACGAAGACATAGCCCGACAAACGAACGTGGCTTGGTCTTCGAATAAATGCTTTTGACCCTCTAATCTAGAGATAAAGTTACACATTTTTACAAAAGTACTTTCTACCCCACCCTGCCACGAAGAAAGAGTTTACACAACTTTATAGATATCCCTACAACAAAGTCATAGCGTGACCAAAGAACATGGTTTGGACTTCTTATGCATGTCTCCCGAACTCAAATCTAAAGATAAAAACTGCATATTTTTAACAAGATCATCCTTACCCCATTGTTCCAAGAAAAACTTTTAAGACACCTTATAGGTTAGACCAACTAGTGATAGCGTGACCAGAAGACAAAGCTAGATTTTCTCATAAATGCCTCCGGTCCTCTTCTTTAGAGATATAAGCTACGTATTTCTAACAAAAGCACCACTACCCCACTGTTCCAAAGAGTTTGCACAACTTAATAGACACCTTACAGACCAAAGTCACAGCGTGACCAAATAACATGGCTTGACCTTCACATACATGCCTCCGGCCCTCTTATGTAGTAAAGATATTAAAGCTACGTAATTTTACCAAACGCACCCCAACCACACTGTTATAGGAACAAAAAAGTTTATACTATCCAATAGATACCCCATAGACCAAAGTCATAGCAGGACCAAAGAAAATCGCTTGGTCTTCGCAAACGTGTCCCCGGGTCTCTTATCTAAAAATATTAAAAGCTACATATTTTTACCAAATGCACCTACCCACTGTTTAAAGATCAAAATGTTTACGCTACCTAATAAGACACCCCATAGGACGAAGTCATAGCGTGACCAAAGAACATAGCTTGATCTTCGCATACATGCATCCGTCCCTCTTATCTAAAGAAATTAAAGCCACATATTTTTAGCACAAGCACCCCTACCCCATTCTTTCAAGATCAAAATGTTTACACTACCCAATATAAACCTCATAGGCCGAAGTCATAGCGTGACCAAAGAACACGGCTTGATCTTTGCATACATGCATCCGTCCCTCTTATCTAAAGAAATTAAAGCCACATATTTTAAGCACAAGCACCCCTACCCCATTCTTTCAAGATCAAAATGTTTACACTACCCAATATAAACCTCATAGGCCGAAGTCATAGCGTGACCAAAGAACATGGCTTGGTCTTCGCATACATGGCCCCGGCCCTCTTATCTAAAGATATTAAAAGCTACAGATTTTTAGCAAAAGCACTTCCTAATTAGACACCTCATAGGATGAAGTCATAGCGTGACCAAAGAACATGGCTTGGTCTTCGCATACATGCCTCCGGCTCTCTTCTCTTCCAAAATGTTATACTACTTAATGAAAGGCACCTCATACTGCGAAGTCATAGCGTGACCAAAGAACATGGCTTGGTCTTCACATACATGCCTCCGGCCCTCTTCTCTTCCAACACAATTACACTACCGGTACTTAATAAAAGACACCCCATAGACCAAAGTCATAGCGTGACCAAAGAATATGGCTTGGTCTTTGCATACATGGCCCCGGCCCTCCTATCTAAAGATATTAAAAGCTACATCTTGTTAGCAAAAGCACCCCTACCCCATTGCTTCAAGATCAAAATTTTTACACTACCTAATAGAAACCTCATAGGCCGAAGTCATAGCGTGACCAAAGAACATGGCTTGGTCTTCGCATACATGGCCCCGGCCCTCTTATCTAAAGATATTAAAAGCTACAGATTTTTAGCAAAAGCACCCCTACCCACTGTTTAAAGAGGAAACGGTTTACACTTCCTAATTAGACACCTCATAGGACGAAGTCATAGCGTGACCAAAGAACATGGCTTGGTCTTCGCATACATGCCTCCGGCTCTCTTCTCTTCCAAAATGTTACACTACTTAATGAAAGGCACCTCATACTGCGAAGTCATAGCGTGACCAAAGAACATGGCTTGGTCTTCGCATACATGCCTCCGGCTCTCTTCTCTTCCAAAATGTTACAATGTTACACTACTTAATGAAAGGCACCTCATACTGCAAAGTCATAGCGTGACCAAAGAACATGGCTTGGTCTTCGCGTACATGCCTCCGGCCGGCCTTCTTATCTAACGATATTAAAGCTATATAAGTTTATCAAACGCACCCCTACCCCTTTGTTATAGGAACAAAGATTTTTACACTATTCAATAAATACCCCATAGACCGAAATCATAGCGTAACCAAAGAATGTGGCTTGGTCTTCGCATACATGTCCCGGCCATCTTTCTATAAAAATATTAAAGCTACATATTTTTAACAAACGCACCCGTACGCACTGTTGAAAGATCAAAATGCTTACACTACCTAATTAGACACCCCATTGGACGAAGTCATAGCGTGACCAAAGAAAATGGCTTGATCTTCACATACATGCCTCCGGCCCTCTTATCCTAAGATACTGAAGCTACATATTTTTAACAAAAGCACCCTATATACCCCACTGTTATAGGAACAAAAAGTTTACCCCCTTAATAGACACCCCATAGACCGAAGTCATAGCGCGACCAAAAAAATGGACTGATCTTCGCATACATGCCCCCGGCCCTCTTATCTAAAGATATTAAAGCTACATATTTTAACGAAAAAAGAAAACCCACCCCACTGTTCCACGAACAAAAAGGTAAACCCGCTTAATAGACACCCCATAGACAGAAGTCATAGCGTGACCAAATAACATGGCTTGGTCTCCGCATACATTCCCCCGGCCCTCTTATCTGAAGATATTAAAGCTACATATTTTTAACAAATGCACCCCTGCCCCACTGTTCCAAGAACAAATGTGTACACTACGTAATAGACACCTCATAAGCCGAAGTCATAGCGTGACCAAAATTCGTGGCATGGTCGTCCGGCCCTCTTATGTTAAGATATTAAAGCTACATATTTTTAACAAAAACGCCCCTACCCCACTGTTCCACGATCAAAAAGTGTACCAGTTTGGCCAGCTAGGGAAAGTTTCAGGATAATTAGCCCCTATTGAGATGTAATCTCTCATCAGAATTAGTGTGTCCCATCATCGTTTATATTCACGGATGACTATTTTGATCATGTGACAATATTTTTGTTACTGAATTGTTAAATTCACAAAGAATATCTCTTTGCCTAACTTGTTGTTTTTAACAGTTATGTTAAAAACTGCACATCATTCCCTGTGTATGCTACAGAACGGACCTATTGTACAATAAACTTGGAAAAAATTTACACTATAGAATAGGAAAGACTTACCTCAACATTTTTAGAGAAATAGCCTTGTCTCATCGTTAGTTCCAAAATTAAAGATTTCGTCCCCGTTTTGAGCCAACTCTTGGCTCTGGCCTTTTCCCCTAGAATAAAAATCCATGACAATACCACGAAAAAGAATATTTTGTCCAGATTCGAGACAGAAACCGAGGCAGGTTTCTATAATTCGTCTTCGCTACATTTACTTCCCCCAAAAATCTCTAAAATGAAAACAGATGCAATCTCCTTCGGTCCAGCCGTGAATCAACTTCGATAGTTTCGCGTTCCCGCGGGAAAATTGCCAGGTGCAAAATAAGTACTTAATAATCATTTTGTTTTGAAATGTTGCGTTGATGAAAATTAATTGCGCTTCATATATGTTAGCACATTGATACGTACCAATTTATATAAAAACTTTATATGACACAAACGAATTACTTTTTACTATTATCAAAATGAAATGGTGATCGCCGAACAACCAGTTTGTGACCAGCGACAAAGCATTCAAAGCATTCTTTGTTTTTCAGTGTGCTTTACTGTAACTCAACTATCACTCATTGCCAAAACAACTGTCCACAGAATCACTCATTCGTAAATCTTATTTCTTTACCATTTTGACATCGTCCATTGCCAGAACGAATTAGCCACAGAATCACTCATTCGTAAGCCTATTTCTTAACCATTTTGACATCACCCATTGCCAGAGCGAATTAGCCACAGAATCACTCATTCGTAAGTCTATTTCTTAACCATTTTGACATCACCCATTGCCAGAGCGAATTAGCCACAGAATCACCCATTCGTAAGTCTATTTCTTAACCATTTTGACATCACCCATTGCCAGAGCCGATTACGTAAACTTAGATCAATGCATGGCAGCATGGTAGTCTGTATCGTGAAACAAAGAGCTTTTTGTATTGAATTTCCCCTGGTTACTTATTTACAGTGAAGAGGTTCAGGTGTAAGATCTTTTGACGGAAGGCCCCTTTGAAACTTGTGTGAGACTTTTGTAACAACTTTTTAAGTGTTTTCAGAGCGTTTTTACTTGTTTTTTAAACAATAATTATATGGAATCGTAGGTAAATTATCCACAGAAATCATTTGTAGCAAAACCAAATTCAAAAACAGCAGATTTATTTGGAAAGATGTCTTGGAAAAATGTCTTCAGTTTTAGTCAACCGTAAAGTATCAGTTTCACACGAGGCCTTGATTGCCGCGATTACCCATTTCATTGCCAATCCAATGACCGATGATTCTGTGGGAACGTCTGGGCATGGTAAAAAAAGGTTTTCGAAAAAACAATATCAACTTAACAACTGCAACTAAGACCTAGGGGGCGAACTGGTAGGTACTTGGGGGCGAAACGACTTCCAGTTTGGGGCGAACTGGCAAGGGGGCGAAATAACCGGGGCGAACTGGTTGGGGGCGAACTGGCAAGGGGGCGAAACAACCGGGTACCCCATTGAAATTTTCAGCTAGAAGTGCTTGAATAATATGTACGTGTTTCCAGCCCTGATCCTTACTCAGAGACGGCATTTCAGCATTTCACACAGCAGCACAGTGGAGTAATACCATCCAAAAATGGCACTAAAATTGGTCAAATTCCCTTCAATTTTGCACATTCTGTTTTTCAACTCATTGCCTATAAGGCCATATGAAACGTTGATCATATTTTATAAGAAACACAGTCAGAAACAACCTCCCATAAATTTTCTAGGGGACTTCATTTGTACATGTAACATTTACAAGCTCAAGAACATTTATAACATTAGTGGTCTGCTACGTGCAGCAGATTCCAAAAAGATGGCGCTCGCTCAGAAACCTTAATACACCCTAGATATACACCATGACTTACTTGTGGACTGCACAGAACTGCTGTACAGCATCTTGTAACTTTTGGGTAATTAAAACGCAATACCATAAATGTGAACTTGAAATGTTAAAACTACCTTCTTTGTACTAGTTGAGGCCAGTTTGTACAAACCGGCAAAAAGAAAAGGCGTACGAGCATGTTAAACAAGACTTTCTAAAAGGCCTTATGCTCTTTATAGGCTTCCGTTGTTGCTTTTACCACTACGTCTATTGGCGTTCGCCACTTTAGTGCAAATGAATTGGCATTTGCTGGCATTCGTCGTAATTTAACGGTGTAGTACGGGCATTCGCTAGCATTCGTTTTAGTATGTCCCCCCAGAAGTAAACCCAAGTTAACGTTTGTTTTGCTTGAGTGGAAGTTTGAAGATCGAAGCAAGAATTTTTGAAGTATTTTGCGATGTAGGCCTAACGTAAGTGTAAAAGGACTCTAGCCTACAGGTCTAGCCTAGGCTAGGCCTAGGCCTAAGTTAGACTAGGGAGCCCTACTGTGAGTGGTATCCAGTCAAAACGGTTTACGGTCGTTTCGCCCCCTTGCCAGTTCGCCCCCAAGCGATGACCAGTTCGCCCCCAAAGACCTACCAGTTCGCCCCTAAGTGTTGACCAGTTCGCCCCCTAATTTATTGGCAATATACCATTGTTATTTCGGCATTTTTGTGCCTTTTCATCCTTTATGTTGCATCCTTTGATGCAAATATAGAAAATTACACAAGAAAATTACGTGAAAAGAGTTGTAGCCTAGTGCCTAATTCATTTTGGACTTGGCAGAGCCAGAGAATAAACTTGATACCTGATTGGTTGTTCAGTATAGTTGGTTGCGGGTATGGTCAATAGTATATTCTGTGTGTGCTAGTTTTTGTCGGAATTTATATAATTCCATGCAGTTCTTAAAATATACAAAAAAGCAGTTTGCTAATATTTCTAACATACCTATCTCATTACAAGTTGGAAATGTAGGCTGATCATGAACAAAACTCAACAGCAAGAATTCACTAAACTAAGTTCAACTAGCACAGAGATGTGATACTCGGGCTGATATAAATTTTGGCCTCATGTATAGCGGTATTTCAGTTCAAGTGAGCTCCCCATCACTTTCATTTCCACAACTCCTGCCATTTTGTTGCTGCTGTCGTGAAAAATGGAATCGAAAAACAATATCAACTACCTTTGAAATTTGTTTACAACATTGAACTAACAGTTAGTGTTAGTAAAATCGAGGGGCGAACTGGTAGGTACTTGGGGGCGAAACGACTTCCAGTTTGGGGCGAACTGGCAAGGGGGCGAAACGACTGGGTACCGTCAAAACGCCCCCAGACCAAAACGTCCCCTCATTTTCGCTACCAAAACGTCCCCGCTTTTTACCAAAACGTCCCCGTACTATTATATATGGGAAGTCAAAACGTCCCCGCCATAGAGACTTTGAACATGATTTTAGGAATCCAAATTAAAACTATCAATTGGAAACTTGAAGAAGACTTGAGACATGTTAAAAAAATTGAGTGTATGAGGATCGATTACGATAAAGTTAGGCAGGCCGGCCTAGGCCTAAGATAACGTTAGAACTTACTAACGTTAGAACTGAGATGCTATCCGACTAACGTTAGGCCTAGGCCTACAGTAACTTGTTAGCCTTAGCCTAACTGTTAGTATTACAACTGACGAACGTTGAATGATTACCACAAACACTTTGGAATTTAACATAAAAGGTTAAATTTTCCAGAAAATTTCCATTTCATTCCAATAATTGTACTTTAAAAAATTATTTGAACTTCAGAGTAGGCATACTGTAAGGGAAGATAAAGGCTTCCAAATCCGGGGACGTTTTTGCACGGGGACGTTTTGACCAATAGCGGGGACGTTTTGGTATGGGGACGTTTTGGTCAGGGGACGTTTTGACTGGTAAGCCTGTGAGTTTTGCGAATCTAAAACATTGTACAAGGATTGTTTGGAAATTTAAATTCTGCTATGTGTTAAAATTGTGAAAAATATTGAAAAAATTATAATCTTCACATTATCAGGGCAGTATTAATATAAGGTGACCATATTTTGCTACTATAGACCTAGTCCGCAGTCTGCTGACCTACAGTAGTATTTGGGGCTTCCCATACTAGGTCAGCAATATACCCATTGTCAAAATTGGGCTACCGCAACTTCAAAAATTTTGAATGGTCTCGATCTTTCTCAAATTCACATAGGCCTAGGCCTATATTATTATATATAATACTCTCACAGTAACATGCGGTCAAAAGTTTGTGTTGCAATAGCCTGGGCCTAGTTCAGGGAACAAAGCGTCCGTGAGAACTAGGCCTAGGTAGCCTAGGCTACGATAGACCTAGCTAAGGGTACCTAGGCCTACGTTCTCACGTACACTTTGCTCCCTGAACTAGGCCTAGGCTATTGCAACACAAAGTTTTCCAGCGTGGTTACTGTGAGAGTAACATCGTCTACGTGCGTTTCTGCAATGATTGTTGCTACATACGCGTATGTGCGTACATGAACGTAACGATAGCTACAGTATGAACTACAGTATGTCACAATTGAACAGCAATGCTTGCTATATAGCATACAATAGTGTGAACCGCCCTAGTAACAAGATTTAGCAGCTTAATAGAACGTTTAAAGGACAAAACAGGATCGTTTGTATAAGTTATCAAAATTTTTGGTCTCTTTTTCGAGACTGAGTGCTAGTATCCTTAGAATGATGGGTCTTAAACATACAAATGACCCATAGAGGTCAATTACCTAGGAGTATACAGTGTATGTGAATTTGAGAAAGATTGAGACTGAGATTGCACTTGTCAACTATAGGGGCTAAAGAGTTGGGTAGGCTGGTTTCTCAGGCTGTTGATTCTCAGGTGTCAGGGGTGAGGTCAGCCAAGAATGGGGGGGGGTCTGAGTTTTATTGTGCTCAGAGTGATTGTGTTAGTAGCAAGGGGAAGCATTTACCTAGAGCAGTTTGTGGAATGAAGGTCATGTTTGCCAGCCTTTTCAATAAGTTCAATGAGTTCCTTGCTCATATTTCTATAGACAATCCAGACATAGTTGGAGTTATCGAAACATGGCTCCATAGTGAGATCAGCAACTCTGAAATTCAGGTTCCTGGGTACAAAATTTTCAGGCAAGATAGGGCTGATACTGTCTGTGGTACAGGTGGAGGGGTTTTACTGTACAGTATTTTAAGGATAGCATAAATTGTATTGATGTCACCAACAAGTTTTCTTCTGGATTTTCTAACTGCTTGTGGTGTGAACTTACTTTTATCAATGAGTCTGGCTCTTTAGTTGTTGGTATTATTCATCGTTCACCAAATTCTTGTACTGATAACAATCTGAGTTTGCTCGAAAGTTTAGGAAAGTCTCTTCGAAAAGGGCAGTTGTATTTGGGGATTTCAACTTTCCTGATATTGATTGGGATTCATATACTAGTGGGTCACATGGGAGGGATTTTCTTGAGGCAGTCTCTGATGGTTTCTTTACCCAGCATGTTCTGTTTCCCATTCGTGAGAATAATTGTCTGGATTTGGTGCTAAGTACTGATGAAAACATGGTTAAAAATGTATCTAGTGGTGGTAAGATAGGATGTAGTGACCATGACCTTATTAGCTTTGAGTTATGTTGTTTCAGCAAACTTCAAGGTAGTGACAAAACTGTTTTAGATTTCAGTCAGGCTAACTTTACTCATGCTAAGGAGCTTCTTACTTTAGACTGGGCTGCATGTTTGTCTCACTTAGGCCGTGCTGAAGCATGGAGTGTTTTTCGTAATATAGGTATTGACACTACAAAGTTGTGTATCTCAATCAAGAAAGGTGTGGTTAAAAATAGGCCAATTTGGATTTATAGAGAGGTACTTAGAGCAGCCAGGAAGAAACGTAAATGTTGGCATCGATATAGGGTCAGTAAAAATTCTGATGACTTTGCACTTTGCAGTCTACAAGAATCAGGAACTCTTGCTTAAAAATTTGGTTATTGACACTAAAGCTAGGTTTGAAAAGCAGTTGGCCAAGGAGGTTAAGGTAAATCCAACATCTTTTCATCACTATGTCAGGTGTAAGCAGAAAGTTAAGGAGGGTGTTGGGCCTCTCCAAGGTAATCAAGGCACACCAGTTAGTGATCATCAGGATATGGCTAATTTGTTAAATGATTATTTTGTATCTGTTTTTAGTAAGGAATCATCTATTTTGGAGACTTGTAGGGGTTCTGGTAACTCTTCTTTAGTTAGTGATGTTGTCTTCTCTAAAGAGTTGGTTTGTAATAAATTGAAGAGTTTAAAAGCTAGTAAGGCCCCTGGGCTTGATGGGATCCATCCTGCTATTCTTCATGAATGCTCCGAGATTTTGTCAGTTCCTCTTTGCATTATTTTTCAGAAGTTTCTGGATTCAAACTTTGTACCTGCTGACTGGCAGATAGCTAATGTTACTCCAGTTTTCAAAAAGGGGGATCGGAGCTTGCCTTGCAATTATAGGCTGGTCAGTTTAAGCAGTGTTGTGTGCAAAGTTACTCAATCTGTCACAGCATAGTTTCCTACCGAGTACAGTAGATCTTGTGTCACTAATTTACTGAGCTTTCTTGAGGATGAACCTTTATCTCTTGATTCTGGTCACAGTGTTGATGTCATTTACCTTGATTTTCAAAAAGCCGTCACAAGTGGAGTTCTACAGGGTTCTGTTCTTGGCCCACTTCTTTTCTTAATTTTCATCAATGACATTGATAGCTCTCTCACTTCTAGTATTAGTACTGTAAGTTTGCTGATGATACTACGTGTAAGCTCTATAGGAAGGTTAGTGATAAGGATGATGCTTCATTACTGCAGAAAGACTTGGATAGGTTATTTTCATGGTCTCAGACTTGGCAAATGTCTTTTAATGCATGAATGGTAGTATTCTGAGTTCTGGTGAAAGGAAATAGTCGTAAACTTCTCTTGTGGGGACACTTAGAAGATGAGACGCTAAATCTAGAAAATGTCTGGACAATTCAAATCATTTTTGATGATGAGTGTATGCAAGTGTTTGAGAAATAATTTCAAGTGCATTGCCGTGCATGCATTCCACCACTAGAAAATACTTCATCTTCATAAAAACTGTGAAATACCATTTACAGTATACTGTAGCTAAGGTGCTTGTTTGCGCAATTCCAGCACTGACTTTCCAAATCCCACAAAAAAATAATTGTCTGTGGGAAATTCCTGCGCAGACCTCATGGCCCACACTTTTCTATTTTCCTACTTATTGTTAATTTGGAACTCTTGAACTTGTCTGTGAGACTGTGACACAGAAGAACAATCGGAACTCAATGAGTCATACAACACCATAACTGATTTGCTCATTTCGCTGATTTATTATTTCTGGAAATTCCCTGTAGAATTTGAAATCCCCCTCAAAAAATTTTGGAGGGGGGGGGGATTCCCCCCAAGTTTCTGAGCCCTATCATAAACACTGCAATAGAGTATTTAATATAGGACCAGCAGCTGTAGGTTGTACAGATTATTCTGGTTTTTTTTCTCATAGAAATACTTCATGTGATGGAGTCCAGAATTAGAGGAACGAGATGTCCTCCAAACAAGGAAAGCTAGTAAGGAGTTCATCTTGTAAGATGTTGATGAAAGAGACCTCTAGGTACGTAGAACCATTTGATGTATGTTATGGTACAGACAGTACAAATAATATTCACTGGTCCTCCCTGCCATTCCTATGGCAAGGTAGTATATAAACATGCATATACAGTTTACCAAATACTCTACCCACCTATTGTGCAATGAATTAAATTAATAACTAGGCAAATAGACCTTTTGTGATATCAGCCAGTAGCCCTTGAATAACCTAAAAATTACCTTTCAACAGCACATGAAGATTAACAAATACCTGCAGAAATAGGCAAATATGGTGGTTCTTCAATGGACCATTTCCTTGCACTATAAGAGTAGATACATAATGCAATGATAATTACAGTACGTATATACAGTGTGGTTTTAAGAAGGGCTCTATATCAGTGATTTGTCTCAGTGAAGTCATTTTACAACTACAGTATTACCCCATTCACCAATAAAGTTTACCTAAGTGACAGTTCTTATTGTTCTAAACTCTGTAGTTACAGCTCTTGTACTTGTACAGGTACCTCACTGGTACCATTTAACCACTTAGTGGAGATGACAGTGAAGAGCATCGGCTGAAGGTTCAGGGACTGTGGAGACTGGGGGGGGGGGAACCCCCCACATTTTCTGCCATGGGCATTTTGGGCCTTAAACTGGGATGATATACACTTAAATTTTCTTGAACATATATTGGGCCACTTCCATGATTAGCCCCCCTCCCCCACTCTAAAATTAGCTCCACGGCTCATAAGGTTCAATGCAATGAAGCCTGACAAGAATTTAGCCTACAGTACAACCCTTGCATGTAGATCACAAATGTTATGCCTTGGCCAATAGCCCACCATGTTCCATAATTAAAATACTACATACTTCTTGACAGTAAAGTGGCAAGAGAATTAGCAGTAAATTTCGTGTTGCTTTGAAAAGACAACGAAAGAAGTAAGCAAACACCGTTTACACCTGTGCTACCTGAGTAGATGACAGTTCCTTGCTTGCTGTCTAAAATGGCCAACAGATCCATGTGCTATAAAGTCATCAGATGTCCTCTATAGGATTAAGCCCACCCAGTGGTCTCACTTTGAAAGTAGTGTACTTCATGTTACAAAATAAGTAAACCTTTTTCAAACAGTCTGTATGGGTAGCACATCACTGATCTTTGTAATGTTTGCTGTAACTATGTGATACTAGTGCCTCTATTGAGTATGTCTTTTTGTGGTCCCACCTATGAAATGATCTTTTTCTTTGGATTTCCAGCATACAGCTGCGAATAGCATCAAGTCCACCCAGTGGTCTCACTTTGATAGTACCTCATGTAACAACATAAGTAAAATTAATTAAGACAGACTGTATGGGTAGTAGGCTAAATTACTCATCTTTCTCATGTTTGGTGTTATTTTACAAAACTAAGTTCCTTAAGGGAGCATGTCCCACCTGCACACATATTCAGTAACATCATTGAAGTGAACTTTCAGTGTTCTGGCAGTAAGAAGCTTCAGGCCAAAGTAGATGGTCTCACTTTGATAGATGTTCCTGTAATTACTTGAACTCAAGTGTCTGCTCTCAACTATAGACTCACAAATGTTTAACTTCTTTAAGATGAATGACTTCCTTTCCGTTGGAGTGTCCTTGAGCTAACTTTATTTCTTTCTTCTTTCACAGTGGTTTGACTTGTTAGGTATAATATGAACAATTACTGGATATTCAGTGTGATTTAGGTCAGTGTATCTTGAAAAGATAGTGTACCGTTGCAGGTCATAAAGCTGCGTGTAATCAAAATCAAATATGAGAGAATCAACTGGCATGTATAGCAACAAGAAACTTTTTCTTTCTAAGTTTTCAGAATTTACAAGAGAGGGTGGATACTGGGCTAGAGGAAAGCCGCAAAAGACGTATAAAAGAAGAAGTTGTAAGTTCATGACATTATTTGAGGTAACAGTTGCTGGATTATCTTCCACCTTTAATTGCTTTGTTTTATGATTTTCATCTTCTGACTGCAAGAATAATAGCCATGCCAAGTCCTTTGCACAGAACCTGTCGAAACTAAGACTGGAGTAACTCGGATAAAAACTGGATAACTCGGATAACACCTCTTGTTTATTTGGCGAATTAAAAGGCTGACACATAGATTGGAAAAATGACTTCCCCTCCTTCACAAGAAAAGTACTGATTTAAAATGCTTTATGTTGTCAGAATCGTTTTCAGTGGTTAAATTAGATACATTTAGAGATGTTAAGCACGAAAATCAGAGCTAAAATGGCTTCACACTGAACGGAAAAAAATGACCAAAAGCATCTAGAATGCTGTGACCACTATTTGTCCTACTCCCATTTGATGACAAACCACCTGCTTCCTTTCTGAGAGAAAATTTCCACAGAAAGGCAAGGGGGGTTATTTTGGAGTAACTCGGATAGCAAGTACTGACTTGTAATTAGGGTGAAAATGCACACTACCAAGGACAAAAAAATTTAAAACGTGAAAAAGTGGATCAAAGGTATTTTAACTGGTTATTACACATTTCGTTAATTTGTCTTTGGAATAAAACCTTTGAGATAAGTAAATACTGAAGCATACCAGACGCTCGTTTTCGTTCACACTTAATTTGCACCAGGCAATGCAGATTTATACAGCTTATGTAAGTTGTTCCTGAACTACACTTTGCTGTAGTACACTACTGTGTATACCGCAGGGAGTTTATTTACAGGGTTTTAATGCTTTGGAAGTCTTTGTCCTCTTTGTATGATCCCTGCGGTTATCTACTGAGATATGTGTGAATGGCCTCGGGAAAGTAAGAATAGGATTATTGATGAATGGAAAGAAGAAGGGAGAGGAGGAAATTGGCTTGATAAATAAAAGAGAGAAACACCAACTCGGGGACTAGTGCTGTGGAAGGCAGGGCTAGGAATGATGGAAAAGATTGAATGGTAGGAGAAATTAAGGCTGAGAGTGGCTGGAACAGGAACCGGCGATTGAGTAAAGGTGTGTTCACACCAGAACCGAAATCTACTGCGTTTTGCGGGCTGGACGTGAAATTTGTTACCTCAGAAGAAATGGGGTGATTTTCTTAATTTTTATTGAAATAAAATTGCCCCTATTTGTCCTGGGGAAAAATTCCGTGTCCCGTCCGCAAAACGCAGCAGATGTCGGTTTTGGTGTGAACTCACCTTAAGGCTGACTTTGCAAATTGCAAGGTAGGACGGAAAGGATGAGGGGGGAAAGGGGGGACCGGCATTAAATAAAAAAGCAAAAAAAGCATATACGATTGAAATGAGTCTTAATTCAACATCACAGCCTACAACACACTCAGCTTCCAACACAAACAGGGTTTTTTGATTGAGAAAAAACTACATCTTAAACGTCACGTGGCCACAAAGTAGGTCCATTAATCAACTAAGTTCCTACCTGCGATTTATAAAAAACTTCCTGTTAACCCGTCTTCTCAATATTTTTTATTTCGTAGCAAACAATAAATATTGCTTGTATGAAAGTTATTTTGCAACAGTAACTGGGTAGCAACTTATAAGGACTAAGTCCAGTCTAATATTCTTTTTGCCAGAGAGCGTTTCACCTGACGATAATTCAAGTAGACTGTTATGGTAGTCTACCCGAAAAGAAGTACGTATACAGTAACAGCTGTTAAACTAATTAGCTCTGCAGAAAGCAAGGAGGAAGTACAAAAGTTCAACAGCTTGCAGTGGCTAGCAG
The DNA here is from genome assembly GCA_029531755.1 of Holothuria leucospilota. Taxonomy (NCBI): domain Eukaryota; kingdom Metazoa; phylum Echinodermata; class Holothuroidea; order Aspidochirotida; family Holothuriidae; genus Holothuria; species Holothuria leucospilota. The sequence continues at coordinate 83,904,119 of CM055961.1, forward strand.
GTTTCCTGTCCAAGGTGGACATTTCACACCTGAGTGCACCTTCGTGTTTGCATTGCTCTCAAAGTAAACAAAATGTAAATTTTGACTCGTTCTGTGCACAGGACCTCTCATGGCACCTCATGTACCAAAATAAGTAAAGCTTTTTCAAACAGTATGTGTTGTCAAGTCTGCGCAGTGGTTCCACTTTGATAGTTATTTACACTCTGTTACAAAATAAGTAAAGCTTATTGAAACAATCTGTATGGGTAGTACATCACTGCTCTGTGTCATGTTTCCTGCAATTATGTAATACCAGTGCCTCAAGGGGGGGGATGTCTTTTTGTGATCGCACCTATGAAATGAATGTTTTCTTAGGATTTCCAGCACACAGCAGTGAATGGCATCAAGCCCACCCACTGGTCTCACTTTGATAGTACCTCATGTAACAACATAAGTGAAGCTTATTCAAACAGTCTGTATAGGTAGTTCATCTCTGATCTGTGTCATGTTTGCTGAAATTATGTAATACCAGTGCCTCAGTTGAGTATGTCTTCTTTTGGTCTCACCTACTGTATGAAATGATCTCTTCTTTGGATCTTCAGCATACCGCTATGAGTAGCGTCAAGCCCACGTAGTGGTCTCACTTTGCTAGTACTTTATTTAACAAAGTAAGAAAAGCTTATTAAGACAGACTGAATGGGTAGTAAATTACTCATCTTTCACATGTTTGCTGTTATTATACAATACAAGGAAAGTGCCCCAAGGAATCATGTCCCAGCTGCACATGTATTCAGCAACATTATGAAATGAACTTTCAGTGTTCTGGCAGTAAGAAGCTTCAGGCCATAGTAGATGGTCTCACTTTGATAGATGTTCCTTAAATAACTTGAACTCAAGTGTCTGCTCTCAACTATTGACTCACAAATGTTTAACTTCTTTAAGATGAATGACTTCCTTTCCGTTGGAGTGTCCTTGAGCTAACTTTATTTCTTTCTTCTTTCACAATGGTTTGACTTGTTAGGTATAATATGAACAATTACTGGATATTCAGTGTGATTTAGGTCAGTGTATCTTGAAAAGATAGTGTACCGTTGCAGGTCATAAAGCTGCGTGTAATCAAAATCAAATATGAGAGAATCAACTGTCATGTATAGCAACAAGAAACTTTTTCTTTCTAAGTTTTCAGAATTTACAAGAGAGGGTGGATACTGGGCTAGAGGAAAGCCGCAAAAGACGTATAAAAGAAGAAGTTGTAAGTTCATGACATTATTTGAGATAACAGTTGCTGGATTATCTTCCACCTTTAATTGATTTGTTTTATGATTTTCATCTTCTGACTGCAAGAATAATAGCACCTCATGTACCAAAATAAGTAAAGCTTTTTCAAACAGTCTGTGTTGTCAAGTCTGCACAGTGGTTCCACTTTGATAGTTATTTACACTCTGTTACAGAATAAGTAAAGCTTATTCAAACAATCTGTATGGGTAGCACATCACTGCTCTGTGTCATGTTTCCTGCAATTATGTAATACCAGTGCCTCAAGGGGGGGGATGTCTTTTTGTGATCCCACCTATGAAATGAATGTTTTCTTAGGATTTCCAGCACACAGCAGTGAATGGCATCAAGCCCACCCACTGGTCTCACTTTGATAGTACCTCATGTAACAACATAAGTGAAGGTTATTCAAACAGTCTGTATAGGTAGTTCATCACTGATCTGTGTCATGTTTGCTGAAATTATGTAATACCAGTGCCTCAGTTGAGTATGTCTTCTTGTGGTCACAGTACCTACTGTATGAAATGATCTCTTCTTTGGGTCTTCAGCATACTGCTATGAGTAGCGTCAAGCCCACCTAGAGTGGTCTCACTTTGCTAGTACTTTATTTAACAAAATAAGAAAAGCTTTATATTAAGACAGACTGAGCGGGTAGTAAATTACTCATCTTTCTCATGTTTGCTGTTATTATACAATACTAGGGAAGTGCCCCAAGGGATCATGTCCCAGCTGCACATGTATTCAGTTACATCATGAAATGAACTTTCAGTGTTCTGGCAGTAAGAAGCTTCAGGCCATAGTAGATGGTCTCACTTTGATAGATGTTCCTTAAATAACTTGAACTCAAGTGTCTGCTCTCAACTATAGACTCACAAATGTTTAACTTCTTTAAGATGAATGACTTCCTTTCCATTGGAGAGTCCTTGAACTAACTTTATTTCTTTCTTCCTTCACAATGGTTTGACTTGTTAGGTATAATATGAACAATTACTGGATATTCAGTGTGATTTAGGTCAGTGTATCTTGAAAAGATAGTGTACCGTTGCAGGTCATAAAGCTGCGTGTAATCAAAATCAAATATGAGAGAATCAACTGGCATGTATAGCAACAAGAAACTTTTTCTTTCTAATTTTTCAGAATTTACAAGAGGGTGGATACTGGGCTAGAGGAAAGCCGCAAAAGACGTATAAAAGAAGAAGTTGTAAGTTCATGACATTATTTGAGATAACAGTTGCTGGATTATCTTCCACCTTTAATTGATTTGTTTTATGATTTTCATCTTCTGACTGCAAGAATAATAGCACCTCATGTACCAAAATAAGTAAAGCTTTTTCAAACAGTCTGAGTTGTCAAGTCTGCACAGTGGTTCCACTTTGATAGTTATTTACACTCTGTTACAAAATAAGTAAAGCTTATTCAAACAATCTGTATGGGTAGTACATCACTGATCTGTGTCATGTTTCCTGTAATTATGTAATACCGGTGCCTCAAGGGGGGGGGGCATGTCTTTTTGTGATCCCACAATGAAATGAATGTTTTCTTAGGATTTCCAGCATACAGCAGTGAATGGCATCAAGCCCACCCACTGGTCTCACTTTGATAGTACCTCATGTAACAACATAAGTGAAGCTTATTCAAACAGTCTGTATAGGTAGTTCATCACTGATCTGTGTCATGTTTGCTGAAATTATGTAATACCAGTGCCTCAAGGGGGGGGGGGAGCATTTCTTTTTGCAGGGTTTCTGCCAAAGGTGGGAAAGGGGGGGATTTGTCCCCCCCTTTCCAGAAGAAGGTGGGTAAAATCCCCGCCTTTTCATTTCCATAAAAATTACAAAAATTGTCCATATCTTGGTTTCTTACTTAAGAAGAGGACACCTTTGCAGCAATGTTTGGACTTTCATAAGTAAATGGCCTTTAAAACCCTTCAAAATGCACCTTATAGGGGTCTTGAAGCAAGCTTTTGTCCCCCTGAACCCACTTGTAACTTTAGTCAGGGACAGCATCAATTTGGACTAGGGGTTTAGGAGCAATTAATCCCCCCCTTTTTTGCATTTCTGGCGGAATCCCTGTTTTGTGATCCCACCTATGAAATGAATCTTTTTTTAGGATTTCCAGCATACAGCAGTAAGTTAGATGAGGTTTATCGTCCCAGTTTCCAACCAGTTGGTTCAATTTGAGATGACCACGGCCTTTTTTCCAATTGTGGCTCACTGGCTTGGTTTTTTACACCATTGCTACTTGCTGAGCACCAAGCACAAAGGCAGTAGGTTCCATTTTTAAAGTCTTTGGTATGACCTGGCCAGGATTTGAACCCTAGACCTTCCGGCTGCAAGTCGGATGCTCTAACCACTTGGCCATACAGCAGTGAGAAGGATCAAGCCCAACCACTGGTCTCACTTTGATAGTACCTCATGTACCAAAATAAGTAAAGCTTATTCAAACAGTCTGTATAGGTAGTTCATCACTGATCTATGTCATGTTTGCTGAAATTATGTAATACCAGTGCCTCAAGGGGGGATGTCTTTTTGTGATCCCACCAATGGAATAAATCTTTTCTTAGGATTTCCAGCACACAGCAGTGAGTGGCACCAAGTCCACCCACTGGTCTCACTTTGATAGTACCTCATGTAACAACGTAAGCAAAGCTTATTCAAACAGTCTGTATAGGTAGTTCATCACTGATCTGTGTCATGTTTGCTGAAATTATGTAATACCAGTGCCTCAGTCGAGTATGTCTTCTTGTGGTCACAGTACCTACTGTATGAAATGATCTTTTCTTAGGATTTTCAGCATACTGCTGTGAGTAGCATCAAGCCCACCCAGTCTCACTTTGATAGTACCTTTTTTAACATAATAAGAAAAGCTTATTAAGACAGACTGAATGGGTAGTAAATTACTCATCTTTCTCATGTTTGCTGTTATTATGCAATACAAGGAAGTGCCTCAAGGGATAATGTCCCAGCTGCACATGTATTCAGTAACATTATGAAATGAACTTTCAGTGTTCTGGCAGTAAGAAGCTTCAGGCCATAGTAGATGGTCTCACTTTGATAGATGTTCCTATAATTACTTGAACTCAAGTGTCTGCTCTCAACTATAGACTCACAAATGTTTAACTTCTTTAAGATGAATGACTTCCTTTCCATTGGGAAGTCCTTGAACTAACTTTATTTCTTTCTTCCTTCACAATGGTTTGACTTGTTAGGTATAATATGAACAATTACTGGATATTCAGTGTGATTTTGGTCAGTGTATCTTGAAAAGATGGTGGACCGTTGCAGGTCATAAAGCTGCGTGTAATCAAAATCAAATATGAGAGAATCAACTGGCATGTATAGCAACAAGAAACTTTTTCTTTCTAATTTTTCAGAATTTACAAGAGGGTGAATACTGGGCTAGAGGAAAGCCTCAAAAGACGTATAAAAGAAGAAGTTGTAAGTTCATGACATTATGTGAGATAACAGTTGCTGGATTATCTTCCACCTTTAATTGATTTGTTTTATGATTTTCATCTTCTGACTGCAAGAATAATAGCACCTCATGTACCAAAGTAAGTAAAGCTTTTTCAAACAATCTGTGTTGTCAAGTCTGTGCAGCGGTTCCACTTTGATAGTTATTTACACTCTGTTACAAAATAAGTGAAGCTTATTCAAACAATCTGTATGGGTAGTTCATCACTGATCTGTGTCATGTTTGCTGAAATTATGTAATACCAGTGCCTCAATGGGGGGGGGGGAGCATTTCTTTTTGTGATCCCACCTATGAAATGAATCTTTTCTTAGGATTTCCAGCATACAGCAGTAAAGCCGCGGTCACACTACAACGAATTCGGATTGGATTCCGATCCGATTTTTGTGAGTTTTTTTTTATAAATCTTCTCCATCTCTGGTCAAATAGAGCCCAAAATTTGCCAGCCAGTGTAATTATATGATTTGCATCAGAGGTATATGAAAATGAACTGTTAACTGATTTTTTCGTGATGTCACACCGACAGACAGCTTTTATCAGACACGCGTAGTCCGATAAAAGCTCTGTTGATGTGATGTCACGAAATAATTCGTATAAATTTAATTTTCGTAGTTCTGCAATAAAAATCATATAATTACACACGTTAGCAAATTTTTGGCTCTATTTGACCCGAAATGGAGAAGATTTTAATAAAAACTCACAAAAATCGGATCGGAATCCGATCCGAATTCGTTGTAGTGTGACCGCGGCTTAAGTTAGTTAGATGAGGTTTATCGTCCCAGTTTCCAACCAATTGGTTCAAGTTGAGATGACCACGGCCATTTTTCCAATTGTGGCTCACTGGCTTGTTTTTTTACACCATTGCTACTTGCTGAGCACCAAGCACGAAGGCAGTAGGTTCCATTTTTAAAGTCTTTGGTATGACCTGGCCAGGATTTGAACCCTAGACCTTCCGGCTACAAGTCGGATGCTCTAACCACTTGGCCATACAGCAGTGAGAAGCATCAAGCCCACCCACTGGTCTCACTTTGATAGTACCTCATGTACCAAAATAAGTAAAGCTTTTTCAAACAGTCTGTGTTGTCAAGTCTGCGCAGTGGTTCCACTTTGATAGTTATTTACACTCTGTTACAAAATAAGTAAAGCTTATTCAAACAATCTGTATGGGTAGTACATCACTGATCTGTGTCATGTTTCCTGTAATTATGTAATACCAGTGCCTCAAGGGGGGGGGGCATGTCTTTTTGTGATCCCACCTATGAAATGAATCTTTTCTTAGGATTTCCAGCACACAGCAGTGAGTGGCACCAAGCCCAACCACTGGTCTCACTTTGATAGTACCTCATGTAACAACATAAGTGAAGCTTATTCAAACAGTCTGTATAGGTAGTTCATCACTGATCTGTGTCATGTTTGCTGAAATTATGTAATACCAGTGCCTCAGTTGAGTATGTCTTCTTGTGGTCACAGTACCTACTGTATGAAATGATCTTTTCTTAGGATTTTCAGCATACTGCTGTAAGTAGCATCAAGCCCACCCAGTCTCACTTTGATAGTACCTTTTTAACATAATAAGAAAAGCTTATTAAGACAGACTGAATGGGTAGTAAATTACTCATCTTTCTCATGTTTCCTGTTATTATACAATACTAGGAAGTGCCTCAAGGGATAATGTCCCAGCTGCACATGTATTGAATAACATTATGAAATGAACTTTCAGTGTTCTGGCAGTAAGAAGCTTCAGGCCATAGTAGACCCTGCTAGAAATGAAGTGAGTCTTAAAGTCAGAAACGGGTATGATTATGGAACGTTTTCAGATTTAGAATCTGCTTGATCTGACTTAAAATGCTGACTTGATCTGGCTTAAAACATTTGACTTGAAAATAAAGAAAAAAATTACCAGGATATGTGAAGTCTGTGTTTATTGTCTTTTAAGTCAGATCTCATCTGTTGGTCTTACTTAACACTGATTTAATGCCTTGGACTGATCTAGACTGACTTGATGTCAGAATTAGGGCTAATTATGGAACGTTTACAGACTTAACTGACTAAATATTAGTGACTCAAACAGACTTAAAAAATCTGACATAAAATAAGTCAGGTCAAGCCTGTTTGCTTTGCTTGAGACTGACCAAACTAGCTTGAACTGATCTAGACTAACTCGAAGTCAGAAATAGGGCTAATTATGGAACGTTTACAGACTTCGCTGACTAAATATTACTGACTGAAACAGACTTAAAAAATCTGACATAAAATAAGTCAGGTCTAGCCTGTTTTACTTTGCTTGAGACTGACTTAATTTGCTTGAACTGATCTAGACTGACTTACAATATCTGTAGAGCTCAAAACAAGTCAGTTGGGACTACCTAAAACTGACTTCAAGAAAAGTAACTCTAACAAGTCAGTAACAGGTCAGTAACAAGTCAGTATCCCTTGGTCTAAACTTACCTCAAGTACACATGCTTTTAATACCATATATACCTAAGTACATGCATACATACATACATACATACATACACACACATACATACGTACATGTGCACATGCATGTACACATACATGTACACATAAACCATGGAGGTTGGACACATCTGTACACAAACTAGGAATCACCTCTCAAGGTACAGTATTACAGGAGGGTATAGAGTGATTGCTCTCATCCAGCTTGGACTGCATCATAGGTTTCCTCAAAAGCATGCATGGTGTAGTGACTATTTCAAGTTTTTCGCATCTCTTCAAGACCACTTTATGTTACATCTTCCATATTTCCCAAACAAAATAGCAAATTAGCAAAAACAGTGCAGGGATCAAATTCTGGTTCTTTTAGTGTGGGCAGTCATCACAAAAGCTGAGAATTCTTCACAAGTACTTCACAGACCATTCTCCAGTCCCCTGTTTATCCTGAGGGGAAATGGGCCTTTTGTTGGCATTAAGGTGTGTAGTCTGTAACCACTACAACTCACATATCACAGAGAGTGGGCTGCAGCCTATATCAAAGAATTCCACAGCCAGAACCAACAGCAGATCTCACACAGTTCCTGATGAATCCTCCCAGAAATAGGTAATCCTTAGTACATGTCAGCATTTTTTTTTTAAATTTGCAAAGCCCCTCCAACACAAATTCTCTGTTATTATTAAAAACGTGCTAAATTTGCTTTTTGACTGTACATCCCATGAAGCCTGATCACTCTTCCTAAGTGTCTCGAGGTGGGCCTTGGAAAGACTCAAGGAGACTATGAGGTGCTGAACAGTAGTTATTTCTATGAATTAGTACTTGAGACTATGGATAAAGGAATCCATTTTCACATAACAAAAGTACAGTATATGTCACTCCACTGAAAATTGATGGTACCATATGTTGAATCCTATAATGTGAACATGTATGGCAGATGGCCTTTACAGTTCCCATATGCATGTACTGCAGACAAGTCCCAGGACGATCATGGCAATTAAACAAGATCATTTATAAAATCTGGCTATGATAAACAAGCAACTAGTCTCCATGTAGAAATCAGATTAGTAATTATGATGTGTAGAATAACAGAAGACAAAATTTTTCCTCCAGTTTGTAACAAAATATAGTGTGCACTGCAGTATATATCCTGAGAAGTATAGAGCATCCGCAATGAAACTTCATGGTTCAAATGAGAATGTTAATAGTTTAATACAGCGGGTCAAGCTGTCCCTCAGATGTGACCAGCCTGATGAAATATGAAATATGAAGTCACAACTGGCATCTGTTGTACTGGACCAGGTTATCTGGAGGGATGAAAAGAAATAGGAAGTCTCCTGTTACTGCATGAAGAGAAGTTTGTTCATTGTTGTGCAGGCTGCACAACAATGAACAAATTTCTCATCATGAACATGTAACACACAAAATAAAGGGAATCATGATCCATTTTATACACACTGCTACTGTATAAGGGAGAGAAGGTATGTACCAATGGCAGTAAGTGTGAAGGGGTAGGGAGGTGGCAATTTCCAATTTTTTCCAGGATCTGAATACGTGCAATACAAGAAATCCTGATGGCATACACAGTCTGCTTGATTTTTCTCCTAGGAAGGGCAGAACTCTTCAATAAGGACTGCACATTTTCTAGTTTTCTTCAATACAAAATTCAAAGTTGTCAAATTTTCTTCAACAAAAATTCATTTGTATCAAATTTTCTTGAGTAAACCCCAAAATGTTAATCTTTTGGTAAACAGAAGCCACAATATATTTGGTGTAATTAGAAGCCAAAAAGTTTCATGTTTGGCAGCTTTCAGTACGTACCACGTAGTGACATTGCCTTTTTCATGTGTTTGAGATCCCCCTGAGCTTCCCAACTTTTACTTTGTATCCATGTGTACAGCTATAGCCCACTAATTGAAACAAGATAACATAGGCCTGCCTGCCTGGCCCTACTCACTCCATCTACCAGTGCACACTTTTTTATTCAAACAGCCTGATATGTAGATTCTGCCAATCTTAAATCAACAAAATAATTAAGACTCCTCCAATGCAGACCAGTTGACTTAATTTTACCTACTTCATGGCATATTTAGATCCACAGCTAAACTGTAGTAGCTACAGAATCCTGAATGTGCCCAACTGTCACCTGTGTTTCTGTGCAGTGTCTATATAGTACTGCTGTACATACTAGACCTACCCATTGCACAAGCTTAGGTGAGGTGTGGTACTATTGTCTCATAAAGCAGCATTCTACTGCCCATTAAAACATTTTTACAACAAAAGGTGAAAGAAAAGTATTTTTACCCCACTCATTTTTCTTTTGGAAAGGGTTCTCTTCAAAATTGAACACATTTTACCAAATAACAAGATTGTACTCACCACAAATCCTTGTGCAGCCATGTTGATTTTCCAGTTGTGCCGCCTTCAGTTTTGTCTTCAATTCAAATCTGCCAACAGAGCATTCCTTCCCTAAGCAACCACCACTAAGACAGTAGGATTTGTGTCTCGTGATAGACCAGTGGGGTTAAAAGGTCACTCAATCCAAACAGCTGCATTTTTACCAGCTCTATAAGTGGTACTTTCTATAAGAAGAATCTAGTAAGTTTAAGACAGTGTAGCCTGGCTTGTCTGTTTTGTGACCTGCAGATTTGCTATGTCAAATGCTTTTTGAAGACAAAAATAACCTCAGCACCTTCATGGCAGGTATTATCAGTGCAACCAATATATATGTGTACCTAGCTGGTATGACTGGCCAAGTGGGCGTATTTACCTGGTTCTGAGATAGCAACAAAGGATGGAATGCACCCAGGGAAATTTCCAAAAAGAGAAAAAGAGAAGTTTTGGAGAATCAGTAGAAGTGCAGTACATCGATGACTGTGACATTTTAGGCCAATGTTGCTGGGGAGATGAAAAGAATATTGGGGAAGAGTGATCATCATGAGTGGGTGAAAAAAAATCAGGAAAATGCGATGCTCCTTGTGGGAAAATTAAGTTGGTATTTGGAAGAGAATATGAGCAGATGGAGGGAAATTTGGCTACTTTTATACAAGAAACAAGTAAACCTTCTTGAGTAGAAAGGAGTACTGGGGAAGAGGGATCTTCATAGGTGGAAAAATCAGGAGGTTAGGGAGCTGCTTGCAGGGAAATTTGCTATTTGGAGGGAAATATGGGCAGTTTTAGGGAAATCTAGCTACTTTTCTACTAGAAAACATGCAGAAATTGTGGAAAATTGGACTGATTACCAGGAAAAAATTTTTCCCAGCCCTGGTGATCATGTTTTCCCTACATTTTTGGCAGATCTTTTTGGGTAGAATGGAATACTGGGAAATTGTTATCATGTTTTTAAAAAAATCATAGTTTAATTGTGACTGTCTGGCTGTCTGCCCCAATTTTTGGTTTATGGATAATCTAAGAACTTCTGCAGAAAAGGGGGGCAACCAACAGGGGCCACCAAGAGGGGCCACCAAGAGGGGCCAGGTTGGGGTAGGGAAAAGAGTCCCATCTCCAGATTTACACAGAATGATGGGAAAATTCAGGGTAGAGAGTAAAATTTCCACCACAGTTCTTGTCTTCCTCTAATTCTTTGTGGATCAGTCCTTTGAATAATTAGCAATGCACATACAGTATCTTACAATGTCACTCAGCAGTGATGTATTTAATTAACCATCATAATTTAATCAATTGGTACCCTAACATGTGCATGATAAAAAAAGATGTTGCTAAAATATAAGTTAGCATTATAGGACATATAAACACGTTCCCTTTACAAATAAATGCCCACTATAAGTGTACAAGGCAGGGGAGCGGGGGAGGGGGGCATATGCCTCCAATTTGGGCAAAAATAGTGCATCCATTCAGGCAAATGAGATTGTCAAGAAAATAAATTATGCCCTTTTTGCAACCAACACAGCGGTATCAAAATTTGGGCAACTTGGTCCAAAATTCTAAATTCGGGCAAAAATTATCCCTGGCCCCCCAGAAATATTGACTCTCGTATGCCTATAATGCTCATACTTGCCTACATGGTTAGAACAAAGTGTTTCTGAATGAAGTCAGTTTCTGCAAAAATAGACTAAGTGCAAATTTCTCAAAAAATTTCTAAGTCCCAGTCCTCTGCAATACATGACTGTGCAAACAGAGTCTTGAAAATAGACTAAGTTCATTCTACATATGAGCCAAATCCAGATTAAGCATGCTTGAGCCAGGCTGAAGTCCAATGTAAAGTAAGTCTCAAGCAAGTATTTTGTCAAGGCTGTTTGAAGCCATGTGGAAGTCAGTCTGAAGTAAAGGGGAGGACAGTATCTGTCTCAAGCATGCCCCCACTTATTTCATTTGACTCCATCATTTCTTCAGGCTGACTTCATGCATGCTTGCATTTCCAGCAGGGGATGGCCTCACTTTGATAGATGTTCCTAAAATAACTTGAACTCAAGTGTCTGCTCTCAACTATTGACTCACAAATGTTTAGCTTCTTTAAGATGAATGACTTCTTTTCCATTGGCAAGTCCTTGAGCTAACTTTATTTCTTTCTTCCTTCACAATGGTTTGACTTGTTAGGTATAATATGAACAATTACTGGATATTCAGTGTGATTTAGGTCAGTGTATCTTGAAAAGATAGTGTACCGTTGCAGGTCATAAAGCTGCGTGTAATCAAAATCAAATATGAGAGAATCAACTGGCATGTATAGCAACAAGAAACCTTTTCTTTCTAATTTTTCAGAATTTACAAGAGGGTGGATACTGGGCTAGAGGAAAGCCACAAAAGACGTATAAAAGAAGAAGTTGTAAGTTCATTACATTATTTGAGGTAACAGTTGCTGGATTATCTTCCACCTTTAATTGATTTGTTTTATGATTTTCATCTTCTGACTGCAAGAATAATAGCACCTCATGTACCAAAATAAGTAAAGCTTTTTCAAACAGTCTGTGTTGTCAAGTCTGCGCAGTGGTTCCACTTTGATAGTTATTTACACTCTGTTACAAAATAAGTAAAGCTTATTCAAACAATCTGTATGGGTAGTACATCACTGATCTGTGTCATGTTTCCTGCAATTATGTGATACCAGTGCCTCAAGGGGGGTGGGGGGGGGGGCATGTCTTTTTGTGATCCCACCTATGAAATGAATGTTTTCTTAGGATTTCCAGCATACAGCAGTGAATGGCATCAAGCCCACCCACTGGTCTCACTTTGATAGTACCTCATGTAACAACATAAGTGAAGCTTATTCAAACAGTCTGTGTAGGTAGATCATCACTGATCTGTGTCATGATTGCTGAAATTATGTAATACCAGTGCCTCAATTGAGTATGTCTTCTTGTGGTCACAGTACCTACTGTATGAAATGATCTTTTCTTAGGATTTTCAGCATACTGCTAGCATCAAGCCCACCCAGTCTCACTTTGATAGTACCTTTTTTAACATAATAAGAAAAGCTTATTAAGACAGACTGGATGGGTAGTAAATTACTCATCTTTCTCATGTTTCCTGTTATTATACAATACTAGGAAGTGCCTCAAGGGATAATGTCCCAGCTGCACATGTATTGAATAACATTATGAAATGAACTTTCAGTGTTCTGGCAGTAAGAAGCTTCAGGCCATAGTAGATGGCCTCACTTTGATAGATGTTCCTAAAATAACTTGAACTCAAGTGTCTGCTCTCAACTATTGACTCACAAATGTTTAACTTCTTTAAGATGAATGACTTCTTTTCCATTGGAGAGTCCTTGAGCTAACTTTATTTCTTTCTTCCTTCACAATGGTTTGACTTGTTAGGTATAATATGAACAATTACTGGATATTCAGTGTGATTTAGGTCAGTGTATCTTGAAAAGATAGTGTACCGTTGCAGGTCATAAAGCTGTGTGTAATCAAAATCAAATATGAGAGAATCAACTGGCATGTATAGCAACAAGAAACTTTTTCTTTCTAATTTTTCAGAATTTACAAGAGGGTGGATACTGGGCTAGAGGAAAGCCGCAAAAGACGTATAAAAGAAGAAGTTGTAAGTTCATGACATTATTTGAGATAACAGTTGCTGGATTATCTTCCACCTTTAATTGATTTGTTTTATGATTTTCATCTTCTGACTGCAAGAATAATAGCACCTCATGTACCAAAATAAGTAAAGCTTTTTCAAACAGTCTGAGTTGTCAAGTCTGCGCAGTGGTTCCACTTTGACAGTTATTTACACTCTGTTACAAAATAAGTAAAGCTTATTCAAACAATCTGTATGGGTAGTACATCACTGATCTGTGTCATGTTTCCTGTAATTATGTAATACCAGTGCCTCAAAGGGGGTGGGATGGTATGCCTATTTGTGATCCCACCTATGAAATGAATGTTTTCTTAGGATTTCCAGCATACAGCAGTGAATGGCATCAAGCCCACCCACTGGTCTCACTTTGATAGTACCTCATGTAACAACATAAGTGAAGGTTATTCAAACAGTCTGTATAGGTAGTTCATCACTGATCTGTGTCATGTTTGCTGAAATTATGTAATACCAGTGCCTCAGTTGAGTATGTCTTCTTGTGGTCACAGTACCTACTGTATGAAATGATCTTTTCTTAGGATTTTCAGCATACTGCTGTGAGTAGCATCAAGCCCACCCAGTATCACTTTGATAGTACCTTTTTTAACATAATAAGAAAAGCTTATTAAGACAGACTGAATGGGTAGTAAATTACTCATCTTTCTCATGTTTGCTGTTATTATGCAATACTAGGAAGTGCCTCAAGGGGTAATGTCCCAGCTGCACATGTATTCAGTAACATTATGAAATGAACTTTCAGTGTTCTGGCAGTAAGAAGCTTCAGGCCATAGTTGATGGTCTCACTTTGATAGATGTTCCTATAATAACTTGAACTCAAGTGTCTGCTCTCAACTATAGACTCACAAATGTTTAACTTCTTTAAGATTAATGACTTCTTTTCCATTGGAGAGTCCTTGATCTAACTTTATTTCTTTCTTCCTTCACAATGGTTTGACTTGTTAGGTATAATATGAACAATTACTGGATATTCAGTGTGATTTAGGTCAGTGTATCTTGAAAAGATAGTGTACCGTTGCAGGTCATAAAGCTGCGTGTAATCAAAATCAAATATGAGAGAATCAACTGGCATGTATAGCAACAAGAAACTTTTTCTTTCTAATTTTTCAGAATTTACAAGAGGGTGGATACTGGGCTAGAGGAAAGCCACAAAAGACGTATAAAAGAAGAAGTTGTAAGTTCATGACATTATTTGAGATAACAGTTGCTGGATTATCTTCCACCTTTAATTGATTTGTTTTATGATTTTCATCTTCTGACTGCAAGAATAATAGCACCTCATGTACCAAAATAAGTAAAGCTTTTTCAAACAGTCTGTGTTGTCAAGTCTGTGCAGTGGTTCCACTTTGATAGTTATTTACACTCTGTTACAAAATAAGTGAAGCTTATTCAAACAATCTGTATGGGTAGCACATCACTGATCTGTGTCATGTTTCCTGCAATTATGTGATACCAGTGCCTCAAGGGGGGGGGGCATGTCTTTTTGTGATCCCACCTATGAAATGAATCTTTTCTTAGGATTTCCAGCATACAGCAGTGAATGGCATCAAGCCCACCCACTGGTCTCACTTTGATAGTACCTCATGTAACAACATAAGTGAAGCTTATTCAAACAGTCTGTGTAGGTAGTTCATCACTGATCTGTGTCATGTTTGCTGAAATTATGTAATACCAGTGCCTCAATTGAGTATGTCTTCTTGTGGTCACAGTACCTACTGTATGAAATGATCTTTTCTTAGGATTTTCAGCATACTGCTAGCATCAAGCCCACCCAGTCTCACTTTGATAGTACCTTTTTTAACATAATAAGAAAAGCTTATTAAGACAGACTGTATGGGTAGTAGGCTAAATTACTCATCTTTCTCATGTTTGCTGTTATTATGCAATACAAGGAAGTGCCTCAAGGGGTAATGTCCCAGCTGCACATGTATTCAGTAACATTATGAAATGAACTTTCAGTGTTCTGGCAGTAAGAAGCTTCAGGCCATAGTAGATGGTCTCACTTTGATAGATGTTCCTATAATTACTTGAACTCAAGTGTCTGCTCTCAACTATAGACTCACAAATGTTTAACTTCTTTAAGATTAATGACTTCTTTTCCATTGGAGAGTCCTTGAGCTAACTTTATTTCTTTCTTCCTTCACAATGGTTTGACTTGTTAGGTATAATATGAACAATTACTGGATATTCAGTGTGATTTAGGTCAGTGTATCTTGAAAAGATAGTGTACCGTTGCAGGTCATAAAGCTGCGTGTAATCAAAATCAAATATGAGAGAATCAACTGGCATGTATAGCAACAAGAAACTTTTTCTTTCTAATTTTTCAGAATTTACAAGAGGGTGGATACTGGGCTAGAGGAAAGCCGCAAAAGACGTATAAAAGAAGTTGTAAGTTCATGACATTATTTGAGATAACAGTTGCTGGATTATCTTCCACCTTTAATTGATTTGTTTTATGATTTTCATCTTCTGACTGCAAGAATAATAGCACCTCATGTACCAAAATAAGTAAAGCTTTTTCAAACAGTCTGAGTTGTCAAGTCTGCGCAGTGGTTCCACTTTGACAGTTATTTACACTCTGTTACAAAATAAGTAAAGCTTATTCAAACAATCTGTATGGGTAGTACATCACTGATCTGTGTCATGTTTCCTGTAATTATGTAATACCAGTGCCTCAAGGGGGGGGGGGGGGGGATGTCTTTTTGTGGTCCCACCTATGAAATGAATGTTTTCTTAGGATTTCCAGCATACTGTACAGCAGTGAATGGCATCAAGCCCACCCACTGGTCTCACTTTGATAGTACCTCATGTAACAACATAAGTGAAGGTTATTCAAACAGTCTGTATAGGTAGTTCATCACTGATCTGTGTCATGTTTGCTGAAATTATGTAATACCAGTGCCGCAGGGGGGGAGGGGGAGCATTTCTTTTTGTGATCCCACCTATGAAATGAATCTTTTCTTAGGATTTCCACCATACAGCAGTAAGTTAGTTAGTTAGATGAGGTTTATCGTCCCAGTTTCCAACCAATTGGTTCAAGTTGAGATGACCACGGCCTTTTTTCTAATTGTGGCCCACTGGCTTGTTTTTCTACTCCATTGCTACTTGCTGAGCACCAAGCACAAAGGCAGTAGGTTCCATTTTTAAAGTCTTTGGTATGACCTGGTCAGGATTTGAACCCTAGACCTTCCGGCTGCAAGTCGGATGCTCTAACCACTTGGCCATACAGCAGTGAGAAGCATCAAGCCCACCCACTGGTCTCACTTTGATAGTACCTCATGTACCAAAATAAGTAAAGCTTTTTCAAACAGTCTGTGTTGTCAAGTCTGCGCAGTGGTTCCACTTTGATAGTTATTTACACTCTGTTACAAAATAAGTAAAGCTTATTCAAACAATCTGTATGGGTAGTACATCACTGATCTGTGTCATGTTTCCTGTAATTATGTAATACCAGTGCCTCAAGGGGGGGGGGGGGGCATGTCTTTTTGTGATCCCACCTATGAAATGAATCTTTTCTTAGGATTTCCAGCATACAGCAGTGAATGCCATCAAGCCCACCCACTGGTCTCACTTTGATAGTACCTCATGTAACAACATAAGTGAAGCTTATTCAAACAGTCTGTATAGGTAGTTCATCACTGATCTGTGTCATGTTTGCTGAAATTATGTAATACCAGTGCCTCAATTGAGTATGTCTTCTTGTGGTCACAGTACCTACTGTATGAAATGATCTTTTCTTAGGATTTTCAGCATACTGCTAGCATCAAGCCCACCCAGTCTCTCTTTGATAGTACCTTTTTTAACATAATAAGAAAAGCTTATTAAGACAGACTGAATGGGTAGTAAATTACTCATCTTTCTCAAGTTTGCTGTTATTATACAATACTAGGAAGTGCCTCAAGGGATAATGTCCCAGCTGCACATGTATTGAATAACATTATGAAATGAACTTTCAGTGTTCTGGCAGTAAGAAGCTTCAGGCCATAGTAGATGGCCTCACTTTGATAGATGTTCCTAAAATAACTTGAACTCAAGTGTCAGCTCTCAACTATTGACTCACAAATGTTTAACTTCTTTAAGATGAATGACTTCTTTTCCATTGGAGAGTCCTTGAGCTAACTTTATTTCTTTCTTCCTTCACAATGGTTTGACTTGTTAGGTATAACATGAACAATTACTGGATATTCAGTGTGATTTTGGTCAATGTATCTTGAAAAGATAGTGTACCGTTGCAGGTCATAAAGCTGCGTGTAATCAAAATCAAATATGAGAGAATCAACTGGCATGTATAGCAACAAGAAACTTTTTCTTTCTAATTTTTCAGAATTTACAAGAGGGTGGATACTGGGCTAGAGGAAAGCCGCAAAAGACGTATAAAAGAAGTTGTAAGTTCATGACATTATTTGAGATAACAGTTGCTGGATTATCTTCCACCTTTAATTGATTTGTTTTATGATTTTCATCTTCTGACTGCAAGAATAATAGCACCTCATGTACCAAAATAAGTAAAGCTTTTTCAAACAGTCTGAGTTGTCAAGTCTGCGCAGTGGTTCCACTTTGATAGTTATTTACACTCTGTTACAAAATAAGTAAAGCTTATTCAAACAATCTGTATGGGTAGTACATCACTGATCTGTGTCATGTTTCCTGTAATTATGTAATATGAGTGCCTCAAGGAGGGGGGGGGGGGGGTTGGTATGTCTTTTTGTGATCCCACCTATGAAATGAATGTTTTCTTAGGATTTCCAGCATACAGCAGTGAATGGCATCAAGCCCACCCACTGGTCTCACTTTGATAGTACCTCATGTAACAACATAAGTGAAGCTTATTCAAACAGTCTGTGTAGGTAGTTCATCACTGATCTGTGTCATGTTTGCTGAAATTATGTAATACCAGTGCCTCAATGGGGGGGGGGGAGCATTTCTTTTTGTGATCCCACCTATGAAATGAATCTTTTCTTAGGATTTCCAGCATACAGCAGTAAGTTAGATGAGGTTTATCGTCCCAGTTTCCAACCAATTGGTTCAATTTGAGATGACCACGGCCTTTTTTGGTTTCGATGAAAAGAGAAACCTATGCAGTCATGATGGCGTGTGTGTGTATGTATGTGTGTATGTGCGTGTGTGTGTATGTGTGTATGTGTGTGTGTTTGTGACACTTTGCTTGTTAACACGATATCTCAAGAAGGGAAACTCTGACAGTTTTCAAACTTGGTACATAGATGCCCCATATTGAGAGGAAGAACCCTATTGTTTTTGGTGGGGGTCAAAGGTCACCTGGGGTCACCGGGGGTCAAAACCTGAAAACCTTGTTCACACAATATCTCGAGATAGGAAGCTTGGACGAATTTCATACTTTGTATGTAGATGCGGTACGGTAAGAGGAAGAACCCTATCATTTTTGGTGGAGGTCAAAGGTCATCTGGGGTCACCGGGGGTCAAACCCTGAAAACTTTGTTAACAAGATATCTCAAGAAGGGAAGCTCTGAAAGTTCTCAAACTTGGTACATAGATGCCCCATATTGAGAGGAAGAACCCTATTGTTTTTGGTGGAGGTCAAAGGTCACCTGGGGTCACCAGGGGTCAAACCCTGAAAACATTGTTAACACAATATCTTGAGATAGGAAGCTTGGATGAATTACATACATAGTATGTAGATGAGTTATGGTAAGAGAAAGAACCCTATCATTTTTGGTGGAGGTCAAAGGTCATCTGGGGTCACCGGGGGTCAAACCCTGAAAACTTTGTTAACACGATATCTCAAGAAGGGAAGCTCTGACAGTTCTCAAACTTGGTACATAGATGCCCCATATTGAGAGGAAGAACCCTATTGTTTTTGGTGGAGGTCAAAGGTCACTTGGGGCTACCAGGGGTCAAACCCTTAAAACCTTGTTAACTCAATATCTTGAGGTAGGAAGCTTGGATGAATTTCATACTTATTATGTGATGGGTTATGGTAAGAGGAAGAACCCTATTGTTTTTGGTGGAGGTCAAAGGTCATCTGGGGTCACCGGGGGTCAAACTCTGAAAACGTTGTTAACACGATATCTCGAGGTAGGAAGCTTGGATAAATTTCATACCTTGTATTTAGATGCCTTATAGTAAGAGGAAGAACTCTATCATTTTTGGTGGGGGTCAAAGGTCATCTAGGGTCACCAGGGGGGTTAAACCCTGAGACAGAGCTGCCAACCAGCACGGATTTTCCATATTCAGTACGGAAAATCATTGTAAATATGGGAATACAGATTTTTCCTTGATAATCCGAATTTTGAATGAGTAAATAGGTCCTTTCACGAACTTTATTATACTTTAGCCAACATATCAAAGGACTGAGAATAGACTACAGTATTTCACTTGTCTGTACAGTACTGTAGTGTATTTATTTGAGCCCAGTAATCTATGCTGTTATGTTATTGGTTAAATTTTTGTCAACAAGTTGATGTTAAACCAATCAGAAGATAGTTTGCAGCAGATCCATGACATTCCATAAGCTACCATATCATTGGTTGATCAGTTGTAAACAGACCCACTTTCAACCAATCAGAAACTGTGTTAAAAGCTAGTTTCTGAGTGCAGTGACAGACTATATCACACATAGCCTGCCTGCCAAGGTCTGTTGAGCTGGCTGAGTAGCCCAATGTTAATGTTAGATTTGACTGTGACTGAATTGGAAAATTAGCAACAAGAAATGGAATTATCAAACTTACAGCAGGAATATCACAGTATGTTGTAATATGGCTCCTCTTCAGAGCAGCATGGTAGCAGAGTAGCATGAGTAACTTTAGGGGAAAATTTACCAGGCAGATCAAGTTTTAACGTAGGCCTAGGCCTAACAGTTAGGGCCTAGGCCTAGGCTAAGTGTTGTTACAGAACCAATAACAAACATTAGCCTACACACAGAATAACGTTAGACTCAGTACATAAATCTAATGCAGAGTTCCAGGTTTATGGGCTAGGCCTAGGCCTAGACAAAGTCCTAGTCCTGTGACTAAGTCCTAGCCTAACTGCCACAGTACGGGCTAGCCTAATTGTAGTACAGTATGTATGGGCTGATATTAGAGGTAGCCTAGGTTACTGTAATAGCTATGGCCTAGGCTAGGGCTAATCAAAGCAGTTATTGCCTGTCAAATGTTGGTACCCACCATCTAAGTTTGTAGTATTTACAGAGAGATTTCTGTGACCAGCTGTGCATAGGCCTAGGCAAGGTTTATACTTATAGCTAGGCCTAGGCTAATGTTACTTAGGGCCTTGCCAAGTATTTAGCATAGCCTCTAGGCTATACTGTAACATTAGGCCTTGGGAATACTTGGGATATTTTGCTTTTTGTCCTTTGGTGACCCTGATGACTATCTTGGGAGTTCATGGGAAATTTTGTTTTTTGACCTCTCGTAACCCCAGATGATGATCTTGGGAATTCTTGGGAAATTTTGACCAGTGACTGAAAGATATGAGACATCATGGCATTATTTGGAATAGAACATATATCATCGAAACCTCAATGCATTTTTGCATTCTGGTTCCAATTGTGGCTCACTGGCTTGGTTTTTTACACCATTGCTACTTGCTGAGCACCAAGCACAAAGGCAGTAGGTTCCATTTTTAAAGTCTTTGGTATGACCTGGCCAGGATTTGAAACCTAGACCTTCCGGCTGCAAGTCGGATGCTCTAACCACTTGGCCATACAGCAGTGAGAAGCATCAAGCCCACCCACTTGTCTCACTTTGATAGTACCTCATGTACCAAAATAAGTAAAGCTTTTTCAAACAGTCTGTGTTGTCAAGTCTGCACAGTGGTTCCACTTTGATAGTTATTTACACTCTGTTACAAAATAAGTGAAGCTTATTCAAACAATCTGTATGGGTAGCACATCACTGATCTGTGTCATGTTTCCTGTAATTATGTGATACCAGTGCCTCAAAGGGGGGAGGGGCATGTCTTTTTGTGATCCCACCTATGAAATGAATGTTTTCTTAGGATTTCCAGCATACAGCAGTGAATGGCATCAAGCCCACCCACTGGTCTCACTTTGATAGTACCTCATGTAACAACATAAGTGAAGCTTATTCAAACAGTCTGTATAGGTAGTTCATCACTGATCTGTGTCATGTTTGCTGAAATTATGTAATACCAGTGCCTCAATTGAGTATGTCTTCTTGTGGTCACAGTACCTACTGTATGAAATGATCTTTTCTTAGGATTTTCAGCATACTGCTGTAAGTAGCATCAAGCCCACCCAGTCTCACTTTGATAGTACCTTTTTTAACATAATAAGAAAAGCTTATTAAGACAGACTGAATGGGTAGTAAATTACTCATCTTTCTCATGTTTGCTGTTACTATACATTTACTAGGAAGTGCCTCAAGGGATAATGTCCCAGCTGCACATGTATTCAGTAACATTATGAAATGAACTTTCAGTGTTCTGGCAGTAAGAAGCTTCAGGCCATAGTAGATGGCCTCACTTTGATAGATGTTCCTAAAATAACTTGAACTCAAGTGTCTGCTCTCAACTATTGACTCACAAATGTTTAACTTCTTTAAGATGAATGACTTCTTTTCCATTGGAGAGTCCTTGAGCTAACTTTATTTCTTTCTTCCTTCACAATGGTTTGACTTGTTAGGTATAATATGAACAATTACTGAATATTCAGTGTGATTTTGGTCAGTGTATCTTGCAAAGATAGTGTACTGTTGCAGGTCATAAAGCTGCGTGTAATCAAAATCAAATATGAGAGAATCAACTGGCAGGTATAGCAACAAGAAACTTTTTCTTTCTAATTTTTCAGAATTTACAAGAGGGAATACTGGGCTAGAGGAAACCTGCAAAAGACGTATTTTTATACGTCTTGAAGTTGTAAGTTCATGACATTATTTGAGATAATAGTTGCTGGATTATCTTCCACCTTTAATTGATTTGTTTTATGATTTTCATCTTCTGACTGCAAGAATAATAGCACCTCCTGTACCAAAATAAGTAAAGCTTTTTCAAACAGTCTGTGTTGTCAAGTCTGTGCAGTGGTTCCACTTTGATAGTTATTTACACTCTGTTACAGAATAAGTAAAGCTTATTCAAACAATCTGTATGGGTATTACATCACTGATCTGTGTCATTTTTCCTTTAATTATGTGATACCAGAGCCTCAAGGGGTGGGGGGCATGTCTTTTTGTGATCCCACCTATGAAATGAATGTTTTCTTAGGATTTCCAGCACACAGCAGTGAGTAGCATCAAGCCAAGCACTGGTCTCACTTTGATAGTACCTCATGTAACAACATAAGTGAAGCTTATTCAAACAGTCTGTATAGAGCGTGGATACTGGGCTAGAGGAAAGCCACAAAATACATATTAAAGAAGAAGTAAGTTTGTGACATTATGGGAGATACCAGTTGCTGGATTATTTTCCACCTTTAATTGATTTGTTTTATGTTTTTTTACCTCATGTACCAAAATAAGTAAAGCTTTTTCAGACAGTCTGTATAGCTAGTATATCACTGATGTGTCATATCTGCTGGAATAATGTATATACTAGGGCCTATATATCCCTGTAAATCCCTTTGTGGTCCCACCTATGAAATGAATCTTTTCTTTGAATTTCCAGCATACAGCAGTGAGTAGCATCAAGCCCACTGAGTGGTTTCATTTTGATAGTACCTCATGTAACAACATAAGTAAAGCTTATTCAAACAGTCTGTATAGGTGGTACATCACTGATGTTTGCTATAATCAGTATTACTAGTGCCTCAATGGGGCATGTCCTTTTGTGGTTCTACCCATAAAATGAATGGGGCTCATTCAATAACATCTTGGAAATGAACTTTCAGTGTTCTGGCAGTAAGAAGCTTCAAGCCATAGTAGTGGTCTTACTTTGATAGATGTTCCTAAAATGACTAAATTATGTTCAAGAGTCAAACCTCATCTACAGGCTCTGAAATTTTGAAGTATTTTATTAAAATTTGTCACTTGAATTCCTCTGAGTTAACTTGATTTTGCTCTTCAATCACAGGGGCTTTGCTTTATAGCATGAGGAGCCTGAATTTAGTTCACCTCATTCAAAAATGGAAAAATTGTCAGGTTTTAACACTGCCCTTGCATGGAATTTTAATTGATTTTCTTTGGGGGATTATAACCTTGTTTTAGGCAGTCTTACAGGAATATGGGTCAAATTTAAGTGACTATCTGACCTTCAGAAAACCAGTTTTGCAAGCAGTCTGCAGTTTGTTTACTGTAATTGCACTGCTGAAGAATGAGACATTGTCCTTCAAAAACATGTATTTTAATGTCATCTTTCAAGTTATCTCTTCAAACAAGAGAGTGTTTTGGGATTATTTTTGGAGCTTTGTTGATCTTCGAAGCACTGTCCATGTAAGTTACTGGCTGTGGTCAGGGATGTAGCTAGCCAAATTTGAGTGCCGGGTAGTTGTCTGATCTTGGGAAAGCACCTTACCCCACCTCATGGCATCTACCCCATTTTTCAGCCATTAATTTTTCATTTTTCCCTCATTTTACCTTAGGCCTAGGGAGTAAATTTAGGGCTAGTTATAGGTCTTGATAGGCATAGGCAGATTTGTGGTGGGCGGGGAGACGTGTGTTTGTCTTGAGTGCCGGGCGGGAATATCAAGTGCTGGGTGTCACCGTCCAGTGCCGCCCACTGTAGCTACATCCCTGGCTGTGGTCAAGGGCTATCAGAGAAAGGGGGAATCTTCCTATGTTCCACTTGGAGGGCATATAATTCTCAAAAAACTGGATGTTGAAGTTACCTTATGGGTGAAAAAATGTTTAGGTTTGAAGGAATCGATTTTATTTTTCATCCAACCTTAAACTCTTGTTATGTAGAGTTGTCATTTTGTCCACAGTGAATGGAGTTTATTTATAGATTTGTGTCACTCTGCTAGGGGTAGTTTTGAATTTCCATCTTCACATAGATGACAACAACAGATACCTCAAGATGGGCTGCACAAAAAAGAAAGTTTGGACAAATGAAGCAACATCCAAACATGAGAGGAATTTTCATAAATGGTGACCCCACTAATGGGGTACAACCTGGCTAGAGTGATCAAGAACGAGCATTTCCCATACAGTTTCAACAAATTGCAGATGCGTATAGATGTGGTGGAAGGTTTATCTGAGTTACAAAAATTTAGAATGATTCACAGGGATCTGAAGCCAAGTGGCCTTCCGATAAGTAAGTACCTGTATCACAGTTCTTCACCTAATTCCTGACAGATCTCTGAGATATTGTATTGTGCAAAGGGAAAAACAGTCTGTTTTGTAAGCAATCATTACAGCAGAGGGAAAAAGTAGTTACAGTACTAACTGCACCTTGTTCATTCAGTTACTGGTTTCATGATGTGAAGTGAATAAGAGTGTGATACCTTCTTAGGAGGATGCAGCTAGTGCCTGTTAAACCTTTAAGAAAGAGAGAGGGGCAATAAGATATACAGTAGCATTTTTGTACAGTCTTCATGTTTGCAACTGCAAAGGGATGAACTTTTGATCATTTGAGATAACCATGCAGTTCTTCGTTTAAACTGTTCATGCGTGGAGCCTCAGGGGAGGCTTTTAGTAATATTCTCAGGGTTGTGCCTGTAACACTTTGAAAGTAACTGTTTATAGTTATAATTATGTCCATATAAACTAACTTGTTGCAGGTACTAGTTTACAATCTTGAAAAGTATTTAGTTACAGCTACTTTTGACTGAAAGTTACTAGGTAAAAGTAAGTAACTCATTACTTCAATTTGATAGGGCTGTGAACATTTAGCAAAATTACTAAAACGGTTAATCGCAAAATTTTTGACGATTGTTTAGCGATTAATCGCAAGAACCTATGATCAGCATAGGGAATTTCAACATGCTCTTGAACATGATGAATATGTAAAATGTGTTAGTAACGTCCGGGGACATAGTTTCCATGAACCTCAAACACAGATCCTCATAGAAACTCAACTTTGATGTTGTATGTTTATGTGTGTGCCATTTGTGTAATTATGCATTTGGGCTTGTCTACAGTAAAGGAAAATATTCAGTGTGTGTTTTTTGCTTTGATGATATTTTGAAAGATGTCACAATGGTTTGGTGATTTTACAGTTCACCATACTTGGAGGACTATAGAGAGATAATAAAGACAATTTTATCAATGTCCAACTTATATGAAGGATGTTTTGGGCAGAATTTAGGGCTATTTTGGCCTTTTTTACCACCTATAAGTGTTACATAGGATGTGGAATAAATTTATGATGTGAGTGGGACCTTTGCAGATGTGACTCATGCAGGTTCTTTGTCTTCATTCATAAAATAATGTAATGTACAAAATAAATGGTAAATGATAAATGAATATTTTTAGGTGCACAAACACTGCAAAATTTTATCAGCAATTTGGAGTAAAATTTTGAGATTTGTCCGTCCATCTGGATATTAAAATCTTAATAGTTGATATTTTAACTGAAAGAAAAGATTTCCAGAGCTAAGGTTATGATGTAACACTTAACCTTGATCATGTGCAGTACCACAAATAAAATAATCCAGCAGTGAATGCATCATAGTCAATTGCAGAGCACATGATGGTTATGTTGGTAACATGTCTGTCCCCTAATGGTTACGTTGGTAACTATCATATTAACAGGCCTGTAGGACACAAATTACCAGAGAATTTGATAAAACTGCATCTGTTTGCAGATGGCTATATTTGTCACTGGTTTGTGTGCTTTCCTCCATCTTTTTGCTTACAAGAAGGGCATGAGAGCCTTCAAGGCGATGTCCGTCCAGATGTTACCAACGTAACCATGTCCTTGTCGGTAGTGTAACGTAGGCACATGGGGACATTGGTTTTTGATGAATGTTTCACGTGTCATCAGTTTACACTTCAGGAAAGAGCAAAACTTGTGTCACAATGCATTCAAGTGTTTAAAGTGCTTAATTTTCTCGAACATAGTTTGGTTACGTTGGTAACGAGGACGGACATGTCCGTCCTCGTTACCATCGTAACCATTGATCTCCATACTAGTCCATGTTTAACTAATGGTAATGCAATTTCAGTGAAAACGTGTTTGTTCTTTATCATTCTATTAAATCCAGGGTTTATTTATACATATTGTCCTCCTTAAAGATTTCTGGAGCAAAGAGTTTCCATGTCTGTCTCCGTTACATACGTAACCAGTAACACTTACCACTTATAAAATTAACATTTCCGAGGTGAAATTTGTTATTGGAATGGTGAAAAATAATTATCAAATGCACGTTTCAGGTTTATAATTTAATATAAAAAATGCAAGGCAGTTATCCAATGGATGTGGTGTTATAATTCAGTAATATTTCATTCAATTGTATTTTCAAAAAAATATTTTCGCAGTACCATCGGGTACGGTTCTCATCGATACTTTGGTATCTTATGATGGGTGGTAACATATGGGTACCGGTATATACTTGTACTTACAAAAATACCGGTATACCATGAAATATTAGTCCCATTGCATGACATAATTGGCGTAATTCTGTGGCGTACATCATACAAACTTTTCAGTATGTATAGGCCTAGGCCTACTATGTGAATTTGAGAAAGGTTGAGACCAGACAAAGCTTTTGATTCCCTGACATAGAGGAATCTATGCAACGGTGATGCCATGTTAGCCGTATGTATGTGTGTGTCTGCTGTATGTATGTGTGTGTGTATGTGACGCTTAGCTTGTAAACACTATCTCAAGAAGGGTAACCTCAAAACATGAGTTTAGGGAGAGAACGTCATTAGCAAACATGATTGGTGCTTCGAAGATTGCTTTTTAAGTTTCATTGGCAAGGAATCACTAAGCCTTTTGGCTTTCTGGTTTATGTTAATTATTGCATCGTACCACAAGTGCTTATGAAATACTTGTTTGTACTGTTTTGTTATTAATACCTACGAAGGAAGGAAGAAAATAAACAAACCGAAACTGACCTCTAAAATTTAAGGGCATTAGGTTTGAGGGGTAACACTTTGAGTGGGTGTGCACTAAGTTTATTGGTACCATAGTGCATTAAAATGGATTATGAAGACTGAACTTGAGATGGCTGCTTTTGGTGCCTTTTGTATGGTACGGCACTTTTGGAGAATGGGGAGGTACCCGACACATTACCCTGTGATTGGATATGGTATAAGACTAAATACATACAGATGTATATCACAGGGAGCTAGGTAATGGAAGGTAGTCAGGGTAGTCAAAAGTAGCCGGTCACCGGCGGTAAATCGCCGCCTACAGCCTCATTTGCCGCCGCCTACTCTTCACTGGATTTAAAAAAAATTTAGTTGCAACCTTCCACTTTTTCTTTTTTTTCAAATACAATCTGCACATGAATTGATCACATACTTTACTATATCATCGGTTCTAAAATTGCCAACCCCCAAAAGGGACATCAGTTACAATCCCGTAAAAGAATTGATGATCGGAGATCGCGCACGTGTAACAGAACTTCCCGCACCGTCACTGCCGAAATGCGGGCTGCAGAATAGCACGCATATGCAACTTTGATACTTCAAAGAGTTGGCCTACACATTACACCGAGCAGCTGCCTTCAACATGCAGACTACATATGCGTATTTGTACGTACTGCAGTGCTAATGTCGCATTGAGAGATATTTAATCCCCGCGAAAGGTACATTGACTACATTCTAATGTTAAATCAGTTCATCATTCATTCTGCATGCTCACATTGTCATTACAAGAAAGATAGGCCACGCAGGCAATCCTTGATTATCACACGCACAGTATGCCGGGCTCGTTAAGAGACGAACTTTCAATTAAAATTTTAACTGTTCGTATCATTTTGAAATAGTTTGCAAAGATGATTTAAACCATTGTTACTCCTTCAGCCATAGTTAATAGCATGTGTGATCATGTACACGGATTTTTTGACTCCCCAAATGAGGATATTTCAGTCCCAAAATTAACGGTTCGATCGCACATTTGAACTACTGCTCTCTGCATATATTTAGTACACAGCATCACTCATTCCAAGAGCAAGACCGTTCGTTGGAACTATCGAAAAGAAAAAGCCCTAAGTGGTCAAGAACGGCAAAAGGATTCATATCACATGTATAAAAGACTCTCAAATAACAATCAGTAACATATTCGCATGATTTACTTCGAGAGGTTTTCCTTGCGGGGCATTTTTCCACAGAGTAGCACTGCACTTTTGCCATTGCCTAACGTGTTATATGCAGGTATAGGCCTACTTTACAAACTTTACCTATAGCTTTATTTCTGAAGTAGTGATTTTCATGAATTCATACAGGTGCACAGGAGAACAGTGCCCACTGTTTCTGATGTTTTTGTTTTTCACGTGTTAGTGTTTTACTTGTTCTCATGTATTGTTAAGCAGAGTTTACTTGTCAGAAGTTTATACAATTAAAATAAACACTTAGGAGCATTTTTACATTAGCCTCAATCATAGATGTGTACATAGTTAGGATAAATGGGGCAAATTCAACCTATTATTTTCAGCATATCAATGCCTTCAAATAGGCATTCACACTAGCACAATGTAGGTTTAGTATGGAATGTATGTTTCTGGTTTATTGAAGTGGGTGGGATATCATAGGAACGTACAGAATAAATTTTTCTCCCTATGACCCTGCCCAACCTTTCTGAATACACAAATGCCTTTTATTGGGTTTTAAACCACAGGGGTTGGGTACTAGTACCTGGACTTAGCATTGGCTGTGATATTCATGTTCAATAGAAGGGGAGGGGATCCAATAGGAATGCACAGAATCGGTAAATTTCTGTACCAAAATTCTGAGATGCAGGTACAATGCCTGAGAAAAATGCCTGGAAGTGGATTAATTTACATTCATTGGTACCTTTTGTTAAGGGGATGTATCCTGCCCTACCCATGCATCAGGTCAGGGACTACTTGTTCTTTTACTGTATCACTGTGGAGAGTTGTTCATAGAAAATCGACTAAACAAGGAATTTTAAACCCAGGGGGAGGAGTAACTAAACTGAAAGATGGAGGAGAACAGCATTTTTTTAGCTGGAAGTGTATGTCGACAACACCAGCAATAATATTTAAAATATTCCTCTAGAAACAGTCTTTTAGGGGCTTATGAAACACTAAAACCTAGGAGCTTCCGGGGGCTTTGCCCCCTGGGCCCCCACCGGAGTGTTTCCCCTGGGCCCACCAGGGGCTTTAAGACAGGCCCTGGACCCCACCCGTATGGGCTTCCCACTTTGCGCTCACCGGGCACGCTACACGTGCACAAGGTAGTGCTTCCAGGTACGCTGCCTACTTGAGCCTGTGTAGCCTGCTACTCAGAAAAACTTTGACTACCCTGGGTAGTTGACAACCTAACGTGTAGTTTAATATCATAGATGATGGTGTAAAATAGTCATAAAAAGCCCTGACAGTGGCTTAAAAAGGCATTAAAATGTAATGACAGTAGCATAATATCATAAATAAAATTTCTCAAAAGGAGCTAAAAATGAGCAACTTGTAGTACAAGGCTACTCCTTGTGCAGACACAAATTGAACCTATTTTGTTACTTAAGGTCAGTGTCCTGCTAAGCATACAACGCTATAGTGTGTATTCTGAACACTCTCTCTGCACTGTGTGGAATGTGAACTACTTTACATCTTTTGAATTTTCAGACTTTGGTGTCAGTCATAGAGCAGTCACCAAATGAGAATTTTGATACTCCCACACTATAAATATACTTTAGGGTGATTTTAAATCTGCTAGCCCTGTTAGGTGAGGAACCTTTGCATTTTCATTTCAGTAGGCCACAGGTGGCACCCTCAGAAGAGTAGTGCTGCTCTTTGGACTCTATGCCTCCTGTAGCTACACTAAAAGAAATACTGAAGAGGGTTGCAGGGATTTCTAACACTTATGTGGTGTGGGATTGTAGCTATAGAATGCATTGTGTTATGGAGGTATGGCAAACTGTACTTTACTTTACTAAGACCCAAAACCATGTAAAATTTGGTTTACTGAATTGTCAGTCTGCCAAAAATAAGATTTGTGCTGTTCATGATCTCCTAACTGACAACAATTTTGATATCTCTGTTCTAACTGAGACCTGGCTGCAGGAAGACGACTCCGTCCTCTTTCAAGAGTTAACACTCCCTGGATTTAAACTCTTTCGCACTTGTAGAGGCTCTCGGGGTGGTGGCATTGTCGTTATCTGCCCTGCAAATTTCTCTCCGAGGAGTGAATCACTGAGAAATTACAAATCATTTGAATCTCTGTGCATCCGTTTTGATGGCGTTGGCCGCTCTTTCAAGCTACTGTGTGTCTACTGACCCCCTCGGTCCCGTAAAAATGGACTCACCCTGGCAGTTTTTCAGGATGAATTCCAAAATTTTCTGAATGATCAGTGCATGAACCATGATACGCTACTTATATGCGGGGATTTCAACTTTCATATTGACAATCCCAATGACGCGGCTGCCGTTAACTTTCTTCGAACTCTCGATACCTTCAACCTTCAGCAGAATGTTCTTGGTCCCACCCATTCGAGGGGTCATACCCTGGATCTCCTTATTACTAGACGTAATCAAAGTCTCCTAAAGGGGGTTTCAACACATGACTTCAACATTAGTGACCACCTGGCTGTTCTGGCAACGCTAGATTTGTCCAAACCTAAGCCTAATGCTGAATACATTATTTCCAGGAGCTTTCGTAACTTTCAGTTGGATGTTTTTAAATCTGAATTAGCTAACTCTCTTCCTCCCTGGGATGATGACATTGATCTTGCTGCCAATAACTACAATGTTACTTTGAGTAGGCTTGTTAACGTCTTTGCCCCATCGAAGAAACGCAGAGTCACATCCAACCGTCCTGCACCATGGCTTACTGATACAATTATCTCTGAACGAAAAGTTCGACGAAAGCTCGAGCGAAAGTATCGTAAGTCTAAGCTTACCATCGACCGGGAATTATACAAATCTCAGTGTAGGAAGGTTGTTTCGCTGATCTTTCAGTCTAAAAAGCTTTACTTTCAAACCAGAATTGCTGAAAATGACAAAAATTCCAAAGCTCTCTTTGGTGTTATTAAAGAACTCTCAGGGGAATCTTTTTCATCTAATGCATACTTGCCTGATAACGTTCCTTCTGATGAGCTACCTGAAAAATTCGCTGATTATTTTACTAAGAAAGTAGTCGACATTCGAGAAAGCATCACGTCATCCACTACTACAGGCCACACTGTCATTTCGCCTAACGCATGTCATGAGGTCTTCTCCAAATTTTGCAAACTTTCGACAGATGAGGTGTGGAAGATTATCTCAGGGATGCCAACAAAACACTGTTGTCTGGACCCATTACCTACTTGGTTACTTAAAAGTTGTAAATCCGAGCTAGATACTCTTATAAGTAACATTGTTAATACTTCTTTATCCACTGGGTTTTTTCCAAGTTTGTTTAAATGTGCCATAGTCAAACCAATTATTAAAAAGAAAAGCCTAAATGTTAACGACTTAAAAAATTATAGACCGGTTTCTAACCTACCCTTTATATCAAAAGTCATTGAAAGGGCAGTTTTAAGTCAACTTTCTTCTCATATTGAACGTAATAACTGTTTAGACCCTTTTCAATCCGCTTATCGCCCTGGTTTTAGTACTGAGTCAGCCCTGCTTAAGGTAAAGAGTGATATTCTCACTGCTCTCGACAATAGGAAATGTGTTTTACTGGTATTGCTTGATCTGTCTGCAGCGTTCGACACAGTCGACCATGAGTTATTACTATACAAGTTGGACACAGAGTTTAATGTGCGTGGAACAGTGCTTGATTGGTTTAAATCATACTTAGACCAACGGTCACAGACCATTCACATATCTCAGACTAGCTCCCGTACCCATGTGCTCCGTCACGGGGTACCCCAAGGGTCAATCCTGGGCCCCGTCCTTTTTACTTTATATACCTCGGCTCTTGGTAAATTGATATGTTCCCACGATATTAACTATATGTTATACGCCGACGATACACAATTGTACATTACTTTCCATCCTACTGACCTTAAGTATGCCGTTACTAAGATGGAGGCGTGTATTCGTGATGTCAGGTTGTGGATGTGTAGAAATTTTCTTAAGCTAAATGACGACAAAACTGAAGTAATTTTTTTCAGAAGCCCTTCGGTAGTCAACCCTGATTTTGAATCGGTGTCACTGCGTGTTGGTGATAATTATGTTAACACAAAGTCTGTCGTACGTAATCTTGGTGTGTATGGGTCAGATCCAAAACCTATCAACCTAAGGGCTAAATTTTAAATTATAATATTCATCAAGTTTGATGGATTTTTCCATTAGAGTAATAATTAAGGCTTGAGTAGCCATAAAAATCAAATTTACATAATTCCCCCTTTACGAATATTGCTTAATTAACGAAAAATGGTAGTTTTACCAGCGTTATGGACGGAAAACAGCTATTTTTGGCACTGCTGCAAGAAAAGGAGCAAGTCACAGGAATCTGTTACTGGATAATTGTTGGAGGTACTGGTCTCATCAAAATAATTTTTAGAAAATTTTATTAGGGCTGCAGTAATTACGATACTAATTAAGTAAAAAGTTGCCGATTCCGTCCATAACGCCACCTGATATCGTTAATCTCCTGGCAATTTTAAGGTGCACCTCAGAGACAAAATTTTTAACTGATCTTCTAAAGGTTGCTAATGCCATAAATGACCATGTGAAAATTAACCAGATTCTTGCTCATAGATCAGCTGGGGTGTAACAAAACATTTGTGTTTAATATGGACGGAAATTGGAAAACGTTACGGACGGAAGTGAATGTTATGGACGGAAATTGATGTTATATATGGAAAACCGATTCAAAACTTTTCCAAATAACAAGTTTCTTTATCCTCATTTTAATGAATGGTATTTATGTGGGATAACCATAAGTGTGTTAAGTAATGTACTAGATGTGCAGGTGGTCATTGCCCTCAGCAGTATAATGAGATTAATGAGAAGTCGTCATCCATTCTCAGGCGCGGATCCAATGGGGGAGGGGGGCTTCCTCGGGCTCAGCCCCCCCTTTTTCGCCACATCAACAATAACAAATACGCAAAAATTAGCATAATGTTCATCTAGGAGAATATTCAAAGGGCCTTTCAGCCCCCCTCCCCCTTTCGAAATGTCTGGATCCGCGCCTGATTCTAGTGTGTTCTCAATTCATTATCATGTTCATGGACTCTATCTGTCTTAAATATTTGTTTGAACCTTCCACCTTCTGAGTTGCATTTCAACACTTACAGACTTGGTTAACACTGGTTCAAACATGCAGAACTTCTTAACCCCTCCCATTACAAGTGGACTTGTCTGTCCATGTCCTTATAATTGAAGATTCATTGGTCCATGCCAGTGTCCATAGTGATGGGTTCAACAGAAAGTACCTACAAAATTTATGGAGAATAATCATCAAGTATACAGTAAGACATTTGAGGACCATCCTTTCATCTGTTTTCTCTTTTTTAAGTGTGTATTTTGCTTGCGGATTGCTGGAGAGACATAAAAGGTAACCAAGTTCTACTAATTCAAAGTAAAGTTGATAAGAATCAGTTCATTCAAAAGTATCAGTTCATGTTATCACCCTACTTCCTCCCTCCAGGAGTGAGGTACTCACTCCTACTAAAGGTGCCAGTTCAACCCCAAAAACTCCTACCACAGATCTGGAATCAGAGGACATTACTGCTCTGTATTGTCAGATCCTCAGCTATCTACATCAACACCACCGTCCCCTGACACAAATAAAATTAAAGTGGACATGAAAAAGCCCAGTACTAGTAGCAAACCACAATCTGCTACAGTAGGTTGAAAGGATCATCCCTTGGTACATATGGAAACCCCCAGTCTCTTAAGGAAGGGTTGAACAGGGTACAGTATCTACTGCCAATTGCCAAAGAGACCTTCCAAGAAAGTAACTGTGCTGTTTTACATTTTACATAGAATAAACCCAGCAAGCAAGGCAGCATTCCTGGGAAGACCAAGAACCTCAATTAGAACTGCATGGTGGCCACCCAGTGAAGTTATTGTACTGTAGATAATTAAGTCAGGGACTTAATTATGAAACATTTTCTAGAACACCCTGACTGACCATGGAAGTACTACCGAGGAAGTACTGTACCTCCATGGACTGACATATCATACACATTAGGTAGTTCAGAAAGATCAGGTACAATATACTGTGGAAAGGATTATGCTGGCATCAAGTGGTATATAACAAAACATTACTTGCTACAATATGGAAGCTGCAGGAAGTTTTACTCCAACTTTAAAATGAAGCTCTAGCCTCTTCCATTGATGGAATTCTACAATTTTTTTCAGGCATCACGTGGAGCGCAAACCCTCAAAAAATCTTTGGGTCCCAAGGAAGTGATCCTGTGGTCAGATATAAGTACAGTACCATGCAAAAACATGCCATTCAGAGTTCCCACTTTGGATGTGAAGGCTTTAAACTCTACATTGCATGCACATGGTCAAGGAATGGTTCTAGTCTGGTGTGCAAAATTTATGTCGTAGTCAGTGGTGAACTTGACCATTTAAAGTTTCTTGTGCTGACAGCTAATAAGCTCCTCACTAGCATACTAAGAGAGCATTGCACATTGTGCTCTTTTGGTGTGATAAATGTGCTATTAAACAGTTAAAAAGTATTCACTGTTTGCTCCTACTAACAAAGTATCCTTCTGACCTGCAGTTAACAAATTTTTGTGAGTCTCATCATGGGAAGGGACCAGTAGATGGAGTGGGTGCTCATATTAAAATGAGTTTTTTATGGGGATGTTAAAGTACACGAACTTGTTATCAGTTATGCTAAAGCATGCATAATACAAAACATACAAGTGTTTTACCTTGGACAGGAATTAGCACTACAGTATCTGCATTCAGTAAAGATGACTGTAAAGCCGTCTCAGGCACTCTGCAAGTTCATTCTGTAGACCACTTAGGGCAGCCAACAGAAACCATTCTAAATTTCTACAGAAATAGCCAGTATGATGTAGAACAAGACAAACCCTAAACTGTATAACAAATGTTAAGAGACTGTGAAGAAAGAGTGTGGCTTTAATACTGAATTCAGGAAAGTTGAAGTACATTGAAAATTCTGTTGTGATTTAAGGATCTACTTGGCAATATTCATGTCTACAGGATTTCCTTATGTTGTAAAGTTGCAGTGAGGAAAGTTCACCAATGTTCTTGCTTGAGACACTGCATGTACAGTAAGGGTTTCTGCTGTCCATATGCAAGGGTGATATGTATGGTTCAATTTGTAACTTGTGAGGTTTGAGTTTTCAGATATAACTAGGTTTCTCACACTTAGTGGATATTATTACTGTAGACTTGACCAAAATTGAAGTGCAATGTTTCCTCTCATACGGTACAAGATTCGTTGTAGACTGCTAAATGCTGCTTTTATTTACATCCCTTTTTGGGGAATCAACCACAACATTGAGATAAAAAGGAGAAAAGAACTGACAACTTCTTCATCTTGTTCTGAAAGCCTCCTGTCAAGTTCACACAGCAATGGCAAAAGTTTTCAAAATCTGCGGCAGATTCTTCTAAGCATACTGTATTCCCTGCTTTCCGTCCATAACATTCCCTCCGTAACATTTTCTTTTCAGAGCCTTGCTCCTTCCCTCCTTATATTAAATTCAATTTGATGGGATAATATTACACATACTAGCAATAGTTATTAACTTATCACATAACCTTGACAATACAAGAATGTTTCCAAAATCAGGAAAAAATCTTCCGTCCGTAACATTGAACATTCCGTCCGTAACACAGGATTTTGGTTTGGGGTAGGGGGTTAATGCAATTACATTGAAGGTTATAAGTGGGGGGATCGTAAAGTTTAAGTACCAGGTCTTTGATACATAAAACCCTTTTGACTGAAAACTTAAACACTTCACAGAGTTTTGACCTATTGTGATGCATATAAGATTTGATCATTTTTCTGATTCCGTCCGTAACACACACTTCATTAGCATATTCAGCCCGATTAAGCACCTCCTCCTTCATAAGTTTTGATAATATTATAGAGGTATCTAACCTTGTATCAATCATGCATACCCCACCCAGCACTACTTCTCATACAATTTATGAAGAGTCTTTATTGTTCTGAATTCCGTCCGTAACACTAGCAGAGGTTTTGGATCTGACCCTCATATGGATTGTCATCTATCCATGGATAGCCATGTAAATTACCTTTGTAAAACTACAATGTACCACATTAGACAAGTAGGTCTTCTTCGTAAGTATCTTGATAAGTTAGCCACCGAGAAACTCATTCACGCAGTCATTTCCAGTCGCCTTGATTATGCTAACTCTCTACTGCTTGGTGTTAGTTCTAATAATTTATCTAGGCTTCAAACTATCCAGAATACGGCCGCTAGAATTGTTCTTAGGGCAAATCGTCACTCTCACATTACCCCGCTTCTGAATGAATTACACTGGTTACCTGTTAAACAGCGCGTGAACTACAAATTACTCCTTCTAGCCTTTCGAGGTTTTAAACTTGGCACCCCCGCCTATCTATCCAATGCCTTACATCCAGCAACCAGGATTAGATCCTCCCGATCGCGCTACCTCTTCCAGTTAAATGTTCCGGCTTCTCGTACAAGGACCTTTGGGGATCGAACTTTCCACCACGCCGCGCCCTGCCTATGGAATTCGCTCCCGCTGAAGCTCAGGTCTTTAGACTCCCTTGACCAGTTTAAACGGTCCCTCAAAACCTTCATTTTCTCTCAATGTTTCTAACTTCTCTGCTCTTTTTTTACGGCACCTGTAAAGCGCTTTGAGCAGTGTTTATTCTCTGGATTCTGCGCTATACAAGACTTATTATTATTATTACTTCAATTCTGTGTACAACTGTGTTCAGACCATGCAAGTGCTCAGCAACATAATGTGTGTGGGCCTGTGGGGAATGTTTGAAATGGAAAATAGTTTGTCATAAGTTTCCTTTCATGACTTGTAGAATCAGTACAGTGTGTCTATGGTGTGTGTGTGTTTGATGCCTAGATTCATTGAAAATTAATGGAATAGCCTAGTGACATACTTGACACTTAAATACTCAGTGAATAGAAGTTGTACTCATTTGAGCTATCCATATCCTTATCCTAGCTTTTTATTTAGTGGACAAAGCCTACTGTGATAGCATAGCAGTATTGTATTTTGGTTTTCAAGTTTGTAGAAAGATTTTATTGACTGACAGTTTTGCACATTCATATGGATCTTATCAAAATGACTTGTACTTAAGCCTCTGTGACCAGAAGTCAAACACTTGTTTCAGAAAATGTTGTAAATGGTTGATATTGAACAGCCATATCTGAGCATATAAGAGCTCCTATCATTAAAGGGATTGGAAGGGTCTGTGTTTGCTTATGAATGGTTCAGTTTTATGTAAAGGGCTTTTTTTGGTAATAAGTGTGCGTTGCTGTTACCATGAATGGCAAATACATGGTTCACATGTAATGTGATGAATAGTTTAACTTGGTAGTCATGGTATAACACTGGTCACATAATTACTGGAGTAATGAGAAGCTGCTGTAATTGTAGATTAGATGATTGCATGAGTGAAATAGTATTGTGCTACATTCCTTAGGTTTCAGTATTTCACTAATATTGTTTGTTATGTTCTATCATTGGTTGGATGTTTTCAAATAATCACATTAATCTCATGGCATCTAAACATGGAAGGGTTTTGTTCAATATCACCTTAAACATAGAAAGCTTTTACTAAAATGCTGGAAATTTATTTTTTTGCAGGTAGCTAGATGTCTTCTACATTTCATCCTTTCTCATGGGCATCATCCCTTTGAAGCTATTTTTCTTCATCACCCTTTGAAATTTGAAAGCCTTAGACCCTAAGAGCAGGACAACACCAGAGGACTACCTTGAAATTTTAGGTATCGACATGTTTTAGTCATTTTGTAACCTGTTTAAATGAAGTATTTTATATACACATCCAATGTAGAAAAAGATCAGTGAGAAAATAACCGCATTTGTGAACTCAGGTAGAAATGGCCATATCTGTAGTAAGAATGTGTAATACCTCTGATATCCTTTCATATTAAGTGACGGCCTCTCAGTTGTTTGTTTCATGTGCAGTCCTGCAGTATAAACTCCTTTGTTTCTACCTTTTTAGGCTTCATGCTAAATTTAAAGTCTTTCTTTAGTCTTCTCTATCCTGTCATATAACTTTTTTGTGTTCATGAATGAACATTAATAAAACTTACATTTTAGAACTTCCTGAAATTGCATGATTATTTTAATGAGGGGTCATCTTTAGTACTGTCTGAATTTATGGTGGTAGAGGAGTAACCTTGTTACTTAATGCCCCAGTCACAGTAAATCGCGTACTGCGTCTCCTTGCAACTGAGTTATAATACAAATGTTTGTTACATATCTGCATAGACTCCATCGAGTTGCATTGAGTTTGCCACTAGTTGTGTCAGTTGCGGCCGAGTTGCTAGTTGCTACCTGTGCTCAGATGTGCACAGCAGCACATGAAGCAACTGCTAGCAACTCAAAATATCTTGCAAATAGATGCAGTCAGTTTGCTGATGTACAGCAACAATGCTGCTATCTACTGTACTCAGCGCCGAACATACCCAACACGATTTGCATCTCAACTAGCAACTACACAATAGACTTGCAACAGACCCATACTGTGCGGCATCATGCAGCGTCATACCGGGCTGTACTGCGAACATACGCAGACAAGCGCTGTACCGAAAACACCCTTTTTCCGCCTAAGCACTAGCCTAATCACCGCATGCATGTGAATGTACTGCGAACTTGCGAAGCACAACGCAGCAGCTAGTGCAAACGAGCCTGCGCCTGGGTCCCTCCGATGCAGTCTCTACTGCACCTGGTTGCAACCAGCTGCAAACAAGTCTCAACACGTTTGCAGCATGATGCAGCAAGGCGACTGTACATGGACTGCAACTATTCCCACCAGCAGCGGCCATTTGTATACATCTCTGGACCCCTGTATTTGCAACTGTCGCCATCTGACTGCAAACATGCGCCGATAGTAGTAGTACATCCCAAAATGTTCACAGTAGATCGTTAAATGGTTTGCATACGCGATTTGCAAATAGTTGGATATTTTGGTTTGCAGTACAACACAGACCGACGCAGCCAGGTAGCAGTACTGTCTGCGTCACACTCCCACCCCCATTTTAGATGGCACCAGTTGCAAGCAGTTGCATAGCATTTGCAATACCACGAGTTGCAGTACAGTTGCAAGCATGTTTTTTGTAGTGTGACTGGGGCA
This sequence comes from Holothuria leucospilota, assembly GCA_029531755.1. Taxonomy (NCBI): domain Eukaryota; kingdom Metazoa; phylum Echinodermata; class Holothuroidea; order Aspidochirotida; family Holothuriidae; genus Holothuria; species Holothuria leucospilota. The sequence continues at coordinate 83,943,587 of CM055961.1, forward strand.
TTAAAAGTAGTAATCATTCCAGTTTTTTATTTGAGTATGAGGCCCAAGGGTTTTGAATAAATATTTTATTACCTCTTTCTTGTCTTCTCATAAGATTCTCATCAAGAGAGTTCTCGCAAAAAAGTTAAACGGCCCTTTTGCAGTTTTATAATATCTTGACCTTCCATACCTATTACAGGATTGAGCACATAATGACAAGATATATATTTTACAGTTCAAGGTCAACAAAACAGCCACACATCGACTATGAATATAAAACTTTATTGTGAAATGAATGATTGAAACTTTGTTTAGCTTGAAAAGCAAGTTACCTTCATCATAAAACAAGAGCAAACAAATATGCCCTGAAGTGTAGCCTTTCAACACATTGCAGTAGTATTGAAAGGATCTTCCTTTCATAATTCAGAAGCAAAAATGAATGTGTTTTCATTTCCCTGTAGTAGTGCAAACATTAAGCTACAGGAAATGTGATCATTAGCGGCTCGCCATAGGGGCACGGGGGGGGGGGCACTTGCCCCCGCAAAAGTTTGCAAAGCATGGTCTTCAATTTTCAAAAATAAAAATAATAAATAAAAAAAAACATGTAATTCGAGATGGGTTAGGCCCTCCCTTTTCCTTGAGTGAGCTTAAAATTAAAGAAGTGAATAACTTTCCAATGCAATGCGAAGGTTAAACATTAATAAAGTGCTTTCAAAACGACATTTTTTTCGGCGCGCTTCGCGCGCGTTTTCTCAGTTGCTTGTTTGCTACTATGTATACTTCAGACATCACACAAATGGACCTGCCGTTAGTGCGAGCTAAGGTAATCAATCAAAACAAATGATCACGCTGTGATATTTGTAATCTGATTAGCTTAAGCATCATAATGTCATTTACAGAGTGTAACGGTAATGTTGGAGTTAAATGCCCATAGTTTTGCAGACACTTCAGAGCTTTCGGGGTCACTAGATACACAACCCATTAGCCGTGTTGATTATCATCCACGACTAAAAGCAGTTTTGCCCGGGTGTCACCTGGCCAGATTAGCATAGATATCTGTCTACAAAAAGTTGTAATGGGCATCTAGTCTAAAAGTATTGTGTTTCCCATAGAAGGAGAGGTTTCCCTTCCCTTGTCCAAATTGACAGCGCCGTTGGCCCACGAGCGGTCCTATGACTGTCAAATGGCCTGTTATAAGCAAAAGGTTCTCCACCTCTGTGCTAAAGTATACCATTTCAATTGATTTAAAATAAACACCAAACAGTCAATCTAAGCTCAGTGTGATGAGACTTTTGACTAGTGGTCTAGCTATTTGTATATAGGATGAGACGTCGTTCTGAGTTAGGGTAATTCCCCTCCCCCTTTAAAAAAATTCTTTTCGGAACGGTACTGAGATCCAAAATACTAGTACTATCATTTCATCGTTTTCAAGTGTCTTCATGCTCGAAATTTTCGTTAGTTTCAGAGAACAATCCAGAAAACCAACATTTTATGGCTTCTTGGCAAAGCTGAAACATATTGTGACACAATGAAAGAAACAATAAAATATTTAAAGGTGGGGCTCATTTTATACAAATGGATCAAGCCGCCTTGCCCATTTCACCTGCCTCTTACTCCACCCCTATGGTAGTACGGTAGCGATCGGTTGATATGGTTGTATTTATTTTTAAAGTAGTCAGCTCATGACTAACTGCCTGAAATGGTTTTTGAAGAGCTTTTGAAAACTACATGGGGCACAGCTCTAATACATAATGATAACAATACTCTCATAGGCGTAGGAGGCGGTGGCGGGGGGGGGGGGGGAGGGGGCTGCAGCTCCCCCAACAACATATTTTTGTGAAAATTCGGGCAATGTTCTGAGAATTTTTCGGGTAGCCACTGAAAGAAAAATAATGTAATAATGTAGCTTAAAGGAAATCGATACTTTAAAAAACTTCCTTGGTAATTAAAATATAGTTCTGATTTGGATTGCGCCATCACCTATATATTCGGTATTAATTCATCAGTGTGTTTGTTAATGGTTAAACTCATACATTATGATTATCAGTGGTGTATTTGAGGAGCCATTAGGTCATGCCCCCGTCACTAACGTCGATATCTTTTAGTACCTAAAATAAAACACAAAATTTTACTTCAAAGGTAGCATATGTGGTACCAGATTGTATGCAAGGACACTTAATTCTTCAAAAATTTTCAAAGGGTAGGAGGTGATGCCTATTTTTTTTTTTAGTACCTAAAATACGTACGGTAAATTTTTTAACACAAATTTTACTTCAAAGGTAGCATATGTGGCACCAGATTGCATTTATGGACACCTAATTTTTCAAAATATTTTCAAAGGGGAGGGCGACACCCCTCCCCTTAGACCCCTCCCCCAGGCCGACGATCACACAACATAGTGCCTGCCCCATACCCATGAGAGAAATCTTGGCTACACCCCTGATTTTTATCACCATTATTGTAACGACTTCCCCCAGAATTATAACCAATATGGAATAGGTAGTAACGTGGCAAATTCTTGTATGTAACTGGCATGCGGTGTGATAACGTATGCATGCCTATATGATATGTACATTAACATTTTGAACGCGCGCGGAGCGCGCAGAAATTTTTGTTTCTATTTTTCGGGCAGGTCGTTACAGCCCCCCCCCCATCAACTTGGGACCCCTACGCCTATGCTTACTCCTATTGAGGCTATTGTACTATCAGGAGCTGACCATTAATATTGCTGGGGGGGGGTCTTACGAACCTCCCTGAATACGGACTTGAGTTTGCCCCCCCAAACAAAATTTCTTAGAGCCGCCCATGAATGTGAGGAATGAATTAGTTTATATTAGGGTAGTAAGACCCATGCCAGGTAACATCTTATCATTCTGTTGTATAGGGCCAGAGTGGGTGGTTTGAACAAGTCAAGCCTCAGTTATCTGTAGAGATGTTATTAAAATGGAAAGTTTATTAGACATCAGACAACAATTATTTGCAACTTGGGATCACTTCGGTATTCTTTTTCTCAGATCAGGTACATGAGGATCTAAGAAATGAGTGATAAGTATAAAGGTATGTAAAGTAAAAGTATGTGCCACATTGTGATTTGTTACAGTGATGAAAAGTTTTTCACATCACAACATTCAGAATAATTCATGTGAGAACTGAAATTACAAATAAGCAGCATTACAGGATAAGTGTGAAATACCAAGTGAATTCCTACGATATAGTCTTTAGTTGTGTACAGGATAGCTTTTCCTGAACCAGATGAAATGTGGATATTCTGATTAATACCAAAATACCTGTTATCATTGCAAGGATAGTTTGTCAAAGATGGGTGTTGTGCATATGCAATTAATAATGCATGAGCAGAGCATTGCAAATCTTGCCAAATAACATACCATGGCTGAAGTAAAGGGATGCAAATACAAGTGAACAAAAACTGTTGCTTATATCATAAATTCTACAATGTGTCAATCAAAGTCATAAATGAAAGTTTCTATGATTTTCATAATGTTATTTCATCAGTACATTTTGAACACTAGGCCTAAAGAAAAATCTATCAGACAAAATTAAAATTAACATTGCTTTCATTGGGGTGATTAGATTTGCTGTCCACCCAAATCCATACTCGTCATTGCGTTGTTTCATTATTACCTGTTGCTCAGTATTGTGAATGTGTCAATTCATTACTTTTCATTAACAATATCTCATTTATCCTGTATGAACAACATAGAGTAAATGTAACAAATGGAACTGAAATTATCACTGTTTGATTTGGCCATCAGTTTTCATGGAATAAACCATTTTCAAGTATAAGTAATATGTGTTTCCTTTTTGTTTTTACTAAAACTTGTGTTTCGTCATAAAATCATTGTTGGCTTCTACTGTAGCATGCAATAACCTCCTTGTCTCAGAGTAAACTCTGAAAGAAGGGATGAGGTCCTCTTCTGTTAAATGTGTCCTTTTGATATCCTTGCCTGTCTCTGTGTTTCTATGTAATTTTTCAGTGCTACAGTAGATGAAAACCCACAAGGACATATTGCAATGTTGCTACAGAATCATTATAGAAGATGTCTCCTTATAAATGCAGGATGAAGTAAAGAAGGTCTGACTTTGTATGTTATGACAGACCACAGCACACCCCCTAGATGGCTTCACTATGAACAATAAGTTAAAGAAGGTCTGACTTTGTATGTTATGACAGACCACAGCACACCCCTAGATGGCTTCACTATGAACAATAGGTTAAAGAAGGTCTGACTTTGTATGTTATACAGACCACAGCAGCCACCTGGATGGTTTCACTATGCATGATAAGTTAAAAAAGGTCTGACTTTGTATGTTACATCAGACAAAGTACAGCACACCTCATGTTGGCTTCATTATGCAGGATGAAGTAAAGAAGGCCTGACTTTGTTCCTTTTAATTAAAGGTCTGGCTTGGTATTTTCCTTGAGACCCCTAAGATAGCTTTATTATGCAGGAGAAATTAATGGGAAAATGCAGTCATTTGATGAGGGGAGGGGGTGGGGGGAAATTAAAGGGAAAATGCAGTTATCCTGAATTGAATTAGTATACAGGGTTATCGTAATTCATGGACTGACTCTTTTAAATCATGTGATAAGTTTATCACTGAAATTTTATATTTATGCAAAATAACCATGTTGTTTACCTGAAAATGCTGCCTTCATGTTCAGAAACATGAAAGACACATGCAATAGAAATAGATTTGTAACATTTAGTTGGTGTGTCAAAGTGAGTTGGAATGACTGCTTGTTCCCTTTAAGGTTTAATTTTGTACTCCAGACTAAACATTGCAAAATGGTTTATTCAGTATGAGAAAAATGTCTGGAGGTATTTTATGTCAGATCACCTAAGTAAATGCTAATCACATTTCTGAACTGTGCACAATGGACAAGGCTTCATTAGTTATTAGACGTGGAGTTAGAGTTAGATGAGGTTTTACGGCTCAGTTTCTAACCAATTGGTTTAAGTCAGGCCGGCCATGGCCTTTTTTCCAGTTGTGGCTCATTGGCTTGTTTTCCCTACTCCATTGTGTATGCTGAGCACCAAGCACAATGGCAGTAAGTTCCATTTTTTAAAGTCTTTGGTATGACCCGGCCAGGAGTCGAACCCTGGAGACCATGGAGAACTTCTACTATGTGTGTATGTTTTGGGGAAGGCATTCCAAAATCTTCACAGCAGTTTGTTCAACATTTTATTGACTATGTTCTGATATGTTGCATTTAACTACAAGGGTGGTGCCAGCAGGGGGAGGGGGAGGCATACCCCCATTGGGGAAGGCTGGTCCCCCGTCGGGGAAATTTTCCAGTTTCATCGGGGAGCCTTAATCCGTACGATAAAATAGGAAGTCCCGACGACCTTCAGTGGCCCAGAGGATCTGCTTGATTTTGCTCATAGGAAGGGCAGATTCTTCAATAAAGACCCCCAATTTTCCAATTTTCTTTACAAAAACCCAAATTTTTCAATTTTCTTCCATAAAAATCCAAATTTTTCAAATTTTCTTCAATAAAACTCCCAAATTTTCAATTTTTTGTAAAAAAAGCCCAAAATTTTTCAGCGCCTTTTGCGTGTCAAAAATTTTCCGTTTTTAGACCCTTTTGGCCTTTGTCGGGGCTTCAGGCTGCTGGCCCCCCTGTCAGGCAAATCCTGGTGCCACCCCTGTTAAACTATCTCCAGTGGGTTGACTTTGCATGGTAGACATGGCAAAGGCCTCACTTTCCAGCTAGACCAAAGTTGGCTTCACAATGCATAACTGCTTAGGAGGCTTCACTTTGCGTAATAAGGTAGAGATGGTCTCACTTCGCTTTTTGTCTCCATAGCAACCAAGCTGGAGGTCATGCTAGTTGTTCTTATGCCTTGCAAAGTTGTGGACTGGAGGTCCTATCATCACTGCAGGTGACACTTGGCATGCACTGTAGGAAATGCGTGGTTCCACTTTGTCGCCTATACATGTATGAGTGTGTGTGAGTGTGTGTGTCCAATTTTGTTTTGTTAGTATCTCCTAAACAGTGAAGCCGATTTTCTTCAAACTTGGTGGGAAGGTGCCCTAGGTAGAACCCCGGTACTATAATGACTTCCGGAAATAAAGGTCAAAGGTCAGAGGTCAAAGGTCAAATTATGTGAAAATAACTTTTCTTTACAATAACTCCAAGAGGGAACATCCCATTGACATGAAATTTCACATACATAATGAACTTATCTAGTACTACAAAAAATATGTGGCTGCCATGGCAAGGTTGTCATGGCAACCAAGGTCAAAGGTTAGGTGATGGAAGGGGAAAATACCTACTTTTTTACCTATTTTAAGCAGAAAAGTGTGTCAAAAACTCCTTGTGGGTCAGACCTACTCTTTTCAAACGTGGTGGTGATGATACCTCAGGATGGAAACTTGTGTTTCGCAGACCCTCTGAAAGTGAAGGTCAAAGGTCAGAGGTCAAAGGTCAAATTTGGTGAAAAATTCAAAAGTCACTTTTTTAGTATTTTTATCTCATCGCTCCGTGAGGATGAGATATTGTAGTCACTTGACCTATTGGGCTATATTCGGCAATGCCAGCAGAAATAACAACCGTTGCCATGGTAACAGTTAATTTTAACAAGTTACTAGTCTAAAGTCCTAACCCGTGATGGGGTACCCCAGGGTGACCAAAAGTCTATAACGGAGGGAGGGGTCAAAACGTGTCCGTGTGTGTGTGAGTGTGTGCTTGTGTGTCCAATTTGGTTTTCTTAATATCTCCAAAACGGTGGTGGGAAGGTGCCCTAGGTAGAACCCCAGTTCTATAGTGACTCCCGGAAGTAAAGGTCAAAGATCAGAGGTCAAAGGTCAAATTATGTGAAAATCACTCTTTTTATAATAACTCCAAGAAAAAACATCCCATTAACATGAAACTTCACACATATAATAAGAGTGTCTGGCACTACGAAAATATATGGTTGCCATGGCAACCAAGGTCAAAAGTCATGTAATATTAACATTTTTAGCAAAAAAGTGTTCCATGAACTCCTCCTTGTGGGCCAGACCGATTCTTTTGAAATTTGGTGGATAGGTACCCCAGAGTGTAAACTTGTGTCTCCATGACGTTCGGCAGAAAAAGTCAAAGGTCAGAGGTCAGAGGTCAAATTCAATTTTGGGGAAAATTCACGGTTTTTTAGTATTTTTAGTATAATTCCAGAAGGAAACATTCTACGTACATGAAACTTTGCACATACGATGAACGTGCCTATTACCAACAGAATATGAGGTTGCCATGGCAACCAAGGTCAAAGATCAATTTTTGTGAGAAATCACATTTTTTTTAGTTTTTTAGTATAATTCCAGAAGGAAACATTCCACATACATGACACTTCGCACATATTATGAACCTGCCTAATTCTACCATAATATATGGTTGTCATGGCGACCGGGATCAACAGTCACGTGAAATAAGGTCAAAGGTCAATTTTTGTGAAAAATCACATTTTTTAGTATTTTTAGTATAATTCCAGAAGGAAACATTCCACATACACAAAACTTCACACATATGATGAAGGTGTCTAATGCTACCAAAATATATGGTTCCCATGGCAACCAAGGTCAAAGATCAATTTTTGTGAGAAACCACATTATCTTAGTTTGTTTTAGTATAATTCCAGAAGGAAACATTCCACATACATGAAATTTCACACATATGATGAACCTGCCTAATACTACCATAATATATGGTTGCCATGGCAGCCGGGATCAACAGTCACGTGAAATAAGGTCAAAAGTCAATTTTTGTGAAAAACCACATTTTTTTAGTGTTTTAAGTATAACTCCAGAAGGAAACATTCCACATACATGAAATTTCGCACATATGATGAATATGCCTTCCGCATATCATATTGTGTGCACAGATTTTCTGTAAAGCGCACTGAATTCGTCCTTTTTGCACAACAAAAGGGCGCATGGAGATGCAAATATCAGGGCGGCAGTGCGGATTTGACATACACGCCTTTCTATTCGGTGATGTGCGTATAATAGGCACGCATTACGGAAAACGTCATTGTTAGAACAACGCAGCTTGCGTTAGCATTGTATACGCGCAGAATTTAGTTGGCCTGTCTTTTTATCTAGAATACTTCACACGTACTTCTGCGTTATCATCGACGAACGCGCTGGTAGTTGCTTTCACTTTGTTAGCGCGTGAAAAATTAAAGGCCGAAATTAAAGTGAGTAATTTGAAGATACCATAGAAACTGACATACATATGGATAGATTATGAGCTTCAATTCAAACCACTCATTGTGTGTTCATATTCAAGTGCATTTATTCAGGGACCGGGGAGCCAATTTTGAAGTGCAGTGGCTAATCATCGAAGCCGCCCAATATGTTCAATAAAATAAATGCAGTTTACTGCAGCCCAAAATACCCACGGCAGAAAAAGTGTGGGGGTAAAGCCCCTAAGCCTCCCGTCTCAGCGGTCCCTGCAGTTATGTGTAGGCCTTATGCCACAAGGAAGAGAGAAAGTTCTTCCTGTGAGTTATATGGCTTAATGCGTGTGCTAGCGATGAGATAAGCAACTCCGTGGATTGCCCTCTTGTTTCAAAAGGGACATCCCACTCAAATGAAACTACACACATGTAATAAATGTGTCTAGTGCCATACAAATATATGGTTGCCATGGCAACTAAGGTCAAAGGTCACGTGGCAGAAGGTCAAATGTACATTTTCTTATTTTGTGACTGCTACTCAACGGTTGGACCGACTCTCTTCAAACTTGGTGGGAAGGTACCCCAGTGTCAAAACTTTTGTCTCCCACCCTCGAAAGTGAAGGTCAAAGGACAGAGGTCAAAGGTCAAATTTTGTGAAAAATCACAATTTTTAGTATTTTTAATATAATTTCAAAAGAAAACATCCCACTTACTTGAAAATTCACACACATACTAAACGTATGTACTACTAACAAAGTATATGGTTGCCATGGCAACCAAGGTCTAAGGTCACGTGACAGAAGGTCAAATTTACATCTTATTTTGAAAACTACTACCAAACGGCTGGACCGATTCTCTTCAAACTTGGTGGAAATGTACCCAAGGGTGGGAAAATATGTCTCACCCAGCCCGGAAACAGAGGTCAAGAGTCAGAGGTAAATAATAGCTTTGTGGGTCTGCTCTTGGTATACAAACAGAATACATTTCTCTGTGTATCAATCTTAAATATACTTGACGCATTGCTTCTTTGCAGTACGAGTGTAAGATACCAACGCGACCTTTACGAGTTGTCCAGTATTTTTAGTGTAAGGCGTGTGGCTGCATACTAAAGAGAGCCTCGGTACGCAATGGCTTCTGATAACACTGATTATAGCAACATACATGAACAGTAGGCTACATAGTACAGGCCTGCCTGTACGGTACTGCCTGTCCATTCCAATGATGCACATGCTATCGCGCGCTAGTATTCACATGATCTTATGTGCACAGATTTTCAGTATACAGGGATTTCATGTGACGCCACACGAGTGGGCGTTTCAGGCACTGAAGGGAAAACAAACGCACGATAAAGAACCTGCAGCACACGCTCAAGACATAACCATTGATAATACTCGACACAATGAACGCGTGCCCTTCAAACCAAAGAGACTCGTCACATGACGTTCTAACGCACTGAAAGCGTTTTTTTTTTGCGCAACAAAAGGACGCATATTGGGAATAGTTAACACGCGCGCAGAAGCCTCCAACATTGTCCCACTGATCCATATATGTAGGTTCTACAAATCAAAGATATTATAGGTCTTAGCATAGATACCAAATTACTATACCTAAACTGTTACGAAAAATGATCGATTCTTCATGGAAACGCAAATATCGGGGCAGAAGAGTAAATTTGGTATGCGCGCCATTCTAATCGGAATCTGACTACGATACCTAGACTGCGTCACAGAAAATTCCATCGTTTATAAAGGTTAGCGTGCACTTTTTCAACGCGTTCCGTACACGAGCAGTATACATTTATATTTTTATCCACCGAAATACTGGACGTAATCTTCTGCGAACATGGAGAGCCAACCTGCTAGTTGCTTTCCCGCTGTGAGCGGGTGAGAAATCAAACGTGCATAAACGTGCGTAACTTGAAGATGCCATAGAAATTACTGGCCAATGATAAGTCTATAAACTTAAAACCAGTCATTGTGCGTTCATATTCAAGGGCACTTATGTGTAATGCTACTAGAAAGAGATACTGTAAACAGCAGTATTCATATAAACGCCAGCAATTAATAGGCTACTTTTGTAGAACATTCATGCCTGTTTGTTTTTCAAATGACTGAACTGTCATCAGCATTTCCGCCCCGATATTGTAGCCTCCATGAACAGTCACCACCATGGCCGTACGGTACGGACCAGGGGTGCGGGGGGCAGCGGTCCCCCAAATGTCAGAAACCTGAACAGATCGGGCAAATATTTTGTCTCAGTCGGGTGGAAAGTTGGACAGTTAAATTAGGTCTGGAGTCGGGCAAAAATCACATCCCTCCCTGAGAAAAACAGTCCCCGACGACCATGGTCACACGCCATTTTCAGTAAGAAATCTATGCTTATATCCATAAGTTTGTAGGCCAATGGAGTTTTAGATTAGTATTCTTCGGGTTGGATTGACTTGTGCTGTAAACACAAAGGTAACGATATGTGCTTTCGTTTTTGTCATATATTGGTGTCATTTGCGCAACATACTGTGATGTAGCCATTTCATTAATTTGCTAAGGCAATTTCATGTACTCGACCCAGTGCAAATATGTAATGATATGCACTTGCGCTAACACGTAATATCACCAATTATATAACACCTTATTAATTTCTCTGTATCTGGTTGGAAGATTGGTGGTCACATGCCATGCGTGATTCGGCACTATCATCAAGATTGTGGTGCTCGATCGTTGGTAAGTACATACTAACCCACGGTCGATGGTTAGTATATATTATGTAACACCTTATTAATTTCTCTCCATCTTATTGGAAGACTGGTGGTCACATGCCATGCGTGATTCGGCACTATCATCAAGATAGCGGTGTTCAACCGTTGGTTAGTATACAAATAATGAATGTTTATGAGTGCGATAGTATGAATAATTTCATGAGTTGAAAGATTGAACGTTCTATTCAACGAGGCGAAGCCGAGTTTAATAGAACTTTAAAGCTTTCAGCGAATGACATTATTCATACTATCGCACGAATGAAAAACATTCATTATTTGTTTTATATGACACCTTATAATTTTGCTAGTAGTTGGTCAAATTTGTCTTTTGGCGGTCACTATGGATTCGTGTTTGTCCTTGTAGTAGCTCCATGGTTTGTCGTTTTCTACCCTAGGCAAAGTTTGGCTATACATGTTTCACCTAGCTATAGCAATAGCTCTCAAGTATTTTAAGCCAAAGGGCCACTAGTTCTGATTTTCCACTGTACAGTATGTACCATACTTAGCCAGGACTTCAATAAAAAGCTTGTTAGAATTTTAAAATTTTGGGACTCTTCAAATCTTCTGTGAACCACTTTTGTGCATGCACACTGCACCGACTCAACTGGCACTTGACGAAATATTTCACGCCCCGGGGCATTTATCAGAGTAAATACGGTAGGACCTACAGGAAAAATGTACCAACAAGATACAGTATAAAGAAGAAATAGTTACCTTTTCAGAGTCTTTATTTATGTCTACATCCTGTTAAGATACGGTATGTTATACAACAACATGCGTGACTATTGAAGTAGGCCTAGGCCTATTTTGGTCTGATATGACTCTTTTCATAGGCACGGGAAGCTGCCCATAGTTTTTGATGGATGGGAGTTGCTGAGCATATTTTCCCACTATCTTGAGAGAGGGGGGAAGGTAATTGTCAAAGGAAGAGAGCAATCTTCTGCAGACCATTTTTGTACATGTTGCATGTGGGCCTCAATTTCCAGAAATGGCACATGGGCCACCACCTGAATTTGCTTGCCTTATTTAAGCTTAAGGTGCAAGTCCCACTGCAGTAGCATGCTTTAGTCTGTTCATAAGCTCAACCCTCCCTGTTTTAACTAGACACAAGCCTATGATCATTATGTATGGTTTATGCAATTTATGTCTATACCATAGAAATTAAAGTAAGGGAGAATGACGTCTGTCGATCTTAACTGAAACCATTGATTGGCTAGGTTGTACGGCAACAGAGCATCCGCGCGTAATACAAATATCACGTCATTACTTTTGCCCCAAGTATTGGCAAAGAAACTACAAGTTTTCAAGTTAGGAGTATAAAACAAAATGCTTAAGACACCATGACTTATTCCTGTTGTGAAAATTACTCCTAATCTTTCGAAAAACGGATAAAATAAGCTATAACTTCTGCAGCAGAATGCACACTGTACGTACGGAGACACACAAATCAACCGGTCTTTTGTCGTACAACGGAAGCGCCCTTACAATTTTGGTGGCTTCACCGGTTAAACATGCAGGGATGCACTGTGTCAGCGTTCTCCCTTACTTTTATTTCTATGGTCTATACATAACCTAGGCCTTGTAGTACAAGTACAGCTACTACGTACAGTACAGCACAAGTAAAAGGGAAATTTTAACAGTGTTAGCGAATCCACGTTACATATGCACAAGCACTGAGTTGAACATAGCCTACGTACGTAGTTCCTGCTTGATCGCTGGTAAATGTCAAGTCAAAGACCATACAGTATAAGGTGTAAACGATAATGCGTTATATTCACTATATAGTAAAGGCACCGAAATTGGCGCGGCCCCGTGATTGGCGCACCATCAAAATCACTAGCTATCACTGTAGCAACGTTACTGTAGAGAGCCTAACGATTTTGAACCTATCATGTATTTTGTTTTTCACAATAATGAATCCATTCCAGGTACGTGCATACCTAAATATGATTATTTTTCAAGCATTTTATAACTGCATCCTACCGTTGTGTGTATTTTTAATATCTAGAAATAATACTCCCTAAAAACAACGAAAATTACCTCGCCCTGGTGTGCTGCTCCGAAGTACTGCTTCATCTGACGTACTTACGCCTGTACTGTGTGTTGAGTGCATAACCTAGGTTATAAGGTTATTTTACTTTGTAACTTGACCAAACTGCTCGTCTTTCTTAGGCAGGTTAGGTCAGCGTTTTAAACTAGTTTTGCATGATACTGTATATGAGGCAACTAAGCGCCTTCACTGCGAAGCGGACTGTGTTGCTCAGCACCTCTACTAAATGCTTCTCTAACATTGGAGATACACCACTGATCGCTGTACAAGGACTAAGCAATACACCTTGCTACGTAGGCACCTGTACGTAACTGTACAAAGTCAATTCAAATGGTTGCACCCTACACATATGGTAAATGCGTCAATTTCGGTGCCGTTAAGAGACTGACATCGAAAATTTCGAGTCAAATAAGCTTTTACTATTTTTGGATCGGAGTAGGAGAATTGTGGGTAGCAATGCATCTGTAAGTAACGGCACATTTGTAAAAGGCAAACAGGAGAGTGTTCGGATTTATTTTATTCCAAATATCGGCTTTGAAACTGCTTAGGTGCGTGAGTTTTAGGCTCACCATGCTATACAGTATACATCTGTACTATCCGAGCGTACAAAAGCTGCAATTTAGATTATTTACATAATTTGCATACCTATAACGTAACTCCTTGATTTCAACAATGGAACAGCCATTGTGTTGCCTGTAGTACTGAATGCGTGTATGAAGCTTGCCCATTTTATGACACTTAGAGAACACTCAAATATATCCACACCTTTTGGAAAATGTTGGCCTTAGGTTATTTCCTAAAGATGATTTTCTTCCAAGGGAAGTTTACATGACATAAATGATGTTATGAATTCGCATTGCCAACTGACTTAAATGCTACAATGTAACTTTGGAAGGTACGTCTGAATAAATTCCAAAACAAAGCTTCTTACTTGTAAGCCAATAAGGCCATGTGAAATGGAATCGCTAACACCAACTGACATCATATGTTCATATATAGCCTATAATATATATATATATATATATATAGAGATATATATATATATATATATATATATATATATATATATATATATATTATATATATATATATATATATATATATATATATATATATATATATACTTTTACATAGAAAAAAAAAATTTTCCCTCTGTCTATAGTATCGTTGCCAACTGACTTAAATGCTACAATGTAACTTTGGAAGGTACGTCTGAATAAATTCCAAAATAAAGCTTCTTACTTGTAAGCCAATAAGGCCATGTGAAATGGAATCGCTAACACCAACTTACATCATATGTTGAAGTATAGCCTATAATATATATATATATATATATATATATATATATATATATATATATATATATATATATTATATATATATATATATATATATATATATATATATATACTTTTACATAGAAAAAAAAATTTTCCCTCTGTCTATAGTATCGTTGTAACAGGGTGTCACATCGTTTAAGAAACTCTTTATATTAATAATACAAATATTTTACAGATTTAGTTCTTAATACCTCTTCTAGTGATGACAAATATCAAATAAAAGATAACAATTAAAAAAAATTTTACCCATGCAATTGTACGACTACCATGTAGTAATGTCTTATAAGCTTAGGAGGGGTAAGTTGCGTCATATATTGAAAAGAAAAATCAAAACATGGAAGCTAACAATTTTATTCCTTGTACAAATTACGCAAAAAACAACAAGTTACATAGGCTCTCTCATTTCACTTTTCTTACAACTATTATATGGTGTATGAACTAAGATAATCCAAATCATTCACAACATATGACCTAATCAGTGTTGGAACGACCCACCGTCAAAATATAGGGATTCCAGTCACGTGACTTAAACCAACTAGACGCAATTTTGAAGGGCAAGATCGCGCGTCTTTTTTGTTTTGAAGGGCAAGATCGCGCGTCTCTTTGGTCTTGACGGGCACGCGTCCATTGTGTCACAGTAGTATCTATGGTTATGCCGTGCGCGTGAGCTGTAAAGTTCACTTACTGCATGTGTGTTTTGCCCTTCAGTGCCTGGGAATCCATTGCGCGTGACGGACGTCACATGAAATCCCTCTATAGATCGCGCGTCTCTATGGTTTTTGAAGGGCACGATCGCGTGTCTCTGGAGGTTTTGAAGGGCAGGCGTCCATTGTGTCACATTAGTATCTATAGTTTTGCTGTGCGTGTGTGCTGTAAATACGCTTACTGCGTGTTAATACCACACTGCAATCAGAACCGGAAGCTGGCGGGTACCGTAAAGATGCCGGAATGAACAAACACCCCCAGCTCAAGATTAGCCTTCTCTTTTTCCAGTTTCCCCTTAGTGTTCACACTAACGTCAGTCATAGAACTGAGAACATGAATTAATTATCCTCGTAGAGTTTTTCTTAGGCTATGTCGATCCCACCAATCCATTACAATAAATTACACAGTGCTACACCAGACTCGAAAGAAGCAAAACGATGAATTGGGATGAGATCAGCAACTCCTTGATTGCCCTCTTGTTTTTCCTTTAATTCTTCATTATTAGAACTTAACATACATCTAGGTTTACCAATACTTCAAACTGCTCTTTTTGTCGATATACGAAGGAAAAACAATATCAGGATGTATGTTTGTAATGACAACTACTTCATTGAATCAGTTTAAGTTAAGTTCATCCCAAGTAAATATAGTTACAATCCTAAAGAACAACCATTCATAACTGTTTTACACAACACAGTGTAACAATGGTGTAAAAAAATTCTTGGGTTAAGAGATCCCGTAACCACTTCAATATCTACTTATCGACAGACTTTCTGTACTTCAAAAAACCACGTGACCGATGCGACTTTCGTAGTTCACAACTCTGCACATAGATTCTTTTCCCAATAGGCATCACCAAGGATTGTGGGATAGAATTTTAGTGTGCATCACTTTTTGCCACGGCAAAATGCCATTGACAACAACATCGCCTACCAGAACTCTATCCCACAATCCATTGCAATTGCTATTTGGAAAAGGGTCTATGAGTTGAGAAACCAAAGACACTAAAGCGTAATTGGACTTCACTGGAGAAATTAAAGAGTAAAGGAAATATCTGGAGCTTCAGGAGCTGTGACAAGTGAACAACTGCTAACCAGACAGGGTTATCTGACGGATATTTTACACGTGATTAAGCAGAAGTGTGAAGACAAGCAAAAGTTGCCATCACAAACCCCTTCGGCAGAAACACCTTATGAGATCGCTCTAAAATCTTTTAACGATCTTTGTAGATCGATAGAACTTGCGGCTTATATAGACGAATTGGGAAAATGCTTTCACGTAATGCATCATGGGATGAGTCAAAGGTAAAGTGAATTACTTACCTTGTCAGTTGGCAGGGTACAACTGACCTTGTGAGCCCACCGGAAGTACTGAATTACCCAACTGGCTTATTAGACTGGTCTTTAGGCTCCTCTTGTGGCAGGATTGAGCAGGACAGATCTTGGTAGTTTGTTTGCCACATCAAATTCTTCTTCTACATGTTAATAATTCTAGTCGCAATTACACTCTAGTCCTTTACTTCAATCCAGCCTTACCAAATGCCCATTTTATCATTCGAAAACACATTCACATCCTTCAGAGTTCCCCTAGCATTACAAATCTTTTCCCAGAAATTTTTCATCTTCACTGCCTATAGAAAATGTAAGTTCCTTATGTCCCATCACAAAGTGATAACAAGATTAGAACAAATTTAATGGGATTATTAAAAAGTCTGGATACCTAATTGGGGATCTGCAATT
The DNA here is from genome assembly GCA_029531755.1 of Holothuria leucospilota. NCBI lineage: Eukaryota > Metazoa > Echinodermata > Holothuroidea > Aspidochirotida > Holothuriidae > Holothuria > Holothuria leucospilota. The sequence continues at coordinate 83,960,335 of CM055961.1, forward strand.
GCCTAGGCTGAATTCTTTTTATCAATCATGCCATTGCCTCCAACGTAAGTTAAATTCTGTACTGGACGACCCAAGTCACCCACTATATGATGATCTCTCTGGGAGTGTTATTGGTCTCAGTGGAAGGATGAGACTCCCAGCTGCCCTCACAAACCGTTACAAACATACCTTTGTTTCAATGACAATCTCGTATTATAATAGTAACTATAGTCTGGTTTTTATCACTACTCTTACTTGTTTTTATTTTGTATTTTATAATGCCTATGTTATTTTGCTGTCCTATTCTTTTCCTTTTATCATTTTGTGTTTTCTGTATTCTCCTTTTTTGCTCATATTCTTCTTATTGTTTAATTGCGAGCTGTATTTGCCCATTTCTGGTGCTTAATAAAGTTTACTTGAACCTTGAACCTTAAGGAATTACTCATGAAGCCAAAGCCACTCAATCGTCACAATACTGGGACACAGTAGCTTCAGTAGGATATTCCAAATATGACTGTAAGAAGAGTGACCTTTGCAATAATTTTTATTGCAGGGCTCCTATTTTTTCTTGTTGTGCCACTAAAAGGATTTACTCTATTGCGACTTATGATTCTTGCACTAGTGCAAGTGTAATTTATGCATCCACTTGTTCAAAGTGCAATTTGCAGTATGTCGGGGCTACCTCGACAGAATTCAAAGTTAGATTTAGAAATCATAAATCCGACCTCCTGAACAATCGTGGCAGATGCGAATTAGCAGTTAACTACAATTAAATATGAAAAACTACACAAAACTTTCCAAAACTTTTCCCTCAGGTTTCCACAAGAAGGCAGTCATAAAGAACCCACAATTAGCGCACCCGGTCTTTAAGCCTCTGCAGTAGTCATCAACTTGGTATGTTGTGTTTACATGCATGGGTTTTCAAGTGAACTTGTGTTTACCTCAAAAAAGATTAGGGTAGCAGGTTGCTGGCCAAAAGCAAACTTTTGGACGAAAGAAAAACATCAACATTGCACATTTGGCCAAATTAATCAAATCCAACTTCGAGCGTGGTACAAGCCACAGTGACAGCGAACTTGACGTAGAGCTTCAAAGTATCAACACAAACTGATCTGGCTTACTTGTGCTCCCCAAAGATGACAAAAAAACATTTACGCTTTTAATCAGACAGTGTAAAAACACGCGTAGTGCAAAATGCGTAGTAGCAGAGTTAACTGAAGAAGGTGAACTAAGAAAGATGCAAAGTTTGAAACCATTTTTAAATTAATGTTAATGGTCTTACTTTCCAGTCTATGTATCATGCAAATAACAGTCTTGAATTCACCAGACAAAAGTTTTCGTAACTGGTTCCCAACTTCAAACAAATATAATTAGATATGTTTGGGGGTGTCCTATTGTTGCAAATATGAATTCTGCTACTATTTCTCCTGAAAAGGGTTTAAAACCCGTCCAAAAACACATTAATAAGTGTATGTCAAAATATTTGAAATTGATCTCAAATTGTGTGATATGAAATTCTTCTTATACCCTACCTATTTGAGGTAGCACACATTAAGTTACTGATTTGGTAGGGAGCGTTCTGTGTAGATGCACCAATATCGGGGCTGTACAATATATATATATATATATATATATATATATATATATATATATATATATATATATATATATGCCTTGTTTTTCCCTTGGGGGGAAAATATGCTGACAAATCCCACCACAGGGGGAAACCGTGAATAGAGAGAAAAAATCTTTCGTCTTGGCGTTTTCACACACTTTTAAATAGGGAATACGTAAGCGTATGGTAAAGTCCTATTAACGAAACAATTTATTCGTATATACTTCACTGTACACCAAATACGTACACGTATCTGTTAACACGCACGGCTTTGGGACCACTGAAATAACGTTTACGAATATCACAAAGATTTAAAGGGAAATATATGCTTTTGCATTTTTCACGATATCTTGGTGGCGGTAAGCCGGTTTCGTCCTATGGTAGGAAGAAGCGTTATATCAGTGAGCTGTTATTTGGAAAGAGATTTAATGGAAAGTTTAATTTTATGCTAATACACTAAGACCCATTAAATTCCGGGGAGATTATTAATGATAAGCTACTTATTCCGTTGATGGGGAATTCTTTCTTTTATTCGTAGGCTTCAATTTGATATCGATATGTTAGCAACATCATTCAGGTCAAAAAACAGCTCCCTGGTTATATATATGTTTATATGTTTATATATATATACATATATATATATATATATATTATACATGCATACATACATACATATATATATATATATAGGTCGAGTTTGGTAGAAATAAATATATATATATATATATTATATGTATCGGCTTGGAAATGACTTGAAAAAATCCAAGATGTTACAGATGATTTTATCACCGTTTATTTTACCATTTCAAAGAACAAAGTAATTGCCCACAAATTGAGAAATTATAGGACGGTAATGAAGAACAAAATAACTCTAAGGGGGAAACAGGCAGATGGAAGGATATGTAGCAAGTGTTGAACCCTAAATTTAATCAAGTATAATAGTTTAACTGAGCAAAGAAGATTATGTGACAATGAATGAAAATATGACACTACTGGCGAGCAGTAATTAATGACATTAAGATATTTCAAAGTATTAGAAATCATTTAAACTTTACCTCTAAGCGATCTACATACAAATTTCGTTAAGTTTAGGAAAACGCAGTCATCCCAATTTGAGTAAGTTCTCCCCGTTACTCTAATTCATAAATGACTCATTTTAATCTTGTGGTGATAATCTTTGTTGCCAAGTTGTTTGATTTACACAGAATAAGTTCTTGATTTACCTCGATGTGCGATTTTTATTTTCCAAATGAAATAAGACGATATTTTCAACAATTAGCTGATGCCTCAAAGTGAAATTGTGATAAATGCTAATCCTTTTAACTTAGAGAAGACTTACGTAATAGATATCGAAACTACAACCTAGAGAGGAAAGAATTTTACTTTTTTTACTTTCTTAGAAGCCAGGTAAAACTTTCTTCCAAGTGGCACAAATCACGCATCCGACGGTTTTTCCTGGTAGATCCTCTTTAGACCGGAACTCCTTATGCCGCTTCGGCCTGATGGGGAGGTCGGTTCTTTAGGGACTTAACATATTTTTTGTCCTCAAAGCCGGCTATTGTTGTGATAGAAGAAGGGAGAATATTGCTTAGCAATATCTTAACGGTACTAATTTTTGGGTCCAGATTATATTATATTACATACAGTAAACGCTGAAAGAAAGAGCCTAAAAATGTAAAACTGTGAGGGGGAGGGGTGACTGGATATGTGGGTCAGGCAATTTAGTGTCAATGAACAAACGAACAAACCTGGCTTTCTCCAGGATGAATTTAAAAAAAAAGTTCCAAGAAGGACTTAAATCCCAAAACCTTGTACTAAAAATCGAGAAACTATAGATTTCGCAAAAAGGGTACGAGAAATAAAAAAACAAGAAACAATTAAAGTTCTAATTTTATTGGATTGATTTGTCCATGAGATGGAAAGAACTTTCAATCAACTATCGGAAGCATTTGTCACAGTCCACGGACAGTTTTCGGTTGTGAAAAGGAAATTGGATACTATTACTATCTTGCTATGCCTAGAATACCGTACGTGGTTCCTGGTTCCACCTCGGCCTGTTTAGGAGATCGTTTACAGACGGAGAGATCTTTTACAGATAGACATAGCAATTTTAGTGACAGAAAAGTCAGAACAGTTCAATTGTAATACCTCAACAGTCTTTGCTTTCTGGGTCATTGTGCACTGTCACTTATCGATGTAACGAGTTACTACGAAGAAAACTTTATGGTTGGGATTGCTCGATTGCCGTGGTATATCGAAATTTAGGATTAAATAGGGACTGGATTTGTGCCTCATTTAACATACATATTAACCAGGAATTTCCAGAATCGAAGTAAAAACAGAATTTTTAGAGGAATTGAAGGCTCCAGACTTAACTTATAAGTGGGTAACTAAGCATTCTCAAACGTGTTCCAGGAATGAGAATAACAGATACAACTAAGGATTCAATTTACTGGTTGATTTTTCCATCTGATAGAAAGAAGTTCCCATCGCCTAAAGGAGGTAACAGCCACAGTTTACAGACAGTTCTGGTGGTGGTGAAGAGCAAGTTGGATACCATTACTGTTTTGCTATTTGTAAAATGTCTTACGCTAGCGCTTTTGCTGCTGTGTTTCAACTTTAACCTATTTACGCGATCGTTTACTAACGAAAAAAGCTGTTTTAGGTAAAAGATAAGGAAGGTAGTCATACTATGAGATCTGAAGATTGTTTCGTGTTTGTTCCAGACTGCAGTCATATTTTGATGTAAAAAGAGCCTACGAATAAATGTTAATGACTGGAATGTTAAATTATCATTGGGTATAAACGTTGGGGTGGGGGTCGAGTTAGAATATGTGTCTCATGCAAGTCCTCATATCTTTTTCTTCAAGAAGTCGAAGAAACCTGTATTTTTTAAATGAAATTAAAACAAAAAGATCCAAGCGAGATATACATATTCAGACCTTTTACTTAAAGACTAAAAAGAAATGTGAAAAGGACACAAGATTTAAATAAAAAACACAATTATTGTGATATCTTTATTTGGTTAATTTATCCACGTGATGAAAAAGGTCTCCCTATTAATCGAAGCAAGGACTAAAGTCATAGTATGCATGCACTTGACGTTCATAAAATGCTAATTGGATATTCTAATGTTTTATGAATCTTAGGCTGATTTATGAATCTGAAGTGTATTTCCTCCATAGTCCAGGTCTACACTCACTAACTTTGTAGAAGAGCCTACGAAGAAGCTCTCTGGTCGGGAGCACTGGACTGCAAATAGATATGGAAATTGTTCAGTGGGAACTGAATATGAAAGACCAAGTGTTCTAGACGGGGTAAAAAATAATGGAAACAGGGGTGAGGAAAGATGACAAGAAACCCGTAGGCTTAGTGGTTCCCTGCCGAAAGGAAATGCTTTGTCGGACTAAGGCTTACTACTCAAGCTTATCCTGCTTGAGATATCATGTTTAACTAGGTTTTCACAATTTGAATTCTGGTGACTGAACATGTCCACCAAAAACAATAGGACCTTCTTAACAACATGGGTCGTCCACCTGCTACACATTTTATACCTCAAAGTTACAAACCAGGTTTTCACAGTTTGACCTCTTTTACCTCAAATGATCTTTGGCCGTCACCAAACAAAAAATAAAAATAAAATAAAATAAATGAATAAATTATAGCACGCAATATTCAAAGATTAACTGAAGAGTCACAGTCGGCAGATAGTTGTCGTTAATGAAAAGAAAATTTGACTTAATAACTGTTCGGCTATTTGCAACTAAATTACGTGCTCGTAGTTCCGATCCCACGTTGGACTGTTAAAGGACTTGTTTACCGACAAATATAACTACTTTTGTGATGGAAAAGGGAGATGAGTTACAATTAAAATGTTTAAATGGTCTTAATTTTCAGTCCATCTTACACCATCGATGTACAAACCAACTATGAAGAAAGCTTTTCCGGCACCTGGGATTGCTCGATTGCTGAGGATTATGGAAAAATAAGATTGGGACTGAATTTGAGGCTTAGGCAATAAAAATAGTAATCTGTTTAGAAGCAAGGAACAAAACCTGGATTTTTCCCAAATCGAAGTAAAAACGGAAGTTCCAAAGGGAATAGCCCCAGACTTTACTTATAATTAAGTAGGTAATTAACATTCGCAAGTGTGCCCCAGGAATGAGAATCACAGATGCAACAAAGGTTATAACTTAGTTTGCCGGTTGATTTTGTTCCATCCAACGGAAAAAGAACTTCCTATCGACTAACGGAGGAGACACCCGCAATATAAAGGCAGTTTTCGGTCGTGAAAAGCAAGTTTGACTTCTTAACCGCCTTGCATTTTCTATAGGAATGACCGTGCTTGTCGTTTTGATTGAATAGCCTGTTCAAGAGATCGTTTACCAACGAACATAGCTGTTTGGGTGAAAGAGAGGAAAAATAGTTCCATCGTCAGATCTGAAGAGTGTTCCCTTTTTGTAGCAGCCTACACTCATAAATCGATGTAACAAGAGCCTTCAAAGAAATTTTAACGACCCTATGTGATGGACTGTCATGGGATATGGACAATGAGGTGGGGTGAGGTGGTCATTTAAAGTTGGTAACTTCTTAATTTTTGTCTATAAATTAAAGAGGAAACCTGTATTTTTCCAGAATTAAATTAAAACAAAATGTTCCAAGCAGAATTTGAAGGTTCAGAACTTCTACTAAACTGTTACAACAGATTCGGAAAAGGACACGGGTAATGAAAAAACCATACAGGCTCAACTAACGTTATAACTTTATTGTTTTGATTTCTACAGGTTCTAAAAATAACTTCCTCTCCATGGCAGGAGGAAGAGTCATAATATGCAGGCAGTTGTGGTTCATGAATCAAAGTAAATTTAAACAATTATTTTGAAATTCTTTGTTTGATTTATCAATCTGAAGTGTAGTTTCTGTTTTTCAAGTCCACCGTCATTAACTTTGTACAATAGCATACGGATTAATTTTTCCGATCGGGGTTACTGGATGGTAACAGGTAAAGAAAATTGGGTCATGGGGGACTGAATACGAAAAGCCACGAATTCGTGAGAAAGACAATGTCTTAATTCTGTGTCGTTAAAGAAAAAAGCCATAGCTGCTTTTTAGACATAATAAAAAAGGAGAAGTTTTTAGAAGGGTTAAAGATCCAGGCCTTTAACTCAAAATTAGGTAAATCAAATATTGAAAGCGGTAGTGTGGGATGAGGAAAATTTATGTTTTAGGTGAAAGACTAGGACAAAAGTTCTCATATAAGATCTGAAGAGTGAACTTCCTTTTGTTTCAGCCTAAACTCATAAATCAATGTTTTAAGACGGATCGAAAGAATCTTAACGATTTCAACTGCTGGACTGTCATAAAATATGGAAAACTGGGTAGGGACAGGGTGAGGATTACAACCAATCATTTGACTTAAGCAACCTCTCAACTTTTTCTATTTAAAAACAGGGAAGTTGGATGTTTTCAAAGCAAATTAAACAAGAAGTTCCAAGCTGGATTCAAAGTAACAGAACTTCTACAAAAGCTTAATCAAATAAAAAATAGGAAACTGTCACGAAAAAAAAAAAGAAAAGAAAAAAAGCTTTTCTAAGGTAGTAACTTTATTTTCTTGATCACTCCATGTGTTGACAAAGAATTCCTCATCAATGAAAAGAGGAATTATAGGTACAATATGCAGGCAGTTGTCGATCATGAAACAAACGGAAGTAGATAGTGTTTCGTTATTCCTCGTTTGATTTCTCAATCTAAAGTGCCTTTCTTGTTTTCACAAGCCTATCGTCACTAACTTTTTACAGCTGTCTAAAGAGAAATTTACGGTTCGGGGTAACTGAACTGTAAATGGATATATAAATTGATTGTTATGGGATAAATATGAAATCCGAACAACTCTAAGCTAGGTAAAAATAATAAAAACGGGGACAAAGAAAGATAAAGACGGATGCAACCAAAGTTATAACTATGTATGACTGATTTCTCTTGCTAATGGAAAAATCCTTGTCGTCATTAATGAACCACACTGTAAACTATAAAAATTTCTTTTAACTTGAAAATAAAAACTTACGTGGTTCTAATGACTTTTCAGCTTGTTCAAGAGATCGTTCAGTTGATCAGAGAACGTAGCTGTTTGGGTGAAGGAGAGGGAAAATAGTTCTTCCATTGTCAGATCTGAAGAGTGTTTCCGCCGTTTTGTAGCAGCCTACACTCATAAATCGATGTAACAAGAGCCTTCAAAGACCTTTTAGCGACCCTATATGATGGACTGTCATGGTATATGAACAATGGGGTGTGGGTGAGGTGCTCATTTAAAGTAAATACTTGATAACTTCTTAATTTTTTGTCTATAAATTAAAGAGGAAACCTGTATTTTTCCAGAATTAAATTAGAACATAATGTTCCAAGCGGAATTTAAAATTGCATAACTTCTACTAAACGGTTAAAAAAGATTCGGAAAAGGGCATGCACGGGTAATGAAAAATCCATACAGGCTCAACTAACGTTATAACTTTATTTGTTTGATTTCTACAGGTGCCAAAAATGACTTCCTCTGCCTGGGAGGAGGAATAGTTACAATATGCAGGCAGTTGTGATTCATGAGTCAAAGTAAATTAAAACAAATATTTTGTTATTCCTTGTTTGATTTATCAATCTGAAGTGTCGTTTCTGTTTTTCAAGCCCACCGTCACTAACTTTGTACAACAGCATACGGATTAATTTTAAGGTCTGGATTACTGGACGGTAAAAGGAAAACAAAATTGGGTCGTGGGGGACTGAATACGAAAAGCCACGAATTCGTGGAAAAGGCAACGTCTTAATTCTGTGTCCATAAAGAAAAAGTCTATAGCTGATTTTTAGACAATAAAAAAGGAGAAGTTTTTAGAAGGGTTAATGATCCAGGCCTTTAACTCAATATTAGGTAAATAAAATATTGAAAGTAAGAGTGACAGAACTTTTACAAAAGCTTAATCAAATAAAAAATTAGAAAGTGGCACGACTAATGAAACAAACAACAAAAAACAAACAAAAAAAACAAGCTTATCTTAGGTCGTGACTTTATTTGTTTGATCTCTACATGTGTTGAAAAAAAAAACTCCCTATCAATGAAAAGGGGAATAGGTACAATATGCAGGCAGTTGTCGCTCATGAAGCAAAAGGAAGTAGATAGTGTTTTGTTATTTCTCGTTTGATTTCTCAATCTGAAGTGCCTTCTTGTTTTCACAAGGCTATCGTTACTTACTTTTTACAGCTGTCTAAAGAGAAATTTACCGTTTGGGATTACTGAAAATAAATTAAATGAAAACGGGGACAAAGAAAGATAAAAACCAATGCAACCAAAGTTATAACTATGTGTGGCTGATTTTTCCTCTGCTAATGGAAAAGTACTTGTCGTCATTAATGAAACACAATGGAAACTTGAAAAATTTCTTTCTATTTGAAAAGAAAAAACTTACGTGGTAATCGTTCTGATAACTTTTCAGCGTCGTCAACGGATCGTTTATTGACAAATTCACGTACTCGTTTATCGAAGAATTCAGCCGCTGTTGTTATGTAATTGAAATGGGATAATTGGGTGTTAGTTATATCAACACCGTCTGCACATTTATGTTCAGAAAGTGGAAGAAAGTAATGTTAAATATAATACACTATAAGTTTCAACTGTGGGAAAACTTTTATTAATCTCTGCATCTGTTGGATCGAATCTTCCTATCTGATTGAGTATGTTGATGACACTATCTGGAATCTCTCGTTGTTTATAAAAAAAAAAAACAATTTGACTTATTTAATTCATTAATAACTTACGTGCGTCCTCTGCATCCGGTGCTTTGATTCTCGAATCTGTAAAAGTATCGGTAAATTTAATTTACATTTACATTCGGACACTTCCATAATCTAATCTGACATCCGATGAGCAAATTTTATTGATATTTGTTTGAAGTAATTAGAAAGAAGAACTCAAGATTTTTAAGAGGACACGAAAACGTAAAGATGCATGTCTTTCTGCTTTTTAACCAAAATTCTTGTCCCTTGGTCATATTCCGTTACCATTCAGTATGTTAAAAAAGAAGAGTTAAGCACGTGTGTTACATTTCTTTGCACCCCAGTTGCGGTAGCAGCCGCTTACTATCGCTAATTATAATTTAGGGTATCATAGAAATGACTGGCCTTTGATCTTGCTTCTTTGCAGGTTGCAAAATGGTTATTTTTGTGTAGTTGTGTTTTTCCGTGGAAGTGAAAGTGAAGTTGCTTTGGGGAACTACATCTCTTAATCCAGTTGCTTAATAAAGCAGAAACTTGTTGGTACGTACACTTTGGTAAAAAAGAAATACAGAAAGAAGATCATTCCTCCAAGGTTGTAGATCAAAGATTTTAGGCTAGGTAGTTCGTTCTTTTCTTCTAATTTCGTATAATAGTTTTCAGAAAAAAGCTGTTTGTTCCCAGCTCAATCTGGAGTGGACGAAACCTTGTGAGAATCAAAGCAAGCTTGAAACCAAACTTGTTTAATATGTGTGCAGTTTTGAAAAAGTTTCTCCCATTTGGTTGACACGTTTTTGATTCCTTGCCGAAAGCGAAAACAATCTATGCAATCACGCTGTCCAGTGTATAAAATTGGTGTCAATCGAGGACGTATTTATGAATACCCACCTACCAGTTGGGGACCCAATTAGTATTTGGGACTGTTCCCGTTTAAAAGAATGGCTTTAAATAGCCTCTTTGGGATATATGATACGGCCATGAAGATGTCTATTGAATCTAAAGGAATACAGGAACAGTCCCCGTTAAGGTGGTGTTGTGTTATGTCCTCATTTGAAGGTGTACGTGTGTATCACGTTACGTCCGGGTAAAAAATCACACCCATACTTACAGCTTCATAGATTTATGTTGAATGAAAACATTTTGAGCGCCGACTTTTTGCTGTAGCAAAGCACTTTTTCTATCAGTACACATACTACAAGGTCTGTCTCCAGACGTCCACGGATGAATGGTAAAATGAGGGTCCCGATTGACAGCATTTACAAGTATGTGTGTGTGTGTGTGTTTTTGACATACTTGCTTGTATACACGATATCTCAAAATAGGAAAGATGAATATTTTACATATTTCATACATAATTTTATCATATTAAGAATAAGAACTTTATTGTTTTTAGTGGAGGTCATTGAGGTCACTATGGAATAAAACCGAAAATCCTGTAAACACGACATCTCAAGGTAAGAAGAACGAATGCGTTTCATACCTAATATGTAGGTACATTATGTGGCCAGTAGATGAAGCCTGCTGTGTTTAGTAGCGGCCAAAAGTTACCTGAGGTAACCGGAGATGATTGTACGATAACCTTGCAAATTGTTATTTGTAAACACGTTATCGCAAGATAGGAGTGATGGATACTTTTCAAGGTCGGGGTACACCCCATTTGTCATAAGGAAAGAAGGCTTTTGTTCTTGATGGAGGTCACAGGTCATTTGAGGTCAACAGAGGTCAAGAGAAACCTTGTAAATCAATTTTCAAGATTTGACTGATGGACGCTTTTTATACTTGATATAGATATTCCATATAACGAGAAAGGGCTGTTTTGTGTTCGGTGGAGATCACAGGTCATCGGAGGTTACCAGAGGTGAAACTACGAAATACGTACGTCAAAGTAGCGATGATGGATACATTTTAATAGTACATTTATAGATTTGTCATATCAAAGGATGGTTTTATTTATTTATTTTTGATTTAGGGAAGAGGTCACTTGAGGTCACTTTTTACTTCCAAACTGCGTTGCTGCTAGACCAACGCAAAGGAAGGGCTGAACTGTTTTTACCATTTCAAGGATAAAAGTTCAGATAACAAAATATAGCTGTTCGCAATTATGGAAATCTAAGAAGACATTTCAATTTAAGTTACCTAATGATGGACTTGTGTAAAGGATGTTGTAACTATAATAACAAAGAGCCAAGAATTAACGATTATGTTGTTAATATATAAAGAGCTTGGCTTTCCATTCTGAAGGCACGGGTTTGAATCCCATACAAGCAGTTTTGTTCGTTTTTCGTTTTTCAAATTTTGTCTTCTGTTACTTATCATACTTGAGATAAACAGTTGTCATATTTGAGAGGAAGATTCATTTTAATTTAGTACAGGTCAAATGCCAAACGCCAAATACCTCTCAAATACTTCGTCTCAAGTTAAGAACCATCAACGTTCTTCGTACTTGGTATAAAAATGCGCAATACTTAATAGTTATCAAAGGTCTCATGAGGTTACTGGCTGTAAAACTACATCCTTGTAAACTACTTCAAAACACGACATTTCAAGAAGGGTATACTATATATTGGGTATCTCGAACTTTTTCTCCTGTTTGTGAATTTAACAGTGCGGGACATCCTCATCAAGGGTTGACTAAATATTTTAAACACGAGCAATAACAGTAGAAACGTCGACTTTTAGAAGGCAATACTTTGTTTGTAAGATATTGTAAATAAATAGCCTAGCTTATAAGAGGACCGCCTAGCTTATGTCACACTTACGAGTTTTATGTGCACAGAACACAACATCAATCTTATAGGATCGATACCATTATAGTCGGGCAAAATAAAGGTTTTTTTTTAGCTGAGCCTGGACTAAAGGTTAACAGTTTTTGATGGTTGATTCATAAAGTTCTTGACCTAAATAAGACACTTCTGCCTACTGGCGAGGTAGCAACATTGAGCATTTTCCTAGCAAAGAAGTTCAAAATGCCACCAAAACTTATTATTAAATTAAACAAATGATAATTAAAAATTTTTTGACCCGACTGCTCTGAAAATCTGTTAGTATTCTATAATAAATATACAGATTTTTTAACTTTTTTGTGGAGATCCAGGCCAGACAGAATGGCAGAAAAACAAAATGGCCTCCAATAAAAGAATAATTATTCATTTACAAACTTTTTACAAAGTTGCACTTAATATCTGATCGTAATTTATGAGAAGTATGCAAAACTTTTATAGACTTTTCTGTTAAAGTTCAGTTCAACCAATATGGCTGAAAAAAGCCAAATGACTCCTAATGTTATAAGAATAACAAGACATAATAAACAAAGTAACGGTTAAAAATATTTTTGAACAGGTCTCTTGACATATGTTAATGTTTTTGAGCAATCTAGTCCAAGTACAAACAAGTCGAAGTCTGTAAATTTTGGAGCAAAAATACAGGTAATACAACGTGAGACATCAGATAGTCCATTGTAAAAGATTGGAAGAAATATATTCGCCATCGACAACAACAGTGCTGCCTTTTTGCGGTCAAATATTGTTAAGCTAATTTGAAGTAAATAATGTATATTTCAAAACAGTAGCCAATGTAGCCAATGTTAAAACTAAGGACCACCTCTAAGCCAAGGAATACTAGATTTGATATTTGCACGTAAGGAGGTAACTTTCAATGCAGTAAAGGAATATTGCTACAAGGTATAACCTTAGAATTACTACAAGTTCTCGAAGATTGCCAAAACTAATATGCAACTAGAAGATGATTTTGAGACTGCAAATAGCGATATAAAAACTAAACACGGTAAGAGAGAATGTCTTCAGAGGTTTGACGATACACAGCGTTATTGTAGGCATCGTATACGACAACTTTTGTTCAATCATTCTGCCCCCTCCGTCTACCCAAACAGGTTAGAACATAAAAGACAACAAAATCCAATTGAAGATTACTTAAACATAATATTACTTTAGAATAGGAAAAGTATCTAGGAAGCTATGAATGGGGTTATAATTAGAGTAAAAAGCCTACAGAATAACTCATGACAAACAGCCTAAACACTCAAAGAGAACAATACCCGAACATATAAAATCACAACCCAGTATGAAAACGAGTATAAGCAAAATGGGAAAGGGTTTTTCTTTTAGTTTTAGTGACGAACTATGACTCCACATTCTCTAGGGAAATGTTACTAGTACTAAGAGATTAATGTAATTCATTCGAGGCAAGTTTTAAAACAGTTTTCAGTAATATCTTCAGCTGAGACTTAAATATAAATGAGAAGTTTAGAAGTTAGAGATTTATTAAGACATTCTTTCGGCTCTTTTATATATTTGGGGATATATGGGGGAAATAATATTCTAACTTCAAAATGTTATTTTCTACTTTTTCCCACTTCGTTGATACCAAGTTTGATCCAGTTAAAAGAATTTTGCCAGATGTCTTGCCCATCTAGCATTTGCGCTCCTCTGCAGTGACTTTTAAGCTAATCGGCCTTTCAAGCTACGCAACTGTTGTCCAAATTATGCGCTTTTAACCCACTAGATTCATTGCAAGCAGTCTACTGCAGACCCAGCGCAACGCCATCACCACAGCAGACACGTTCCAAGGCAACTACACATGGAACATAGAGAGGTTCCCCGTTCTTTGAGATTGTGCCAAACTTTCCATATACCGCATTTTCCGCACAAAGCAAACATTTGTGCATGAACTGAGTATACCCCATAAAAATGTTAGGCAGTCATGTAGCCTTTGGAAGGTGAAGACAGCAAGCTCAAACGAGCACAAAAATTGGAAAAGGAGTGACTGAATTTCCTGGGTGTCTTTATTGTGGACAAAATATGATAACGCTGTTAAATAAGGGGTGGGGCGGGAGCTACGATTTTTTGACGTTGTGATGAATGTTTTAACAAGCCGTTCATTTTCATATAATAAAATCTGAAGATGTTGTGTGATGTGGTTCAATTCAGTAAAGACTGAACAAGCTGCAGTAGTATCCTTTTAACATTCCTAGTCTTAACAGAGTAAGCTATGCAGCTACTCATCACCATTTGAGAAGTGTCCGGCACTGGTGGTGTCGTAAGCAGTAATAGCAGTAGTCAGGAAACTAAAGCTTCATTTCTTTTGTAAAAAATAAAGTAATACAATGATAATTAAACAATTAAAAATAACTAACGAACGACTTAACCTAAGAAATTGTGATAAGTTCCAATTTGCCTAAATTTGCAAAAGTTGTTAGTGTATTTTGGTGTTTGTCCATTACAGTAAATGCAAATAGCAAAACATGAAATAAGAGATCTCAACATGTATTGTACATAGGCATAATAGTCCAGGCAAATATAAACTGCAAGAAACTTTTTTCTTATCGAGGGTATTAACACGGCATAAACTACTACAGCGACTGCTCGACCGTTCGTTACACACATAACGCCATGACCAATGCCAAAGGAAAAATAACTTCATAGTAATCTAGTGTAAACTTATTTCGGCTCACGGGTGAACACTTTGTTCCGACTTCAAACGTGGGTGTCGTAGGAGCATTAGAACCATTAAAAGGTTCTTTGTGGTGGGATTTAAGATTCCGATAGAATTGGTTTTTAAATATTCCTTTGTTTAAAAAATAAATTACAAGACAGGGAAACATGTCCAACAGGCTTAGATATTGATGAAATAAATTCAGCAGGTGTTTTTTTTTTTTTTTGAAGGGGGGTTGGGGGTTGGACCGGACTCTCAGGCTAGAAATTAATCTAGCGTTGGTTCATGTAGTTGGTAACATCATACACCGATGTTAAAAATGAACGACTTAGTTTCCCAAAATCATCTGCCGGGTTCCTAAACCAATGAAAAACCCTTGCTCACCAAGCGTAATTCACATAGATCTTTCAGGAACGCGCTTATAGAAGTTCGAGCTTTTCCTTTAAAGCTAAATGCAGAATACGTAGAGGTGCCATATCTTTAAAAAGTCATTCAGTTTTCAAATGTTGTAATTGTATGACGGAGTTTCTTTACAGCTGTATCCTATGTAGAAAACAGGTTCATACTTTGCCCAAGGAAGTTTCATACTAGGGTCTGTAGAGTTGCATCATCTATGAGTTTATAGAAACCACTTGAACACCATATCTGAAATAAGTGCACGGATTAAATATCCAAGTTAAGTGGTACCCTGGTAAAGTGCTTTTCGTCATGAAAGAAAATTTGATATTTTAATTGAAAATTAAAGGGTGAAGACTAGAACAAGATGGATATATTATTCTAATTAAGTGGTACCCCACTGGTGTATTGTTTCTTTCTTTCTTTTTGTTTTTTAATAATACATGAAAGGTTGTACACAGTCTGATAATCATATGATAACACAAAGCTGCACTTTATGGGAGATATTTACCAACATTCTTCCTGGTTCATGGCTTTTATGTCGACTGCAAATAATTCATGAAAATACACCTCTGTCTTTTCAAAATAAGTATTTGTAATTACTTCTTTTCAAACTTTCTCATAATCCCTCGTTAGATGTAGCGATAAGCACACGACGGTTGCCGTTGGAGAAGAGCATTTGGACAATCATGTGTTTATGAAATTGTTGGCGTCATGTTTCACATCCATGAACATTTAAAAAACAAACATATGCACCGATTAACTCTATATGATTGACGTTCTATGTGTCAGCAAGTTTAGTATAACTGATATAGATCTAGTCAGATAACAAATTGTGCATGTCAGCATTTATACCTTACAAGCAAAATGGAAGTCCAGGGAGTTTCATATCTCATGGCCAGAGAGCTATATTAATAGATTCCAAACAGAGTTATACACTCATAGCCCCTTACATTGCGGGTTTTGTGGCCAAGAAATATTTTTGTAAGCTTATTGGTAAGACCCGGTGACTCTGATATTGGACAGATGATAGTAAAAATCAATGTTAATAACTTAAAAGAATCCTTTTACATTTAAAATCATTTTCTCATTTTTCCCTAGCTGAAATCAAGCGAAACCTTTTTCAGCTGGTTTTGACGCCTATTTCATGAAGTCTTTCTCACTTGCCAATGTGACAGCAAAGTAGACGGAAGAAAGATGCTTAAAAGTCTAGCAGGAAACTATTGGGTTAATAATTACATTGGGATTCATGACACCTTACAAAAGACCCTAATAACTAGTTACAAAACTTCTAAAATTCCGTTGCTTCGTACAGTTATTACTGCGCTGTGATTGAAAGCACTGTATTAAATGCAATGACAATAGAGTCAAAAGTCAGGAAGGAATATAAGTCTAATCTATATCCATTACTAGTAGAAAACTAACGTTAGAACTCCACGTAGTACAAAAAAGCCCATTTTTCTTCTGGCCGAGTTATCCTTTTGTTATCCAGTGAAACAATAATTTAGTTTCTTACCAAAGTGATTTGAATTACTCTGAGTCATAACTAATTTAGTTAAAAACTTAGGATGCAAAACACCTGTAATGCCCCCCGCCCCCAATATCAAAGTTTTCAGCTTGGCTTGGTGAGCGACAACACGTCTGTTTGGCAATGAGCTAGACGTAGCAGGTTTTCCTCAACGTGGCCCCATGATTGCAACCGTCTGGAGTAATAATTTTAATACTCCCTCTAAGTGTTGGTATTCTATCCTAGTCCATTGATACATCTATAAGCATGTGCATCAGTGTTCTGGTCGCATTGTCCATAGAAGTATACTGTAGACAGCTCGCTGGTTAAGGCAGAGAAAGATACAGAGGCAGAGTGTCCCAAAGAGGTACGGTGCAACCTCTGTGGGGAGGAGGGACATGTGTTTGGTGCCTGCCCCACATCGTACTCTGCTCATGTCAGTGCCGATGTGGGGTCGGCACCTGAACCCTCGCAAACAGGCCCACAATGTTCAACTCAGGAATTGAAGGAGGCGGGACTTGAGGTGGAACAGGACTTCCTTGCCTCCAAGCAGTGTGAGGGGGGTACTGGAACTCCTGAGATAGACTCTCCGCCATCCTTAGCAACATTTTTTATTATGTTGGCAGGCAATGAAACTCTAGGTTTGTTTCTAACCAGTGATTTGAGTTACTCTGAATCATAACGAACTTTAGTAAGAACTTACAATGCAAAGCACTTGTAATGTTTGGAAATATTAGTTAACAACTTTGCTTGGTGAGCAATTACAGGTCTATCTAGCTATAATATAGATCTAGTTAGTTTTCTTCAGGCGCGGCTCCACAGGGGGGGGGGGGAGGGGGTAGGGCAGGCATTTGCCCCCCTATGGTTTTTCAACCCCCAAAATAAAATCGTCTAAAAAGCGTTTTAAGACACATAATTTTACAGTATGTCACCCATCTATCACAATATTAGTTAAATTGTTCGTTACAAAATACCTGAAACTTGAAATCCCCGCACGGATAACGTTTTCTGTTTTCTCCATTGTTTACGTGAATGCAGGTTAAGTATTACATAAACACTAAGGTCATTATACATAACGCGCAAACAAAAAGGGCATAGGAACCGAGAGTAAAGCTAAAATAATACAGTAGTATACTCTAACGCCAAGTTATTGTGAGACCTTACACATATGGTGTCACAGAGCAAAAAGTTTTCCCTCTCTTGGAGAAAAGGTGCTTATCATTGCAAGTTACACCAGACAAGCGCAACAATGTTGCCGAAGCTCAGCTTTTCCTGTTGACCTAAAAGTCTGCAGTCAATATTTTGGATGGGTCTGTGACTCATGTTGATCATACGTACGTTAGAAAACAAAGAGATAAATATAATGCAATGAAATATGTATTGAACTCCTGAAGTTTCTGAAAGACTAAATCTGGTACACAAAGTTAACTTTATATACTGCACAGATGTTAGTATACAAATAATGAATATTTATGAGTAGACCTCATTTGTTTTCCATAATTAGACCCAGATATTAACTTCCGATAAAGAAATTTACAAATGGTTAAAGGTCTTAAAAGCGACATTTTGCCCCAGAGATATTCCTTGAACTTATCCAGGGACAGAAGTTCCAATGAGTGTTGCCACTATGATTTGGAAAAACCAAGATTGCTCAATTGCTCAATATTAAGGGGTAATTTCTAAATTAAATTCTTTACGCGCCTCGAATTCTGAGTACTCTTTAGTCCCGTTTCCAGCTACAAAATTATTTTACTGCATAACATTTTTATGATTGGGATCCACCAGGTATATAAATCGTCGATCGCTTTTAGGACCGGTGAATGTGTCGCAACAGGCCGGAGGGTAACCACAGTTTGTAGAGAGCGTTGGGAAAATATGCACACTTATACTAAGTCTAAGGCTATTGAAATATCATCCCCCATGGCTTCCCCTTAACAACTTGGTGGGGCTTTTGGCAACGGAGAACAAGACTGGGACGGTTCCTGCAGTGTCGACGCCCATGTGACTGCACCAGGCTTGTAGCCTGACAAGGTACTGAATGGGGGCGAAATGGCTTCCAGGGGCTAACAAATTTTTAAGGGGGCCAAATGTATACAAATGCCATTAAGCCAATGGCAACTTGAAAACTTGCTAGGGGGCGAACAAATTTCAAAGAGGGATTCGCCCCCTTGGCACGCTTGACTGGAAGCCTGAGCTGCACAATTCCTGCAGGCTCCGAGACTGACTTATGGCACACGCCTTCAAAAAGCACGTTTTCCTTTTCAAACCGAAAATTGTTTTTGGAATGTTAGCACAACCGTTAAGCTTAAACCATATGAAGCTTTGTATTTTCAATCAACGTGGTATTTTCAATCAACGTGCTATGTTCTTTGTTTAAAAGAAAGGGGTGGGTTCCTCTTTCCTCGTACGAAATTTCCCAGACAACATTCACCTTAACTTGAAATAGTGTACCCCGAGCCGGCATCCCAATTCACGAGTAGCTTCTTTCCTTCATGCGACAAATATAAACTTATTTGCTATTAAGGAGGATAAGTCATTTTTTACCTTTCATACTAAAAATTTTTTGTCCAGAAATGTTAAGAAGAATGTTTGTAAAGGAGATACAAGAAAATTTGAAAGATTAAGGTAATGTTTACAAATAACTTCAAACTTGAGGCGATTGGATATATTTTCTTTAAACTTTAAGCCAAACTCCTAAAACCATTCAGACATCAGGCTAAGTTGAATACTTGTTTCTGCCGCCTAGCTTATACCACTAGCCTATGTTTCGCACAAGGCCACACATTCGCAAGAACTTGCATAAACAAACGTCCGGTATTTCTTTTCGAGTAGGCCTAACCGTGATCCAACCAATTTAGCTAGTCTATTATTAAAACGCCTGAATGAGATCAGCACCACATGTTCATGACGTAACGCCTCCATAGTAGGCTGTACGGTATATTCCTTATTCATTTCATATCCCTGGTTTGGAAAGCAAAGAGCTGAGCAAACATAGTCTGACATAGTGGGGTAGCCCACGTACGGTATTCAAAAGTCGATACACTGCACTTTGCGTAAACACTTCCACACGATTAAGCACGAGACGTCCTGTACATTTATATATGTTCAGTATACGTTTGTACTTCGTTTCGTTGCATAGTCACTCAAATGATAATAACTGGGATTCTCGACGTATTCCGGAACATGGGGACTTTGCCAGAATTTGTTTCAAAAAGTGATGTTTTCATGCCTTTAACGATTGCAGAAACGACAAAAAAAATTAACTTTTGTTCAGTACAAATTGAACTATCTATATGAAACATATTATCAAGATGGGTGCAAAACTGAAAGAGAAGTAGGGAATTTTACGTTTTCAAACAAAGCCCCCTCTCGAGGTCAAATAGCAGCCAAATTAATCGAAAAGAGTCGCAGCATACAGATACTACTTTTGCCAACATCTCTACTGAATTTCAGCCAAATCTAACGAAAAACAGCGAAATGTCAGGCACTTAAACGCAAATGTTGTGGTGACAGACGTTTGCCGTGACGTAGAAGTTTTGCCGTGCACGACAGCAATAGCTCAGCTGAAAGCTTTCAGCTGAGCTAAAAATACAGACAGCTAATTTGTGCACCAGGGGATACGCCTGATCCATGAATCTCTGTCTAACCAAAACCACAACCGTACCCGTAACTCGGCATATATTTTCGTTTTTCGTCCGCGGGGAATCTTCGGTCTTTAGTGAACCTTCGAGCAAGTGAACCTTTCCTCTATGGGTATTCCCCCCTGTCCGGATTATGTAATGTTTGGCAATCTCAAACATTTACTGTCTCTCCATCACCAGCATGTGACCATTTAAAATTTAGAACGTGAACATATATATTGGGGGTATCATGAGTCAATCACTTAACGAACATTTTGACAATAAAAATATAAAAAAACATTTAATAAAATGAATCAAACTTTGCAGTAATATTATATGTCTCCCTTATTGCATGCGCGTAGGAAGCGGGGGCTGGGGGCTAAAGCCCCAGTCAAAAATCTGGGGGCAGAAGCATACTTCTGCCCCCAATATCCAAGTTCAAAGACCCCTTATTTGTCTCTTCAGTAAAAACTGTAAAAAATTTGCAGTAATTTTTCTTGCATCTGAGGACCCCCTACTACCTAAAAATTTTTTAAAGGGGAGGGGGACGCCCCTTAGACCCCTCCCCAGGACAGCGATTCGAAACAAGGTTCAGCCCCCAGTCTCGAAAAGTTACCTACGCCTATGCCTTATTGTGCTTTATTTTGGTGTTGTCTCGACTGAGTAATCCATAGAAAACGAATTTTAAATAGTAGGTGCACGGCCTTACACAACACAATCTTTACTGTATGAAGGAATCTTGAGTCAATCAGAAAAAAGAGCAAAGAAAAACAGGGTGATGCCACGTGGGGCAGAGGGCAACCGCCTCCTATCATTTGCAAGAACAGGGGAAAGAGAGAAGGAAAAGAACAGGAAAAAAGAAAAGGAGAAAACAAAAGAGAAGAAGGGGAAGCGAAGGAGAAAGAAGAAAGGAGGAGGGTGGGGTAGGCATATATTTGATCCATATAATTAGTCCAGAGCTTCCAGGAGGCCCTATTCCGGTGTCTGCCAGCCTTTAGATACCTTGTATAATGAATATATGAAGCAACGAAAATATTCGTAATAGTTCGTGTTTCTGTCGACTCAACGCACGTATTTTGAGTGAAATCATACCCATATATAAAAGGGGGGGGTGGCTTAGACAAAAAAGGCTGCTCTCCTCTTTCACTAAACCAAAACTTAAAATTCAATAAAATTATTAACACTTTTCAGCCATATATAATAGCTCAAAAAAAAAAACCAAAGACATCACCATTTTGCATCTAAGCAATCTTAAATTGATAAAAATTTCTCAAAGGGGAGGGGACACCCCTCCCCTCCCCTTAGACCCCTTCCAAGAAAAGCATCTTTCCCAAAAGCAAAAATTAAAATTCAATAAATTATGAACACTTTCTTACATATATGATCAGTTCAAAAATATACCAAAGATATCACCATTTTGCATCTAAGCAATCTTAAATTAATAAAAACTTTCTCAAAAGGAGGGGACACCCCTCCCCAGAAAAGCATCTTTCCAAAAACAAAAATTAAAATTACTAAATTATAAACTTCCCAGCCATGTATGATCAGTTCAAAATATGTACCAAAGACATCATTTTGCATTTGAGCAACCTTAAATTAACAAAAACTTTCCCTCCCCTCCCCTTAGACCCCCCAGGACGGCGATCACTCATCTCACGCTTTGCCCCCCTCCGAAATACCCTGGCGCCCCCTGGTTTTCTTGAATATATATAGACCCATGACTGTAGTCTTGCTTGCAGTCAAGAAATAATTACTCTGTCTAGATGGCACTCTCTCCTATTCTATGGACGTATTTATATGCATGTAGATGTGTGTTTTGATTGCATTGTATGTAGAAGTAAAGTGCAAACGAGTCGGATAACACAGAGAAAGACAGGCATATGGGGCGGGGTGGTATGCAAGCAGACCTCTGAAGAACGAAATTTGAACAGTGGGCAAAATGTTGTTTTGAAGGTAAAATTTATTCCAATTGTTGATTGCTGACAACAGGAGATTTTAAGGAAACAGCTTCCTTTCTCCGTTGATATCTCCCTATTTTCCTGTCGGTACCGAAAGGTGGAATGGTTACTGTCGGTCCCAGTTGCGGATCTGGGAGGGGATGCGGCAGAGGGGACACCTTGCCCAAGAGTTTGAGAAAGAAGCGTAAGTGTGCAATCCATTAGTTTTTGGTTATTGTAACACAACTTTCCTCTATGCTAGGCTCGAACTGCTCAAAGACTGCTTACTTCAGAATGGGGAGAGGAGGGGAGGGGGTAAATTCTTTCCTCCTGTTACTGCAATGACAAATTCTTTCAATATGTGTGAGTGAAGTACGTAAGACGACTTTTGCGCTGCCATCGTCCATTTACTCTAATCTTCCGACTTGATGGCAGGTTTCAATGTATTTTGTATTTAATAAATTTCAAGTTGGGCTACCCTTCTACATCTCCTTGGATACATGAATGTTCGCTTGCTTAGTAAGAATATAAGTGAAAATCGTTAGAGCCTGCGGATAAAATGCTGTTCAGTTCAACGGTCAGTTATACTAGTTTTAACACTGAGGCCAGTGCAATGTAATGCATGTTTTGTTAAAGGGCATAGTAATCCAGACAAATATACATACAGATAGACAGAAAGACAGATCGACAAAGAGACAGACAGACAGACAGACAGACGGACAGACAGACAGACAGACAGATAATCCGATAGATATACTTACAGATACACATATTTAGAGTTTTGGGGAAAGCAAAACATATGAGTAACTTAAAGCCACTTGAAAACCATATCTAACATAAGTGGATAGATACGTTATCCTAGTAAGGTGGTACCTTGGTGGAGTGTTTATCCTCATGAATGTAAATATGAGAGTATAATGAAATATAAAAAAGTGTATATGGAACGAGGAGGACATATTATTCCACTTCAAAGGTCTCCTTGTTGTCTACTCTTCCTGATATAATACTTGTTTGTCAGTTTTCGAATAACGCTTATCAGATCGTACATTATTAAACATATGATATGGTAATAAAGCTCAGGTATAGACACTGGTCTCTGCCAAGCACACTAAATGCTTTCTCTTAATTGTTCGTGACGGTTATCCTAAAGTTTTATTTTTCCTTTTCAACGACCTCCAGTCGCTCCTTTGCTATATACTTTATTAAATCCTCAAACAAGAAAACTACATGTCTGCACTAAACAGTTACAAACAGATAACACGATAAATTTCACAATATAAAAGTTACAAACATAAACAGACGCCACAGTCTTACTTAAATAAGTTCTTACTTAGATATTAAGTGCACTGAAATCCTATTTTGATCTATTCAGTTACACTGCCACACAAACTGCAAAACCTAGCATAATCGGACTGATTACTCACATAACGGTGGAAACACTACTGATGAAGTTAGAGTTAAATGAGGTTTTACGGCTCAGTTTGACACCAACTGGTTTAAGTCGGGCCGGCCACGGCCTTTTTTCCAGTATAACTTCACTTAGTGCAAACGCATATGGCAAAATTGTATTAAATACGGTAAGAACTTTGCGCCGACTTCAAATCCTTATCGTGTAGTTCAAAACTTTAATTGTAGAAGCTTTTTAAATATTTCTCTACTCAACAGTTTATGTGAAACATTGGGATATTTGCCCTGCAGGTTAAGATATTGAGCAAAATACTTGCTCAAGCGATTTTTGCTTGCTGGCCTGTCGGGCAAAGGATTTAGCTGGCCTTATTTAATATACATCGACCAGAAGCTGTAGGGCCTGGTTTTAATAAATCAGCTCCTTGGTACCTTACCCCCAAAGAAAAAATCCTGGTCACGAATTGAATAGTCTTCAACCATGATCGTTCACATAGATTTTTCAATAGTGAGCTGCTGAAAAATTTATCTTCCCCACTTATAAGGAAGTGCAGAAAAGATAGTGTTGTACTACCTTAAAATACATTTTCATTGGTCTGACAAATCGTTCAGGTTCTATGAAAAAAAACATCGTTTACATTTGAATGGCTTTATGAACCACGGATGTTAGGTTTTGGTCAAGAACGTTGCATACAACTACGTTGAAAAATGATGGGATACTGTAGAGTTCCACATTGATCCTGAGGATTGTAACGTAATAATCGTTAACATAAAGATATTTTTACAAGGTTTCTGAAAGTCTTTGGGAAAGCACAACATGAAACCACTTGAAACCATATCTAAAATAAATGGATGGATACGTTATCCCAGTGAGGTGGTACCCTGGTGAAGTGTTTATCCTAATAAATTAAAACCTGAGACTATAATGGAATATAAAAATATATCTGAAATGAGAAGGACATATTAATCCACTTCAAAGGTACCCTTGTTGTCTACTTTTCCTGATGCAATACTTGTTTGTTTTTCGAATAGTACGTATCTGATCGTACATTGTTGAAAGTCTGATATTGTAGACACTGGTCTCTGCCAAGCAAACTAAACGATCTCTTTATTGTTTGTGACAGTTAATTCAATAATTATATTTTTCCTTTTCAACGACACCTAGTTGCTTCCTTACACGTAACCGATTCTTGATGAGATTTAGCTCTTTTATTTAAACGTATGTAATGTTTAAAGAGAGTAAACTTGGTTTTGTATGAATATGCCACAGTATTTATTTTCCTTATCATATCCAAATCCATACATGTTAAAAGTACTATTTCGTATTATGCCGGGTGGTAAAACATGTTAAATATAATTTAAAATAGGTGGAAAATGGACCGTTCTCATGATAAAATAATTGTGTAAATGCTTGTGCCCCCTACAAGCAAGAGGGCAAATTTCACAGGGAGTTGCATATCTTATCTAAAGCAAGTTTCAGTAATCTCTTTTATCGCAAGTCTAAGTATATTGGGTCCCTTTTACATGAGCAATATACTTACAGCGTGAAGGCGAAGTCTTTTATCAGTCCATTAACTGTCAAGTATGGCAACTTTTATTCTGGAAAATAAAACATCTTTTTTTCCAGGATTTCATTGGATGTGTTCTTCCTTTCCCATTTTTTATTAATAAGTGACGCAGCAGCAGCAGTGGCGTAGCCGGGGGGGGGGGGCGGGGGGCAGACTGCCCCCACAGAAATTTTGGGGACGCAATGGGCGATAAAGGAAAGCAGAAAAAAAGAAAAAAAAAAGGGAGAGGAGGGAGGGTTGGGAAGTTGATGGGGCAGAGGGGGAGGGGGTAGGGATTTAGGTCTCAGGGATGAGCAATGACAGTGGAATCCGCAGCAGAACGGACGGCATATTTATTTTATGCATGACTCATTGGCAATAGGCCCCCGAAAAGTCAATCAAAACCTTGGACATGAATGATGTCATCTCAACTGGAAACAGTGTTCCCTATTTTTTCTCCTTTTCAACAGATTATGCCTTGGGGACTAAACACTAGCCCTTTTTTGGAATCCTTATCCTGATTTTGAAACAAAATAAATTAATCCCGAAAAAATATTGGTTGTCAATGACATTTTCACTTGGAGGGCGGTCTGCCCCTCCAGGAGTGGCGCCAGGTGGGAACGGGGGCAGGGGCAGGGGGCCATGGTCCCCCGTCAGGGAATTTTTACAGTTTCGTCGGGGAGTCTTAGTAGATACGATTAAGCAGCAGTCCCCGAAGGCGACAGTCACCCCGACGGTTTACCTGTTTTTTGCTCTCATGAAGACAACATCTCTAATAAGAACCCAAAATTTTCGGCGAGCTACGCGCGCTGTAGGGTCACTCCATTTTCTTCAATATTTCCATTCCACATAGCTAGATAGCACAAGTCCTGTCCACCTTACCAAGTATCATTTAGGCAGAGTACACAACTTATGTAGAGGTCGTAAATTTCATCCCGTATCGCAATGCCTAGTTGCTGTTCTCTAATGTGTGTCATGCTGTACGGTCAGTTGGTGAACGAGTCCAGGTGGTTTCAATACTATGTATGCTATCCCCGATACGGTCTTCAACCCCTACAGTTTTCTTTCTTTCTTTTTGTTCTTAATGATTAGATATGTTTTTGTGGAAACCTACCAAAAATTTTCACGATTAGGATTCAAAAGAACGATACCAGTGCGCAACTTGGCTATTGAAGTATTAAGTGATATTATGCAAAATATGCCCTGCAATGGCATATGATGGTTAGACTTCTTCAAATCCCCTTCTCACCATACACCCCCGACATAGTGGGTTGTCGGAACTTGTTTGTGGCTGGCATGGCCCGACCCCCGTTCGGGAAAATTCTGTCGCCACCCATGGTCGGTTTACTTATTTTGGCTTTCAATAGGATCATTTCTGAGATAAAACCCAAAATTTTTGGTACGCTGTGCCCACTCTACCTCAGTTCCGTTACTTATAGCTTAATGTAATACAATGTCATCTCATTTCCTTAAACCTAGTGAATGGTCTCTTATATGTCTGTCGTGAGGTACGGCTAGTGACCTGAGGAGTTATGTCTGATAGGGCCCACCTGCCCAAACAATTGACCTATATAAGTTTTAAACAAGTACAGATTCTCTTTAGTGTAGGCTTACCCAAAAAATTTTCGCGCGCTTCGAGCGCTTTGCAATTTTACAGTTTAGATTTCGGAAAAAACTGGGATCTAGTATAAAAGATGCACCATTTTGCATCTAAGCTCTTCGAGACAGCAAAAAAATTTCAAAAGGGGAGGGGCACCCCTCCCCTTACACCCCTCCCCAAGACTGCGGTCAAAAGTGGGGACAATGAGTCGACTTAGCCCCCCCACACCAAAAACCTGGCTACGCACCTGCGCAGCAGATTGTACACTGATGACATACGACAAGTCAAACCTACCACGCGTTGCACACAAAAACTCTGGAATTTATTTGTGACATTATTTCCAAGGTTTTGGGAATTCGTCACTAGACTTTGAATTGTAGTAGTTGAACCAATGACCTTGAGCATTTTTGGCAGGGGCGTCATTCGTGGAAACTGGCTAACTTGGCAACCGCCTACGTCTCGTCAGAATGCATAAATGCCAAGAATTTACACTAATTCATGAAATTTTACTAGCTGGTTACATACGAGATGAACTAAGTTTTCTAAACTGTTAATCTAGTTGGTACTGCGCCGGTAATAAGCATTACATTGAATGTGATAACCACAGTTAAAAAGGGGTACACTGTATTAGTCACATCCGTGCCCACTGCTAGAAGATGACAGTCTTCGCAACATTGCACGACCGAGTCCGTGATTATTCTTGCCATGTAATTATGTTTGCAGTCGGTAAAGCAATAATAGTTTCTAATTGTTGATTTCAATTACTCTCGACAAACTGGAGATACAAACTTATCCAGCACTTCCTTTCTAAGATTCCTGGACGAAAGAAAATGGTACATGTCAATTTCTTTCAGTCCACCTAGTGCTAGATTGTGAAAGGCGATGCCGGACGCTGCTGGACGTAGACAGGAAAAAAGTGTTCATGTTTATTATGACATAATACGAGATAAGCTAAAATATTTACACGATCAGATCAAAACACACAGAACTTGATAAATACTTATGTTTTATATTTTATTCATATTCATGTCATTTATTTGTTCCTCAAATCATGCATTTAATATTTACAACATTCAGAGAGTAAGTAGAAATTGATAAAACAACATGATATGAAGGAAGTAGAACAAAACAGCTCTCGTGCTCAACTCCCGAGAGTATTCACAGATGTAAAAAATGCAACAAATAATAGCAGGGCAACAAAGATTCACAAAAAAGAACAACACCCAACCTTTACTCACCATCCCAAACACAAATGAAAACCGAACACCGAAAACTACCCCCACGGTAGATGCAATTCCATATCAAATATTCTACGGCAACATGACACAGTCTCTGTATATAATAAACTTATGAAAAGCAATCCTCCTTTAGTCATCTTTCTGCCTGATTGCCACATTCAATACCCTTACTGGATGCGGCAGCTCATAAGGAACGCATTCTTAGTAACTAACAGTGCACTCTAAAAACATCCTGGTTAAATCCTGGTTAATTTAAGCAGGATGGCGTCAATAGTTTTCCATACATTTCTTGGTTAACATTAAAAAAGAAATCTTGGTTAAATTTAACCAGGAAAATGTTTAATTCTTATCAGGATTTCTAATCAGTCGTTAATTTAACAAGGAAAATGTCAATTTTGACACGGATTTCCCGGTTATTTTAACCAGGAAATGTATGAAAAACTATTGACCCCGATCCTGGTTAAATTTATCCAGGATGTTTTTAGAGTGTGTACACTTTCCCTAATAAACGTCAACCAATCTACCACCAGGTAATGATCTGTGCATTGTGGGCAGATTCAGCATTTAGAAATCGCACTTTCTTTTCATGAATGAGAATGTGCTAAACACAAAAACATTATCAAGCTGAAGATTGCATATACAGTCAAGGATGCACCAAAGTGAAACGATCATTACATGTCAACGTATTTCCACGAAATAAACATTTAAACGCTTTGTCCTATTTCAATATATATTTCAGTCAATTCCAACTGGTGGACAGACCATATCTGTTTTGAACATTATCAAAACAGATTTTCATTGCATTGAGTACGCTTTCGAAGCGATTCAAGTCAGTTCTTGTTTTCGCTAATGCAAGTCTGTCTTGATGGTTCATCGTTAATTACCGTGTCCATCGGGACTGTAACTCCATTTAGGAGTAGGATAGGATCTTTTGCTTGAAGTGGGGAGATAGTCAGTAAGACGTTTCTTGAAAAGTACAGTCAGGCTATTTTAAGTGTCCTTTTGGTTGGTGTAGCTTCTTCGGGGAACTGAGCCTATTCGGAAACAACGTTTTTATATTCGCCTTGCGGAGTCCATCAGAAGGGAAACATTTACGGTACAGTGTTTACCAAGCTCTGCCTGGAGCTAGATATGATTTTTAGATCGTTGTTGCATTTCAAACGTCCACCGTGACCTACAATCCTGGCCAAAATTATCTGGGACAAATCCCCCGCGCCGACCTCAATGTTGGTTTTGAAGGTGAATTAAAGTTGAGCGCTGAAGAAAAGAGCGCGTTTTTCGTTTTCTCAACATTGAACAAGGAGTGGAGGGGAAGGTCCGGAAGTGCCCCAATAATTTTTTCCAGGATTGTAGATCTAGATATAGACGTGGCTAGTATTTAATTCATATCTGGTCTTTATCCATCTGGTACATAGCCAGTATCTGTAAACTTCCTGTCATTGTAGGCATTTGGCGGTATTTGATGATTAGGCGCCCGCCCGTACGCTTTGCGAAATTGTCAAAATTGCACAAATAGGCCTTGGATAAATATTAGCCTGCTTCAAAATCTTTCGTTCTTGGTATAGAAATTAAAAGAATGTCATATTTATATCGAAAAGGTAGGCTCTAGTTAAACAACATGTTTAAGAGTAAACGGGTAAAACATGGTTAAGGACGACTTCGAGACATGTGATTGGACCTCAAAGTGAGATACATGACCTCGTGATCTTGTGACCTTTGACCTTTGGCCTTATGCAAATGTTTAGTGACTTTAAATTGTCTTAAATGTTTTTTTTAATTATGTCTTATGGATTTGTTTTGTTGCAATTTTATTTGTATCTCGTGTACTATGAGAGTTTAGATATACACACAAACAATTAACCTACAATGATTATTCTTGGAAGCGTGCATACTTTTGCTCAATGTCACTTACCTACCAAGCTCCTTCTTTTCGGTTGCTCAGCTCAGGAAAGGCTTTGTTGACTTAAACCTTGCCAGAATTCTTACTTAGAAATACGTACAGAGCCACCAACAGTAACAGGCACATTTTACAAGAAAAAGGGACTGTCACCCCTCGTTTCTCCCCATTAGTTGTGGGCAGTGATTTTGCAAGATCTTCCTCATAAATAGGCATTTTCCAAATAGCAGTTACAAAGTAATATAGGATACAGTTTTGGTACGCGTCGTTTGTGGCCACAGTAAAATGCTATTGTAAAAAAACGACTTATACCAAAACTCTATCACATAACATTCTTTGTAATTTGAAGGTTCCTGCTGCTGCGGCAACTTGTACAGGTAAACCTGTCACAGGTCTAGAGAAAAAAAAAATACATCATTTCATCTTCTATAGCATGGTCGAGCTGGGAAAACCGACCAGAGAAGGCGAGTCAGATATTTCGTGGCGCTCTGTAGTCAGAGTCATTGGAAAAAATAAAAAGACCACAAGGGTGGATCCAGTGGCATAGCCAGGTTTTTTGGCAGGGGGGGGGGGGCAAGAGCACCAAGATTTCCCCCAATAAGTGATCTGCTTCCTAATAATCAATGTTCTCCGCAGGTCCAAATTTTGTCCGGGTGCTTTCCTCTGACCTGGCTGATGTGACTGATCGCCGTCCTGGGGGAGGGGTCTAAGGGGAGGGGGTGTCCCCCTCCCCTTTGGAAAATTTTTGCTCATATAAGGTGGGCTAGATGCAAAATGGTGCCACATTTGGTGCTAAATGTAAACTGAATACATCACCAAGAATTCCTATTTTTTTAGGAAGCTTTTTTATCTTGCTTGTCTTCAGGTCTTGGTGAATTTTTCTTGAGTCCTACTGGTAGATCAGAATCACAGTGGGTGAAGTACAGTAATTAAGTGAACCCTGGTACACCTTTCCCTTTATCAGTTCACCACATTCACCACAATCAGTCCAAATTTTACGAGGACCTGCCCTTGTAGCAGAGTATAGCACTTGACCACTGACCCATTCTAACAATTAACTGCATATACCACAATGCTGCTGCTTTAATTATCAAGAAACATTGGACGTATACAGTAGAAGGACAGAGTTCCTTGTCAGAGGTCCAGAGATCCTATGCTGTATAAAACAGATAGTAAAACATAACTAGTACAACTATAAGCATGGTGTCATCATCCCACCTCTGAAAACCTTATAGGACTGGTTGTGCCAATGTGGCATATACTTTTAAATAAGTTAAGTGTACTGGTTGAGAAATTTAAAATTTTACCATATCATGCGCAAATTTCACCATATATTCACTTTCGAAATTTCCCCCAAGATTTTCCAGAGGAAGCAACTCGCCCCCTGTCCCCCCTGGCTACTCCACTGGGTGGATCCAGCGTTTGCGGAAAAGGATTTGTATGGGATTCACGGAGGTGAGTCTTTAAAGCAAGGGGTCAGATTTTGAGTTCATATACAGCCAAAAAAAAAAAAAAAACCATAAAAAAAAAACAAACAAAAACAAATAATAATGTGATGACCACTGCAGCTCAACCGCGGTAAAGATCTTTTTACCGCTTTACTTCCTTTATGAGGTGACGTAGTAATAACATAAAAGAGAACTATCGTCAGCATTTACAGGAAACCAAAACAAACAACTTTTCTGCTTCAATTTTTTGATAAATTTGATTAGTTTGTAAGCAGCTAACATCACTAAAGTTCCATGTTTGACGGAAAGGGAATAACACCAGCAATAATTGCATATGTAGTCATATAGTAAGGTGTAGTTATCTTCCAACAACTTGAAATGAGAAAATAAAGCAATCCATTTATTAAAAATCTGATTTATTAAATAAAAGAACCGCCAATTCTGTATACTAGAGCCTCTCTTACAAAAGACATTGAACACTCAGATCAGTATAAGGGGACTTTCTGAGTTAAAAAATATAATAAATGGAGATTCTAGAGACAAAAGGGCCTACATCAAACGATGGAAATTGGAAAGTGACTGAAACACATTGACACTTTCAGGTTTCAGAACAGAATAGTTGAATCGTCCGCCCCTACAAAACTTTTCTTGCTTCAAATGGCCCCCAGTGAAATGATTATTCGAACATTGCGAAGGCGGAACGAAATCAGGTAGTGGGAATTGGGCAGGTACTGTCGTTGACATGGTGCAGCCATGGATCACCTCCCTGGTGTAACCATGAAAGGTGTGTTGTCTAAAACGTCTTTCTTCTCCGTGCCTTCAAAGAGGAGTTTTAACATCAACAAGAAAAATCAGCATTTATAAAAGAAAAGAGTTCTTACCACTCAGATCGATCAAGAGGAAAAGGAGAGCGACGAAAATTAGCGGCGAATTGTTGAAGAACTTCATCTTGTCTGTCTTGAAAATTCAACTGCAGATTCGAAAGTGACTTCTACACAGAACTCGTCCAGTAACTCGTAATGCCAAGAACAGGAATTCTGAAGCTCTTAATAATCTAACCAGGGAACGCCTTCCTAATGTAACTTAACCTATTTACGGTAGACTATTAAAGCCATGGAAGACAACATTTTTCTTCTTTAGATTAAGAAGGATATGTATTGAGAGTATGAATGAGTCTTAAAAACATTAGCCATGACAAGATCCTAAGTTTAAACAGAGATCTACATTCGGTCTCAGTATTGTGGCTATAAGCGAAAGTCAATATAATTGATAGAGATATTTTCCAAACAAAGATGCTGATTATTTAGAAAGTTAGAACCAATTTTATTCAATTTTACTAAATAGTAACAATCCGATAAAGATTAATACACAACATTTATAAACCTTAACGCCTGGTCTGTCCAACCCCTTGAAGGGACGCTTAAATGACGGGAAGTGAAAGTTAAACCATTAAAGTGAATGAAAAGACTTTCGTATGTACACTTACTGAACGCGTCTTACCTTTTTTGGACTTAAAATTTAATTTTTCGGAAAATGAAAGCTATTTCTCAAACAAAAATGAATTTTAAAGACCACTGTTTATATAACCCTCCCTCTCTGTAGAGTTATTTTCATATCGGACGTTATTTTGTATACTTCTACGATTGGTTCGACATAAGACTGATTTTTAGCGCGTTGAAAAGGGACCACGAACCAATCAGACCCAGGAATATTTTATAAGTAGTCATCAGGGAGTGGTGAATACATTCAAGAAGCGGGATGATATTGGCTTGATTCATAGTCAATCTCTTTAGATCACATAATCATGTTAGTGCCGCACCTTCTACCTCAAAGAAGCTAAGTGAATTTAGCAGTACCAGCTTAACAATACAATACGGTCAGTCAGTCGGTCAGTCAATGGAACCGTCAGTCAGTCATGGTGTTGAACTGTCTTAAGATGGTGGTTTTTAGACAAAGATTGCATCCATATTATGCGTTTGCATTCATATAAGGCAAGCTAATGTCACTCTAATTTAAATTAGTTGGTTGTGCCCTAGAACTCTAATCTAATTACACTATGGCTATTTCATCCATTTGAGAACCTTTTTATTGAGTAAATAAATTGAAGCAAAATCAATTTCTTGAATTACCTTAAGCACACAAATTTTAAGTTCTGTACCATCGAGGCACACTATACGTGAAAATGTGTAGAATTTGGCCAACGCTGTAATAAAGTTTATTTCCACTGCACTATCGCCTTTGATATTGATTGAGGTACCACTGACAATATTGACGAAATTATGCAGACATATGCATGGAAACACCCACCCTAAATAATCACACGAAACGGTTCGAGAGAGACCAAAAGTAAAAACAGATCAAGAGGTCTAATTTATTTAAAGCCAAACGATATTTATGAATACTCTCGTACAAAT
Organism: Holothuria leucospilota; assembly: GCA_029531755.1. Classification (NCBI taxonomy): domain Eukaryota; kingdom Metazoa; phylum Echinodermata; class Holothuroidea; order Aspidochirotida; family Holothuriidae; genus Holothuria; species Holothuria leucospilota. Next base: position 83,994,143 of record CM055961.1, read on the forward strand.
TTCGGATATAGTGATGTTACGCACAAACCACAAAATATTACCAGTTAGTTACACAATTAGAACACAGGTGCACATATGCCCACATACATACATACACCATCATGGATGCATAGGTTTCTCATCTCATTGAAACTAAAAATAATTCAAAATTTGACTGTGAAGTGCATCTGAAGAAGGAATTGTAGACCTCCTTGACTTGTTCACTTCATTTCTCTCCTTTATATGCGAACCAATTTGCGAGCTCGGGTAGAAGAAACTTTTTTGGAAATGTACACTGTAAAAAATATTGGGTGATGTTACACCAAAAAGTGGGTGCAACTAGGCTACCACCAAAAGATGGTGTAACCTTGACGTTTCCCCTTGTGGGGAAATGTATGCTTTCCTTAAAAGTTGGGGTAACAAAATTCCTCCAGATCCTGGGAAACATTCCCTGTGATTGTGGGGAAATTAGAGGTTTCCAGTGTGGAGGGGTAACCTACTTTCCTCTAAACCGAGGGAAACTGTACACCTTTTCCTGAGGAAAGGTCCATTTTCCTCAACTTTTGGTGGTAGCAGAAGTTGCAACCCAGGAAGTGGGGAAACCTGTTTAGAAACCCAAATAAATGGGTAGTAAAACCCAACTGCATGGTGAAGAAAAACCCACACTTGGTTTTAAATAAAAAACAAAAGTCCTGTATAATTAAATGTTCCATGCAGTTGACAAACTTTGTTATTTATTCAGCCTCAGTAACATGTGATTCACTATTTGATTTGTTAGTAATATGAATACACATGTTGTTCAACAGACTTAAACATTTACTTAAATTTACAAGCAGGGTTTTGACAACTGTACAATCATTAAAAATGGTACATTTCTACTTTGAAAATCACATTGATTAAACGAAGCAAAATACTTCAGACCACAAAAAGCTATCACCACTTGTGAAAAACTAAGACAATGAATCAGGCCTAACTTTTGTCACTAGAATCTCTCTCTGGAACAGAATACATAAAGTGACATTTCATTTCATAATATTCAGAAATGTAAGCAGAAGTTAAAAATGCTACAATATACTTGTCACCTACTTTTCCCATTACTTGAACTTTCAACAATATTAAGCAAAACATGTGACTTACAACGTTACACTGAAGCCTGAGAAGCGTAAATAATATTCCCTATTCCCAACTAAAAATGGCATTTAGATTTAAATGACATTTAAATGATGTCACTTTTGTGATTCTTATTAACAACATGATCACCTTTTCCTCACCCTAAATTGCAAAAATTTCCTCTGCAAGAGTGATTTTTCTATAAAGATGGAAGTTTTAGATCTCTTGCTCTGTAGCAAAAAGTCATGAAAAATATTCCCTAGGCAACCTCGCCATAACAGGACTTCTACAAAATTATCAAAATCAGCATAATAACTATGGCAGTATCTCCCTTTGGTGGTATGTCAAGTGAAATTAGGCAAATGTCGAATATGCAATTGTCCAACAGTTTCCTATTCTGCAGCCTATTGTTAAATATCTCATTTTAATTTGTCATTTACTTCTAGCTTAATCAGCTGAAAGTTCCAGGCACACTAGGGAAATTCTTTTGCACTATTCCTGATAATAAACAAAATATTAGGATATAAAATTTAACGGACTCTTGAAAAGCCTAACCTATGGTTAAGTCCACTGATCAACAATAAGAGTTGGAAGCTACAAAAATTAAAAAGGATTACAAAATTATGTAAAACAAAAAAAAAAACTGAAGCGCACTTAATCTTACTCACTAGATACTTTCAGTCAATGAGCATAAAATATGTGGTACTCTACATATTAAAAAATACTAAAATAAGTGATTTTAGACAGCACCCTTAATGCAAGTTTCAAGTTCAGTCTTCAATCCCCATACCAAACCTTCTTATTTTCCATTACACTTGGGACAAATACATTGACATGCAACTGAAAATTAAATCATTGAAATTGCAAAGAAACTTGCCCCTCTTTAAACATCACGTACTGTACACATTTTGCAAATTATTTGTTAATTATGAATTGTTAATTTGTTGATTGTTATTAATTAATAATTGTTAATTATTATTAAACAAAGCCTACTTGATCAGCAAAAGAGTAATTTATTGCAGAAAAATAAATCACATGAATTATGTAAATATGTTACTGGTTCTTTGGAGTCTCAAAATAATCCGTTCAACCTGAATGCTTGAATCAATGTTTTTAAAACAACCATGCAGCCCCCCCCCCCCCCGTTTCATTAATATCCCAGGCTACTGCATCTGCTCACTGCTGGAGAAATCTTATAGTCTTATTATTTCTAACTTTTTTGTTTCCAGTGTTCACTCTGAATTTATTGTGAAAAAGTTTCTGATGTCTCCTTGGGAAATTCTATATTGTAGACTTACATCAATCCAAACAAGGAAATGGTGGTAGAAGTGCACATGGAGAGTCTAACAGGGCATGTTTTCTGAAAGAATATTGTAGCAACATTTTGAGCCCTGCTCTCCAATAACAGCAACAAATGGAGCTGCCACAATGAAGTTCCTTGTGTTTCTCCCTGTAAAATATGAATAATGGGATAGGTTGTTGACCAGTACTAAATATTAGTACTTTATTTCACAGTTCAAAATCCCTACACCACATTCACTGTCCTTTTCAACATTCCCTCTGTCAGAGTGCTGGAAGCACCCAGCAGGGAAGCAACAGTTCTGTATTCAGACATTTCTGTATTCAGTTGGAAGGTATTTCAGTGTAGAAGGCTGGATTCCGGATTTGTTGTTGGCCTGAACTACAACTTTTGAAGCAACATTGTTTAAATATTTTGAAAAGTTACATGCAATTTGTACCTGCAAGGTGGTGGAATTCATTTCAATGATACCAGAAACTGAGAACAAAGCTGTCTATTGTTCTTTCAGGTCAAAAAGAATTGGGTGAGAATTGATTGTCTTCTCTGCACATATGTCAATATTGCCATATGCCCATGCTTGGGTAGCCTTCTCCCATATAGCACTAGATCCATCTGGAATGACAGGAGTCCAATCCACTCCATGAGTCTGAAAGGATAAAAACATAGAAGAAAGTAAGGTTACTATTTGCATTAAATAATGTAGCAAAAATTCCTTACAAAACTTCTGTCTGCCAATTTAACACAGCCTTCAAATTAAATTTACATTTTATGTCTACTTTTACTGCATTTTTAACTTTATTAAATTCCTGCCCTTCTCTGAATAAGCCAGATCAACCATTTTTGAAGAATGCACTTGTCCTTAAACATGAATATGAAGTTATGGCATACCAAGTCATGAAATGATGCAGTTGCAGATTCAAAGGGCAGGGCCTTTTTTCTTACTTATATGCCAACATAAAAACATGAGCCTATTTCAGTTGGAGTCCTGGCTACTACGTTTACAATATTTTGCCTAGGTCATAGGCTAGTTTGTGGGACTGTCACCTCATCTAACCTATAGGCCTACATTATAATATCCAGTTCCCAGGCATACTCAGCAGTGTAACCTATAAGCCTGTGTTATATGTAACTACTGAATATTCAAGGTAAAACAAGGAGTTACTCCTCTTTAAATTTAACAATTGAGTGAGAAAATATTGCCACATGACCCTCAAGAGCCATTCATGAAATACAGTACACTAATCCAATTTGGGGTGACTGCATTTGCCCCTATAAGTTTGTCCTAGGCTGGGCTTAGGTCCAACTTCAAAACCTTTAGGCTATTGAAAACAAATTTCGGCAACGAATCACTTTAGGCCAATGCCATGATTGTACTTGCAGTGGCGGCGCTAGGGGGGGGGGACATGAGGGGGCATTTGCCTCCTCAGATTTTTCCATCCCCCCCCCCAAGTTAGGTTAGTTAGGAGTTAGGTCAACCGAAAAATTAAATAATATAGCAGTATCTCCCGAGACTTAATTTACACCCAGAGATGCTAAAACCTGAGAGCTTCTGGGGGCTTTCCCCCTGCACCCCCACGGGCTTTCCCCCTGAACCCCACCCGCAGGAACGTGCGCGTTCGGTTTTGCTCTGCGCCCCAAAATTTTTGTCCCCCCAACATCTTCCTTTGCCCCTAGTTTGCCCCCCCCCCCCAATTTTGACATTCTGGCGCCGCCACTGTGGACTGGGGAAATCATTCACCCTTTACGTTACAAATAACTTACTTAGGCCTATAACTACATCGCCTTTGTTTAGACTCTTTCTGCCATTGCCACTAACGTTAGGTTGTACAAGCCTAGGCCTAACACTTTTATACTGTGTCGGCGGTCAACAGCCGGCAAGCTCTACTTCAATTAAAAGTTCGATTCTGTAAAATACACAGTTTTCCCTAAAAGTGAAATCATTCATCACATTCACCACCATTCTTGCAATTAATCTTTACGTAGATTGTTTCGCTAATAATCCAGGGAGGATTTGAAAACCAACGTTTTACCTGTTAAAAGCTTGCTGTCACAGGAATGGCGGCAGTTCGTATACGGAATAGTACATAATTACAACAAAACAGTACACACTAGTAGCGCTAGCATATCACTACACTGCTTTGTGTAATTTAGACACACGGCATGCAAGAATGCGCACACAACAAACTCGTTTCGTTGCACATGCAGGTGGCCCGGGCCTGTGTCGACTGTGCGTGTTTTTATTGGTTAATTAAACGTTGTTTTGGTGACGAAATATATCTCGAACACGTCATTGGATGATATGGTTTCCCTCTTCTGTGGGTAGTTATTAGGGGCTGAGTTTATTCCGTTTCCTTGGGAAATATCGAAGAAACCCACACTGGGGAACATGGATTCCTCACCTAATGGGTGAAAGGTTTCCTATTTTTTTACAGTGTAAGACCCCCCAAAAAATGAGTGTCTTGCTTTTCAAAGCGTCCCCTATCTCTCTCTTAGCCCGCTGAGTTGCAAACACGCCCCCCCCCCCGTTGAAAACCACTACTCTACACCAATATTCCCCAGAACGAAGGTGTTAAAGCTTGTTGCAACTTCCTTAGAAATCCTTCCACTGACGATCATGAGCCAGATGACATGATTGCAACCGTAATTAGATTCATCCTCAAACACAATGTTTTGTCACTTAGCCTAATGAGCGATGTTACATCCAAATCAAAAGCACAGTTATGGACACCAAAATGGCATGGACGAATTTGAAAAATGATTTACCTGACACTCCCATAGAACCTCTCATGTATCTTTGATGTATAGTTATGATATATTCATGATTGCGCCCCAAGGTAATGAAAGTTTGCAAACTTTTGTAGAATTGGCAAATAATATCCACCCTATGATCAAATTAACATATGAAGCTACTCTTACGGAATTTTTAAGATGTTCTTGAGAAGGTTGAGGGGAGAAAACTTACTACTGCTGTATATCACAAGCCGATAGACCGTCATGGCTTCCTTCATTTTAGCAGCTGTCATCCTCAGTACGTGAAGGAATCCCACGAACATAGCGAAAATCTACGTTACAAACGTATTTGTTCTGACCCAAAAGGTTTCCAGGAGCAACTACACAACTCTTACAGTACTTTCTCAATAAAGGATATTCTTGGAAAAATTTCCAAAAGCAGAGAGAAGAGACTGCGATTGTGGATAGAACAAATGTTCTTTCATTTTACCAGAAACAATCTATGGATAAAATACCTATGGTTCAGGTATATCACCCAGAATATTCCTTCTAATGAAATGATCAAGAAAGAATGGAAAGCCCTCTAGAGGGTACATCCTAATGATCCAGTGTTCTCCAAACCATTACTTGCCCCCCTTTCCATCAACCTATGAATCCTAAAAGACGTTTTGTTCAGACCTAACAAATGGTAATTGGTAATCGCAAATGCCATAATCCTAAATGAAAATTTTGTGATATATTGTTAACAGATAGAGAGATCATATTCAACCGCCCTGGAGGGTCATACCACTTTATCCTGGGAATTATACTTTCCATTTTCCTAATTCTGTTTATATATTGAAGTGCACCACATGTAAAAACGGACTTTGTGCTGGGGAGACCTCTACAAAACTCGATCTTTGAATCAACAATCACAAACAGAGCATTAGGGACGGAACCGAATGCCTCCCCGTAGGAAATCATTTCGGAGGGAGGGTAAACCACTTGGGGGAATTCAAAGGTTTTATTCTGAGAGGGTTTAAAAGTACTCGATCATTTTAAGTTCGAACATCTTCCTCTCTTTGACGCTGGCAAAACTCCCTTTAAGAGTGAAACATTTGAATTCTCGCAAGAGTTTGTCTCGATGAAATGCGGGTAGGCACTGATTTCTGTCTCTGAGTATGAGTTGAGTATGATCTCTTTATCTGTTAACAATATATCACAACTTGCGCACCTAGGATTATGACATTTGCGATTACCAGTACGTGATAGGGGTTTGAAATATATATATATATATATATATATATTACACAAGCCGGGCGGAGTTTACAAGTGACGCAATGATGGAAAACTGTCCCGTCTGATATTTGAATTAAATTGGCCTGTTTTATCAGCAGAGTGACGATAGCTCAGTTGGTAGAGCGTACTGCATGTTGAGCACTGAGTAGGTTGTTGGTTCAAACCCAGCTCGGACTTAAGTTTTCATCATTTGGTGGTATCGTCTTCCTTACTAAGGCAAAGGTTGCCGATGTTAGACGCATATTTCACAGGTTTAAAAATTATGCGACTGTGTCCGCTTCCCACCATTCTTCAGTTTATATATATATATATATATATATATATATATATATATATATATACTATATATATATATATATATATATATATATATATATATATATTATATATATATATATATGAAAACAAAATTGAACCAAAAAACGATACTTTCACTTCCAACTAGAATTTAATGACTCGAACAAGTACAAAATATTTTGCAATATTATATTACAAAATATTTTGAGCGTAACTAATATGTCTATATATATATAGGTAAAAAAGAAGTAGTAAATAGTGCTAAAATTTTGTGAAAAATTCCACGACGTTTCGGGTTTAAAACCTTCATTACGTGGCAAAAATGCAACTGATTGTTGACACGGCCAATTGTACAATTTAAAAAGTACACAATAAAATTGGGCACGGTAAAAACCGGCTAGGAAAACAGACAGTGTTAAGTGGTTACCACCGGTAAAAACAGTGCAGGAATTGCTGAGTTATAACAGTTCAAGTCTGACGTTCAGACCATGTGGGGACAGGGTTCCAAGTTTCATGATTAGACGGTTTTCGGCAGCTAGGCGGTCATGATCGGAACCTCGACACGAGATGGCCGCCGAAACCATCAAGTCACGGATCGAGCATGTTGACGGGGGATTGAAGTGTGTGGCTACAGGGAACCCTGGGAGGTTCTGTTTGATTGACCTCAGGTGCTCAGTGACTCGGTCAGCAAGACGACGTTTTGTTTCTCCCACGTACAGTATATTACAGCGTTTACATACGAGAACGTAAACAACATTGGCTGAAGTACAGGTAAAATGCTGATGAATGTTAAACCGGTTGTTGTTGGGACCTACAATGGAAAGGATTTTGTCATAACTGACCACCGGGCAAGTATTGCATCTCCCACGGTTGCATGGAAAAGTTCCTGGGGTGTTAGGCACTACTGCTTGAGGTTGAGAGGCACGGACCAAGTGCTTAGATATGTTCTTTTCAATTCTGAATGCTGTGATGGGGGGTTCAGGGAAATGGTCACGGGTGGATGGGTCATGACGGAGGGTCTCTATATTCCTGTAAATGGCACGTACAATGAGAGTTACAGATGAGTGAAAGGATAGGACCATCGGGATACGTCTGGTGGGTGTTTGGTCAGTTTTGGGGGCAAGGGAAGAGGCTCTATCAATTCCTTGTATGCGTTTCAGGGCATTAGAGAGCACTCTTTGTGGATACTGGCGTTGTTCGAAGGAAGAAATTATCTGCTTGGAAACTTTAGCGAAACATATATATATATATATATATATATATATATATATATATATATAATATATATATATATATATATATATATATATATATATATATATATATATATATATATATGTATAAATCAAAAAAGAAAAAAATAACATACAACAAATGGATTATCCATTTTTTGTATGTTTTGTTTTTCTTTCAGTAATGACATATACATGCATGTAAATTCATGCATCGTAATCGCGTATGTTACGTGTCGCTGTATGGGCTTTCCCATACAATTACGTATCTCTTTACTATCAAGGTGTTAAAACATTAGGAGAGAGGGAGAGAGAGGGAGAGAGAGTGATTAACAACCAGTCATAGACGTATTGTTAACTGTATATAGCCTATTGAGACTGATTAACAACATCTCACTGGTATCGACCAACTCTAACATACCGTTGTCGTAGGAAACTGTTAATACAATTTTTGCTATTCGTGAACTACCTACTCGTTCGAGAGTTGTTTAAAAGATAAAAATAATCGCCAACGAATTCAGCCACGAACTTCGTGCCTGCAAGTACTGCGAGTACGCCCTACCTAGTCGACCAAGGCCTAAGCTTACAACGACGAAGTATAGGCTACTACGAATACTTCAGCCAGCCAAGACTACGGATTAAGTGTTGTAAATATAGGTCTAAGTGGAAATTTTAGTGCATAGTGTAGAAATTAAGGAGAAGGGGGTTTAATAATAATCATTTTTGGAATCTTAATCTCATTCTTCCTCATCTTTTTGCTGTTCAGGCTCTGTGTTTCATACCTAACCGTAACAGAATTGGTGGCATGCTCTCCGGGAACTTGAACAAGCACAGGCCAAGCCTAAAGTTAGAACCTCCATATTTCGAGAACATTCCACGGTTAAAATAGTACTATATTTATTTGTTCAGGTTTGTTTAACAAAGTCAGACTAGGTCCAGTTCAAAATGTAGTTCGATCTAGATACATTTTTGGCTAATCCCTCCATGGAAGAACTAACTTCATTGAAAAAGTCTGAAGATATCAAATATGAGTCTTCGATGAAGAAGGATGAGATTAAAAAGTGTATTGCGGAATATCTCGTCGATGAAAACATTCTGCTTGGTACAGTACTTGAGGCAGTGATTAAGATGCCAACTGACAGCACATTCAAATAAAAAAGATTAAAAACAGAGATGCACAAGGAGATCAGTTTGAGAGAAATTAAGAAAGAGAGAGAAAGGGAAAAGGAACAAATATGAATTTAGAGTAAAACAATTAGAGTCACAGAGTGGGGGTCCTGCCCAAAATTCTAGTTCCATAAGTCCTGAAGATATAGGATTCGACTGATCTAAATATTTGAGATTCGTTTCCCAGTTTCAGGAAGACAATGTGGAAAAAAATTTCGCGCATTTTGAAAGGTTAGCCGAGCGACTTAAGTGGCCTAAGGACAAATTTTCCATATTTATTCAAGGCAATTTTGTGGGTAGGGCACAAGAGGTCTATTCCTCTCTGTCAAATAAAAGATTTGATAGTACAGGTAAAACTAGTGAGTTTCCCTCTCAGTCTGCTGCCCTCTCTTAAAGCCAAAAGTTATCGGTTATAATACACTCTTAATGCAAAAGAGTGAAATTCACTCCAAAAGAGACTGTAGTTTGGGACCACTCCAAGTAAGAGTATATTTCACTCGGGGTGGAGTGAAAATTCACTCTAAATAGAGCGATATTTCACTCGCATAGAATGATATACCGCTCTACTTCGAGTGAATTTTCACTCCACCCAGAGTGAAATTCACTCTTACTAGGAGTGGTCCCAAACTACAGTCTCTTTTGGAGTGAATTTCACTCTTTTGCATTAAGAGTGTAAGAGACAACCAGATTCGAGTCGTAAACAAAACGACAACAGTCACTCACAGAAAGTGAGCTTTAATGGAATGATTGTGGATTCTGGCACAAAAAGGGCCTTACAATGGCCAATTGCTTTAAATTGAGGAAAACGATAGAGGCAAATGCAGCCTCAAATGCCTTAGCCATTTCCAAAGAGCCTCTTAGGGTCGTCGTGACTTTACAGCCTTCGACTGACAAGATTAAGGAAGAGTACCTTCCATTTGTATCTGATGGATTTATCTCCGTTAATGGGGATTCGACTCATCCACCAGATAAAGTTAAAATTTGGCATGATACTGGCGTAACTCAGTCATTGCTCTTAGATGGGATTTTGCCGTTATCGAACTCTGCATCCACTGGGGCAAATGTACTTACTGAGGGGGTTAAGTGTGGTCTTTTTTCTGCCCCTCTTCACAAAATTAATTTGAAGTCAAGTCTAGTTTCTGGGTAGGTCATAAGAGGTGTTAGGTCTACTCTACCAGTTAAAGGGGTATCTTTATGGTCATACCATGACCTAATTGGTGAAAAGGTTACAGCCAATGGAATTGTAACAAATGACTCCTGCAATTTCAGTAACACAGAGCAGTTAGAAAAGAAATTTTCAAATTTATTCCCTGTCTGTGCTGTTACCCGAGCAATGTCAAAGAAGCACAGAGATAGAGAAAATGCCCGTCTTTTCTCAAAAAATTCGAATTCATTTCCTTGACAAGAAACAGTACTACCAAAAGAAGAGTCAGAACTTATCCTGAGGATAGTCAGGATTTTGAATCTTCTAACCACGAAAAACAGAAAAACTTGTTTCTTCAAAAATGTCTGATACTCTTAAAAGAGATCAGCTTTCAATTGAACAAAAGAATGATGAAGAACTTCATTCACTGAATGAGGAAGAATCAGAAAGATCAGTGTGTTTTTATCTCAAAATGGTATTTGATGCGTAAATGGAGCCTACCTGATGCAACCTTAGATGAAGAGCGAAAGTTTACCATCAAATTTTGGTGCCTAAGATCTATAGAAATGAAATGTTATGCATCGCTCATGAAATGCCATTTGCAGGACACCTAGGGGTTAATAAGACATACCACCTTGTATTGGATCCGTTTTCGGCCTCAACTTAAGAGTGATGTGGACAGATTTCACTTGGATTCAGTCCATTTGAACTTGTGTTTGGACACAGAGTCCGTGGACCTCTGGGGTTATTGAAAGAGAAGTAGCTAGTAGATTCAGGCGAAGACATTAACCTTTTGATTATTTGTCGAAGTTCAAAGGTCCGAGCCTGTGAACTTGCTCAGAAAAATCTGAAACATTCTCAAGAGAAAGAATTAAAGCATTGTATGTCACTAGCACTGTAGAAAGAGAATTCAAACCCGGTGAGAAAGTATTAGTGTTTCTACCTGTCTCTGGTCAGCCGACCTTGCGTCCACCATGTAAGAATCACCAGTTAGCCTGTTTGGGAGCAAAGGTGGCATCCAAATGCTCTAGATTGCACTCAGGAAGTTGCACGCAAAAAAAAAAAATGTTCCGGCTCCCCGGGCCATATTCATAAACTTTGTGGATCCCAAATTTCCGGCGGGCAGCCACTTGAGAACCTGCGCTCTCTGTTAAACAATGCCTACAGTTACGGAACCATTTGTGTTCTAATAGTAAGGTAAAGTTGGTTTGGTGCACTTTTGGCCGTTTGCTAAAAATTTGATGTAATGTAAAGTAGACATCAGAAAAGCAAGAAAAAAAAAATGTGCTCCTTTTTACACGTGCAAGGGAGGTAGCAAGCCACTTGAAATGACCGCCGTTTTGATCAATTTAACCGATTAAGCTCCAGAAAAGGTAAAGTGGTACTTATGCCCCCAAACCCATATTTTTCAAGGAAAACAAGAAATAGCCATATTTTGGTTTTCTTATTTTCATACCTCTCCTAATTTGAGATTCAAATTCCTACTGTGAATTACTAAGCTACTAGGCTGCTTACTCCATGTCGATGAGAGTATCTTGTATGAAACTTATAGAGATATTAGTCTCAAAATGGCCCCAAACCCATACATTTCAAGGAAAATTTGGGTTTATGTAATTTCATGCCTCTTTTCATTTGAGACTTAAAATTCATACTGTGCATTACTAAGGCACTAGGCTGCCTACTCCAAGAAGGTGAGAGCATATTGTATACCACTTATGGAGAACTTATGCCTAAAATGCCTCTAAATTCCATATTTTTAGTAAAAATTAAGAAAAATGCAATATTTGGTTTTCTTTAATTTCATGTCCGTTCTAATTTGCGAGTATAAAATCGTTCTGTGTACTACTAATACATAAGGCTACACACTATCCGTTGTCATTTGGGAGTGCATTTTTTATGTGTGGTACTGGTACGTTGGTACTTTGGTACCAATTTTGTGAAGACAGAACATCTCGTATGGCTGTAGAAGAGATCTTCACTACTCAAAATTGTCCGTCAATATCAAAACCTATATTTTTAATTAAAATGAAAATATTGAGTTTTAGCTGTTTAAGGGCTACATCAATGGAAGACGAGCCTAGTTTTAAAATTTTCGAAATTTATGGGTGTGTTAATTCTTTCTTTACTTTTAATACCAGAGAGATCAGGTATATCTAAATATTCGATTGATGGAAATATTGTGTCTAAAACTAGATCCCAGATGATTATTGCCTATTATAATCCTGGCCGAAATGTTACCTTTTTGGAGTTGGCGCCTGTTTTTCTAGCTTTATTTAGTAAAACTTTGATATGATGTGGAGTAGACACCACACAATTAGAAAAGTATGTTCTCCATTTCTTCATGTACAAGAAGGACAGCCAACCACTTCAAAATGATCATTTTGGCTGATTTAGCTCAAGATAGACTGTTTCTCTCGAACATTTGGGGTCTACAAATTTTGTAGGAGTGATAGTGATAAAATGTAACACAGTCTGACAGTCTCCAGCACTATACTAAACGTTTCCTTTTTTGAAGTGACTTGTCAAATATGGCCCTTTTTCGCAGAAAAACGGCAATATTTGCAATTTTAGCACTTGTAGCCAATTTTGAGTACCAGATTCTCTTAAAGTATGTAACCACACGACCTTACCTTTTGTTTATGGGTAGCCCGATAACTACGTAATACATGGAGATAATGTGTACTTTCACATTCAGATCTACCCGAAATGAGTGTAACTGAAATAAAACCTTTCAAATATTAGCTCCATGGCACTATACAATCAGTTTTCAAGTACGTATTGAGACTATTGCGTGAATAAAGTATGTTCAGAGCCCGTTCGCTGGCATATAGGTAGGCACCTTTCGTTGTGCTGTTTTGACTTTGCATATTCATATATTAGAGCACTTCCACGGGCTTGTTCAAACATGAGGTGGGATTGAATGGAATAAAGATTGTTTGCAAACATTTTGTATCGATTTTCATACGTTTTGTCGTTATTTTTTAATATGATAACTGAACAATATTTGGAAAAATTACTTTTGTGAGGGATCTTTATTTATCATCGTTGTTCGGATAGACTGCTTAAACGTTATTCCAATACTTTAGACAAGGCAGTGTTATGTATTTCTCTTTTCTTTAACACGCAATATTACTTTAAGGAATACATGAGAAGAGTCATGAAACACTGCAAGCAAATTCCGAAAAGTAGCTAAAAATTTTCTCATTCCCCTACTTGACTGCATCCTACTTATTCATATGCTTTCGTTGTATAATACTCTCGATAATATGAAAACAAAAAAATCATAAATGGAACATTTTGCTTACCTTCTTGCAAAATACAAAATAAAAACTGATCATAAATGGAATATTTCGCGACCTCCTTGCAATAACTGGGAACATATTGCTTACCTGTATATTTTTTTTACTTAGTATGAGCTTAAATAAAGTATGTGATACAATATGCACGGTTGTATGATAGTCAACACAAGCATAGATGACCTTCTTGGGGACTTTGCACCAGATCTGTTTGCCAGTAATTGGAGGCGATTTGTTCTCAATATTGGGGGGGGGGGGGGGTGACCCCATTTTCAAATAGTTTATTGTGTGAAAAATCAAAGTCAATGCCATTGGGCGATTTGTCAAAAATTGGGGGCAATTGCGGTACGTACTCGTCGCTAGTGTATGTGGTGCTTGCCGCTGCTTTTCCTTCATTCTGAAAATCAAAACAGTGTACATACACGTAAATGAGGGCGGTATGCTTTGTACAGTATGTTATGTACAGAGATACGGAACGAATACAATTATGCATTCCTTAATGTTCAATTCATACTTGAACAAAGGTATATGAACTTGACTGCTCAGCTGAGACAAAAGTGTGTTCAAACATCTTAATATGATAGGGTTAATAGGATCGACACAACTAGCATTCTTCCAGAAAATTGCTCTCGGACAGCCAAAAGGAGGTATTCCTTGCACGCCGCATGTATAACCATTAACTAAGATGTAAGGAAGTACATGGACTACATAAGGAGTAGGCGATGTTGTGTACTGTTTGAAACATGAGTAGAAAATCCTTGTGTAACGATTAAATTATCCTCCGGCGAAAGCGTTGAACTTATTCAATAGGTTATAAAGTGAGCTAATTTGGTCACAACACAATCACTAGCTTGTCAGAAACATGACCTAGATGTCTATTTTGAAGCGAGCAGTATTGAATTGTCCAACAATACGTACAATGGTTGTTTTATATTGGCTGATTGACATTTGCATAAACTGAAGGATAAACTCTACATGGATTGACTGCTTAGATAACTTGATGTCTTGCGTTTATCATATACCTGGCCTCTACTTACTATGTTGAATTTCCATCCGTCCGTTTGTCTGTCCGTCTGTCAATTCATCCTTCATTTTGAAATGAGAGAGAAAGGGGGCCGGTAGCCTCTCTCCCACCCCATCCCCCCCCCCCTTGGCCACAAGCCTGAGCAATGTTATGTGCTGTATATATTCATTGAGCTCATCTCACTCAGCTTTCATAAACGTATGTTGAGGATTTCTTGATAAACTACTTTGACTTGCAACGTGTATGTACGGACGTTAAATGTTTGAATGAAAGTGCTCAGTAATCCAGCGTCTAATTATGTCTATTTACTTTTCTATGCAGTTTCTTTCATTTTGACCCGTTTAATATTCAGAAGAGGGTTTTTATCTTTGAAAACGAAACACTTAGTCTGTTTTATCTGTCAATTAAATCTTAGACTAATACAAATCAAACAAAATTGTTCTATATATTTAAGTAATACGAATGCTTAAGTAACTAATGAAAGGCAATGCAGATGAATGTATCAAGATACCTTCACTAAGTCTGATCGGTTATTTAACTAAATCAATTTGCAAATTCGCCGGTGTAGTGCGCGCTTGGTTTTCCCATTATCTACAAAGTGGTATTGTACAAGCATTTTCAACAAGCAAGGTGAAATAGGAGACAAACATTAATAGTGTTACAGTTTTCATACAAATTAATTATAATTTCTTTAGCCGTTCGAAACAAACACTTTTCTAACGAGGCTAAGAATGGCAAGACAGCACTTAGTTCGTAAACAAGCTTATCGGTATGCCACTAAACTAAGTGTGTAGCCCATGTTATAATAAACATGTGCTTGACTTGCACATGTCCAATATTTATGAAATGTTTAACTAAAATTGGTTTGGGCAACCACAAAGCAGTAGAAGTATTTAAGATGATGGTATAATTACTTACGCAAACTACGATCCAAACATATGTATGTTCGCACTCACCGCAAACGTCAGTTGTGGATTGTAAAAGATGTACAAGGCACAACATTAAAGTATCCGAGTTCCACTCGGCTTTTCTCCTTTCTTTAAAAACATTGATCTTTTCGATCTACAATAATTAACCAATGAATCTAGGGCCGTTGCCATAGCAAAAGACACATGACAATGTTCGTTTACTAAAAGAGTTTTGTTATCTCAATGCAAGAAATGTTATAGGAAGAAAAGATATTGTACTTCACCTATTATTAGCAATCAGAGGATGTGTTTCAGAGCAGCGAGAGCGGTGTTTAAATGTGTGCGTGAATGTACAAGCAGGACACATGCGTCGCTAACCCTAAATTTGATGCAAAAACCCAGTTCTTGAATTTGGAAAAGTTAAACATACACATAACAAAATCACATTTGCGTCTTGCAAATTTTTACCTGAACTCAGGCTGTAATGCAATCTTAAAATGTCCTCGGCCCTATGTCATAAAGGGTTAAGATGAGTTTACAGTTTGATTTCAATAGGACCATTGCACGTCAGATCAAACTAACGATCGATTGCAACTCTTTACGAAACTGGGCCCTGGTCAAATATCAATCCAGTCCGGATCAGTCAGGCACTGATCCGCACAATGATTATTTGCTTCGTGACCTCTGGATAACATATCCAGTCCGGATTCGATTAGGATCATTTTTGATCCATATGTGCACAAATACACTGGTTCTGACTAGGTGCAAGATTAGTCGGGACGTGGTAAGAGTGTCAAAATTTAAATTCTAAGGCAAATTTTCTCAGAGTATAATCTAACCCCAGCTGACGAGTAGTATCTAGTAAGTAATGAAAAAGTTGTCAAGACTGCCACAAAATGAAGAGGTACAATTGCCATTGTGACTGAAATTCAGGGTCTGCATAAATCAAATGTTTAACAAAATATTTATAAAGAAATGTTCATTTTGGAGCCTCTGTAGTAAAAGTAATGAATAGAGGGATTATGGTATCCGCCTCTTTGGTTTTACATGCAAATATTCAAATGTTTTGTAGTTCCAAGAAATACCTTCCTAAACCACGCATGCCTCTCACAAACATAAGTTAATTCTTCGGACGCTTCAAGCTTCCAACTCTTAGTAAATAGGGAAGTTCAAACAACGATCAGTTGTGAAGGAGATACACCCGGAAGCAGGATAGCAATCTAACATTTCTTTAAGATTTTTATTTTGTATTATTAATGGACGATTTTAACTTGCGTTCAGGGGCGTACCTAAGGATCGATCAATGGGGGTAGGGGTGTTGTTTGGCATTTTCCCAACAAAAAAGGGTTGCATTTCTGACAAAATGAAAAAATGCCCGTGTCAAGATAGATCAACTCATTTCCCTCGTTTAAATGTAATCCTTGCGAAAGAAAAACCACACACACAATAGGTTTTAGATGTAACGGGTGGACAAGAGAAGTAAGAAAAAAAAAAAAAAAAAAGAAACGAAACACACAAAAATAAAATAAACGAAAACCTATCGCAAAACGCAGTTGAACGTTTAGTAATGTCAATTTCACCTGTTTTTATTTGTCTGCTACAGCAGCAAAGTTGACTTTGACATGAAAATACTAGCTTCAAGGTAGTACGTCTGTATGGTATTATCATAAGTTCCTCTTCAACGTGGGGCATAACTGTCCTCCTCAGTGCCCATTTCAGTAATGTCGGAGGCAGTAAGGTTGAGTTGCATCAATTCCAAAAGGCTTTATTTCACAGTGTCAGACATAGTGTGTCTATTTCATTGCTGACAATTATGCAATATGGTACTTCAGTTCCATTTACCAGACAGCATGGATTTCTTTAAAAGACAAAGGCTTCCTGAATAGTGTAGTAGAGATTACATGCTGACACAGAACCCTTAATTTGTGATTACTTTCCCAACAATGCATAGTTATTTCCTGACACATATTTTGCCAACACAATTGAATCTGGGTGACTAATTCAATTAATGTAAAACATAGTGATCAAACATTTCGCGACATTTCTGAAGCCCAAATGAAAAATTCTCTAACAAAGACTGTGAATTGCAAAATAATGTACAACTTTTTCCCGACAGACGGTAAACTTTCCCAACGGACGACCTTTTGAAAATTTCTGGGGGTAGCACCCCTTACTCCCGGTAGTAACGCCCCTGCTTGCGTTGTAAGCTTGAAATGTTTCTAGCCACCATTGATTTTGCACCCTAGCATTTATTACGTCAACAAGTTTAATGCAAAACATCTAAAATTGGAATCTTTCGTCGTGATTTAACCTTACCAAAATTTTGCAACAATATAGTTTTAAACAGGTTTGTTGCACTCCAAACTTCTACAACTACAAAACCATGATTTATGGATAAAGTATGATAAGCAATTAAATTAAGGTAGTTGGGTAACTCATCCTTCATGAAATACAGTTTTCACAGAAAAATCAGTCCTGTGCTTCTCACGAATAATTTATTCATCAACACGCTCTCAAATTTTCAAATGATGCAACCACAAACCACTATCCCAACCCATGAAAGAACAAAGACGAAGTCAAGAATATTCTAGAATCTCACCTCTGCTGGTTCAGTGTTATACAAATATGTGAACACCTCCCTGATTAAAAAACCCAGAAAACTGCAACTTATTTAGCGTCAACATGATGTCACCAATTACCAACAATAAGCCTCATACAAAAAGGAATAAATCAGGTAAATCGTCTTTGACGTAGCACTAAGAGTCAATAAATTCCAGATTACTGCTTGAGTTCACATGGGTTGTACTAAGCCGGGCCCTTTTCAACTTGGTGGCTGACTTCTTTTAACTGAGTGCTTTTCTTCTCTTGTCAACTTCAATCGTAAGTTTTCTTATCGAGACTGTCCTGGATGTGATCCCTTCTGCTTTGTGCCTTCCAAAGTATTAGTATAGTATTGTACGATTCCATCTGTTGACCCTTTCAAAATGTACTGCAAATATGCTCCAAATTCTCGTTTCCACAAACATTAGTCTTTCATTTCATTACAATATCCATAAAAATAATTAGTATATCCTATACCTGTGTTTTACGTTTCTTAAACGTTTTAACAAGACTATTTTTGCAATCACAATTACCCATTATACATAACATTCATTCTCCTAATTAGATGTATCATTCTGTTTTTAAAGCGTAACCATCATTTTTCCAGTAACATTCTTCACATTATCATTGAAGAATAAGAGCACTTTGAATTTCATAAAGTTGTTGCCCTTTCTAGATATGTGATGAGACTTACTTTACAAGCATAACTTCCAGACACCAAGAAAAATCGGTCTCCCTTAACGGTCCACCGTACTTTCGTAGGTTTAATCCGTAGGTGAACAGTTTCTTTGAAGCAGAGATCCAATTGACACAAACATCTCTTAGAAATTATGCATTTCGGAGTCCCTTGCCCAATTATACGATAGAACGGTGGGAAGCGAAAAACAGCCTTTTATCAGTCAATATGTAAGATAAGAAAACCGAATCGAATGGAGGGAGGGTGGATTAGATGATCAGCGCTGCGACACAGCATCATGATTACAATAACTTATAGGCCAGTATACTGGTCTGAAAAATCCAGTTTTGCAATAATTTTTTATTGTGACGTTAAGTTATACAAGTTACAGCAGGGAGTTATGACAAATGGAGAAACAGCGCTTGTTCTTCCTTTGAAACTAGGTGTTTTGCCAATTTTAAAGCTTCGCATTGTCTGGATCCGCAATTGGTATAAAGCAGTGATTTTCAAACGCGGTCCCCGGGCCCTACAGGTGCTGCCTCTAAATTGATTTTATACGATTTCAAAGATCATATTTGACAAGAAAAAAGTAGCTTTGTTGGAATAATGGCCAATAATGCATGTAATGCTGACATGTAATTTAAATTTATTTTTAAGTCACATTTTTAAGCCTGCTCATTTCGGCTACGCGTAATGTTTTCCAGGACGTCGGGATGCCCCCCCCCTTTCACCCCTTTCACCCATAATTTTAAACCTTGACCTCATCTCACCCTATGCATTTGACCATCTCTCAAAGATGTTTGAGAATCACTGATCTAAAACAGAGAGGGAGTAGGGAGTAAAGACAATTATTTTTGCCATGTGCTACATCTGAAAGTGCTCATAGGATAATTAATTTCACCCATTGGCATCACGGTGCCAGTCTTCAAGGAGAGTAAAATTTATTTCATCCTTTGCCACCAGGTGAGGGTTTTTTAAAAGGGTACAGTGTATCTTCATGTTATTTTTGGACATCATATATAAACTCTTCGCTACTTCAAGCACAATTCGGAATCGTCCTCATGAAATTAAGATTCCTAATGTCTTTCAAGAAGGGTACATTTCTTACTTAATAAAGAAATAATCGAATAATAATCAGAATAACTTAAAATTGCATGAACTGTCGTTTTGATCTAAAAATGTGTAAACGTTAAGGTGCGTCCGTCCTGCACACCAAATCGAAATCAGCTGCATTTTGCGGAGCGGGAGCCGCAAGGCAAATCACTTTGT
This sequence comes from Holothuria leucospilota, assembly GCA_029531755.1. Lineage (NCBI taxonomy): Eukaryota > Metazoa > Echinodermata > Holothuroidea > Aspidochirotida > Holothuriidae > Holothuria > Holothuria leucospilota. Next base: position 84,014,154 of record CM055961.1, read on the forward strand.
TCGTATTTCTATGGACCCATTCACTCCAAAATCGCGTTTCGAAAAGCGTTTTGAGGGAAACGCGGCGGGTCTCGCATCGATCGATCTCAGACTGATTCAAAGCGGGAATCGTGCGATTTTTGTCCTGAGAACAATGGTAGCTCGCCATACAATAGGGTTCTTGGCACACAGGTGTTGGAATCAGATTTTTTATTGTGCTGTGCAGACTGCAGAGCATGATGCCTGAAAAGGATGTTGGAGAGTGTAATGTTTGGTTTGAGAGTAGAAGGTGGAAGAAAATACCGACTTGTTTGTGGCAAAATTAGGAACGCAATGGTTTTTAGCCGTATGCATGTAAGGTGAAATAGCCAAACAAATCTTGATTTGTTAGTTTAAAGTAATATCTGTAGGCCATTTACTACACTGTATGATTTGTTGTATTTTTGCAGGGTAGCCTTTTGGAGGCAAAATCAAATAATTTGCATTTGTGCAGGACGGAATGAGTCGCACCCTAAAGTTTCAGTCCATGGGATGTAATTCAATGACATCGATGGGTACGGATCTAGAGGCAAATTCAGGCAGTGGCGTAGTAGAGGGGGCGCCCCCCCACAAAGCCTCCGAAGGCCTCTGTCGGAAATAAATTAAAAACAATTCATTTGAAACACTTACAACACTTGTTACGTTTTAAGCAGAATTACAAATCAAAATGTGGACGTGAAAATCAAAAGTCGGTCTCAAATTGCCCGGAAAGCATAAAAAAAATGTTCCCAGATAGTAATCTGTCGGAAATGTTTTGCTTTTGCCCCCCCCCCCCAAATATCTAGCTACGCCACTGAATTCAGGGACTAAGGGAAGAAGCTTGAATAAGCTATGGGGTATTCACAAAATTGCGAGCATTAGAAAGAAGTAAAATAATTTCAGTATCTTAAAATGGCTTTGAATAGTTAAATAGGCCTATGCAACAAACAATCCCTCCTCCCCACACATTCACCATTTCCCCCTTTTTACAAATGCCAACTCCGGATTGTTGATGATGTTGGATCGAGCTTCTTGTACATATTAAATTGGGGTTATTTCATTACACTTTTACGTTAATATTGTACTTAAGTTGCCCAAGGAGAAGAAAGGCGTATAGAGTAACAATTATCTTAGCCTTGTCGACGATTGTGTCACGCTGATACGCGACGAAAAAGAATCGCACTTTAGAAACTGCTTAAGGTGTTATCTCATTTTTCATTACAAATAGTATCCACGTCCTCTCCTTTCCTTCCCATTTCACTAAACAGTTACTGATTTGTGAATTTTGTTTACCAAAACATAGTTTACATTCCCCTTTTTAATTATTGGTATATTTTGGTCCGTGCAGGTACAAAAAGAGCCAACAAATATCCCACATTATCTTTGGCGTAGGCTATTTTACAAGTGACTATCAAAGTCCGCTGAAGGAACCGTCGGCTAGAGACTAAGAAAAAAGGAAAAAAGAAAAAAAGGAAAAAAGAAAAAAGGAAAAAAGAAAAAAGAAAAAAAGAAAAAAAAGAAAAAAGAAAAAAGTTATTTTTAACTTAAAACAGTATCTGAACAATGGTCTTTGTTTCAAGATTAATGGGCTTTGAAAAAAGGAAACGATCATAGGAAGGGAGGTCAACAGTGGCTAGAGACTAAGAAAAAAGGGATCCGTCAATCAAATTTTGGTACCTGAGGAGGATTTAGTTATTCTCACGTTCATATTGTCTGACAGATTGGATCGATGTTTCTCCATTAATTACACCTTCCTGGTTAAAGGAGCGAGTGTTTGAGTTTTAAATGCTAGCTGCATAGAGATCGTTGAACGCAATACACCTGAAATTCCGTTACATTTCTATGCTATAGAAATAATTAAATTTGTTGAAATCTTTGATGATTATTTAAAGTGAACCGTAAGTCTACAATTTCAAGAATGTGTGTTACAAGACTTGTTCAATGCATCAAATTGGTTTAACTCCCATCTTCACAATCCATTCCTGAGATGATAGATAAAATGTTGAAGGTTATTCACTCAATTTAAAATGGTAGATTGCGCAGTAATTTGTAATGTCATTCTTGTACTACTCAAATTATCGTCTTTGTTTTTCTTTGCTGTCCGAAAGCCACTTCACCTTGTGCCAAAATGTGATCACTGTCTTACTCTTATAGGGTGACCTGGCTATATAAGCCCTCTCCATACAACTACAACATGATGTGCAGGGGACCAGTAAATGTTTCAAGGTCATATAAACATCTCAATTTTATAGGAAACAAAAGCAGGTAATGTGAGGTGTGCAAGAAAGACATCACAAATTATTGCGCAATCGACTAATTCAAATTAAGTGAATAAATTTCAACATTTTATATCTCAGCAACGGACTAAGATATGAAAATGGGAGTTGGATGAACGAAATTTTATTTTCAAATCTCTCAAATATATTCTCTTGTAATTCTATAGTTTGGGTCCACTTAAGGACGTTTTGCAATTAACCAGCTTAGCCGTAGATTCTATTAAAAACTATCCCAAGGGGGAAGAGAATTCTAACTTCCAAAAGATATATGAGAACATTCGAACCGCGCCTTCTCACAAACATAAGGAAAATGTGTTTCAAAGCTTGGAAAAACAAAACAAGACTACACCTTTCCGTAAAAGTTAAATTTTTACGACTATATTGTTTCCTTGCCTTGATTCCATAGGAGATGATTACACTTACTGGTATTGTGACAGTAAATGCCAGCAAAGTTACGACCAAAATCAAGTGAACCAATTCCAAAAGAGGTCTTTCAGACCACTATACTGGCCTATAAGCTATTGTGATCATGATGCTAGAAAATGAATTAACGTCCGGAATTGTTTAAATGTCGTATTAAACTGAGTAGCCGTACGTATTCCCTGCACACTCAGCTGCTAAAAATATCTATAAATGTACAGGCACTTTCCAAGTATGTTGGTGATTTCCCCCTCCATTTACATATAATTTATATATTTAGCCAACGTTAATTTTTTCAACTGAAAGATACCATAATTTAATTTCATTATCTTCACAAAACTATCTCACATTTAACCAAAGCCTGTAAATGGACATTTCAGTTTCAAAAGGAAACACCTGTCAGGTAATGTGAGATACACAAGAAGGACAATTTATATCTCAGCAATAAGCTCATAATCTACGAAAATGGGAGTTGGTAAATGAGATTCTTTTTCCAACCTCTAAAATATATATCTTTTGAGATCTAAGCTTTATGAACACTTTCAGTATTGAGGTAAACTACTGCAATTGATCAGCACAAAACATCCCGAAAGTGTCTGTATAAGATACATGTAGTAGCTTTGTAACGGTAGAAAGCTTTGTTCTCCAGTAAGTAAACTTAGTATTTGTAAATAATGTTCTCTACAGTGATTGTTGTTTTATTTCATAATGTAATTCTGAGTATACACTGTTCTATTAGCAATCGATTTACTCGTTCTCTGAGTTGCTTGAAAATGTTTACATCCGATATATATATATATATATATATATATATATATATATATATATATATATATATATATATATATATATATATCATTTGGTAATTGTATTCTTTGAAGTAGCCATTTTTTGTTAAACAGGTATTACATTGTTCAAGGATGACTACTTATCCAATTATAAAACTCCTTTGAGTGAATGGCTGCTACAACAAACAGAACTTCCTGTTTCGTTCGTTTTGAAACAAAATCATACATGACGGATATATGATGTAAAGTTGAAAGGATGAAAAGTTGGTCTTGTCTATGTCTGTATCTCTTCATAGGATGCCTTACGTCTCTGATTATCATCGGGGTTTTCACCCGTCGGTTCTTGCTGTTGGGACTTTAAAAACAAAAAGAAACCTACTACATAAGGAAGCCTTGAGTGTTATCACTAACATCCGACCTACTCAATTAATGCATCGAAACGCTTTAAGCCAATCTAACCAACCGTACAACAAACAAACAAAATAGACCACAGAATACTTAAAATTCAACTCAAAGCAAAAGAATAGAAAAAGAGAAAAAATAATAGGATAGGCCTAAATTAAACATTATTTTCTGTAAAAAACTTGACTTGTTACAGTTTTACGGAAGAAAAATGTATCCTGATTGAGAAAATGTTGCTAACATATGAATAAGTAAATTAAATTATTCGGGTTGTAAAGGGCCAACTTTCTATGAAATTTTGACCTTACCCTCTTAAAAGTATTAATGCTTGTTAGGCCTTTGTGTCAACCTGTATGCATAAGGCCCTCTGAGGGTACTAGGAAAAGGACACTTTATTGTTATCATAAGTCAAGAAGGTATATCAACAGTTGTAAACTCTTTCAATTTGTTCATTTTTACAACTGAAGAATTTTCTTTAAGCGTGCAGTTTGAAGAAATATTAAGGTTATGAGACTGTTATTGGTCATTTGAGCTCAGTAGGTCACAGCGTTGGAGTGCAGTAAAAAGGTACGTTCTCAGGCTCTCAGTTTTAAGTTGATATACCTTAAGTTCGATTTTTGACTCATGTTTATTAACTCTGGTCTTTTGTTTATCAACTTAACAATATAATATCAATCATATGATTTGCAAACAGAAGATTGTTTTCTTACAGTGCTTTTAGGTGACAACGGCTCCCTAGATGGATCCCTGGTTTCATTATCTGATTATAGGAATAAAGAAATACGAAACCTGTTAGTTTCTGTTTGCTTATTTTTCTTACTAAGTAAGAATACTAAGAAAGAATAAGCAAACACTGTGTTTGAACTTTCATGTAAACCTTAACTGGTATTTAAATATCTGGAAATCTGGGAACTTATCATTTCCTACAAAACGAAACATGTAAAATTTCGTATAGGAATAGCAACGCTATACCATGTTTTGGGGATCATAATAACTAAAACACACATCTTCATGCATGAATCAGAGTTATATGCTGACATGATGCTCGTCTGAACAGATCCAAACAATATATCGTAGGTCTCTGTGTCTTTGTAATGGAATTTGAAATCCCATTCTAAATATCAAAAGGAAAATTCGGACAGTTGAACTTTATGATAACATCCCCATAATGTGACTGTTTTCTCCTTGAATGATAAAAATCTCGAATAAATTTAATGTTTGAATTTTAAGTGTTTTCGTACCAACTTATCTCATCTTTGACTTTAACAGATGTAACATTCCAAATGAAGTGATCACAGTAATTAGCAAAAGGGTTTCTCAAATGTCAAATTACTCCTTTTGCACAATATCATTTGGAACGAAACGCAGTTGTAACTTCTTTTGGCAAATCTCTTTCTCAAAATTTTCAATTAAACAAGAATTTTTGCCCAACCTCTTTTAAGAATAGTCGAATAGAACTTTCCCGGCACCTGAAGACTAATGAATATACCTCTTCATCTAGGCAATTTTTATATCATTAAGAAGGTTACCACCATCGACAATATTTAGGCCATCTCATTTATGCATTGCATAAATATTGTTGGCCTTATCATTTTACTTCCTCATGCAAAATTGAATACGACACGGTAACGGGTCAACCACAGGAGGACAACATTTTTAAGGTATATTTCAATCGAGATAGTTTTGGAAAATATTATAATGGGACAAAGTTATCCTTTTTGAAAGTTATGGTAATGCCAAGGACCCTGATTAGAACGTACATAAGAAGAATATCATAACACGACTGAAAATTGTTAACATGCTCTACATTATTACCAATAGGAAAAATGTTTTATTTGCTAAGGATTCAATTTGATACCAAAAGTAATCATCATATAGAATTTTAATAACTCCTTTGAATGAATAATTATCATCGCCAAAGAAAATCATTGTATCATCTGCATACATTGAGATTTTAAATATTAACGTCATCTACAGGACATCAATCAAAAGTATGATCTGCCCTTAATTTTATGGCTAAAGGTTTTGCACAGAGCAGGAAAAGGTACGTACCTGAAGGGGAATCCTCGACACGTTCCCTTTTCGACTGAAATAAACCAGTTGACATTTGATAATTTAAAACACAAGCAGAGCAATTGGAATGGAACGTTTAAGCAGTCGAATTATGCGTCAATCAAAGTTAAACTTTCATTCAACACTGGCGAAAGATTTATCTATTTCCACAAACAAAATGTGACCTGAGATACACATGAAATCAAGTTTGCTGGAAATTTGGATGTTTCAAGATAAAGTAGTATAAGCACTTGGGAAGTTATTTAAGAAAGTGACATTTTTGGCCATACTTTTCAACTTTCTTCCAGTTTTGTGTAACGTAAAGTTGCACGGACAATGTGAAGCTTAATTAACCCTACATACACTTGTATGAAAACGATGGTTGTTGTTGTTCCGTTATTCTGAATTTTACGTTATCTGTGAATTTTGTAACCATGCTGACCTTAAGTTAAGCATGTATATTCTTTTTCTTTCCAAGCCTGTCCCACTTGCCTCAATGAACTTTAAATCCAAAATCAGAGAAAACTTGACCACCAGAAACGAGCTTTTCTGTATGAATTCAATATGACCGCCGTGGACAACTTTTCTTCATGCCATTGCCATAAAATTGGAAAGAAGCTTTGCATCAAAGAGTAAAAGGACCTGGATCACTACGTTTTTGAAAAACCAAAGACATATTGATTTCTTGCTGATTGAAATGCTTTGTCCCTTTGTGGTTTATCCCTCTTCCTTTCTGTCTGAAAAGCTTCGCTTATTGTTGTTCCTCTCTCTATCACATTTTAGCAGTCTATATTATTACTGCATCAAAGTACTCTATCATTGCTTTATTAAAGACCTGTTTCTACTTTCGTATATTGCACCACTGATGAACACTCAATTATGTTGGTATTAATATCATTTACGTTTGCTTTACGTGATAATGGATAATGGAAACTTGAACTGTTCTTCACAGATGAACGGATTACATATTAATATGTTTTTGGCAGTGAACAGCGCGGGATATTTTGGCCCTATGTCGGGCTCTTCCAGAATAATATAAGTTCTGTGGTAATTTGCTTGTGTTCTGAAAAATAAAATATAATGATAAATACATACTTCCAATCTTTCACGTCATTTAAAGGCAATAGGCAGTCGCCCCATAATTTTCTTTAAAAAATAAGCAACCTCTTGCAAATCTCCTCTTATTGCATTACAAGCAACTCTGAAGACATAACTATTACAATCAATAGGTAAAGCAAGGAGAAATTCTCTTTGACTTTTACAACTCACTAACAGAAATTTTGTCACATGATCAAAATAGGCCAATCAAGAACTAGAGTGACCGGGCACACTCACTCTGATTGGGGTGACTGCATTTTACCTTTAACAAATGTTACGGTAGACGTTTCATAATATTAGATTTCTCTATGATCCCGGCTTCAAGTACTGTCCTTGCAGAGGTTGGAGAATGATGTACCTCTACTTTTCGGAAAGTGCTTTTCCATATGTTAATGACCTATCAATAGGTCAAAAGATATTGATTATGAATCTGAACGAGTGCACTTGAAGATCCCCAAACTTTTGCATAATAGTTTCTACCACAAAAGAAGTTGCATGTAAACTCTGCAGCGGGACAATTTCCATTCCCTAAAAAGATATGTCTATCACTAATAATATGATTCTGTTGCCTGGTAATTTGTTAAAGCTTTTAATTGTCTTACAGTTGACTGTCCAAATGTTCCGGGAATGCTTACAGAAATTCCTGCTTTGTGTTCTTGAAATAGTGTTCCCCCTCCTTAATAACGCCTATGCATACACATACTCTTAAGACGTGTTGATAATAAAGCACAGTAATGAGGCTGAAACCGCGCGAAGCTCGAGAAACGTTTGATGTTTCGCAAAGATCTGCTAAAATGTTGATTCTTTGCAAAGGATTCAAAACTTATGACAGTTTGTGACGATTTGGCATAGAAAATGATTCAGATTGATCCATCATTAAGTAGAGAACACATACCCACCAACCCCAAAAGAAATCAGATCTATAACTCATACGCCTTTATGTTTACTTTTATCTTTATCTTTGGACCCATGACTATACATTGAAAATCTATCCATAATATATATGTTTGGGAATGAACACATTTTCTTAAGACATGTTACTATTTTAAATTCAGATGACGTAATAAAGTCATATCAGCATTATGATGTTATATACACGCTATCTCGCACCTTCAATCATGTCTTTTGATTCTTTTTATCTACTTATAATATATTTATGTCGGCAATAAAGCAATCTTTTTCGCCATACGGGGATATGGTGGCCATTTTCAATGAACAAATACAGTTTAGCCTGTTTCCTAGTATCAGATTTTGTCTGATTTGATGTACAGTGAGTCTATCTAAATAATCCCGAATGAAAAACTTTGACAACTTTTCTGTACGTTTATCTTTATATGATGGCCTGAACAGTAGTATACAATCTTCGTAATGACCATAGCCACATGGGCTGAAATTCCTGCGCATATATCCCCCACGTTCCGATAAAAGAAAGTTGGCCAACACAAACACCTCCCAGATTTTCAAAACTATAACAAATTGATAAGCTCTGTTATTTTTGTCATGAAATGGCTAACTTTTGAAAAGTGTGAAATAAAGTAACCCTTTAGTTAACTTAACTTCAAAAATGTAAAATTTTTGCCCCGCCTTGCCCAATCCATTGTGCATTGTTGCCTTATTACTACATGTCAAGTTGAGCGATATTACTTTTCCAATGCTGCATGCAACTCCTACCAATACCTATCCTCTAAAACCACAAGCGGTGACGTATCTGCCCGGGGAAAGCATTCTTGACTGTGAAGTAAAGTTCAAATCACCGACCACTAAAAGGGCAAAGTGAATGGAAGAATAAATCGATGAGAAAGAAAGGGCACCTTAATTTAGCTTAATAGCTTTTGTATAATGCAGGATGAAGTAAAACATCCTGCACTGGAGTTTAAAAACTCGGCGCGTACCCCCATCTTAGGTAGATACGCCATTTCCAGTTCTTTTTAGACGTTTGAGTAGAAATATTTCTTCAATGTAACTCTTATCTATACCGTCATCTACCTATTAGAACGGACATCCCCTTGCACCATCAAATTTATAGGCGATTGGTACAAATGCAATTACAAAACATAATACTGAACTTCCAATTTCGAGGTCTGTTTAGAGCGACTTCAATGCCATTCTCAGTTAGTGAAACGACTCAGATCTTCGAAAGAAAGCACCTCGTTTCCGCAGGGCCTTCTAAACCGCTGGGCTATTTCAAATTGAGCCCTCTCCTATGATAAAATTTTGTGGCTACGGGCCTTTAAAGATAAATTCTTCTCCCCGTCTCTGAGTGTCATGTATTCGAACCTGGTCGGTATGGCTTTCATCAAAAAATGAAACTGTTTGTACCCTGGCAGGTAACCATATATTAACCACTGCCAACAAAACCCTTTAAATCATTAGTTTTAATAGTTATATATACGTAATAGTTTGGCCAGGAAGAGGCATAGTGAAACATATGAAAATAGTGTAATTTTCATTTCTGTGATTTGTTCAGTGCCCGTGCAGTGTCCTTTAAAAGGGAGAAAACTTCTTTTCCTCCAATCGGGAGAAAAATTGGTCATGTGCGCCACTGTGTTGTCTTTTTACCCACAATTCCACGCGTATTGTGTGTAAATTGTCGGAGGAAAATAGGGTCTGAAACCCCCTTGCAAAATTTCTTTGTCTTATGTAATGGAATTAAATGTATATTCGGTAGGGGTATTGTCACAGCTACAGAAGATCCGCGTCCTAATCGTTTGTTAACCACGCCGTTTGGGAGAAAACTCAAGCTTTTGAGAGGCTTTCGTTCTTGCTTAGCTTTGTCTTAATTAGGTTAGCGAATCTCTATAATGTCTTGCATAAGTGTCCCTCCATTCAGGAGAGATCTGTTTTTCCCCCAAACGGGTAATCTCCTCTGTAAAATTCTTCACTCTATTGCTCACAATTTTGTAAATACCCTAGAGCTTCCCGGGGATTCTCCCCCTGCACCCGACCGGGGTGTGGCCCCCTGGACTCCACCAGGTGGGCTCCTGAACCCGAGGCCGTCAGGAGGAGCGCTTCACTCGCTCTCGGCACTTTCGGCGCCGTTAACTTCTCCGATACCCCCAGGTTTCAGAATACATGTACGCCAATGCATAGCAATACTGATGCATATCAGTTCCGAATTGTTACAGTAAAAATTTAAATTAGCAAAGCGTTTGTTTTAGTAATGCTACGAGACACTAACCGGTTCCAAGGATTTTAACTCCGACCCTGCTACGCTTCAATGAAGTAGACCCTTGCAGAGGCTTCCACAACGTTCTAGAGCTTTCACAACGGTACTTATTTAGGGGTAATTTTATTTACAGCGGTGATTCATCCAATCTCAAACTCTCTCTTTTCATCGATTATTTGTTGGAAAGAAAGTGCCAGAACTTCTCCCTAATCTTCTAATTACTAGCCTAAGTATGGTTTCACTGGCCTTATAAAGGCTAACAATGGTACTGAAAATTCTGAAAGATATTCAGATAGATTCACTCAACACCTAGACGTGGCAGAAGTTAATGTTGCACTACACACAGAGATCAGACGTGTTCACTGTACTGAGAGAGATTGACATACCGCTGTTATAACGAGCTGTCCATGCATTCGTTCATGAACTAAACTACAACGAGAGACTTAGTAAAGAACGTGGTCTAGAGGGATTCCGCTCAACTTAACTTTTTCTGAGAGGGATCGCCAACGCGTCGTTCTGCATAATGTTCACTATATATACCAGATCCACGAGAAGCTAACGTTACAACAGTGAGACTGAGAGTGAGAGTGTCATCGCCCAGCCAAGACTAGAGACAATCGTATACGGAGTAAATATTGTAAATTCAGGCCTAGCGTAAATTAATTAAGTATATGTTGTAAGATTTAAGAAAAGGGAGTTAAATAATAAATTGTTCAGCCTAATTTACACCCCATTCTTTTGACGTTTTCGCTGTTGAAGGTTTGTGTGTTACACCGAGCTGTAACATTAAGGACAAGAAGGATTAATATCAATTTCGTGCTTTAGTAAGTTCCACACACTTTGATGAGAATCGGTTTAATTTATGCTTTCTTTCGATAAGTATTGTTGGATTTCTTTACTATGAAACGAGAAATGAACGTTTGGCCTACTCATAAGCATTCAACCGTAGGTCGTATAAGTTGGTAGATTATGTTTCGCCTTATAATTTTTTCCTTTCAGACCGACACGAATCAAATAAGTAGTATTCTTTTACCTCAACCTTGCTATGAATTTGTTTTTATTCTTACCCTTTTATTTGTATAAGAAATCGCCACAATAACCCCAACAACAACAACAGTGTTAAAGTAAAGCTACAGAACTTCGCAAGTTGTATCAACAGAGGAGATTAACTCAACAAGTTGGAATTAAACTTGGTGTTCAGTTTATGTGAACTAGAATAATACATCGATAATTACGTGATCTACCGGTCTGTTAATCATCTTGCGTACAGTGAAAATACGTTACAATTTTTCAACTGTGATTGTTATTGAATTGTCCTTCGTGAGCTAGGGACAGTTTGACATCGTTTTGAGGAACATTTTGAGATGTAGAGAAGGAGAACTGATCAATCATTTTCATGATAATGACTAGAGTTAAAACTACCAAAGATGAGGTGGGGACGGCTGAATCAGGTAACGAACAAGCCCCGCATAGTATCCCTGGGGGTTTGCTCAAAGAAATGTGGGTTCAATATTTGATTGATATGCAAAAACTGCAACATGAAAAAGATGTGAAAAAAGATGAGAAATTACAGCATGACGAGAACTTGAGAAAATAAAAGCAGAAAAGGAAAGTGAACTAAGAAAGTTAGAATTCACTCCATGAGGTTCACTCAATGGTAATTCCCAGGAAAATTCAAATATGACTTATGGTTATGACATCAGACGTGTACCTCGTCTTCGAGATGACGATGATATTGACGTGTATCTTAGAGCCTTTGAATGATTGGCCGGAGGAAATGGATGGGATAAGTCACTAATCCCAAGTCTTTCTGGTAAGGCAAGAGAGGTATATGCTAATCTGAGTGTTGCTGATTCTGAAAATTATGATGTATTGAAGACGGCTGTTTTGGCAAAATATGAAATAAATGCAGAGTCCTATCGAATCAAAATCAGGTATACCTGCAGAAAGCCCGATGAGACGATTGCAGAATGGATTAATGATCTGCGTTATTTTTTGGATGGTTGGATAAAATTTTCTGACATTAGATAGGACAGTGTTCAAGCTGTAAAAGAATTGGTAATTGTTGAACAAGCCATTGGGAAATTTCCTGATAGTTTGTCTATATACTTAAAAGACAAGCAGGTCAAAACGGCTAAAGATTAAGCTCAGGCTGCTGATAAGTATATTATTAACAGAGGTGGTAAGGAGTATTGGTAAAATGTTGGGAGGAAGGTCGCACCTATTTGGCCGACGGCCAACAAAGGTAATACCAACTCCTTGAATCCAAACACTCAACCATACAAGACTGTAAAATGTTTTAATTGAGGTAAAATAGGATATACTAGCAAGATTTGTACTCAGGATAAGTCTGATCAGAATAAGATTGTACAAACTAGAAAATGTTTTAAGTGTGGTCAAGAAGGTCATCTGCGAAGTGAATGTCCGCAAAATGCAGTCCAGTCACATGGAAATGGGGCTCAGCCAAAACAATTGTACAAATGTCAGGTTGATCAGAGTTATGATATAGCTCTGGATAGAATAAACAAGTGCATGATGATTGGTCGGGTGGAAGGTAAACTAGTCAAATTTATGAGAGATTCGGCTTGTAAACACTCTGCTGTTAGGGCTGAGCTTGTTCCTAAAAAGTGTAACCTTCCAGGTAAAACGGTAGAATTGAAATGTATTGGTGGGACGATCATTGCACCTTTAGCTGAGGTGCAGCTAGACTCCCTCATAGTGTCTTGTACTGTTAAAGTAGGTGTAGTTGAAGGTCTGGGTATGGATGTATTGCTAGGTCATGACTTGGATGAATCATGTGCAGAGATAATTAGTAAACGAGTTTATGTTCTGACTTGTGCACAAGCTAGACAGGAAGAAGATGAATATAGGCAAGGTGAATGTGAATTGAGAGAATACATAAGTAGTAGCAGGTCTGAATTTGACAATGAAAGTGATCCTCATGTTGATGATATTTCAGGTGGTATCACTCCTACTTTAGAACCACATGTGGATGATATCGAGATATTACATGCATCTAGGGACAATCTTATTCAGTTGCAGAAATGTGATGAGACTTTAATTGGGATAAGAGAAAGAACATTTTATGTACAAAGGTATCGGGCGAATGTATTAATATTAGCTCATAATAGAGCTGGTCATATGGGTGTTGAAAAAACAAAAGATCGTATTTTACAACATTTCTATTGGCCGAATATATTTCAAGATGTGATGAGATATTGCAGATCGTGTGAGATTTGTCAAAAGATGGATAAAAGTGGAAAGAAACGAAGGTATCCTTTGCTACCCATGCCTATTATTAGTGTTCCATTTAAGAGAATTGGTATTGACATAGTAGGTCCTCTCTGATACGTTCAAGAAAAAAGAAAATGTATTTACTTACAATACGTGATTTTGCTACTAGATATCCTGAAGCAATACCGTTGGCAAACATCAGGACAAATATAAATGCTCTTACACAAGTTTTTGCTAGGATTGGCCTACCACAAGAAATGGTACATGACCAGGGAACTAATTTTATGTCAAAGGTCATGAAACTGCTTTGTCAGAAATTGGGAATTTCACAAATTGCTACTTCAGCTAGACATCAACAAACAAATGGTCTTACTGAACGTTTTCACGGCACGTTGAAAAATATGCTGCGTTCTTTGAGTGACAAACAAATGAAGCATTGGGATGAATACGTTCCTTACTTTTTGTTTTCCTATCGTGAAGTATCTTGTCACACTACTGGGTATTCCCCATTTGAACCTTTATATGGCAGGCAAGTGAGGGGACCTCTCAGTGTCCTGAAACAAGGTTGGGTGTCTACTGATCAAACATCAAATGATGTAGTCACTCACTTGTTAGATATGCGTAAGCGCATCGATGAGCTAATGTATGATGCAAAAAAAAATATAACTATGAATTAGCGTAAAATGAAGCGTTACTACGATAGAAATGCACATGCTGGTGAATTTCAATCAGGTGATAAAGTTTTAATTTTCTTACCTGATGGTGCAGGAAAATTGGATAGTTAGTGGCAGGGACCATATTTTGTTGAGGGCGCATCAACCAGGTTAATTATGAAATAGCCTATGTATGCCTGGCAAATGTAAGAAGTCACGTGTTGTACATGCAAATCTGTTAAAGAAGTGGTATAGCAGGAAGATCAACACTGTAATGAAAAGTTTGTATTCATAACGGGAGTTGTTAATGAGATTGGCCAAGCAGCAAGTGAGGACTGCACTGAATGTTCAGACAATGATGTAGAATGTAACATTGTAGAGGCCAACTGTATTCAGACTCAAACATGGCAGCAGGCAGAAATTACCTCTGACATAACTAGTGCACAACGATGTGAAGTTGAACAGGTATTAAACAGTTATGGTGAAATATTTTCTGATGTTCCTGGACGTACTACATTGAATTGGTAGACAGTGAGCCAGTGCGGCAGGGTGCTTACAGGATGCCACATGCTTTAAGGGATCCTGTTAAGAAGGAACTAAATCAAATGTTAGAGTTAGGGATTATTGAACCGACTACCAGTACTTATGCTTCTCCTATCGTAGTCGTACCTAAACCTGATGGTTCCGCACGGGCGTGTACCGATTTTCGACGTTTGAAAAGCAAATCAAAATTTGGTCCTTATATGATGCCGAGATTTGATGATATTTTGATAAAGTTGGAAATGCCAAATTCATTACTACTCTTGATTTGACGAAAGGACTCTACAAAATTCCGTTAAGTGAAGCATCACGCTAATGCTCTAGCAGTATCGTTAAACGGTTTTACCTTTCGGTCTGCAAAGTAGCAGTAGTACCTTTCAACGTCTAGTGGATAACATCTTGGCAGAATTTCAAGAATTTTCATGTGCTTATATTGATGATATATGTATTTATAGTGAGACATGGAAGGATCATATATACCATCTGAGATGTGTTTTCTCACAGAAACTTAAGGCAGGTCTGACGACTAAACCGAGCAAATGTAAAGTTGGTATGAACAAAGTGCAATATTTGGGTCATGTAATTGGAAATGGGAGTGTCCGTCCAGTGCTTGACAAAATTCAAGCGTTGAGAAATTTTCCTAGGCCTATCACTAAGAAACATGTTAGGGCTTTCCTGGTTCTCACCGGTTATTATAGAAAATTTGTTTCAAATTATGCAAGCATAGCAAAACCTCTCACCGATCTTACCCAAACACGGGCACCTAATGCGGTTGTTTGGGACCACACATGTAAAAGTGCATTTCAAAAACTGAAAGATTGTCTTATCATTAGACCTGTTTTAGCGACTCCAGAATTTAGTTAGCAATTTATTATTCAGACGGATGCATCAGATTTTGGTCTAGGAGCCGTTCTTAGTCAATTTAGTCGTGATGGGAAAGAGCATCCAATTGCATATTTGAGTCGGAAATTATCAGCCCGGGAGGAAAAGTATAGTGTGCCGGAAAAAGAAGCTCTCGCAATTGTTTGGGCTGTTGACAAACTCAAGTACTATATTCATGGGTATCATTTCAAAATTTTTACTGATCATCAAGCTTTGAAATGGCTGGGAAGGTCGAAAGGCACAAATAGTAGACTAATGAGATGGTTCTTAGCGTTACAACAATTTTCATTTAAAGTTGAGTGTCGAAAAGGTAGTGTAAATGGTAACGCGGATGGTTTAAGCAGAGCTTAACTGTTAACACATTTCTCAGGGCTGTTTTACTCTAATTATGTTGTCGTGTGTATATATTTTTATGTATTTACAGTTTATGTTGTTCGTGAATTGCTGAAATTTTTCTTGATGTTTGAAGGCTCTGATCTTTCTTTTTGATTTTTACGACTGACACAGTCTTTTATGAAAAGGAGGTGTCGTGTTGGAATGTTACCGTATTGTTAACTGTGGCAGATGTCTGTGGTACTGCATATCGTGTTACGTAAAAGATATAATGGAATAGAATGTCAGAGAGCAAACGAGGGGGATTAAGTGTGTCTGTGTTAGGCGAAGCATATTGAGAAGAAATTGTAAAAGGCAGTCTTGCACAAGCCTTGGAAAGTGTTGAACGGGGATTTGGGACTGTAGGTACGGTGTACTGCCGAGAAGCTGGAATTACAAGTTGTTAAAGTTCTCTTTGAATTCATGTGTCTCTTTTGGATTTTTGATGTCCAGCCTTCTATCGGACAACGTTTCATTATACGAGAAATTAACTTCATAACAATAACAATTGCCACCAGTAGCACAGAGGAGGCAGGCGTCTCAAATAAATCGTACCCTTTTATCTAAATATTGCTATGACCTCGTTTTTAGTCTTACCTTGTATTGGCGGCAAATATACAGCGCAAGAACACAAACAATAAGAATAAGCAATACCACCAGTGACAGAAGTGCAATGCCGGCAGGCTTCCATGGACACTCTGAGAAGTCAAAAATAGAAACAAAGTTATGACTCATTCATAATGGTGATAATAATAATGCTGTAGTAAATAATAATAATGTAAATGATAATAGTGTCAAAGATAGTAGTAATGTACTCGTGTTAAAAAATAATAAAAAAAAAATGTGATCTACACAGGCTGTCGTTGGCTTTAACTTTTTAAGCTCGAAAGTCTGCTAAAATATCACATTAGGTTACTTTATTTCTGATATCCGAAAGGATTTCTTGTAAAGGAATGCTGAATAACTTTAAGTCTCCAGACGGTGTCAAATCTTTCGTGTAATAACCACATTGAATCACCTTTGCCCACTGTTATTTTTTAACTGCTGAATAATTTGAGCAACTCTGAGATCCTTGTGACGAATTTTGAAGAGTGGGCCTTAAGGTGGTGGAGAGGTAGTATGACTATCAGAGATCAAGGCCTAACTAGACTAGAGAGGTGGGAACGTATGACGTGTTTGCAAGGTAATTCTTGAAATCCCACCAACAAAGGTCCCGACGAGTAGTTTCAAAGTTCTACTGACACATTGTCTAATAACGCACAATTTCTGAACTGACTATACATTACACGTAAGGGTATGAGAAAACAATCTTTTAAAACAATGTCTTAAAGGAAGCAGCGTCATATCCAGGAATTTTGGAGAGAGGACGGGGTACCATACACTAAGCAGCCGCACCAGAGAGGCTTCTGATGGGTGGGGTGTAAACCTTTCCTTAATTTTTGTTTTTGTTCTCTGCGGAATAAGCTGCAAGATGGTGATATCATTTTCAGTTTATCAAGTGTGCCCACACACTGGAAATTACGATGTTTGTCAAAAGAAGAATGCAGAAGACCAACAGTAGGCAAACGATCATTTCCTGATCAAAATAAGCGTCACATCCAATATTAGTTAACTTCCTGTCAACAGAGAGTGGCAAAACAGTTTCAGGAGAGGAGCTACCGGTCGGCTGATACACCTTTTATAGCTGTAGTAATACCAACTTCAACCTCTGAATAGCTCTAGAATATTATTCTGAGATCAATCACTGATAGATAGTGGTTTGGCTGCTGGTGGCGTGATTTCGTGAAATAATATAATGAGGGAAGTTTAAGAAGACATTGGATTGATAAATTTACGAAACTGTGAATGTTAGAGTGGTGATGCAAAGTCATTACATCTGAGTCGTAATCAAAATCTAAACAGAGAAAACGACTATTTTGAATAGCGCCAGAGAAAACAAGAACAAAACACATGCACCCTCGCACACACATTGTGACTCACTGAGGGGTTTTCTAGCAATTTTAGTAGTTAGTTTCGTTTTGATGTCAACATTTTTGGGAGGTTGAGAGAATTTTTTTTTAGAAAGCATGTCATAGTACTGTGTCGATAAGTTTCACTTGAACAGTGATGGACATTAAACCAGGGATTAAACGTAATATATAAGTTAATGACACTTTAAACCAGGAAGTTGCTATTTGACAAATAGCAACTCCCCGTTTAAACGCAGATCTAGCGCTTTGACGATACTGGTCTAGTGTTGTAGGTGTTTATAGGTGGTTCGTCAAACAATGAAACAACTTCTCACAACACCAATCTTCTATAAGAACTGTTATGAAGAACCCACCTTCAGATAGCAATTTTATTACATATCATTTTTTTCGTGTAAGTATTAAACATATGCTGATATACGGATTTCCCACCGTCGCATTATATGGACGTACAAAGTAAATTAATTTTGCACCTCCATGAAAAAGACTTCTTCACCAAATGATTTATTTAAAGTAAAAAAAGGAAGTTAGCAGAAAGCAGGTGACCTGATCGTTCCGCCATATCACCCTATTGCGAAATTGGCGTAGTTCACTCCGGGAGAATGAACACAGACGCCATCGTCACATCTCCCCTTATTTATGTTCTTCACAGCAGAGCAAATGAAAACCATAAATTTGAACCCTCACCTGTTTATTTCACCTTTATTCCCACATTTAATCCATGGGAACCATTACAAATATCGCAAGTACAGCAGTACCCAAATGATGTTTAGATCAACTAGGGTATTGCAGCTAACATTCCCTGGATCAACACAGGATCTCCATTGAAACACATCGCAGTGCCATTGTATGCAGTGTATCCTTTCCTCTCAGATTCATGGTGGGTATATACCGTATCTGTGCTTACTGATTTGGTCGAATATACTACAGTACATCCTGAACGGAGGTCGACTATTTTTTGTTGCAAGGAAAGTGAACTAAAAATTGTAAGTCTGGAGTCTGAAATGATTTTGAACAATGCTGTGGTCAAAGGTGAAATGCATTTTGAATCTATTTTGTTGCAGGCAGATTGAAAATTGTGATTTCACATTTCCTGAGTTTTCTGAAAAATGAAAGTTAGTCGAATTATTAGAGATAGATAGATAGATAGATAGACAGACAGACAGACAGACAGACAGACAGACAGACAGACAGACAGACAGACAGACAGACAGACAGACAGACAGACAGACAGACAGACAGACAGACAGACAGACAGACAGACAGACAGACAGACAGACAGACAGACAGACAGACAGACAGACAGACAGACAGACAGACAGACAGACAGACAGACAGACAGACAGACAGACAGACAGACATAGATAGATAGATAGATAGATAGACAGACAGACAGACAGACATAGATGGATGGATGGATGGATGGATGGATGGATGGATGGATGGATGGATAGATAGATAGATAGATAGATATAGAAAGACAGACAGACAGACGGACGGACGGACGGACGGACGGACAGACAGACAGAGTGAGTGAGTGAGTGAGTGAGTGAGTGAGTGAGTGAGTGAGTGAGTGAGTGAGTGAGTGAGTGAGTGAGTGAGTGAGCATACTTAAAAGTAAAGGAAACGTGGGTTACCTCACATGTGATATACATTTCCGAAAAAAATATTATGTGTGTCTCAAGGATTTTACAGAGAATTATGGAGTGTTTCTAGGGAACGTTGACTAACTTGGTTCCTACCATCTAGTAATGCACAAATAACTTCAATGCTAGTACCATTCTACCATCTCGCGTGCTTTCTCAGGGATTTTAGGCAAAGTCTTGAGTTAGTTGTGTTAAATGTTACAACAGCTACGGTATACGTTACAGTATTTCTCTATTCGGGCACTATCAATTAAAGGTGTAATAAATAGCAGAATGGAAATTAGTTTGCATCTGTTTTGTCAGTGCTTTTGAGATTGTTGTAACAAAAATCGAGACATTCTTCAATAACATTAAAAACCACAAGGATCCAAAAGTCGGATATTCAGACCATGATCATCAGTCAGTCAGAAGGACGTTCATTACAGAGGAGAACCTCATGGGAGACGTAGGGTTTATCAATACGAAACGTCTAATGCAATATTTTTACGTATGAGAGAAGTAATTTGCTTCATGATTACTGACGGTAAAGTGTAGTATTACATTGTTTTGAGGCTTATTAGGACACATTGTTTCTATTACAAGACACATGGCTGGACTCACAGTAGACCGATGATGGGTTGTAGTAGAATGACATGCATAAAGATGGCCTTGAGCCCTTAAGGTTTGGTATACACATCCCATACAACAATTTACCATACTATCATGACATATTCAGGGAGGGCGGACAAAATTTCTCCCATCTGTTGGATTTTTCCATAACTTGACATATTTAAAATACAAGTATACAAAAGGACATTCATTTATTGCATCCCTGACTGAACTTATTAAGTCTTGCAGCTTTAGTCATCAAAACATTAAGTTTTGCTTCTAACCACTGGTTTACGTTCTTTTAACACTATGAAAACCTTTTTATTGTACATAATAGTAAAATATACATAAATGATAAATTTTGCTAGTTGGGAAAGAAACCGGAGCAAAATCTCTAGTGAGCTTACCTGGGCGACTCTAACTCCCCTAGAAAAAGTAGTAACAACTTTGAAGCAACTTTTCAACCACTGCACCATTTTGAGGTGAACCCTCCCCAAAAAAGAAAATATTAAAATTTTAAATATGGTTAATGTCTTTTTACTTTCGCACACAACCGAAAAAACCTCACATGCCTTAATATACTTTGGATCCATATCCACCATTTTAAAACTAGTGCAACTTGAGGGCAAGCATATCATAACAATGTAATGGTGTGTTGTTACACATCAATTTATAGTATCTTCTATTATGTCATATAAATTATCAAACAATCAACACCAGCCTTTTTCCTTAAATTGTAGGACTTGGTCATATAATTTAAGACTAATTTTTATAGTTGGACACATCTTATACAAAATGCGATATGATTGAAACAAGCTCCTTTTTATAGTATTTTGTAGTTTCTATCTTTAAGCTTGAAGAACGTACGAAAGGATCAGTACTACATGATAATGTAAGTACCGGAACTGTTGGTCTATTTTGTAAAAACTCAGTGTTACTAGTAAATAATATCTGACTTCAACATGTATGAACAACGATTTTCGACTAAACTCTGTTTTTGAGTACTCGTTCAAGAGTAGTTCTTAAATATTTACACCTTAGCAGTATATATTACTTTCTTAATTTCGATTTTCTCTTAGAATTAAAAAATCCTATCACAGTGCTTCGTTCAAGTGGTCAAAATTAAAAAACAATAAAACTTAAACATACCCATAAATTGATACTCAACTGTCTGTGACCAATGTTCTCCATCACTGTCGATTGTCTCCACCGTGTAGTTTTTGCTCCCAGTTTTACTAGCAGCATCAAGAATTAGGAGAGCGCCATCAATACGTATGCTGTAGGAATCATAATTATGACCAGGGACCTGAAGTACACCGTCGTCATATCTTACCAGAGGATGAGTTTCTTCTCCGGAATATGACCATACTATAGTGTGGATAAAACTTCCAAATGAACATTCTATGATTCCTACGTCTCCAATTGTTCCACGTTGACGTGTATTGCAGAGTTCTTTGCGCGACAAGGAAGAAAACATAACTTTAATGTGTAAGTAAAAGACTAGTATAAATGTTTGCTTTACTTGTCGATTTCCATTATCAAACGATGCCAAAGGTCAAGTCTTTTCCAATTGATATAAATCAGTGTTTCGCTAACTGCGCTGTACTTGGTAATCCGATCACGTTTAAACGTAATGTTCAGGCCCAAAGAGAAAACATCCTTTATTATTACAAAACAATTCACTGCGATGACTCTATGTTAAAAGTTTTAGGCTTCAAATCAGAGGCGTCGTGCTCATCGGACCTCCCCCGCCCCAAATTTTGTCAAGGGTGTCATATGATTACGTCTGAAAATGCGTTTGAAAAATTTTCACATGCCAACTGAAGGTGATATGAAAAAATTACTGTTTTCGAAATATGAGTACCTTGCCTAAGGTTTCGCTCCTTTTCACTTTCCTTCTTTCTTATACCTTCACCCAGTTACCACTTCTCACGCCCCAAATATATTTTTGTATGACGCTTCTGCTTCGAATGTCTGATTTTTTGGACATTTTAAGGACAATTTTGTAATCAATTGTACCGGGCTCTCAAGCTAGGTATGAATAACACCTCCCTGGTCTCACCTTCTGCTCTTAGTATTTGGTTAGCGCTTTGTTGGAGATCAAGCGCATTGAAATAATTAACATGACTGCGGAAAATTTGGAAACTTCACGTAACTGCTGCAGTATTTTGTTATTTCTTACAACATATGTCATTACGTTGGAACGTTCAATTTTATTTTTGGCATGCAGGTTTCATTCTTATTTAATCTATGTCTCCCTTTTGACTAAGCAGTCTTTTATAAAAAGTACAACTACATCAGTCATAATTGGCTGTAAACTCTGGTAAATTTGTGGCATATACCTGTTTTGGAGTTCGGAAAAAGTATAGATATATACACTTAATTTCATTTGCGTCTCCCAATTTCTTCTATACTTATAACACACCTTTCATGTCCGGGTCAAATATAAATCCAATCCGGATCAGTCACCATGATGAGCCAGGCCCTGATCCCTGATCCCTGATCCGCACTATGATCATTTGTTTCATGAGATCTGGATAAAAATGACTAGATTTGGATCATTGCTGATCCATATTTGAATCAATATTGACACTGATTCTGGATTGGAGCAAGATTAATCCGGACGTGGTACGATTGCAAACTTTTAGATTTTATGCGAATATTTTCGAGTATGACTAACCTTCAGCTGACAAGCAGTATCTGGTAAGCAATGAAAAAGTTGTCAAGAATGCCACAAAATTAAGACGTGCCTTTTCCATTGTGGTTGAAATGTAGGGTCTGCAAACAGATGTTAAACAATAAATTAAAAACTATTTTTGCACCTCTGCACTTTGTTAGATATCGAGTGCCTGCCATACGATGTCATTATTAAGTCAGTGCACTGGAGCAAAGTTGGGTAAAAGTTTACCAACGTTGGGCATACATGTAAAAATATTGAAATTGTGCTTATATTTTCCTAATAATTCTTGGTTAAAACCTTTACCGAAAGACTGAATATCAACTTTAGAAGTAACCAGCCAATAACCAATTCATAAGCAAACTTTACCCAATATCATTATTTTCACCTAAGTGCCCAGTGTTGGTGAAATTTGTACCTAAATTGCACATACTTTTAATAACGAATAGAGGATTCATGGCACACGTCACGTTTTTGTTATCCATGTTTACATACAAAACGTTCTAACATTTCGTAGTTACAGGAAACACCAGGTAACCAGAAGGCCCAACGTCTTAGAAATTCATTGACGAAAGGGGATGTTTTATTTCACTGAGGTTTATTCAAAAATGGAATAACTAAAATGAACAGAAATTTGTCTTTCAAGAGATACGAACCCGGGATATCTGTGTGAGAGACCGGGCACTTCCCAGTATACCATCAACATACTCTTTGTACGGTTGTTATTTCTAATCATCTTATAGTCAAAGCATCCTTCACACGTGTACATAATTGGGTAATTTAAATAAAGTATTAACAATTACAGTACCGTTATGCTTGAGGGAGAACAAATGATCTCTATAAACTATAACCTTTCGGTGGTCACGAAACGACGCAATTTGGAGATACCACACACTGCGTGTGTTTTGAATAATGGCCATTCAATGGGTTTCTTTCCTATTGAAAGAGCAGTACGACAGGGGTGTCCACTAAGTCCTTACCTTTTTATTCCTGTTGCAGAAACCTTGGCTAGGAAGATAATTTACGACAATGCAATTAATGGTCTCCAGTTCTTTGGAAAGAATATAAAAATTTTACATTATGCTGACGACACTACTATCTTCTTGGATGATACGCGTGATTCTCGTGTTAATATAATTAATGTTCTTGATAAGCATGCCTCCGCTTCGGGTCTTAAAATCAATTATGGTAAATCACATCTTTTCCACTTGGTTCCTTTGTTAACAATCATCCATCTTATATTAATGGAATTCAGCATCACTGTTAGTAATGGTCCAATTAAATTTCTAGGAATACTATTCACTCATGACGGTAATGTTTTATTCCGCTTAAACTACTTCAAGAAGCTTTCTAGGTTAAAAAAATCAACTTAAAATTTGGAATATCAGGGATCTTACCCCCTTGGTAGAAACAGTATTGTTAATGCTTATGGCATTAGTCAGCTTGTATGTTTGTTCCAAGTGCTTCCAAATCCCCCAACAGTGTTTTCAGGAATTTACAGAGTATAATTTATTTGGAGTGGTAATCCCGTCAAAGTTAAAAGAAGCACAATGAATAACAATATCAATAGAGGGGGCTTAAAGGCTATTCATTTACAGAGTTTTGCACATGCTTTAAAAGCCACTTGGGTCGGGAGGTACAAGGATCCTAGTAATACGGGCTACTGAAAACTGTTTTTTAATTACATTCTCTCTAAGTTTGGTAAAGACTTTATATTCCATTGTAACTTTTTCGCTAAGGATGTGGAATGTATTGAGAGCAACTTCATTATTGATATATATGTAAAGGTTGGAGTGATGCAAGTTTTACCACCCCGAATGACAATTATGGATCTCAGGTACTTTGGAACAACTCTCATATTAAAATTGATAATTCTATTATTTATGATAAAAGACTTCATTTGGCCGGTGTTAATTTTGTTAAGGACTTGTTTTTGGCTGATGGTAGTAAAATGTCTTATGATACCTTTAGGAATAAATAAATACTATCCATTTACTAGATTTTTCGTTCAGCAATTCCAAACCACTGGGCCCATTCTATTCATCACTCAGATCATCACAACAGTGACCTCATTGCTGGTTCTACGGTAGTATTACTACGATTTCCCATGTAGAGTACCCTTTATTGATTAATCATATTACCACTCCTCCCAAAGCTTGTGCTAAGTGGGAAAGTAAATTTAAATTTAACCTTACGCCAGACGATTGGGCTGTTTTTTACAAGATGCCTTTTTGTACTGTATTGAAAACGAAGATAAAATACTTTCAATTCAAATTCATTCAACGTATCTTAGGAACTAATAGGCTGCTGTATATAATGGGTAAGGCAAACACCTCTCTCTCTCTCTGCACCTTTTGTCATATTGATACCGAGTCTTTCGAGCATCTGTTCTGGTCATGCCATGTCACCTCTAGTTCTCATTTGGATTGTGAATTTAAGTTCTTTGGGCGTCAGTCGTATTTATGCTAGGTATGATCCCTTAAACTTCTTCATTCTACATTGCAAATACTATATTTACAATTGTAAACTAAATAATTATGTACCCGATTGTAACACTTCTTTCCATAAGATGAAATTCATTATTAAAGTCGAAAAGCATATAGCCCTTAAAAGCAATACTTCAAAGTCCTGCAGGAACATCTATGAAGCTTTAAAGCGAAGTCTCTCGCACTGTTTCGACGATTTGGAGACTTAAGTATCTATCAGGTATTTTGCTATATAATGTTACTACGTGACGTATGCTATGATAATTATGTACACTGTGTATACAATCTCATTTATGTACGTAATGTGTGTTAGGTATAAAAAAGTATCCTATCTTTATATTATGTGCCATTTATACAGGCCGATTGAAAACTGTATAATGTCATTCTACCAGAGCATTGCTTTGTTTGGGGGTTTGTGTATGTCATATTACGTATAATGTGTATACAATCTATTTCTTTTTGTTCATAATGGGTGTTATGTATACAAAGCATGTTATATATATAGGCCCTATTATGTGCCATATATATAATTGGAAACTGTTGTTTAGCATTCAACGTGAACACTGCTTGTATGTAATCGAAATATTGTAACTTACGTACTGCATGAATAGATTATAAATAAATGAGATGATCCAAAAAAAAAAAGTAAAGTCACGTGCGATTCACATACGTGACGCTACCGATGAACTGCTGTCAATGTCATTCAAGACAGAACGATGCTAGTACGATGTCCAGCCTTTACAAAGATCTTTGCAGTATATAACAAATTTGTGTACCACATTTAGTCTTTCAGTGCTTCAGGAGTTCAATAAATATTTGTTTCCATACATATATATATATATATATATATATATATATATATATATATATATATATATATATATATATATATATATATATTAACCTCTTTGTTTTTTTACGTACTCACGGACAACTTGAGTTACAGACTCCACCAAAATATTGACTGCACACTTTTCCATGAGAGAGAGAGGTCAGAGTTACCTTTAGATTAACAAGGGCATGACCGGGGAGATTGAAGTGTTCTGCTACTGGAAATCCGATAGTGTTGTCTCGAATAGACTTTTTGTGGTTATTAAACCCAAGACGGAAGGAAGTTCCGGTTTCTCCAACATAGAGATCGTGTTTACACTGACTACAATGAAATATGATTGTAAACAACATTACAAATATCGCAATTGAGGATGGGGGCTTCAACGGAAATTTTATGTTAGGGATAGTGACCCGCTTTCCCGTGTTGATATGTCTGCAGATTTGGCAGCGTTGCTTGTTGCAACATGTATTACCCCAGTGGCCTGGTCAGAGGTCGGTAATTTGGACAGAGCGATTAGTCTCCTAAGACTAGGGAGCTGGCGTAGAGCAAGGAGAGAGGGATCAGAAAATAGGTCAGAAAGGGTAGAGTCGTCTTTGAGGGATGCAAAGGATTGTTTTAAGGTACGCGCCAGACTAGAGATAAGGAGGTGGAATTAAAAAACAGGGATACGTTTGTTAGGGTCTTGTTTGTATAGGTCAGAAGAAGGGTCATGGCGATTGATTAGAGCGGTTTTACGTATATCCTGTTTAATGATACGGATAGGGTAGCCGCACAAAATAAATACCCCGGTAAGAGAGGAAATCGAACGGTTGTAGTCAGCCGGGTCTGAGAAAATACGTTTGGTGCGAAGGCATTGGCTTTAAACGATCGGCTTTTTGAAATTGGCAGGGTGGGCACTGTCGAAATGCAGTAAAAGGTGCTTGTCGGTGGGTTTGTAATAGAGGGAAGTTGAAATTCCGCCAGCATTCACTGCCGTTTCACTATGTTAAGTGATTTGAGTATTGCAGGGAACCTTGAAAGTGAATTTAACGCTTTCATGGAAAGAATTGACATGACTTTTAAAGCTTTCGAGGGCATCTTTGCCGTGGGTCCAACTGAAGAAAAAATATCGTCAATGTAGCGATAGTAGTGTAATGGTTCCAAAGGAAAACTAGATGACATAACAACTTCAAGTGTATGCATGAAAATATTTGCATAACTGAGAGCCATCTTTGTGCCCATGGCGTTTCCTTTGATTTGGTGAAAAAGTTACCATTAAAAGTAAAAAAATTCAGTTTGGATATATCACATGATAGCGTTTTATCGGAGGTGTGATCATGAATAAATTCCTTACAAGCACGGACGCCCTCCTCAAGAGGAATATTGGTATACAGTGACGTTACGCCCATGGTAACAAGGAGAGCTTCTGTGGGGAGGGTACCCATATTATTAATGATCCTAAGAAAGTGGGTGCTCTCCTGTAAGTAGCTAAGAATTTTGTGTAGTAATGGGTGGAGAATACTATCAACATAGCCCGAGAGACCTTCGATGAGGGTTCAAATACCTGACAAGGTGTTGAAATCGGGGATAAGGTCCCGAGAATCTACCTTACTAGACAAATGGCTATGAAGCACCTTAGGAAGTTCATGAACTTTGGACAGGGTGTAAAAATACCCTAACTTGGGTTGGGAGGGGATGAGCTCTCTTACCGTGCCAGAGATGTGTGATGAAAGTCCATCCAAGAACTCCTTAGAAATAGAATTAAAAGTGCTATTTCTTAGTGTCAAAATTAATCTGAACATAAAATTTAGTGTTCAATAATTAACTGGCTTTCAGCTTCGTAAATAGAGTCCTTGGTATTTAGGATAGTGACGGCACCTCCTTTGTCTGCTGGGCGGATGACAATAAATTTGTTTCTGTGTAGTTGTTTAATAGCAGTCAATTCCCCTTTAGAAAGATAAGTGTGAATGTCGGTGGTATGGCGACATTCACACCAATCTTTCCTTCTATTGACTGCTTGTAGTTATTGAATCTTAGACGGAAGGAAGTCCGAACTGCTTTAATCGAAATCTCCGTAAGTTATACAAATTGGCCAGTGAAAACCCATTACTACAACACCTGGTTGAGCAAAACAAAAACCCTGTTATCAGTGATAAGTTTCCAATTGGTACGCTCCAACGCAAACACAATTTGAACCTTAACATTGTTATTCTTTCTGACCGCACACTTTCAAAAGAAGAGAATTGCTTATTAGAAAAGGGCCTTTCTTTTTGCCCTTTCAGCAAGCTGTCTGCCATTGACCTTTGCGTCGATCTTGACAATTTAACTAGCGGGTCAGACTCCGGGAATACTTTGCAGATTCCAAAAACTCTTGCCCTCTCTTCAATGACAACAAAAAACCCAAAAAGCCTGCTAAGAAAAGGACCAGCTGGACCCCTCCCATTGGACGAAATGTTCAAATTGAAAACTACCAAAACCGCCAGAAAACATCTTGATGTTTTTTTTTCGAAGTCATGACACCACCGACAAGTACACTAACTTTACCACAGGAGAATTTAAGGCTATTAAAAATCTGCGAAACAACAGATCTATTGTTATCCGTCCAGCGGACATAGGAGGTGCGGTCACTTTCTTCAACACTCAGGACTACATTGAAGAAGCCGAGGACCAATTAAAGGACGCTAAGTTTTATGCACGTATTTTTGACCCAATCACCATTTTTGATTCCATCACCAAAGATCTTTTGAATAGACTTCCAGGACACATCACTGGTACGGTAAGAGAGCTCCTTCCCTCCAAACCCAAAATTGGTAATTTGTACACCCTACCTAAAATACACAAATTACCTGAAGTACTTCATGGCCACTTTTCTCGAAACAGAGATTTCATTGATTCCACTCCATATTTAGACAATATGTCAGGGGCCGACATTTGTCGCCTAGCTAGGATTCACTCCGTAAAAGTACCTGGTAGACCAATTATTTCAGGTATTGGGACCCTCACTGAGGGTCTCTCAGGTTATGTTGACAGTATTCTTAACCCCTTGCTTCACAAAATTTCTAGTTAGCTACAGGATGCTACACACTTTCTTAGAAACAGTTTTAAAATTGGTACTCTCCCCACAGAAGCTCTCCTTGTCACCATGGATGTTACGGCATTGTATACTTATATTCCAGATGAGGAAGGCGTCCTTGCATGCAAAACGTTGTTTTGTTTGTTAATCATTATTTATGGATATAGTATGATGAGCAAATAAATCCATGTAACTGGATAGCTTATTGTTCATGCAATAGTGTATTTAACATAAACATATCATTACTTTGCGGCTCACAAATAATTTATTCACCGCCCCCTTTTCGAATCTTTTAATTATGCATCATTCACAACTCTTTCAGTGCTCAGTATGTTTCAGGAAATAAAGCTATGGCCAGAGTTCATTCATGATATTGAAGTTGTTAAGTAAAGGTAAAAACTGTTTTGTCTGTGTTTTCTCTGCAATGAAAAAAACATTCACCTTTAACAAATTTAACTTGTGTGGTAACTAGGGCATTGCAAGTTACGTACAAGTAGTGATACACTGCTGTAAAGTTTCAGTATACTTTGCCAGATCAAAGTTTTATCAAAGCAACTCTCTACAAAACTGCCTAGCAGTACTTATACGTACGTTTTCCTACCATTGCTTTCAGTCTTCCCACTTCCGGATGTCCCTTGCTTCCAGTAAAATGCTATTAATTATCCATTAATAAGAATCATCGCTCCCTCGAAAAATTTCATACGACAGAAAACTCTTTACAGTCTTTAGAACTTCAGGCAAGGGACCTCGTCATTTATTAATAGCTTAACCATCTACTGTGATTTATTGACCTTACAACTCATCTATACTCATCTATAAAGCTTTTCCAATGTTAAGTCTACGACCCTTTACTCTCTTCTACCATTTTTTCTGCTTATGTCGTGCATTTTCACACGTCTGAGATATATTGACACTCATGGGCTCGTTTGCTGATCTCATAAAACAAGTATTGCTAAGAATATTCACCAATGTCGTTAATCATAATCTCAAAGTAATTTCGTATGTAGAGTTTATATGTCATTCGCCTCAGTGAGCAGTACTGCTTTTTACTTTTATGGGACAAAATTTGGAAAATTATCCTTATTTTGCCCCATCCAAAGAAGAGATAGATACTAATCTGCATAAAATTGTACTCAAAATGAGCTTGCAAATTTACATTACGTCTAATATGTCACCATGACTTATTTGCACGAGATATCTCCATGCAAAAATGTGTAAACCGACAAATTGATAACGGAGTCTGCGTCTTTTCTCAGACATGGTACATCTCTCTTCACCCAAAAGTTATTCGACGGAATGTTTTGAGTCGACAGTTACGCTAGTAAAAGTTTCGTCCGAAAACAATTTGATCACAGTATATGGCACAGGAGTGTAGCAACATCTCACAATGAAGGAAGAGGCACAACATATGGGTGACATTCTCCAGAGTGGAACATTTATTTCCTCGAGGGCAGAGGCAAAGGAGGCGACGAACTGCAATATGCCTAAGTTTACTATACTAGTTAAGTCGACGAGGCGCGGGGTAGGGGGAGGGACGATGGACCCTCACAAAAATTACAGTTTGACTAATTCAGACTAAAAGCAGGCAGATTTGATGATATAATAGGTTTGTGAAAGGCATGCGTTGCTTAGGGTTACAGGAAAATGATACCCTTACAAAAAAATGTGGGGCCATGCTTCATGTAAACATGCATAATCACATTTGGCAAGGCATAGGAAAATACGTAACTGGAAAAGTGAGGTAATGAGCGGTGACACATGTGGGATTGGAACCAATTTGACACACAATATTCTACTTTACCCCACTTTGCCATATGTTTGCCTTTGTAAAAAATGTATTTTGGTTCTCCACTCTTTGTCACATGCGGCAAACTGCGGTAATGCAGGTAAAAGCACCTTAAAAAGTCGGTCAAATTTTTATTAAAATCACACATTGCCCTACAAATAATCACATAAAACTCACTATTTTTCACACCCAACCACAGTTTTACACAGTATGACACGGTTTGTCCAGTGTGGTATTGGAACTTTTGCCACACAATTTTCTTTTTTTTGTAAGGGTATGGCTCAAGAAAGCGCAAATTGGTGGGGGGGGGGGGGGGGCTGCAGAAACATATTTGAACGGAACTAATCTTCTCTGGTGAATTATATGCATAAAAACTCAAGAATTGCAGAATCATTTTTGTAAGGATATTAATACTTTTGAAAGCACCTTTTGAATGAAAGTTTTACCTTGGAAAGGATTTTTGCTCGCTCAGTGCACAACTGTTGACGTTCACATACCCTAATTTACAATCCTTGTATGGAACTAAAACAATTATTTTGGCAGGACCCAGTTTCTGAAAATAAATTTTTCATCTCGACGTTCATGCTGGAGTCCTAATTTTGAAAAGAATGTCAGATTCCCCCAGCCCTCACCAGTGCCCCAATAATAACCTGTACTTCCCAATGAACACAAAGTTGCATAAAATATGACAGTTCTCGTAACACGTGTTACAGTTTCTGTAACACAGATCAGTTTAAACTGAACATGCTATGTGTATTGGGTAGAAATGATAGAAAATACCCTCAAAGGAGTAACAAGAGCTAATATTCTGTGTAACGTATGCAAAATTTTGCTTCTGAGGACTTTGCCTCTTCGACTTTCTGCCCCGCAGCTTCTCCTGTGAACCAAGCTAGCGGGACTCCTGGACCCTAAGCGTGCAAACTATCGCGGCGTCGTGCCTTTGGTGCACCTTCGGTGCACTTGATATTTTCCAACTTGGTCCACCTCGGCAACTGTTGGCTCCTCACCTGTCTCGATCTTCATATTAGACAAACACTATGGCATCATTCCCTCAATTCGGAGGGGCCGTGCTCAGAATCAAGAAAATTGAATGCACGGTTGTTAGGATTTCAGGACATTTGGAGAACTGCTGTACTCCGTTTGAAAATAGGGAATTCATTTTCGAAAAGACCGCAGAGGGGTTGTTTAATTTTTAAAAGTTGCACTGTATACACTTTTTAGAAACTTTGAGGACACGTGTCCTCAATGCCCTTGGTTCCTACACCCTGATTTGACAACTTTACTTCGTACATGCTGCAAAACAGAACAAAGTTAGATTCTGAGCTTAAGTACCTCTTCATCGTTTGAAATGAATACTTCAAACCATATTAAACTAATTGATAATGTTTTACGAAGTTTTATGTGGTTCAACGTTTATTTCACAGGGCAAATTTTGTTATATCCACTTTATCTATACCAACAGTTACGTCAGTAATGACATAAGAAACGCTGTGTTACACTGTTGTACCCTTTTATACGTCGGAGACGTACACAAAACGTACACATGAAACACTGCAAGCAAATCCTGGAATGTACCTATTACATTTTCCTCAGGTAAGGAAAAAGCAAATAAAACGTCCGGAGCCACCCGATCTACTCTCTTCCCCTTCATTGACTTCATGCTATATGTTTACGTGCTTTCGTGCTACATTCTAGTCCAAGTAATTTAAAAATATACAAAATAAACACAAACAGAATGATACTTTGATTACCTTCCGGCAAAGCTTGTGGAATATTGTTACCCTCTGTATTGCTTTAACTAATATGAGGTAAAATAAAGTTATGTTTTACACTATGCACTGCGCTACGTTACTTAGTATAATTGAAGCTTGGTTAATGCAAATATGATCTTCTTGAGGACTTTGACTACAGATTAGTTTACCAATAAAGTACATAGGATCATTTGAAGAGCACAGATTTATTGTTCTAACATTGATAAGGTGCCTGTTTACTTTCCTCAAAGGTTGTACATTGGGTCAATAGCGGTGCTTTCAGTTAGCAACAAGGTTAATGCAGAAACTGTATGCAATGCTTGACGGTTTTCTTTCATTCATTTTGTAAGAGCTGTATGCTTTTTACAAAATGTTACATACTGAGATACAAAGGTAACTGACGTAGCTGAGTCAGAAACAAAGAAAGCATAAAGAACAAAGAATTAAAGACGAGAAAGCCAGTAAAAACAATTTACTAAAGGAAAAAGTAAAGACTAAGATAATAGGACCAGAACTTACCCTTACAGACCCCACCCTTTTCAACCCTGACTACCATATCTGAGAACTAATCGCTTTCGCAACTCATTCATCCCACGTGCAATCAATCGTTACAATGACAACTTGAACCGCTAGGCTGATGCTTTCGTTCTTTTATGTTACCGTCTTTGATGTTTTATCATCTTATTCTTGTCTTTCCATCTGTATATATTAATATTGCTTTATTTTGTATTGTTTTGAACTTTTACGTGCGAGATCTTAATTTCCTTCTTTGGAGTAATAAAGTTTTTTCTTACTCTTACTCTTAACCCGTGCCCCCCCCCCCCCTCACTAAAGTCCACGGCTTTCCACAAACAAAATGCATAGTGACAAAACCCACATGTAATGAATGCACATAAACAGTATGATGAGTCAAACAAGAAGTTACATCGTTACAATAATCCTGGCATATAAAAAGGTGATGGAGACTGCTTAAGTATTAGTACAATGCTATGTAGTACTTGTTCACAGGTATATGCATTAAACATGAACTTAAATACTCAGCTAAAACATGAATTTAAGTGTATTGGAACAAATTATTGTGCATTGCGGTAGGGAGAATTGAATAATTACAAACTACTTCCAGGAAAACGCATCTAGCCCTCTGCATTGTGCAATTGCACACTGACGGACATAGGAAGGCTTTCCTTGCAGCCTCCATTTTAATATGACCAATAAGTATGATGCAAGGAAGTACAAAGACTAAGTAAGGAGTAAGGACTGTTTTGGTATTGTTTCTATCCTGAGTGGAAAAAATCCTGGTCTGTCGAATAAAATATCCTTCGGCGATTGGATTTGTAACAAGACAATACCCCAGCTGAAATAAAAGATAAGCAATCGAGCTTTTTTTGGCGGAATCTGTTTACCCTATGGAGTTTGAAAAACGCTCCCAAAGTAGGTTTTTGGAGTACAAAAAATTATTAACCACAACAAATAAAGAATTCATGGTATACACCTCGCTTTTCTTGTAACAGAATGAAATACAAAAAGTTATAACATTTCGTAGTTACATGAAAGACCAGTCTAACCAGAAAAGCCAAAGGCTTAGTGATTCCTTGACGAAAGGGGATGATTCATTGCACTGAAGTTTATCACTCAAATTATCCTCTTGAGATTTCATGGTTTACGATGTTTTCACAATTTGACACCTGCTCACCTTTTATAACCTTTCAACTCCACCAAAAGTAGAATAATTAACTATAAATGAAAAAGGAACTGTTTTTGAAGGGATACGAACCCCGTGAAAGGTACCAAGCACTTTCCACCACACGATCAACAAACTCCTCATATGGTTGTTATTTGTTTTCAAGATATAGGTCACAACAGGTGTTCATAATTAGGTAATTAAAATAAAGATAACCAATTGCGCCAACAAATTTTCCCTGGAAAAAACAAATTTTCTCTATAGTTTATCTAAGTGGTACTGGCACAAAAAAATTAGC
This sequence comes from Holothuria leucospilota, assembly GCA_029531755.1. Taxonomy (NCBI): domain Eukaryota; kingdom Metazoa; phylum Echinodermata; class Holothuroidea; order Aspidochirotida; family Holothuriidae; genus Holothuria; species Holothuria leucospilota. The sequence continues at coordinate 84,048,798 of CM055961.1, forward strand.
CCTAACTTTTCGGTAGTCACGAAACGACACAATTTGGAGATACTACCCACAGTCAAGTTTTTACGCCGTTTTCATAGTTTCATCTCTGATGACCTCAGATGATATTCGACCTCCAACGAAACTCTAAATACATAAAAATAGTCATGAAACACTGCAAGCAAATTCCGAAAAGTAGCTACATTTTTTTTCAAGGTAAGAATAAAGCAATTAAGCAGCAGGAAACCACAAGACCAATCCTCTTCCGTTCCTTGACTGCATCCTACGTGTTCATATTATTTCATGCTATATTTTACTTCCGATAATTTGAAAAAAATATATATAAATGGAATATTTCGTTTATCTTTTGGCAAAATATAGAAATGAATCCTAAATGGCACATTTCTGGACCTTCTTGCAAAAACTGTGAACATAATGCTCTTCCTGTGACTATTATGAACTTAAAGTATGTAACATATTGCTCTTTCTTTGACAGTATGAACTTAAAGGTGATCAGTCGTCTTGAAATATTCTTTGTGACGTCAGCCTTTTCTTGACATGTTTCTGCAGTCGTCACTGTTCAAGGATACACCGTACAAGCATGGTATAGCTAATCGGTAAGCAAGAAGAGACGGCTTGTAGCTGTATACCTACTAGCTATACCGATGTCATCATAGCTACTTGTACGGTGTATCCTTGAACAGTGACGACTGCAGAAACATGTCAAGAAAAGGCTGACGTCACAAAGAATATTTCAAGACGACTGATCACCTTTAAAGTATGCAATACACTGTGAACGATTTTATAATAGTCAGTATCAGTGTATAGCTAGGTTCAAGTGTGACCTTCTTGAGGACTTAGCCACCAAATTTGTTTGCCAATACTAAATATAATATCATTTGAAGAGCATAGACCTATTGTTCAAACACCCATTGAGTTTCTGCTTCAAGTATTTTACCCACAGTACATTTGGTACTCGTCGCTGGTGTATTAAGTGCTTGAAGCCGTAGTGGCCTTCATTTTGAAAACGGTGTACTGTTTAGAGTGCTAAGTTAGGGCTATATACTTTGTAAAATGTGTTACGTAATGAGGTACGGAACGAATAAAATTTTGCAGCCCTTTATGTTCACTTCATAATTGTTCAAAGGTGTATGTATTATACATGAACTAGACTGCTCAAATGAGACGTGGAAAGTGTGTTGAAACAGTTTGATATGGGAGGGTTGATAGAATTGAGACAACTACCTTCCAGAAAAATGCATCTAGCCCTCTTCCCTTGGAAATTGTACATGCAAGGACAGTCAAAGGAAGTTCCTTGCAAGCCGCACGTATAACCATTACCCACGATGTGAGGAACTTGGGTACATGGATTGCATAAGGTGTAGTCAATGTTGTGTACTGTTTGTACCATGAGTGGAAATATCCTTGGGTAACTATCCTTCGGCAGTAGGGTTGAACGTAATTAATATGTCATAAAGAAAGCTAATTTGGTCACAATTTTATCCCTGCCTCTTCAAAAATATGACCTAGCTTTCTATTGTTAGGTGATCATTATTGAAATCGATATCTGCATTCCTTGTTTCATATTGGCTAATTGACATATACATAAATGCCTCTACATGGATTGACTGCTAAAATAACTTGATGTCTTGGAATTATCATATATGTAGCTTCCATTTTCTATATTGAATTTTCTATACTGAATTTCCCCATCCGTTCATTCGTCTGTCCGTCCATCAATTTATCCTTTATTCTGAAATAATATGAGGGGAAGAGGGTGGTAGCCTGTTCTCCCCACCTACCCTCCTTGAATACGCGCCTGGGCGATGTGATGTGCTGTATGCATTCACTGATCTCATCTCACTCAAATTTCTATAAAGTTTGTAGATGAATTCTTCAAGAGACATTTTGACTCGTAAAGTGTACATATGGACGTTAAATGTTTGAATGAAGGTGACTGTTTGGTAATCGAGTATTTAACTCTGTCAATTTTTACTATCCAATTTCTGTCATTTTGATTAAATATTTAGAAGAGGTTTTGTCCTTGAAAACGTAACACATAGTCTGTTATATCTGTCCATTAAGTCTAAGACTATTAAAAAATCGAACAACATTTTTCTTTATATTTGAAAGGTACGCATGCTAAAATAATGAAAGGCAATGCAGAAGTATGTATCATCATACCTCAATTTAAAACCGATTGGCCATTTTACTAAAAATAACTTACCACATCCGCCGGTATAGTGCGCGTTTGGGTTTTTCCATTACGTACCCAATGGTACTGAAAGAATAGATTTAACAAGCAAGGCGAATTAAGAGACAAACATTAATATCGTTACTATTTGTGTACAAATTATGTCATTTATACAACTATTCGAACGAATACTCTCAATAACAATGACAAGACAACACTAAGTTCATAAACAAGAGTATCAGTATGCCACTCAACTATGCATGTTACATTACAAACATATTCTTGAGTTACCATGTAAAATATTTATGAAATAGGTGATTTCACTTTGTCTGGGGTACCACAATCCAGTAAAAGTATTGAACAAAAATATAGGTATAATTGCTTACGCAAAACACGATCCTAAGATATGTATAAACGCACTCACCGCAAACGTCAGTTATGTATTGCAAAATATGTACAAGGCACAACATTAAAATATCCGAGTCTCACCCGGCTTTTTCCTTTCTATGAAAGTATTGATATTTTCAATCCACAATGAATTACCAATAAATTTAGGGAAGTTGCATAGCGAAAAACACATGACAGTTTTAGTTAACTCGACTAAAACGTATACTTCTCATTGCAAAAAATATAATGGGAAGACGAGATATTGTGCTTCACATAACACCATCAATCAGAGGATGTGTGTAAGCAGGGAGTTGTTACTGATAGAGTTCAAGCATCTAATCAATCATTCGGACAATACGCGCTTGAGAATAATTAAATCCTTCTTGTAACGGGAAATTTTCCATTAACAGGCCTTCTAGTTCCTCTTTTAGATTTCTTTGACTTAACCATCCTTATCAGAGTTTGGTCCTTTGATACTAAGGTAATCCTCAGACAAAGATTTCATGAAGACAATGCTTTGAAGTGATCTGTTACACCGACAGATGTTAAACCTTTGTCATCTTTTTAATGTAAACGACTGTAACTTTACTTTTAAGGGATCCAATTTCTTCATTATTCTTATTTTATGCATGTAAACTAGCATCCCTTCTCGATGAAGGCGGCAAGTCTACATTTTGTGTACAAAAGCTAAAAAAGTTCCGCATTGTTCCTAAAATTAAGAATCGTGGATTCCCGTTCAGTAAACTATTGGAACTTTTACTGAACCCTTTTAAAAGTGTAAACTGTAAAATTATCCAAGACGACAACAACCACTGTCGTCACATGCAGTAATCCCTTTCAGTTGTTAAAAATTTTGATAGAGCGAGACAAACGGGACATAATTGTCGGCAAACCACATAGTGTCAGAGGAGGGAGAAGTGTTTGTACTCCATCCGTAACAACTCCCTGGTGTACGTTTAATTGGATATGTGAGGGTGGGTAGGTAGATACGTGAATATATGAGCAGAAGCATGCGTGGCTTACCGTTAGATCTAGTGCACACTTGATGGGTAGGATCTGACCACTGAGCCTTGTTTGTTTGTATAATGATTTTGTTTGTCAAAGATCAGAACTTGAGTTGAAATAAATTACAAAGTAAGCTAGTTTTCATTGATGAAAATGTTGAAAGAATATCCTCCATTTAATGATGGAATAAAACCTTTAGCGAACGATTGAACAAAAGTTAACAAAATGGTGCTGATTTATAACTGCTAAGGGTCCAACCAACTGAAGTAAATTTGATTCAAAAATCAAGATCATGTACGAAACTTTGAGAAAGTGTGGTTCATAACGCGACACGACCTTAAATCCCATCATGTTCAAATGTATCTGCCATGAATAGTGCATAATAAGTGAGATCTGTTTGATATTGTCCCATATTTGAAGCTACATCTCCTGGACATCCATAAGGAAAGCTTTTATGTTTTGTCGATCTCATACAACACCCATCGATGACGGTCGGTAACGTCTTTTCTGCTCAACTAGTGTTCGGAGAATAATGCAACAGGCGTACTAACAGCTTTTGATGCTTTTCCCGAGATAACCTATTCAAAGTCCTCAATTCCGACAAACGAGGTTGCACCGCAGTCGTTTGCTAATTTTTGAAAGGCTTGAAGGGTTATAACACCCTTGTGAGCTCTTCACAACTGCATGACAGCATTACCGATCAAAACACGAATCGAAAACCCAAAGAGAGATTTAATTGACCACTTTTGGTTCCACAGACCACTGCAAACATAGTGGCGTCGCCAAGGGAGGGGGTGGTGGTGGCCACATGCCTCCAAACGTTAGCTTTACCCCCCCCCCCCCGTGCTCCACAAATGACGTCGTGGGTAGAAGAGAATTTTGCACGAACACACCGTTCGTATATCGATATGAACACTTATACTAATTGTCACTTAATCAGTTATTCTTCCGCCAAAATTTTTACAAAATGTCCCCAAAGTTACAATTTTGCAAGACACTTGAGGCGCATCTTTTTGATGAAGCATTTAAAGGAAGTGTTATCCAATCACAAATCGATTTTCTTTTAGTCAGATGTTATGTTCGAAAACTGTAAAAAAATGCGATTTTCGTAGCTTTTCAACGCGAATGCAGTAATATGAAGATAATTAAATATATTTACTTTCATTAATGTCCTTTTATTTTAAATACCGGTGCCTTCATATTTGCAAAGGGGAATTTTGCTCCCCTGAATTCTCGACGAATCGAACCCAAGCACCAAGCACCAGTACACCCGGAATCATAAAGTGATGATATCTCCAAGAAGAATATAAAAACTCGCACAAAATTTTCATAGATACTTATTGCAAAATTTTCTGCTATCTGTCACAAGTGAAAAGGGAAAAGTTAAATCAATCTGTTGTGTGTAGTTTAGAAGTTGGACAAGACCCTTTCACTTAAACTTACAATTTACAATTAAAACTTAGTTTTGCAGGTTCAGTTTGATTTCCAGAGTTACGACAAAAAATATTTAAGTTTTGACTAAGGAAGGGTAATTCTGTAGTCCATGCATTGAAGCCCAGGAAGTAGGTGTTACTTAATCCTGTCTGACAGGAAATACGCTGCGAGATTTAAGAATTGCTTTTAATTTAATGGTTGTTTTTCCCACTTCTGAGACACGTGTGGTTTGACTGCTTGTCTAGAGACATGTCAGAAATCAGTGAGAAGTGCTTGGTTCAAGAAAAAAAAAACAGAGAAAGTTTCAAAGCAAATGTGTAACATATGCGTTTAGCACCCTGCAGTCTGATACTGCACGGCTGTACTGAGAGCTAGTCTAAGGAAAAATCAGTAAAGTTACGGGTACTCTCCAGAGGGACCAAAGTGAAGTGCGCTGCACAACAGACTGAGAAAACGGAACCACCTGCTGAATTTTTTTAGCGATTGCATTGTTTTGTTTGTTATTGTTTGATTGGTGTTCACATTTGTGTTTTTTTCATTACTTGCTGTATTGACCTATTTTATTTTTATTTACACGTTATACCCATTTATGCTAGCTCGTTTGTTTTATTTCGTTTATTGCAACTTTGGGGTTCTTCCTTAAAACGCTCCCTTTTTAATTTTCATTTATTCTTTAAATTTGTACTCTTTTTAATTGTTGCTTTCTTCCCTATTTGTTTGTAAATTGCTTGTTAGCAGACTTTTTAGTTTGTACTGAGCAATTAAAATATGTGGTATAATAATAATGGTGGTATAATAATAATGGTGATGGTGACGATGACGATGATAATAATAATATTCCAAGCTGAGTGGCCAGCCAGACAACAACAACACGAAGTGGTCAAGAAAGATGAGTGGAAGGCAGGATAGGCACGGACGTACAAAAGCGAATGGAGAGAAAAACCACTACGTGGCCAATAACCCCAACAACTTGAAGAGGTTACAACCACGGAGATGGCGTACAAGTGACTGTCCTGCACATGCTTGAAGATAGACACAAAAGCACTCATCACAGCGGCACAAGATCAGGTATTTAACACCAAAAGCCACCAAGCCAACATAATGAAACTGACAAAGGATAGTAAGTGCCGAATGTGCAGAGAAGCAGATGAAACTATGTGCTTGACTTCCCAGGATCCGGGCAGGATCCCGATGTCAGCACATGTGA